>ML677373.1:3457921-3586861 GCA_007922305.1 Dermatemys mawii
AAAGAAAGAAAGAAAGAAAGAAAGAAAGAAAGAAAGAAAGAAAGAAAGAAAGAAAGAAAGAAAGAAAAAGAAATGCGTGTCAAGCTGTTGAACTCTGACTTTAGAGTTCTCCCTACTCATATGTGGTAGCATTCACACATGTGAATAGTCCCTTTGAAGTCAATAGGGATACTGGCATGAGTAAATGTTATTCAGTATAAGAAGAGATTACTGAATCACATCCCTAATGGGCAAAGTTGAAGGGCAAAATGTGTACCTGAGCGAGCCTAATAACCTAGAGGAATCTTTGGGAATATCTGCCCATGGGGTCCTCTACATTTGGGCAAGTGGATCCATCTGGGTCTTTGGCTATACTGTCTCTCTGACCCTTTATTTTGTGCCCATCACCATGATGCTTGGATTCATATCCTGCCTTCAGATGTCTGATGTGTTTGGAAACAAATGTGGTTTCTGAATGTGTACTTTCTCTTGGCAATCAAGGGGTTAAAGTTGGGTATACAGCACCCAATACCTAATTTTCATTTTGTAGCTCCACGCAACAAACAATCCAAGGGGCTAGCCAGAGGAGAACCGTGGGCAGAAACTAATAAAGTAAGATGCATCTTGCCAGTGAAACATTGGACCAACCTACCAAGGGCTCTGGTGGATTCCCCATTACTGGCAATTTTTCAATCAAGATTAGATATTTTTGTAAAAGATCTACTCTACTTCAGAAAGGAATTATTTTGGGGATGTTCTATGACCTGTAGGGAGTCAGACTAGATGGTTCCTTCTGGCCTTGGAAACTATGAATCTATGAAACATCCTTCATGAACTGAGAGGATACGAGTCCTTCACTGTGCAACTTTGGTGTGGCCTCAAATGGAATATTAAACTCAATACTAGGCACGGCCTTCCAAGAAAGATCATGACAAACTGGAGGGAATCCTGAAGAGAACAAAGCCAGAGGGACTGATTTGGAGGGAAAGAGAGAAATATGTCCAGCTTGGCAAAGGGATGACTAAGTGGCCTGGGCATTAAAATTTTTGGTGATCCGAGTATAATGATGTGAAGTTAAATAAGGAAACATTTAAGCTGAATACCAGGAGATGCTGCCTGTCAGCATGAAGTATGATTCTGTGGATGAGTCTCCCAGGAAAGCGATAGAGGCCCCATTGCTTGCAACTGTAAAAACCAGACTGTAGCAAACATTAGAAAATATACTATAGGGGCCAATCTACTCTGCCACTTCGGAAGTGGCCTGGGTAGTGTAACAGATATTTCCCCTCTATGATTCAGTATGGCCAAGTGTATGTCAAAGGCTTGGATAAGTTACAGTGTAGGTATACCATCCATTAACAGCATCCATAGTCAGACATCAATGCTGAACTAACCTTTCTTCATCCTGGGATCTTTTGCCTTCTGTCCCAGATGGAGTGTCAGGGAAGGAACGAGTCACCTACTCACTCTCTTTCGAGAAGCCATTTGCCAGCACCTGCTGTTGCTAATATTATACTCCTAGCCTCTTTTACTCTCCCTGTCACTTCACTGCCCCTCTCCTTCTCCCTTCTCCTCCTTGTCTGCACTCCCTCTCCTACCCATAGCATTCTCACTCACCTGTTCTGTAACTGGAGCCCATCAGCTGTTCTGCTGTGTGATGGGAAGGGCATTTTGGAA
The DNA here is from genome assembly GCA_007922305.1 of Dermatemys mawii. Lineage (NCBI taxonomy): Eukaryota > Metazoa > Chordata > Testudines > Dermatemydidae > Dermatemys > Dermatemys mawii. The sequence goes on from ML677373.1 coordinate 3,459,578, forward strand.
CTTCATCCTCTTCTGCTAGGACTTGCTGCCCAGATAGCTTTCTCTGGTGTTTACTATAGAGATGGGAGAAGTTTGATTAACCAGGAAAACTCTGATGCATGATCAAGAGCTGCCTACCCTAAAATCCCTGTTAGCTGGGTTTTTTAGCTGCCCCTCATTACTGTTCAGAAAGTTGCCATTGGGCCCCTCCTGGAGTTTCACTCTCTCCCGCTCTATGGCTTCCAGAGGGAAACTTCTCAGATGTCATAACTGGAAACAGAAGACATCACTTTCATGAAAATCCCTCATCCGCCTGGCTGTGTGGCTGAGGCAGAGTGCTCACGGCCCTTTTCTGAGAGAGCGCAGGGCCAGGGACAGTATTAGAAGAGAAGGCGGTCATGCCAGTCCACTGCATGCCCAGCCCATTTGACACAAGCAAAGGTTCAGCAGCTAAACACTCCAAGGGATTACATTTAGCCTCAGAACCCTTAGCTTTCATGTGCTATAAACCAGAGCAATGGCTCGCCCAAATTGCCCTTCGTTCAGGATGATTAGCTGAATTCTCTTGTCCGTTCTGGGCATCAATTTATTGTCCTCGGAAATCAGTTAATGTTTCCAGCTCTGCTCTCACCCCACCAGCGTGGGACTCTACTCAGAATGGCAGATCAGACCCCTCGCGGACATTTCTTAACTAGACAATACAGTATTCTGGCAGAAGGCGGATTAGATTTGTGCTGCATGGAATACACAAAACACTCTTTTTATACGACTTCATCTGACCCAGGACATCTCAGCAGCACAAAAAGAGCCTTTTAGTATGGAAAATGTATTCTTACCACCTCCAGGGTCCAGTGCCCAGCAGTGTCTTAGCAGAAGTGTAAGGGTTGAGACGTTTTGCTGGCAGGATTACCATGCCAGCATTTCTGCTTGTTTTATGCCAAGATTCCTGGTAGCTCTAATTTTACAGGGAGAGCAGCAGAAATGCTGCTGCAGTCTGAGGCTGTGAATTCCTCTTCACACTCTCCATAGAGGACCTGCAGGGCAAAGCAATCTCTCCAGGCATGCCCTTCTAATATTGACAGCATGGCAGACAGCAGCATTTGCAAGCTGAAAATCCCGCAGGGAATGTTTTTAGAAAATAATTAACGTCCCAGCTAATCCAGAAGCCGTACAAAAGCTGGCCAGTGGCTCAGAGTTTCACTGGAAACCTTGGGAGGTTCTGCTCTGTTTTCAGTGATGTTTTAGTATATGCTGATAAAGGGTGTGACGCTGTCCCGGCGTCTGCTCTTACTGGATGATGGTTTTATTCTTGTATTTGGAAAGCAACATGCCCTGATCCCATTGCTCATGATGAGAGGCAATTCCATTGATTTCACTGGCATAAAATACTGCTCCATGTCAGGAAGGATAGCAAAGTCAGGCCCAAATGAGTAGAAATTCAGGCTTTTTGTGGCTTGGTTTCACTGGGAAGTTCATGTTGTTGGGTCAGTGTCACAGCACTGAAACAAAACAACTGTTTTAAGCAGAATTAAATATAAGAAGTTTAAAATCCAAGATATTTATAGAGGTGGAATTAGGTGATTTGGATCCAGGGTCAGGTTACATGTGTTTAAAAGTGATTCCTGATAAACATTGCCTAGAATCAGGACAGTCTGGCCTGGAGCGAGGCTGCCGCTCGGTGACTTAGACCGTCTGTGCACAGTCTGATGTCACCGTGATGTCTGGCTCTGTACACAGTCTGATATCAGTCTGATGTCTGGCTCTCTAGACAGTCTGATGTCAGTCTAATGTCTGGCTCTGTACACAGTCTGATGTCACACACAGTCAGACACCATCTGATGTCAGTCTAATGTCTGGCTCTGTACACAGTCTGATGTCAGTCTGATGTTTGGCTCTGTACGCAGTCTGATATCAGTGTGATGCCTGGCTCTGTACACAATCTGATGTCAGACACAGTCTGAAGTCAGTCTGATGTCTGGCTCTGTACACAGTCTGATGTCAGTCTGATGTCTGGCTCTCTACACCGTCTGATGTCAGTCTAATGTCCAGCTCTGTACACAGTCTGATGTCTGGCTCAACAAGGCAGGGTTCTGGTGTCCCAAGCTGACAGGGAAAACGGACTCAGAGGTAGTTTCAGCATGTCAGGTGACAGTTCCAAGGAGGGGGTGGGTCTCTGTGACTGAACCTGTCACACCAACGTTAGAGTCTGTGCAAATTTTTGTAAGATTCCTAGTGTAGCCAGACCCATAAAGAACTTCTCCTGCCTTTTCCCCAAATAGGAGATGACCCAAGGGAAGCAGAAACTGCTACAGTCCCCTCATCAATTTAAGAAGGGAGCTCTGCCAAAAGGCAAACTGGAGTTTATAACTGGCTCAGGAGGGAAAGTTCATGATCTCAGAATGAAGGAAGTTCACCGAGGGCTGATTCTGATGCCCTTACTCATGCTGGGTAACATCTTTCTCCATAAGTAGCCCCAGTGAGTGCAGTACTTTAGAAAGAGTAAAGTTATCAGAAGCTAGTCCACAATGGGTGAACCTTCCACAGGATTGTAAAGTGGGAGTAGAAACTGCTGCTTCTTTGAAAGCTGAGGATACCAACGGCAGTGGGGAATGCTGGTGAAGTGGCTAAAACCTGGAGGAAACACTTGAGGAAACCATTCATGTTGTATCTGGGATCAGGTGCGGGAGACTATGTCCTTCCCTCCCAAGAAGCTGTCAGGTCAAAAGACATTTTCAGGTAATATGGATATAAAGACTACTAGAAACTCAGTCAAAGGGGAATCGGCAAGGAATCCCTAGGTTGCTGATGTGATGGGACCACCCAGCGGTTGTTCCACAGACAGAATGCCCATCCAAGACTCTGAGGGAGCCCATGTTCTCTGATACCGTAACATTCCCGAGTCACAAAAGCAATTTCCCCTCCATCTTCTTTCTCCACCGCTCTAATGAGTGTAGACAAACTCTCAGACACCTCTCTGATGCACAATTCCCTTCTCTGCTTCCCCCTTGCTCCTGGGGAAGGTAATTTGTTGCTGGCTTACCCCAACTGCATGGATTTTGCTGCACTGTTCTGTGTGCTGGGGTGGGGAAGAAGCAGCAAAATCTTCTGCATTTCCTGTTTTTCCCTGCCCTCTCTCTGCTCTGGGTAAGTGGGTGCTGCACATCTGGACCCAAGGTTTTGGTAGCCAACACACAGGGTTGGTCTGATTTCCCTTACTCCCTTACTTCCCTAGCCCCTGGTCTTCTCTTCCCAAAGAGCAATGAGGGAGTGAATGGTGTAATACCACAGAGAGAGGCAAAACATACATGTCTCTTGAGGCATAACTGAAGTCTATCATTTTGAAATAAAGAAAACATTCCAAAGCATTTTGCTTAATTAAAATTTATTAAATTAGGGGCCGGGACCTTGATATTTGAGCTGAGAATGACAGACGAGCCACTGCAGCAATTTGTCTCTGGCACCGATATTGTTTTTAATAGATAATGATCTTGCCTTCCTAATTACCATTGACCCAACATACTACACCTTTCCCTGGTCCTCAGTAGAAGCTTGTAGGGGTGACATTTTCTACCCTTCTCAAATAAAGAAGATAAATCCTTCTGACATTCGAGAGTCACTGTTCAAAAATGTCTCTAAGTAAGAGATCTTCTGGTCAGATCGACTCAGGAAGCTGTCTCCTCTGAGACAGGGGTCACACTTTCATTCCAAAGGCTAGTTTTGGACATTTCATTTCAGGTGTTTAGTTAGGAATGAGAAATGGGGAGCTGAATAAGAGGAATAAATTCTGCCGGTCAGTGCTGCTGCCTGGAGTGAGGAATACTTGTTGTCTGCAATGTTTGTTAAGAGATTTCTTCCTCAAGTAGGCTCCACAGTCCATACCGCCTAGCAAGATCTATTCAAAAGGAATATTTGGAAGCCCCATAAATGGTGTGTGTGTGGGTGAAGAGAGACTCATTACTTAAAAAGAACTTGTAATGTTTAAAACAAATGTATAAATCCCTGAGTTCATATATTTGGCCCAGCTCATATTCCCTCAGCAGTTGGCAAAGCCATATGCTGCACTCACTCACTCCCCTGAGAGGCCCAAACTCCCTGACAAGTATTAAGATGTCAGCGAAAAACTAGCTTCTTTTGTCTGAAACCTAACCCCAGGGAGCAGGGATACCACTGCACATAAAAATAGCTTCCTGGTTCCTTTGAGACGTGCTTAAGAAGGCATTGCTGAGCCCAGGATAGAACACAGATTTTCATACCAAATCAGACCATGGTGAGTCCCTCTGATCTTGGAATGCTCCCTGAGCGGGAGATCCCTGCACATCGCCCCGGGCTGGGGACGGAGGGGCAGCTTTCCCTCATGTCTCCATGTGCACCCCAGTCAGAATGCTGGTGGTCCTGGTGCACTCAGGGTGTGTGTCCTGTCAACAGAGGAGATGTCTGGGGAAAGTGAGGCAACAGTGGGGTATTGACAAATATTATTTCCCTTGAAAAGCTCCTGCTGTTGTTACTATTAATATTGCCATTAACACTGCAGCAGTGCTCAAAGCTCACTGCCCACCCCCTTTCCCCCGGATCAAGCTCCATTGCCAGTGTTAGGCCTTAGACAAACACAGCCAAAGAGACAGACCCTTCCTCAAAGAACGTAGGTTCTACTTGCTGCTGTTTCATTAGTCTGGGGGAGACATTGCTCCACTGGGCTTCAGACAAGGACAGAATATACTTCCCCTATCATGGAGTATGCAGACCAGGCAGAGAGACCAGGCTGAGTCTAGACATGGTGGCTGTGAATGGCTCCAAGTGAGGTGTAAACATTGTGAGGTGGAGCACCCGATGCACAGATCCGGGGGGCCCATAGCCACATGACTCTGTGAGAGAAACAGGGCAGCTCTCTTTTCTCGCCAGTTGCAGAAAGTAGCTAAGATGATGAGGAATTCCTGTCTTAATCAGGATAATAACACAACAGATGCGGCACAAATACCAACATACCAGCTGGTTTTTCCCACAGCAAATATTTCGGAAGAATTCAGACTAGATGTTCCTGTGGGCACCTCTCATTCTGCCAGAATCCCATCCTCCCCTGCCTTTAGTTTGGGAGCCAATGTTTTATCATTATCATTTCCTGTTGTAGATGGAAATTCAGTATTTCCACATATGTGTACAGGTATGTACATGAGGGGACCCATCGTCTCTGTTGTCATAGTCAGACACCCTGGCTGTCAGCTAACTCTGCACATTAGGCATGACTTTCTGCTCCAGAAAGACAGGCCTCTCCCCCCTGAGCTGAAAGATGCGTGCACTGGCGGTATTATGAAAGGAAAAAATGGCCGTGTGCTCATTATTTCTTCCTTGTGGTGTTTGCAGGATGAAAGGTTTTTAAAAAGCTATCTGCTCACAATTCAGGTCTGGCCTGTACTGGACGGCTCTCTGGCAGCTGTAGGAGCCAGTGATATTCTGACACCACAAGCATGCAGAGAGTCAGGCTGAGACAAGAGCGGGCAGGGATTGCTGTCAGACTCTTTAACACCTTGGGGACTGATTGGTTTTGTTAACACCTACTGAACTGCCCAGTAGAGGAGAGGATGAAATGATGGCTCAGAAATATTCATCAACTCCTCTGTTCTGCTGTGGGAGAGGTCTCAAGAGCATCCTTAGAGAACCATCTGGTAGCCCAGGCTTGTTACTCATGAGACTCTCAGAGTGACTCGCGTCGATTGTAATGGTTTGGCCTCTCTGTTCCCATTGCCTTTCACCCCTTTCTGGGCTGCAGAGAAGCAAAACAGGGGACACAAATCCAGTGTTTAAAAGCTCTATGCAGGACATTGTTATACCCACCTGGGCCTCCAGCCACAAAGGTACGTCTGCAGCTGGCAGCCTGGGTAGCCAGGGCTCGAGCTAGTGTGCTAAAAATAGCAGTTGCAGCTCGGGCTGGAGCTTGGTTCTTAAGTCCACCCCACCCCCTCTGCACCAGCCCCAGCCACAACATCCACATTGGTCTCTTAATGCTCTAGCTCAAACCCCGCTAGCACGTGTCTATCCACCAGGTCGGGAGGCTCGGTCCCTGCTGCGGCACCGCTGTACCTTACTGGGCAAGGCAGTTACAAACGACTCGACACTCCACTGGTCAGGCAGCACAAACACACTAAACCTGGATCTTCCCCGCCACACTTCTCTGCTGGCATCTGGAGTTCAAAGGAGATCAAACCAGCTGCCAGGAGCCAGGCACCCCAGTACCAGTCAGAACCAGGGGCCTTCTCATAGAGTCAAAATGTTAAGGCAAGAAGGGCTCACTAGAGCATCCAATCTGACCTCCTGTGTATCACAGGTCACCACCACTGCCCGCCCCTGCACACTAAACCCAACAATGGAAATGAGACCAAAGTATCACAGCCCCTAGGAAATGAAACTGGTCTGTGCCACAGGCAGCGAATAGGAGGGACAGAGGTGCATCAGTGTCCTAGGCCCCTGCTAGGGCAGGGAAATGATTACGTGAGATGAACCCAGATAAGCCTGGCAAGTGTCCTGCACCCACATGCTGCAAAGGAAGACGAATCCCCTCCAGGGTTCCTGTCGCTCTGACCTGGGGGAAATTCCCATCCAACCCCAGATGTGACAATCAGTTAGATCCTGCGTATGTGAATAGAGGCAGCCAAGCACCTGAGAGAAAGAATGCGTGGTGCCACCTTAAAGCAATAGCGCTCCCCATCCAATGTCCCATCTCCAGCCATGGTCATCCCTGATGCTTCAGAATAAATACAGTGGGGGAGAGTCCCTTCCTGACCCCTGCTGGTGGCCAGTTGACACCCTGAAACATGAGCTTTAGGAACATAATACATACAACCCCACCATCATCACAAACAACCTCGTCAAACAATTGCACTCAAATTGTGTCCAACTCTTTTTAAAAAGTACTTATGTTGTTTGCTCCACAAGGGCTATCGAGAAGTTGTTCCAGAACCTCACCCCTCTGATGGTCAGAAAGCTTCTAATTTCCAGCCTGAATTTGTTCATGGCCAGTTTAAATTTGTTCTTGTGCCAACACTGGCAATCAGCTGAAATAACTCTTCACCCTCCCTGCTGGTGTTCACCCTCCTAAAGTATTTCTAGGGAGCAATTCCATCTCCCCTCAGCCTTCTTTTGGCCAGGCCAAACAAGCCAAGCTCTTCCAGGCTCCTCTCATAAGACAGGCCCTCCATTTCCTTGACCATCCTAGGAGCTCTTCTCCGCATCTCTTCCAGTTTGAATTAATCTTCGGCACATGCTCCGACTGCCTCTCTGGCAATGCTCCCCCACTTACTGGTGTTAAAGATATACCTCCTGATTACTTGCAAGATGATGGATGGATTCTGCATGTATGTGTGATGAGTGACTGGAAGGAGAGCGGGCCTGGGGCTGTGGTGAGGAACACTACCTTGCCAGATTTTGGCATCCGTGCTGAGTTTTCAGTTTCATGATTAAGTTGTAGGGGAGGGGAGTCTGGGAGCTGTAACACTTCATCTCTTCCTGCTTGTTTGATAAGCACAGCCCTCGGTATGTCTGTCACCCTGGGTGGGGGAATAGCTGCCACAGAAGAGAGAACAATGCCCTTGTTTCCCACTGGAAAAGAGTTCTTCATTTATTTTTCTAATGAGGACCACTGTTTCATCATTACGGGGAATGACATGAGCTGCCTTGAAACCATCCCCCCCGAAAGAGCCGGTAACATCTGCCCCCCGCCCCCAGCTGCCTGTGGAGATACAAGATCACAACTAGGTCACTCCACACCTACAACATGGCAACCTCATTCTGTGGGTCTCCTTTATTGTTTGATATCATGATTTCTTTTTGATGGTGGAAGCCAGCGGTAAAAGCCATTTGGTCTTGTGCCCTTTCGAAGCCCAGGTTCCCAGCGGAGAAAAGCAGAGTTTGTTGCTCGTTGTTTTATATGACCATGGTGCCTGCTCGAGTATGTTAGGAAACCAGACAGGTCACAACAAGGGCTTGGCTAGACAGAGACTTAGTGCACAGCCAGCTGTGGTGTGAATCCACAGTGCGCCAGCATGCTGTGCACTAGCTGGCTGCGTGGGCTCAGAGACCATGCACTAAAAGTTGCCGACTACTCTTTGCCGTACTGCTGTTTGAAACAGGAGTAGACTCTCCATCATGACAAGCCCCATATCTACTTTTAAACCAGAGCCGTACATTGGGATAGACTGTACAGACTCTATCTGTACCAAGCCCAAGTGGCGGAGGGGAGAAGACTGCTGCAGTGTGAGATATGGGAAGGGCAGGGCAATTTTGACAATAAGGGAAAACTAGTAAACGTTTCCTCGGCCCTCATGTGCTACTGGCAGCCTCAGGCAGCTCCCCTCAGACTGACCTGCAGACCTCCTAGCACTGAGAACCCCCTTGTAACTGTTGAGAGGTTGTTCCAGAACCTCACCCCTCTGATGGTCAGAAAGCTTCTAATTTCCAGCCTGAACCATGCTAGAGCCAGCCCTGCACACAACTCCATCAAAACTGTCTGTTCACAATTGCTGTGTCTGCTATCATGTGAACGGGGCCCAGAAGGGTCTCCAGGAGGACACAGATGGTTCAGAGACAATACGAGTGCTGCACAGTCTGCCCCTTCTCTATCAATGACTCCAGGGAAGAGGAACAGGGAGGGAAGGTATGCTCCCATGCATACAGCCCTGAGTGCCAATAACCACTTCAGAACTGGGTTGGCGTTGTTCTGACAGCTACGTGGTGGGATCACTCATGTCCTGGCAGGAAGAGTTCACCCTCAAAATAGCTGGGATAGGAGAATATCATCAAGAGTCAAAGGAAGTGTGGGAACTGAAGTCAACTCCATTATCTCTACATTGGGAGCGTATCCATGTCCTGGCTTGTGGGCATGCATCCATGGGTTAGCTAACCCTGCTGCCAGAGTCCACACTGCAGAGACATGTCTATGCCACATTCCACAGTGACACTGGAGCTACAAGTTGTTCTGCACCTAGCTTTGTAGGTGCCTATCCCATAGTCCTTAGCATCCTTGCACAGGGAACCACGTTACTACTACAACTTGTCTGTGCTTTTCCAACACCTGTGTAGAACTGCCCGCCACCCTGTAGGTCTCTTTTGCCTGTGCAATGCGGCTCAGCTTCTCGCTTCTAACCCGGGGATGACCCATGAATCTGTTTGATCAGCTGCTCCTGTTTGCAAGTGAATGGTTTAGGCAGCAGTGCCTATGTTTGATGAGACGCTGGTTAGCATTTCAGGAACAGTTTCTGAGACAAAGAAGGCAGAAAGACTCAGGGGCGAGATCCTTTCACATCAGACGACGTAGACCTATTGAATGCAGCAATTACAGATTATTCTCCATTTGTGAAGTGGTGTTTCTGGTTCAGGATAACTAGCATAGTGTGGTGGGACCTCATCAGGCCTGGGATGACCAGCCATGGGGCCAGAACTTCCACCTGAAGGAACGGACCTTCCTGGAACTGTATGAGGAGTTTGTCCTGACCCTCTACCACCACCCTCTGTTGAGGGAGGCCATATCAGCGAGGAAGCAGATTACAATTCCCTTAACTGCTTCAGGTCCATGGCTAGCCAGTCAGCTGTGAGGGTTGTGGTAGTGGAGGTTTGCCAGGTGATTGTTACTGTGATATATCAGGTGATTGGCATTAGAAGTGTGCCAAAAATAAAAGCTGACTTTCCGAGAATGGGGTTCCCCAAGTGTGCATTGATGGCACATGTGCCTGTAATTTGCCCACCACAAGGACCAAGTGACTATATAAACTGTGAAGCATACTACACCTTCATTCTGCAGGCCATGGAAACCACTGAGGCAAGTTCATGAACACCAGCATGGGCTGTTTTGGCCAGGTGCATAGCAAAAGGTTTTCAGGAGATATGGACTGTACCTCTCGGGAGAAGCAGGGATTTTATTTCCCCCTAATAATATCATCAATGAGGTGTTGATGCCTGCTGTTATTTTGGGGGATCCTGGCTACCTACTGCTACCATGGCTCATGAAAGCTTCCCCCAGCAACACAGGATCTGCCAGAAGAAGGTCCAATCATGTGCTTATTGGCTGCAGGATAGTTGTGGAGTGTGCCTTTGTCTGGCTGAAGGCAGGCTGCCACAGATTACAGAACCATTTGGATGCATATAGAGTGGACTCAAGACAGCTCTAGTTTGCACGCCAAGTACACACAACTGGAAAAAGCACCTGTCCTCTCTAGGTCTGCTTCCCTGAATGCAAGGGAAGTAAGGGATGCCTCTGGGCCCTCATTTGTGCACATCACAGTGAACTTATTGACATTTGATGATGTCCTGTCATCCTACACTGTGTGCTCTGTTCATTAATGTTACTTCTTTTGTCAGTTTTCCAGTATTAATTACCAATCCAGGCATTTCTTTATGGTTAGCTGGGGGGAGGGGAGACCATACTGCATGGGACTATTGCTGCTCCAGAGCCCAGCACACACTCTGGATTTCCTTTGTGGGTGAGCCCTCCCCAACATGCAATGGACAGTGATAGTGCAGGGGTTCAGAATCACAAAGGAAGAAATGATACTTACAGCCCTATGCAAAGCCGGCCACCAGACACCTGTATAACTTGGTGCATTGCCTGCATACATCACTGTCCACTTCATAGACAGAGGAACCATCAGGCCACTACCCACCAGGAAAGTGCATATTGGGTTGTGATCAGCTACAAAGGGAACCCAGGGTGTGTGCTTGGATCTGGGGTAGCAACAGCCGGTACATGCAACCGGATTGTACTGTGTGTGAGCAATAGCCTCACACACAGTACGATCTCCCTTCTCCCTCCCACAAACCCTAAAGAAATGCATGGATTGCACTGGTGTCTGTCCTGCTCAGCAAGCAGCCACAAACATCTTTTTTGTAGAGCTGAGGATAATGGGAATTCCTGCTTAAGTCATGGCTCTGGGTGTACTCACTCCACAGGGTCACCAGCACCCTGGTATGGCTCTCCAGTCTGCTGAGGGATGGAAATATTTTTTTAAAGGGCAGGGTAATAGTGGGAGCCAGATGCTGGAGCAATCCCCTTGTGTAAAAAGGAAGGCTTCACCATGCTCATGAGAATGTAAACAGAGGTAACGTCCAGTCCATGGAGAAAAAGTGGGATGCATGAAGATATAGGACAGGGAATTGTGGGAGTGATGGTGGAGGACTGCAAGAAATACAGAGCAATTCAGGGCCTCATTGCTATGTCCACATCACAAAATGGGCGGATAGTGGGGCAGGCCAGATGCTGATGTGCAGTCTTACCCAGACCCTGGGCGGATATGCTACCTCCCATTCCACATGCCCATGGATGTGTGGCTAAGGGCTTTCAGTGTGGTGACTGGGGAGGGAGGGTCAAAAACCCGCAGCTTGCCATGCAGAAAGCTGGAAGTGTAGATAGGCCCCGAGAGAGGGGAGGGGGTGACGTTCCCCAGACCCAGAGTCTGGAAGCCTTTCAGAAAATACAATTTAGGCCCACTACCTTCTTACACCTGGAATCTGCTTTTCTGACTGCTTCTTCTGAGCTGAGCCTCTTACTGCCCCGAGTGCGTGGTTGAGGGCAGCTGTCACAGACCCTGCACAGATAGAGAATTAACATCTTCAGCAAAGGTATTCTTTATCTCTGCTCATTATCTATTGCCCAAGCTTGGCCCAACTGAGAGCACTCACAGCTACCCAGCAGCCTCTGCCCGATATGCATAGCTTGGGCCAGAAGGCAGCCTCCCTTTTCTTTAATAGGGAGTGGTGGTTCCTATGTGTTTTGACCGGGTAGCTCTCTCCCTTTTGATCAAGGTTCCCCAATTGCAACCTGGGACATGTAGGGCCTGATTTGCATCAGGCTTTTAGTTTGTATCCTCCTTGACACCTGTGCAATTTGAGCATAAAATGCTCCCAGAGCAGGGCTCCTTCCTCATTCACAACCACGACAGCCTTTCCTAGGCACTCCGTACAAGTATCAGTGGCTGCTCTCACTCCAGGGCCCCAAGCTCTTAGAGGTGAGTGTCGCTGCAGCCCGAATGAAAATGTCCTACAAAGCGTTTCTGGGCTCTGACATATTAGGAGAGGAACCGCAGATGGGCACGTGAAAGAAATACTGCACGGTAGGTCTCTGAGAGAAGGACACTGGGTTTCAAGTCCTGGTTCCTCATTTCAGGGAAGATTTTCTCCTACGAGGTAAAAGAGCTTTTCAGCAGACTCTGGCAGATGCCCTGCTGCGACGGCAGGGAGAGGCAGCGCTGATCTCCTCAAGGTCACTGATCTGACAAGTGTGAGCGGCATAGCTCACACATTAAACAGGGCAGGCACTCAGCTCCAGTGCAAAGTCTCGAGTTCACCTCCAAAGGGAAACAGCTCTGCAAGGTATTTCTCTACCTTGGGAACAGGAGATGTGGCCAAGTAAACAGAAGGGAAACAACCAGAGAGTTGCAGAGAGGTTTCCTGCTTCATCTTCGAAGTACCGGTGCTGTAACCGATTTACCTCTCAGAGACCTCCACACACCAAATGTGAGCTAGAGCCTTAATGCACAACACCCTGTGCCTGCCCCACACTTCTTCATCCCTCCAAACCACACTCACTCCCTCCCCCAACCCACACTCCCCCATTGCTTCCCCTCACCCCATGCACCCTACTCTCCCCCATTGCTATTCCCTCATCCCATCCACCCCCCACTCCTCCATTGCTAATCCCTCATCCCCCACCTGCTCCTTTCCCCCCATTGCTATCCCCTCCCTCCCACCCACTCACACTCCCCCACACTCCCCCATTGCTATCCCATCACCCCCTCTCTCCCATTGCTATTCCCTCATCCCATCAACCCCACAGTCCTCCATTGCTATTCCCTCCCCCATCTACCCCACACTCCCCTATTTCTAACCCCTCACTCCCCATCCACCTCTCAAAGCCCCTTCCAGTCCTCTGATTCTATGATTATATGGCATGCGGCCCATCAGCAACTGACAGTATCAACAATCCCCAACTGCTGGAGACAGGACAGTAGATGGGGAGGGGTCTGATTTATTACAGAGAATTCTTTCCCAGGTATCTGCCTGATAGGTCTTGCACTCATGCTTGGGGTCTAGCTGATCACCATATTTGGGGTTGGGAAGGAATTTCCCCCTAGGTCACATTGGCTGAGACCCTGGGGTTTTCTTTTGCCTTCCTCTGCAGTGTGGGTCGCAGGTACTTGCAGGTTTAAACTAGTGTAAATGGAGGACTCTCTGTAATTTGAAGTCTTTAAACCGTGATTTGAGGACTGCAGTAACTTAGCCAGTGGTTAGGGGTCTATATCAGGAATGGGTAGTGAGGTTCTGTGGCCTGCAATGTGCAGGAGGTCAGACTAGATGATCACCACGGTCCCTTCTGACCTTAAAGTCTATGAGTCCAAAGTGAGGGTAATTAACCGTTGGATCAGCTTACCTAGGGATGTGATGGATTTTCCATCAATGAGAATCTTTACATTCTGGGCTTGAGTCAGGAATCACCGTGTGAGTTTCTCTGGCCCGTGTTAGATGGGAGTCAGACTGGATCATTACAATGGTTCCTTCCAGACTTAAAAGTCAATGAGTCTCTGAGAACGCTGTGTGAGAGCTGTGGAGACAGCTGAATTGATCTCAGAGCTCCTGGGACTATTCTTTCCATGCTTCGTAAAGGTTATCAAATGATGTTAAGGGAACCCCGTGATTTCCCAATATGCAATGCAATCTTCTAATGCTACAGACCTCCGTATACATCTGTCTTCAAGACTTGAAACCAGGCAAATAAAAGCTATGGGAATCATCAGCAGCCAGCGGATATCACTTATCATCTGCATGGCCTAGTGGGCTTTGGCACCTGTGACACTTCCCTTGGGGAACCTGTGAACAGTGAGTGACTAGCAGCTTCCTTGAAACAAAGGCTGTTGGAACAAAGCATTAGAGATAAAGGAGTTTAGACCAACAAACAATCAACACGCAGATTTAATCTCATCGAATTTTATACTTTACTGCAAGCTAAATTAGATGGGCTTTCCTCTGACCTTACAGAAGCAGAACACAGCCAACTTACATTCTTTTCAGAAGCCAAGGAGCTTTTGGGAGCCAGCCTTGTCTCAGTTTGTCTCCCAGAAGCTGTCCCCCACAGTCTCTTGCCTTCTTTCTCAGAAAAGTTAAGTTTTCTGAATTTCTTAACCCTCCCTGTGTGCATCTGGGCCCAACTACCATATAGTCAATGGTGACTTTGTTATAGGGTCCGGATGTGAGGTCCTCCTTCTGGCTCACAACGATTTTTCACAGTTGGCCAGCCAGGTTCTCTCAGGCAATGCTTCCATGGTGGTTGGTCAGCAGTTAGACCCATTCAGCCTTACTGGCTTGTAGTCACTGTTCTCCACCTGTTGGGGGAGTGTTTTGAAACTGTCTGCTCTCCTGTGACAGGCTAATACAGCAGCCTAGAAATCCAGCGAATCAACCACATTGAGATACAGCTCAATGCTCATTACCAAGCATCCCCTACATTCGCCACATTCACATTCACTTGATCACGACCCAGTCGCTGAAAAGGGGTAAGCCGGGGGAAAGCCTTTCTTTGGTGCTCTGCTAATTCAGCGCTAGTAGTTACTGCTGGAGCACAGAAGATAGTTGTTTGAAGTGAAGGTCCAGGGTTCAAATGCTGCTCTTTACTCATGTGAGTGGAGGGGGTGGTTACGATGGGGCAGATATGAGAGTTTCCTGTTTTACAGGTTGGCTTTTTAAAAACAACTAGATTATTTAATTTGCACAATGCGAAAACATCCTGGAACACAAAGTCTCATAATCAGCAAATCTCAGCTCGACACATCAAACTACAAGGGTTCGGGTTCAGTCCCTTGTCATTGCCCCCTCACCTCCCTGGTCCTGAAAACCTCCCCTGAGGACACCAGTCTTGGATCAAAACCTAGGAAATCAACACACACACATTTTGTTTACTGGCAGAGAAGGCTAAGCCAGGGCAGCCCACCCAACCCTGAAGGGAAAAGTCACCTGCACTCCTTGGCCTACATCCCTGCTGGTAAGTCACTCTAGCATATGGGGCTTTCACTTCCTTCTCCAAACGGTGTCATAAAGCAATGCACAACCCCGTTTCATACCCACATACTAGTGCAAACCTTATCAGGGACCTCAGCAGTATTACAGCCAGACAACAACCAAATGTCTGGAATGCCTGACAGTCAGCTGTGCCCATGGGGCAATACAAGAGCATATGAGGCTGCTGTTAAGATTTGGCACTACACTGAGCTTGAAGAAATCCTTCAAACTGTAGTGTCCTTCTGCTAGTTGCTGGTATGTCCCCACCTAAGGATGCTGAACTTAATGATAAAATGCTCGCTATTAGCTACTTGAACCAACTCCTGCATTTTAGTTAGGTCCAAGTTAGAATAAAATGGAGCAAAACAAGCTATTCCAAGAAGTAACTGCTTAAAGTGATGAGAAATTACTTCTCTAAACCTTGTGCATTGGGACCATTTGCCCAGGTTATATGCTGATAGCTGAAGGCTCCATTTATTGCTATTTTATTAGACATTGTTACCTTTGACTCCCACAACACGGTGTACTCAATAATCTTTTCCATCTCTGCAAGCTAGTGTTATGACCCCCCGTCTTCTTATGAATTGGGACTTGCATCCATCCAGAGTCTTCTCCACTCAGTAATTTTACTTTACTGGATTCTAGGCAATCGTTCAATTTAATCTTTTGACTGAACAATTTTCACTTTAGGCTTTCGCTCTTTCTTTTCTTCCTCCAGTCCCATTTCTCCAGTTTTTGCTCCATTTTTCTTTCCTCTATTGAATGAAGAATCTCTTTTCATCCCGCTCTTTCAGTGTCTATTTTTCCTGAGTCTGACTTCTTTTTGCTCCTCCTTCATCCTCCTCTGATCTCTTCCCCCTTTCTTTCCCTGTGATCCTCCTGACTGTACATTCTTTCATTTTCCTTACCCCTCTGCCCTATACCCAGCTCTCACACTCCCACACATTGGCCCTAACCCCATCATTCACATTCACTCTGGTGCTCTTACCCACACACACTTGTGCAGTTGCTCCTGTCCCCATTCACACTGATGTTTTACCTTGGACACCCATACAT
Source organism: Dermatemys mawii (assembly GCA_007922305.1). Classification (NCBI taxonomy): domain Eukaryota; kingdom Metazoa; phylum Chordata; order Testudines; family Dermatemydidae; genus Dermatemys; species Dermatemys mawii. The sequence goes on from ML677373.1 coordinate 3,475,643, forward strand.
GTGTCTTCCAGCCTCACTCATGCTAACACTGCTGGTGCCAGGCCTAAGTGAGGATCTTCTTCCTCTCCTTGATTTATTGCGCATGGTGGCCTTCCCCCGACTTCATAGGGATGGGTGGGAAACCACTGGGAGAAACTCTGTTGTAACCCAACCCCCGCTTGGGAGCCCCGTATTAATACCCTGATATGGTGGGCCGTTACCCACAGAGCACCCCTTTGTCGCCCAGTGCAGAATTGCAGTTGCATTCCTGCATTCCAGTTTTTACGAAGTGAACAGTGCCCCGTCAAGCACCGGATTTATTTGGCCAAAGGTCAAAATGTGGTACACAAACAAACATTTGCCCCAGCACCCTAGCAGCTCTCTGAAGATGCAGTCAGGTGACAAACTGATGCCACAGGTGCCGATGTTCAGTACAGCCAGTACTTCTCAAGGCAATGGGGTGAAACTGCAGATGTCTTCTTCTGCCTAACTTTCAATGTTTGTCCAGTATGAGTGGGATGCATCCACACAGACTTCCTGTTTTGCTATTTCTGACAGGATGTCCACTGGGCAAGAAACCCCACAAACAAAACCTCACAAACATTTTTATGAAATATTTGTCCCTTTTTCCAACCCACTCTCCAGGAAGCGTTGGCGGGAAGAGGTTGCCTGAAGGACTGAACAAGGTACTTGATGAGACTATGTAAGTTGTGACCTTTATCATAGCGGAGTCTTAGGCGTGCCACCGCTGCACGATTTGATGAGAAGAAATGGGCGCTCATTGGCATCTCCTCTTCCACACTGGAGTTCTTTCGTGGAGCAGAGTCTTGAACCACATATCTGAGCTCAGAAAAGTTGCAAGGATTTCCCTGGCTGATTGAGTTTCTTCCCTTGCTGAATGCATCACTGAGCAGTGCTGGCTTACTCCAGATGCTTCTCTCCAGGCAAAGACTATGCCATGGGGCTGCAAACATGAGTCACGGAGTTGTGCCCACCCTGCTCTTCCCATGGGGCTAAATGGGACAGAAGTCCTGATTAGAAGAGTTGGAAGCACCAGCATGGTTCTGGTGTGGAAAACGGGGCAAGCCGCTGCATTAGAGCTATGGCACATTGATCCCTCAATGTCAGTGTGTGAAAGCTCTTTCCATAATGGTGTATTATCACTAGAGGGGTTCCTTCCAATGAAGGGAATGATACCTAACAAACACACAGGGTGGCCAGGGCTGATGAGAAGGCCACAGACTGGGAGTCTGGAGATATAGCCACCTTCCTTCTTATGCTTTGCCTCCATGCCGGCAAATGTGACTCTCCCCTAGCCTCCCTTGTAATCACAGGGCTCGGGGGAGGGGGAATTCTCATTTTACAGCATGCAGTAAGCAAAGCAGCTGGCTGATCTCCGTCTCAAGGAAGGATCTATTTTCAGCACATCTGAATCCCTTCTCCTCTGTGGAGAATGTCAGCATGCCAGCCACTTGCCCACATGGCATTGCTTTGCTGGACATTCTGTAGCTAGACATAGCCTTTCTCCTGTCTTAACGTTTGTTGTGCTTTGAGTGCCAGCATTAGCAGAGCACCAACATCTGGCCTGGACATAAGGGAACAAGAACTGGAACACAAACCATGGCTCTCAGAAACCATGCCCCTTTTGGTTTTGCATTCCCTTTGCTACCTAAGAGATGAGTCCTGCAGTGGTAGGCCCATCCCTCACCTAGATACATCATGTGGAGACACTGAGGAAGTTTCTTCCCTGCTGTGAATCAGCGGGCCTGGAAAACAGCAGGACTGTGCCGCTGAAAGCCCAGGGCGATCCTCAGTAGAGTTGCTCTTCATTGAACACCCCACTTTTTGTGGACAAAGTTTCTGTTCTAGATATTGCTTTCCCAGTGTAGCCCTGGTAAGAGTGCTGGTGTTAGACAACACAATGGTAAAACCATTAGTGGCACCTTCTCTATTCCAGCAGCACAACTGCACCTGTGCTAGCGCTGGGGGGAATTTTCTGTGGAACAGATTTCTACTAGTCTAACCTCACCACTTTGCACCGGAAAAACTCCAAAGGTGAAATCTATCAGCACCCATACCCACCTTCAGGAAAGAGCACAGCCACTTGAGAACGTCCAGGATCACCTGGCATGGACTCCAGTTTCATTATCAACCCACAACAGTCAGAGGTAAGAAAACTGTGGAAATAGTTAATGGGAGCAGCCAAAGGAAGCAGGTTCTTTATTGGCCATTGCTTTCAGGGATTCATAGTCAAGCGAATCAGGGTTCTCAGCACCATGGCACAGGCTGCAGACTGTTCAAAAGATGTAAGAAAAACCATCCTCACTAAATTGGATGTTCCTGGAGCTGCCCAGTTACTACTTTCTCTGAGTGAGAAAGTACACAGTGTGTGTGGCCACCCATGGCAACGAGTCTCGGAGCCCAGACCACAAGCTGTTGGGACTAAGCAGAGTGCACAGAGCTCAAAACAGACATGCCAGATGGACAACTGCCCTTTTTGTGAAGAGGCCAGACACTCTCATGGCACATTTATACTATCGATATAGATAAATCTTTGACAGGCATATAAGCAGATAGACACCAGGCACATCTGCATGGACTTGAAACAGTATTTGAACAGATTCTGAGCAGTTACATTGAATTGTCTCGAGCACCTTGTTTTAAAATTCATTATCTGTTGCTGTTCGTTGAACTAATGATTTCTCAGAGGCTAAAGGAAGAGTTGGGGCTCCTAGATACCATCTTCTCCATAGGAAAGACCAAAGGCTTATATATATATTCATGGCCAGCATAAGCTAACCTTGAGTTCTGGGTCAACACAGGGACTTAGGCATTGCTATTTAGGCACCTTGAAAATCAATGGGATCCATAAAGGCTGAGGTAGGCACCCAGGTTCCCTATAGGGCAAGAGATAGGTGCCCAAGAATTGGCTCAAAATCCAGCATTTTAGGGGGTGTGATGTCCTGATTCTTGCCAATGTGAAACAATGAGCTGGCCATGAGAAAGGGACATCCTGGCTAATCACAGTGCATGGAGGCATGATGTTCATAAACATATAGGCCAATGAAGATGAGCCGTCATCTACACAGAGGTCACAGTCTCCCAGGAGGCTCCACCATCAAAACAGAAAGTAGCTCCTTGATTTCTTCAGGAAATTTGAGGTGAACTGAGCAGGTTGGTACAACAAAAGCATTCTGAATACAAACCTGCCTTAGGAGCTTCATGAGGCTATCATGTTCTTTAAGTGCTATGTCTCATGAGGCTGCATTCAGAAGAAAACCACAGCAGCACAATTACCCAAACAGTTCCCTCTTGTCTGATGAAGAATTAACTCGGCCAGATTAAGATGTGCCAGCATGACTCAAAGCATGTCCAAGATGATCAGGGGGTCTGATCCAGATCAGGGGGGTCTGTCTTACCAACCACTAACATTGCATTGAACATCACCTCAAGGAAATCTGCAATGCCATTGGCCAGAAGTTGCTGAGCTAAATCTTTTGCAAGTGCAAGAGGAACTTGGACTAAGCAGCTTTATAGTCGCTGACCCTGACCACAGACTTGTTCCTACGTATCTGCCCATGCTGAGATCACAAAGGAGACTCAGACTCAGTCCCAGGTTAGGCACGCAGGCTCCCTATACAATGTATTGGGAGGGTTAGGTACCTAAAAGAGGGTTCACAGAACCCAGCATGCTGAGCAGGGAGCCACCTAGGCTAGCCAGTAGGAAATGCCAAGGAGAGGGGCATGAACTAAAGGAGTTAGGTGCTTAAGTCTGTGCCAGAGGGAGGTCCCTCACTTACGTGGGATTCGCAGCCATAAGCTCTCTCCTAGAGTTAGACATCTAAGCCAGGTCAGCCCTTTCTCACGTTGTCACAAAACTGAGGCCCTGGTGACTGTGTGCCCCTTACACCCAATAGCCCATTGATTAACACATTCTCTGGGGATGTGGGAGACCTAGGTTCCAAACCCTACTCTGCCTGATTTAGAGTAGGGACTTGACCTCCCAGGTGGGCACCTGAACCACTGATCTATAGAGTCAATCTTTCTTTGGCTCAATGAATGAATAGTTAATGGCTAATACAAGTTGGAATAGTTTCAACATGAAAAGCCGAGAGAGACCAAACCAAGAATAACTTATCTATTCAACACTCTGCACCACATCAGCCAGAACAGGGGTTTGAACTTGGGTCTACAGGTATCAGTGCATTAACCACTGGGTTCCTGGGGGAAGAGGAGGGCACTACTATGGTAACTATGTATTATATGGGGCACAATCTATTAGGCATGCTCTGAAGTGGCCTCTCAGCATGCCTGCCAGATTGGGTCTTGCTGAGAAGACTGGCAGAAGAACGGCTAGTTTGTGAGATGCTTGGTGCCGTCAGGATTTAGGCCAATCTGCATATGCTGACCAGCAGAAATTTAGGCACTTGGGGGATTTTATAGGTAGAAATTTAGGCACCTAAAGAGTTAGGCAGTAGCTGAGCAGAGGTTTTGTGAATATTAGTGGCACCTAAATGTTTGACTTAGGCACCTAAACGGGCAATTAGACACCAAAGTCCCTCTTGTGAATCAAGAGAGTCCGGAGTCTCCAACTGTCTTCCTCTCATGAACAATGGTAAAGACCTGTTCTCTCCTGGTGCCCTGTAGGCAGCCCAGTTGGCTGTGCTGTTATAGCTGAAGTGGAGACAATTTTTTCTATTTTAAATACCCATTTTCAGCTCCTGATGCATTTGTTTCAGGTGTTTCTTTTAGGCTGAGATATTTGGTCTCAGTCCAAACAGAATTACTCGAGAAAGGGTGCAGCAGAATTTTCTACTTAGAACCCAATTGTTCAGATACTTTTCCCTCTCAGATGACTCAAGAATGGCTTTGCCTTGGAACCTCGTTGAACAGTGTGGACTTTGCTAGGCTTAAAAAGCATCAGCTTTGGAATAAAATTATGAATCTCTGACAATTTGCACTTTGTCATTAGTAAGTTGAGCGTACACTGTTCCAGCAAGATGCTTCTGGTCTGACAGGAAGCCTGTACATTGTAAAACAGGCAAGAGACATCATCCAGGCATATTGCAGGGATGGACAGCAGTATGAAAGGTTCTGCAGTCTTGTTGCTTGGGTGAGGATAACTTTGTGGAGGTTTATCGATGGGGTGGGGTATAGCTTTGAGGAGATTTTCAGTAGGGTGAGTGAGCTGCGTCATGGGTTTCTCACTGTGGTGGTGAAGCAAGCGGGTTGCATCAAGGGTCAAACTGGTCAGTCCTTAAATGAAGTCCCGTAACCTTGGCACTCATTTTTCTGATGGGTTTGGAATTTGTTTTCTTAGGCTTTTAAAAATATTTTGAAATAACAGCTAACTTCTGTTCTATTCTGTGTCACAGTGCAATGAACTGATAGACACTGATGGTTCCTTCTAAACGTATTTCCATTCATATTGGACTAATGGTGTAACTGATAAAACATCAGCTTCTAATTAGCTGGTGTAGCATTTGGAAGTGAGTAACAGATTTAATGCTGTAACAGTTCTGTAACAGTAACAGATCTAATGCTTCGTCGGCATGCATCCGACGAAGTGAGTATTAGCCCATGAAAGCTGATGCTTCAATACTTTAGTTAGTCTTTAAGGTGCCACAGGATTCTTTGTCAGATCTAATGCTGTTTCTCAGTTACTTTTATCACAGTGTGTGCCAATACAAATAATTATGCTATCCTGAGACGAAACTGAACTGCTACTCCACTCTCAGTGGGCCTGGCGCTGTTCTTAAAGAATGGAAGAACGCCTCTATTTCAACTAAAATGTATCCCATCAAATGTGCCCATGAGTATTTTGCTCAAAAGGAGAAGAGAAAATTTAGAAATTTAGAAATTTAGTCTATCAGAAAATTTGCCTTAGGTTTTTAAACTGATTGGACACATTCAAAGTCCCTAACTAAAGGAGCACTTCAGAGCTCCTAGGTTCTCTGCGTAATTTGGCTTTGGGTAATTTGAGCATAACCACGGACACCTGATAAGATGCACGGTAACTTATAACGCTTTGGTGATAGACACTGACAAGGAGCTAAAATAAATTTTCAGCATTGAAAGGTCAACAGCTTACACCCAAGATAAGTTCAATGCAACCGACTAAAGTATCAATTTCTCCTGTTTGGAGTGACCTACAGTTTGCAATGGGCAGAGAACAGCTATCATGAAAACCACTCGGTCAAACAGAATGTAAAATGAACATTATTTACTATGTATTTGCGGAGTGCCCACAATGCACAGGGCACTTTCAAACACTTCAGGGCAGTCCCTGTTCTGAGGAGTCACCATCTAAAGACAGAGCTCAGGGAAGAAACATAAAAATAGGCAGCTTATAAATGACGTAACCACAAATGAACCAGCATCAGTAGAGGCAAGTGTGCCATTAGAAGGTTAGGGGCAGCGGGTGTGCTCTGGCAGGGCACATGGCCCCAACGCTCACCCTATGGTGCACACTTTGTGCCCTGCGTGGTGATCCCGCTCTGCGAACTGATGCAGAGAGCGGGGTTGCTATAACTCCATCTTCTCTCTACTGCCTTTGTGGTGATTTTCCCTAGGCCATGGCTGATGGGATGGGAATGAATAACAAATACCTTTAACTGAACCAAAGAGTGCTCCTGAGCAGCAACCAGCCTGTAACTGCCTTCAGTGTACAGGCTGGGATTCTCCAAAGTGTGCGGCATCGGCCTAACTGCTGCTATTCCAGTCCATGGGAGATCTACCATAGATTTCAGTGGGAACAGATAAGCTAAGGATGAACTCTTTGGCAAAGCCGCCCCCCTTGCCCAATGGGTACGTGTGTTTCACTCACACGCTGCCCAGAAATAACTTTGAGTCCATACACAGTTGAGAGTGCAGACATGGGAAGCTTTATCTCACTTGTTCAGCATGGCATCACTTCCACGGGTTCCCATGCAGTAAAAAGCGAGCTGAAAGAAAGCATAATGGCCTATGCACATTGGAGCTTACAGATGCTTTGTGGTGTCACATGATATTGTGGGGTTCTCAGGCAAAAGAAAGCAATGCTTGAATTAATGTGTCATGAGCTACAAGAGTTCACAGTTGTTTTATCATTTGGCTACAGTAATAATAAGATTTTATAGAAAACTCTGGGTAGGGCTATAAATTACTTACACGTACACCTACTGGTGGATTTCAAGATAATTTGGAGGTGGGTTTGTATCACCCAGTCCTCCAAAGATATACCTGTGTGCTTACCTTTGTGCATTGACTTCAGTGACTGGACTCGTGCATAAAGTTCATCAAGTCTTTGTAGGCTCCAGGTGTAAGTGCACAGCTCGGAAGTTGCAGAAGTGACAAAGAGTCCTGTGGCACCTTAAAGACTAACTAAAGTATTAGAGCATAAGCATTCGTGGGCTAATACCCACTTCGTCGGATGCGTGCAGATGAAGCTGGAGGTTATGTGCAATGTTTGTGTAGATGGGGGAATGAGAGAGGCTGGACTCTGTATAATTATCTGGAGAGGCAATATTTAGACTGACATTCCAGTCATTAGTAATTAGTTTAATTTCTAAAATTCTAATTTAGTATTGTCTTTGGTTAACTGTAACTGACGGTGTCATGACTTTTGATTCTGGTAAAGCATAACTGGCCAACCCATATAGGCCTGTATTAAAGATCCATAGCTCCGTATTGGTACCAACATGACCTCTCTGGAACCAAACAGTATAGAATTAGCATGAATTTACCACTATGCTAAGATTTAGGATTACTGTGATTTGATCTGTTATTGCTTGACACAATTTAACAGTCAAAGTTAAATTCTAGATGGGCAGATTTAAACACTATAATATAACCATTTTAATTTTATTTTCTGTAATTTCTTATTTAACTTGAAATTCTAATTTGAGTAATAACATGTAGATTTATTAGAATTCTTGAGCCTGTGCTCAAGCCTACACTAAGTCACCTGAAATACAATGAATATGACATAAAAATATTAATGAAAATTGTTTATACTAATTTTTACGCTTTTTAACCCTAATGCTTTTGCATCAACCTAATTTTTCCCCTTCTTTTTTTTTTCATCCCATTACACTCAACTAAACCCCATATCTCACACTCCCTGCTTTCTCTCCTTTCTTTGGATTTGCACCTTTACCATTACTTGCTGACTGCCATGCCTACCCTTTATTTATTGCTCCCACAAGGTATTTTTAATCTTTAGATACTTTAATTTTTCAGCATAATGGCAACTGGTCAAGTAATTAATGAGAGGGGAGGGATAGCTAAGTAGTTTGCGCATTGGCTGGTTAAATGCAGGGTTGTGTGCTCAATGCTTGAGGGGGCCGTTTAGGGATATGGGGCAAAAATCTGTTGGATGATTTAATTGGGGATTGGTCCTGCTTTGAGCAACAAGGGGGATTAGACAATCTCCTGAGGTCCCTGACAGTCAATTAAACAAATTAACCATTTTACAGTTCATACATGGTTGTGAACCAGGTGATTTTGGAGGAGTAGTAGAGCAGGCACAGTAACGGATACAAGAGAGATCACTTGATTATCAAGTGTTGGTATTTACGTAGCTCGCTAGCTCTGTATTTTCTTCTTACATGTTTATGAAGGTTAGTTAAACTAGAGCTGTGCTGTGTAACTGCAGCACTGCAAGTGCTTGGCGGTGGGCTCTCACTGGAGTAAAGGAGGAGGTACAGTACAAGAGGCTGGAGAGAGAAGAGGTTCTCTTGTGGTGCAGGCAGCAGAAAAGGGCATATGGAAGCACATGTTGTGTCAGCAAGAAGTTTGTGTTGTGTGCTAAGTGTCTCCTTAACTCTGCATTTCCTGGTTCTCCAGTGGTGGCTGTCCTGATACAGAGTGAGGATTGGAGGGATGATAGGAGATCTCTGAACACAGCTAAGGGACATTTGGTCTTGGGGCAGTGGGGGGTAGAATATTTGAGGAGAAGGTCAGATGCAGCAATGACTCTTTGAACATGTCAGATTCTCCACTTCACTGTGAAATTAAAAGCCAAGAGAGCTTCACCTCGTTTACTTTAAGAGAAGTGTAAAACTAGGTATGTTAAGCACACTGTTTATTTCGTTTTTACTCAATTTCCTCTGTTTTTACTAAATCTTGTTCTTATTCAGAGATATGCTGTTGTGTGTAGAAGTTCATCCCATCCATCCTTGAGAAGAGAAGCCACTGGCAACCTTGAAAAGAGCAGAACAGAAGGCAAAAGAGGTTCTGGAGCCTGAATCCCCACTCTCCTATGAGGCCTAGGCAAAGACATTCATTTCCCATGAGCTGTGTTACTGTTGGGCTGCGGTGGACAGACACCTGGGGAAATGCTGACAGGTCCGGACCAAGGAAGAGAGAGTTGGAGGTGGGGTAAGGGCACAGGTGGAAATGCTATTGGCAGAGGGGTGTAATGAGCAGCTCTGGCTCTTTGTGCAGCGGTATTTGAAAAAGTCTCTGCTGTTGCAATTCCTTTAGTAAAGTTGGTTGTTCCTGCCAGCTGGGCCCACGTGTCATCAACAACAAAGCAAATGGGTCTTGTCCTACAAACATTTTCATATCATTGAGCTGCCTCCAACCAGGATTTTATGCTTTCACCAGCTCTGCACATCAAGAGCGTGGTGGCACACTGGTTAGGGACACCGCTATGTGACTGTCTCACCCCAGTGCGCCATCCGCTCCAGCGACTTTTGCACTTTCCCCACTGAGGGTAACGTAACTCTCCCTGGGGCCGAGAGGGCGTGTGGACATGCTGAGTCCTTCAGTTTTGGGGCTACATAAAGAAGTGGCACTTGTTTCACTCAAGGTGAGATTTTAAACCTGGTTTCTGATACTGACACCTGTCCCTGGGGGGCTGCTCTGTTTCCAGTTTAAATGAGACTATTTCAGTTTAGCTTATGGCAATGAGGGATGAAGCTTTTGGGATTCACAGAGACTTTCACAAATACTCAGCAGCTGTCCAAATACTTGTAAGAACAAATAATATCACTCCACAAATCAGAGTGGGCCTTTACTTAGAAAAATCCTCACAAAATCTATTTTCTGGTTATTTGAGCACTTCTGGAAAGAAGAGTCAGTGAGACAGATAGTTTCCCTCAGGCTGGTCAAAAGCATTTTTTCTTGATTCTATTCTATTTGCTCTGTTAATATTTTTCTTTCCTTTTTCCATTCTTACACAATCACACGACACAAAGTCTGGACACATGACAGTAGCCTCCACTCCCCACCACACCAATCCATGTAAGAATCAGTCTTTTTTTAAAACATAATGATTTGTAAAGTAAATGAAAATATCTCGTGTCTAAACAAAGCCAATTCAGTATTATAGTAGGAACAGCAGGAGACATGTTAGATTTAGTATTGGGGATGAAGTATGGATCAAGCCTCTCCAGAATCTAATGCTGTAGCTCATTTAGGACTTGTCTGCATAGTTAGTTACTATGTGGCAAGCCACGGTATGAATCTATAGCACACCAGCTTGCCATGCAGTAACGAACGGCTCATTTGAACTCTGCTGCAGTACACGCAAAGTCCCAGAGTGCACTTTAACTTAGAAGCCACACCCCAGGCCTTTCACTGCACTGGAACAGTGTCCACATGGCAAGTTACTGCAGGGCAGGCTGGTGTGCTGTAGTTTTACACCCTGGCTTGCTATGCCCTAATGCACCATATAGACAAGCCCTTATCTACTACACATAAATCTAAGAAGCAGGATAATTTAAAAGAATGCCTAGGCCTTGTTTGGGAGAATAGTTCAACCAGCTAGACAGGGATAATTGTCTCAAGTTAATGGCGCAAGGGATCAAGAAAACTGTGTTACTTAAAGGATGTTGTTGGCATCCGTTCATCTGCGAGAGATGGTGGGAATTGTATTCTGTGTATAGATGATTTGCAATGTCTCATGTGACTGAATAGTCCAATCCGGATTTGCATGATCTTTGGTAGTTATTGCAAAATGTTTGTATCTTGGCTGGGAGCTGCTTGCTTCCTACAGGCTCTTTTCTCTTTAAGCTGTAGGAGCCAGCTTCTGCCATGGACTTTGATACTCTGATTGAGATGATGGTGCTACTTGTTATGATCACTTGTCAAGTTTTCCCATTGGTCAGGATCAATTCCAAATTCCTTTGTATACCGCTTGCATGTATCTTTATAGTAAAACTTGGGATGTCCTGTTGTTCCTGTTCCCTCTGGTAGCTCCGCACATAGCATGTCCTTGGGTACACGTCTGTCTTCCAATCTACTGAGATGGCCCAGTCAGTGCAGTTGTCTTTGCTTGAGCAGAGTAAATTTGCCCTTTGAAGAACTTCTGCATTGGCGACTTTATCCTGCCATTTGGTGTTGAGTATGCAGTGTAAACAGTGCAGATGGAAACTGTTTAACCTTTTCTCCCGATGAGCATAAGTTGTCCATGTTTCCACACTATACATGAGAGTACTGAGGATGCAGGCGTGGTACACTAGCATTTTGGTCTTGATGGTCAGCTTGGAGTTGTTCCACGCTCTTTCAGTTAGTGTGCTAAAGGTGGTGGCAGCCTTTCCAATGCGAAAATTTAGTTCTTCACCCAGTGAGAGGTTGGTGGTCACTGAAGAACCTAAACAGGTGAACTTTTGGTACTTCTATCTGGTTTGCATTTAAGATAATCCAAGGATCATGTGGAACCATCTCTCCTAATACAACTGTTTTCTTGACGCTAATGGTGAGAGCAAATGCCTGACAGGCATTTGAAATGCAGTCCATAAGTTCTTGTAATAGATCTTCATTGTGGGCTATGAGGGCAGCATCATCAGCAAATATACGTTTCCTGGTTAGCATCTTTTTGACTTTGGTCTTTGACTTAAGTTGGGACAGGTTGAAGAGTTTCCCATCTGACATTGTGTGGAGATACACACCATCTTTCATGTCCTTATATGCACAGTTCAAAAGTACTGAGAAGAAAAGTCCAAAGAGTGTAGAGACAAGAACACATCCTTGCTTCACTCCACTTTGCATCTCAAAGCTGTTTGAAGTGGACCTGTCAAATTGGACAGTTGTTCTTGTGTTGTTGTGGAATGAACGTATAAGATTTAATAGCGTTGGTGGGCATCCAATCTTTTCTAGTATTGCAAATAAACCTACTCTGCTGACTTTGTTGTATGCTTTGGTTAGGTCCACAAAGGTGATGTGCAATGGTTGGTTTTGCTCGCTGCACTTTTCTTGGGAGCTGACTCAGAGAAAATATCATAGTGGATCTTCCAGCCCTGAATCCACACTGTGATTCAGGGTAGACATGATTCACCAGCTGTTGAAGGTGCACTAAGATTACTTTTGTGAAAAATTTTCCTGCTACACTTAGTAGCAAGGTACCCCTACAGTTGTTGCAGTCTCCCTTTTCGCCTTTATTTTTATACAAAGTGATGATGTTTGTGTCACACATCTCTTGTGGTACCTCACCTTCTTTCCAGCATTTAAGTAGCAGCTGAAGAAGATATGATAATAGTCTGTCTTTTTCGCACTTGAGGACTTCTGCTGGGATGCCATCTTTTCCAGGAGCCTTGCCACTTGATAGCAAATCTATGGCCTTGCTTAGCTCTTCTACAATGGGCTCCACATCTAGCTCTGGCATGACCTGTAGAGTTGGTATTTGCTCCAGTGGTTTGCTGGTGATGTTTCTTTCTTTCTCTGAATAGTGTTCAACCCAAGGAGACAACTGCTTGGTTTCATCTGTAATGATTTCACCGCTGTGCAATTTGAGAAGGGCAACCTTGTTAGCAGTGAGAGCTACAGCTAGAGCTTTCTTCACGCTGTCATACATGACTATGAGGTTTCCCGTGTCTAAGGCTATCTGTCTCTTCACAGAGCTTGATCCAGTAATGATTTTCATAGTAATACTATACTGATAGATAATTTGATAGATAATTGTTCTGATCTTGTATGTGTTTTGTTTTTTGGAACTATTTTAATAACCTAACAATTAATGAGCAGGAGAACAACTTGTTTATAGCTTGTCAGGAATTAAAACTGCTCAAGCAAGTCTGCCTTTTTCTTAAAACTACAGCAGTACTCTCATGTTCTATCTTCAAATTTCCCCTTGCTTATAGCATTAGTATATTGAAGGATCAGTGCTACTCTCTAATCCTGCTCTCTAGGTAATATACTCCTGCAATATGGCAAGCTTTCTTATGCATATATGTGTTTATGGGATTGTGTGAAGTTGCGAGTAAGTCTGCAAGCTATATGTGGTGGGGGGCAGAAGTATTAGCTTGAGGGGTATTAATGCTAGGAGTTGTGTGTTCATGTGGCGTTTATGTGTGTGCATGTAGGGATGGATGAGGTGTTTATGAGTGTTGGGTGTGGGGACTGGGTATATGTGGTTTTGGTGTTTGATGATTTGCCTGAAGGAGTTGTTTGTGTAGGTGAACATTGAGAATGTAGATATAGACTCATAGACTTTAAGGTCAGAAGGGACCATTATGCTCATCTAGTCTGACTTCCTGCACAATGCAGACCACAGAATTTAACCCACCCATTCATGCAATATACCTCTCACCTAAGATGGAAGCTTAGGGAGTGGGTATGTTTGTGTGTGTTAAGAGGAGATTATGTTATTATGTGTTTGTGGATTAAGCATATGTTTGAGGACTGTTTGTAGCATTGTATGAGTCATGTTTAGGCTTCAAATGATTTGCTTCTGGAAGGACAATACAAGGATAGGAGGAGAGGCAGCAGAAAGAATTTTGACTGATATGGTCCCTGTATAACATCCTCCATGAGTAACATGAGCTTTTAGGATGTGATACATTTCTATGGGCTGAGCTTGATAACTCAAGTATTTGATCTATTTACTTTAGAGATCACCAGGAATGTTTGGGGGGAAAGGACAAGGGAAAGAAAGGAGGTCCCTATCACAATGCCAGGGGCACGAACACCTTGAGTTTCAAGGTTAAGGCCAGAAGGGTCTTAAAGTATTTTTTCATAAACTTCACAACAGTCTTTGATGTGGATAAATATTATTATGGCACTTTAATAGCTAGAAGAATTGAGGCGAAGCAATACTAAGTAATCTGCCCTAGGACATTCCAAGAGTCACTGGAAAGCCAGCAATAGAACTTTGGAGCCCTGGAGTGAGTTCTCGAGCTGACCCATTAGGCCAGATTCCCTTGTCAAATTATTTATAGGAGATTAATTCATATAGCCAGTAAGACATCAAAAATTTCTAATTATATCTAGTCATGTCAAATGACAATTATGCCTTTAGTTAAGTATGCCATACAATACTTTGCCAGAGAAAGGTTAGCCAAAAATGCTTTGACTGAAGATCTGTTGCAGATGCAGATCAGACCCTATAAAAGAACCCCTGGGAAAGAATTTCCCTTGTCCTTGCACAGAAAGCTTCAAGGTAAGCATATGGAGGGACCTAGGTTTGTGGAGAGGGGAAATTCCCCTTGCATTCCACACATTCAGCTACATTCCTGAAGCCGCTAGCACTAATTTCCGTGAGGGATTGACTCTGTTAGCAGTGATTTTAAATCTGCTTTTCAAGGTGGCTATATATTTTCAATCTATAATTTATCACTGGAGTTTCGTGCAGCAATAAGAAGGGAATTTCTGTTTCTATTTTACAGTATTGCTCAGCTTCCAGACTGCATACTATCCATCTGGTATCACAAGAGGTAAGATTCTGATTTACTAATTCCCAGGAGATAGTAAGAGACTATCTTGGGTGGGATTTCTGTATAGCTGAATGGACTGTTGCTGTTTCCCCTAATATTTATGCCCATTGTGCAAATGTATTACCTATTGTGCTTGGGCTGTGCTGCCTATGGCGGTCAGGGTCTCCACAGTGGCTGAACGTGAAGCTAGTGGCTACTGATGCTGGGCTGACCAGTGCCCTGTCCTAGATCCTCACTTCTAACCAATTGGTTTGAACAGTTCTAGACTTTTTGTAACATGTAATACAAAGGCCTCATTTTCAATACTGCTGAGAACTCAGCAGTTCCCTGTTGTCATAAATCCATAGTTTATTTAAGAGGCTAATAATAGGTTTAGAATTCCAACTCCTATTTTTGAAAATCTTGGCCTTAGTTATTTTTATAAAGTATATTCCAGCACATTGGTACAACTGTACCAAGTGTTATAATAAATAATTGAAATTGAACAGTGGCAATTCATAAACAAGTTGTATCTGTGATTTTTTTATTGTTTGTTCACTTTGTTTTATTGTTTGAATCACTGAGTGCAAAAGAGCAAGGGTCTTTTCCATAGATTTAGGCCCAGGTTGTTAAACTATTGTTCTGCTCTGCAATGCCTAACTGAATTAGGAGTCAAACTCCCACAACTCAATGGCTCATCAGGCTGATGTAGTTACCCATGTTAGTTTCATAGCTAACAGCGCACAAGGGAGCAATGTGACAGCATCATGTCTGATTACCTTGCAGTACACCAACCCAGTGGAATGGGGAACCAGTATGCAGCTAAGTGAACTCAAAGTGGCCTTTTAGTGTGAGGCAGGCAAGATTCAACCTTCAGGACTGTAATTCAGAACATCACCCTCTCATTCCTCACACCCATGAGGAGCCATACTCCCACTATTTTTCAACAGGTGCCTTACAATTTACTCCCACTAAACCATCCCAAAGGTAAAAAATGTCAGAGGTGTCCCAACTGATGCAGAATATTATTGATTCATCAGTGTAACATTTTTTCCCCATCAGAGCTCACTGCTGAGCTGCCCTTGATAAACTGCAGCCATGTCGTCGGACGCTGAGATGGCCGTCTTTGGAGTGGCAGCTCCTTACCTCCGAAAGTCAGAGAAGGAGAGAATTGAGGACCAGAACAAGCCTTTCGATGCTAAGAATTCAGTCTTTGTGGTGCATCCCAAGGAATCCTTTGTGAAAAGTGTAGTCCAGAGCAGGGAAGGAGGGAAGATCACAGTCAAGACTGAAAAAGGAGAAGTGAGTAAAAACAAGGACTAAGGAATAGCATTTTGTTCCTCCTCTATTCTTAGCTGATAGAAATGGGTCTCTTCTTTCCTTCCAGACTTTGACTGTTAAGGAAGATCAAGTCTTCTCCATGAACCCTCCCAAATATGATAAAATTGAGGACATGGCGATGATGACCCATCTCCACGAACCTGGTGTCCTGTATAACCTCAAAGAGCGTTATGCAGCCTGGATGATCTATGTAAGTACAGGCCAAAGTCTTTCCTGGACTTCCAAACTAACAGCTACACTAAATCATGTGGAAGCCAATCATGTTATCTTCCTTTCTTTCAGACCTACTCGGGTCTCTTCTGTGTCACTGTCAACCCCTACAAGTGGCTGCCAGTGTACAACCCAGAGGTTGTGACTGCCTATAGGGGCAAAAAGCGTCAAGAGGCCCCTCCCCACATCTTCTCTATCTCTGATGGCGCCTATCAGTTCATGTTAACTGGTGAGCAACTCAACTCCTGAAAAGTGATTATAGAGTGAAAATTTCATATGAGAAATCACAGTGGCTGAGTTTTAGCAGTATTAGGAGCATGAACTGGTGAGCAAATATCTGTGAGCCTTATTTCCTTCACAGCCATCATCAGTACCAGTACAAATGACACATATTTTTGCACTTAGTTTTTCTAAAAATCAAACCCATAACCTATAGCCAAAGACACTGAAAATGCTAAGAACAGTGATAGGTAAAGTATTTAGAATGAAACACCAAACCGACACTGAAACTGACCCAAACAGTGTCCAGCACTTGAATCTAAACCTGACCTAAAGTTTCACACAAGGCCTTTTTGATATTCTGGAAAGTTTGGTTAATTTTTCTAAAAAAATAACTGTTCTTTGTTTCAACCAGGCCTACAATAAAAGTGCAAAAATGCTTTAATAAAATGTTGATCTCATGGTATTTCCAGCATAGCTGGTTCAGAAATTACTATGATCTCATGAAATTTCAGCTCCAAGAGGTTTGGATGAACTTGCAAACTTTTAGTTGTCTTTTAGTTAAAAATATTTGCCCTACAGAGATTTAAGTAACTTTTTTTCAGAGTTCTGAATAATAAAATTTGATGAAAGGAAAATGTGTAAAAGTTGGTCTGAAGTCCACGTATCCTGTGGTTCTGTCAGTCTTTTTGAATTTAATTCAAAACCTCAGTATCATGGAATTGACACATTGATTGTTTGAGAGCAAAAGAAAGAGAGAGAGAGAAAACCGTTCATGAAAAAATCAAAATTTTGAACTAATTTCATTTCATTTTATTTTCTTCCTTTCTCTTTTTTTCCCTTTACCACTGAATGCAGTAGAGTGGATGATGCCCAAAGCTTTATTTTGTGTACACATTTTCTTTTTTTTTTTCCTTTTCCCACTTTGTAACTTTTAGAAGCTTCCTCGACTCTGGAAACTTACAGAATAAGTAGAATGAAGGGAAGGGTAAGACTAGTGCTAAAATGAACAAAAGAGAAAAAGTGAACAGAAAAAGTGACCAGAAACCCCTGCACCTCATTCTCGACATAATTCATTCTATTGGCATTCAGTGACAAAAAAGAAAACAAAAGGGGAAATGCTGACTTAAAAAAAATCTCAAGAAATTGGAAGCTACTAGAGAAAGTTTCTGGTTTTGAAAAAAGGCTAGTTTTGTTTCAGATAAAAATTTTGACAATCTCATACTTACTTCAAACACATTTCAGTCAGTTCAATGTTACCCAGTAACTCTTTTAAAAGTCTTTTTGGTTCTGTCTCTTTCACAGATCGGGAGAATCAGTCGATCCTCATCACGTATGTATTATTTCCCTTCCCTGGTGTTTGCTGGCTTTGCCGTGTGCTGTAGGAAGGAACTCTTTGGTTATGTGTTCTCTGCTTCTCTGTTTGATTTGACAGTGGAGAATCTGGTGCTGGAAAGACTGTGAACACCAAGCGTGTCATCCAGTACTTTGCAACAATTGCAGCTAGTGGGGAGAAGAAGAAGGAAGAGCCAGGCAAAATGCATGTGAGGTGGTCACTAAAGATGGGATGAAATGCTCTTTTCTGAAACTTCCACATATATGCTGGTTTAAAACTACCTTAATTTGACAATAATTATTACTTTGTAGGGGACCCTTGAAGATCAAATCATCAGCGCCAACCCCCTGCTGGAGGCCTTTGGGAATGCCAAGACCGTGAGGAACGACAACTCCTCTCGTTTTGTAAGTCTTTTTGTCAGAAATGCTCTTAGTTCTAGGTAACCATGAGGTACATCACTGAAGTGTAGTGATGGGACAATTTATGTTCATATAATTAGAATTTTTTATCATGTCTTTACTGGTTTTCAAACAACAACAGATTAAACATACATATAAATAACAGAAATTATAGTAGAGAGACAAGGTGTATGAAGTAATATCTTTTATTGGACCAACTTCTGTTGATGAGAGAGAGAAGCTTTCCAGCCACACAGAGCTCTGCTTCAGGACTGGGAAAGGTCCTCTGAGCATCACAGCTAAATGCAAGGTGGAACAGATTGTTTAATATAAGTAGCTAATACATATTGTAGGGGCCCATTCAAGGTAGAGTGGCCTATTAACACCTCTGCAGTCACAGGACAAAATGGGGGTTAGTGGGTTACCGATTGTTGTAATAAGCCATAAATCCAGAGTATTTGTTCAATCCATGGTTTTTAGAGTCTAGTAGAGTGATGAATTTAAGCTCCCAGGCTCGTCTTTTGAAAGTGATGTGCAGGTTTCCTTTGAGGATGAGCACTGAGAGGTCAGACACAGAGTGATCACTCTGTGAAAAGTGTTCACCCACAGATGATAGAATAGTTTTGTCTTTTATCATTTTCCTGTGAGTATTCATTTGAGAGGAAGTGATTGTCTGGTTTCACCCACATAGTTGTTATTGGGGCAGTTATTGCACAGAGCTGGGGTAGCAGACCTCAAGCGAACCACCCAATGACCACAAGATCTGTTAAGGTCTGATGGCACCCAGCCAGGTTTATTGTCGACAAAGCACGGTATTGGTGCCCTATATTTGCTTCAAGTACACTCAGTGCATGTATGCCTAAGGACTTTCCTTAGGCTGGCCAAAGACACTCCCTCTGAGGCTCCATTTTATATACCAATACAAAAAAATTACATATTGCCACTCTGTCATGGTGAGATACTCTCCTCTGACATAGCTAACAACCACCTTGTACCTGTTGGTTCGATCAAAACATCTCTATCCATCATGTTGACATCCTGACATTATCTTTAGGGTGGGTCAGCATGTTCCTGTTATCTTGGTGAATGTGCTTGGTATTGAAGTGTTCTGATACCACATTCTGGAATGTGTTTGTGTGCAAGGCCCGTGCATAGCACTTCTTAAGAATGTGTGTTTCTGCAATGTCAGCCCTGTTCTTGCCAGATTCTGTGAGCACGGCCTGTCTCTAGCTCACAGCCTGACTTTGCTTGATATCAGCAAAGCTTCAGACACTGCTTTAGCCCAGGCCTCAGGTCTCATACTAGGCCTCTGATACAAGGGCTTATGTCTCATGCTCTTTTCCTACTACAAACTTCAGTTCAAGTCCCTCCACCACTGGATGAGGAGAAAGGATTTGGACAGGACCTAGCAGCTCTCAGGGGAGAGCCCTAACCACTTAGCTCGGGGCTATTCTGATGTGGGCTCCTTCAGTCTCTCCTGTTGAAGCTGTCTCATTCTGGATCAGTAATTAAAGAGTCATTGGAGGGGGACCCTGGGTCTCCCCTCCTTTCACGTAAGTCACCCAGCTATGGAGTCAATCTCATGCTTCTGTTCTCTGTGGGGAAGAAGGAAGCAAGTGAATGACTCTATAGCCCTGTGGTTCATACACTCACCCGGGAGACCCAGGATCCAGTCCCATTGTTCTAGTGACTCTTTAATTTTATCCAGAGTGCAACAGTGACAACAGGAGAGACTGACGGAGCCCCACATCAGAAGATCCCATGGCCCAGTGGTTAACATACTCCCCTGAATGGAGGTCCTTGTTCAAAACCCTTCTCCATTCAGGCAAGGGATGGAGGAAAGGGGTCTCCTACATCCCAGGTGAACACCCTAATCACTGGGCTAAAAATTATGAGAGAAGTCTTTCATCCCTGGCTGTTCTTTGTTAACTCATTTGAGGGGCCTGATCCTGGAGTCCTCTGAGCATGCTTGCCGGATCAAGCTCCGCATGTGATTTAGGTGACTGAATGCCCGTCTCCCATGGTACATCAATCGTTCTGGGGCTTAGGTATGAGACTGGCGCCTCTGGCTAGAGGGAGGCGGAAGTGCACACTCAGAGGCAAGAACATAGATGTAGGGAACTTTTACTGAAAAAACACATAGGTGTCGAGGGAGTTCAGGCCCCGACAGGGCGCAGCCGGAGTTTTGTACGTCACAGTGCTGATGAAACCAGGACTTAAGTGTCTAAAACTGGGACTTAAGCGCCTGGGTACTTCTGTGCATTCAGGCCTTTCTTCCTCCCATGCATTCAACTTATGAACTGAACAATTGTGGCTATATTGGTAACTATGGATGTTAATAATTTAGCATAGGTCTTTACCTAAATATTTAATAGAGACATAGGCTAAAAATTTCACTACCTATTAAACCTTGGCGCCTCTGAAGTAAAAGGCAAAACTTCCATTGATTTCAATATAGTCTGCCTCTGAGGGTTTTCAGTGAAATGCCTTTTTTTTCCCTTTAAAGGGTAAATTCATCAGAATCCACTTTGGTACCACAGGGAAACTGGCTTCTGCTGACATTGAAACATGTAAGGGACCTCCTTTTAAGGGTCACAATTCTCTGTCTCTCTTTCTTTCTCACTGTGTTTTCTTGTGGCTAATTGTACTTTACCTTGCCAGATCTGCTGGAGAAATCCAGAGTCACTTTCCAGCTCAAGGCGGAAAGAAGCTACCACATATTTTATCAGATCATGTCCAACAAGAAGCCAGAACTAATTGGTAAGAAATGTTTTAACTCTTTTGGTGGAACTGGTCACTCAGTAACACCAGCTTGAACTTTGTTACATGGGCAATTGTGGGCATGTCTGTACTGCATTGTAAACCTAGGCTGAGGCTCTCATAGAATGTCAGGGTTGGGAGGGATCTTAGGAGATCATCTAGTCTATCCTCCTACTCAAAGGAGGACCAACCCTCAATTAAACCATCCAACAGATTTTTTTGCCCCATACCCCTAAATGGCCCCCTCAAGCATTAAATTCATAACCCTGGGTTTAGCAGGCTAATACTCAGACCACTGAGCTATCCCTCCCCCCAGATCTGTTTGACTCTGGTTTGAGCCCAACCCTTCCTCTACAGTTTACACACAAATCTCTCTGACTTGGGTCAGTAAGTTGTCATGGGCAGTGTCCTAGTACCCATGTTGGGTGGTAGGTCCAACCCCAAATTCTATTGTGATCTCGGTCCAAGCTCCATCATTTCTCACCACAGACCCAGCGCAAGATTGGGTCCCCAGAAGCAGAAGGTCTGACTTGGGTCTGCAAGCGGTATGGATGCATCAGCATGGTTCTGAGAACTGGGTCCATCAATTGTAAATCCGGATTCACAATGCAGCATGATGCACATGTGCAAGCTTGGAAACACTGAGTCTGTAGGTGTGGGGCCCATAGGCCTGGGTTTGCAATGGAGTGTAGACATACCCTTAAAGCCCTGTGTTACCCTGCGGCAAGGTTTGGAATAAATATGTGACCAAAGACCAAACTGCAGGAGGCAAAAATTGGGATCTATTCTTTTTTTCAGAGATGCTTCTCATAACCACCAACCCATATGACTTCCCATTTGTGAGTCAAGGTGAGATCACTGTAGCCAGCATCGATGATCAGGAAGAACTCATGGCCACAGATGTGAGTAACACGTGATCATTATTATGTGAAGTATTAACTTTACTAGATAAGATCTTTACTTTTCTATTCTGTTGACAGAGCGCCATTGACATCTTGGGCTTCACTTCTGAGGAGAAAACAGCCATTTACAAGCTGACAGGGGCAGTACTTCACTATGGGAACATGAAATTCAAGCAGAAGCAGCGTGAGGAACAGGCAGAGCCAGATGGCACAGAAGGTATTAGCAGAAATTACACTCTCAAGAATGCAAGCAATAAGTCAATCCATAGAAGGTGAATTATATCAAAATGTCAAGTTTTAGCTTTCAGTTCTGTTTGAGGAGTCTCTTTTAAAACTATCCTTTAGGGTACACTTAAGGGTACATTTTCAAAAGCACTGGGTGCTTAACTCCCACTGACTTTCAAAAAAGCCAAATTTTGAATGTCATGTCCTTTACGCCTGCAAAATCTCCACCATAAGATTACATTAATAGAATTGCATTAATAGAACATTTAACATTACTTTTGCAAGAATCTCACATACACCACATTCTATTTGTCCAATAATTGATTCATCTGACTGTGTCCTTTTAGTGGCTGACAAAGCAGCCTACCTGATGAATCTGAACTCAGCTGATCTGCTGAAAGCTATGTGTTGCCCCCGAGTCAAGGTTGGGAATGAATATGTGACCAAAGGTCAAACTGTGCAGCAGGTAACAATTGGTGATCTAGAACTCATGATTTGAACTAACACACCCGGGTTTCTTCCTTTGCTCTGCATGGTAACTCCAGTCCTTCTCCCACTGGTTTAGGTGCACAATTCGGTGGGTGCTCTGGCAAAGGCGGTCTATGAGAAGATGTTCCTGTGGATGGTTGTTCGTATCAACCAGCAGCTGGATACCAAGCAGCCCAGACAGTACTTCATTGGTGTCCTGGACATTGCTGGCTTTGAGATCTTTGATGTAAGGACCAGGGAATTGACAGCAGGTTCCTGAGGGGTTGTGAAAATTCAGAGAAATATGTTTTTCTGAAGATCTTAGAACTTTTCAAATCATTTACAATTTTCTGGAGAAGCCTGTCTTTTCTGGAGAAGTGCCCCATCTCAGCTTCTGCAGAGCATGACACTTGAAGGGCTTCACTTTTAAAAAGGTCGAATTAGGTTTTGTATGTTGAAATAAATAGCAGCTGCAGTATTATGTGCTTTCAACTTTGCAACAGGTTGAGCTTATTATCAAAGAAACTATTGTGTAATGAAGTGAATGCTCAGAAGCCAAGCACCTTAGCAAATGTGGGCCAATGAACACAAAGACAAGCCCAAGGGCTGAGGCACATACAGGGCTGGACCAGGATGTGGGAATTCCTGGGCGGGCCAAGTCAATAGTGCATAAATACCTGGTTAGAAGGGTCAGATGGGTCAGTACGGGGGGCATGAGGAAATGTTGGCGCAGCAGGGAGCTTATCTGGGCCAGAGCCTGGAAACAAGCCTGGCCTTTGATCTGAAAGCATAGAAATTCCAGTGCAGGCAGTCACTGAAAATGTTGAAATGTCCCAGGAGATATGACAGTATAGTAGATAATAGATTTTACCTTACTATTGACTTCAAAGGATAATAAGAGTTCTCCTGAGAACAATGAATTCAAGGTCTTTTTGCTCTCCCATACTCATGCACAAATTCCATTGAGGGAAATGCTCACAGGACCTGAGCTGATGGTGCCCTGTCAATGCAACCTTTCACATTTACACAGGGAAGCCCACTTTAGGATTCGAGGTGCCACCACAGCTTCACAGTCGCTGTTACATGTTTACAATCTTTAATACACAGACATTTGTCTTTCCCTTTGTGTAGTACAACAGCCTGGAGCAGCTGTGCATCAACTTCACCAATGAGAAACTGCAACAGTTTTTCAACCACCACATGTTCGTGCTGGAGCAGGAGGAGTACAAGAAGGAAGGAATCGAGTGGACATTCATTGACTTTGGGATGGACCTAGCTGCCTGCATTGAGCTCATTGAGAAGGTAGCTTTTCAATTCAAGTGCCTGATTCATTCGACAATTCTTTAGTTGCCAGGGTTCGTATTAAATATTAGAGGGATTCTTCCCTGCTCAGGTCCACACATTCAGCCTTAGTTATTAAAAATACCTAAGAAATGTAGGGCTGGATGGGACCTCGAAATGTCATCTAGTACAGCAACCTGTGCTGAGGCAGGACCAATGACGGGAATTACACAGCCTCCCTTGGAAATTTATTTGAGTTTAACTATCTTTATAGTTAGAAAGTTTTTCTTAATATCTAACCTGAATCTCCCTTGCTTCAAACTAAGCCCATTTCTTCTGTTCTACCTTCAGTGGACATGGAGAAGTATCGATCAGCATCCTTTTTGTAACATCCCTTAACATATTTGAAGATTGTTTCCTCTTCATCTTCTTTTTTCAAGGCTAAACATGTGAGATTTTCTAAACCTTTTATTGTTATTGTTGCTTTCCTGTGGACTCTCTCCAGTTTGTCCACATCTTTCTTAAAGTGTGGTGCCCAGAGGTGGGCCTCTAGCTAAAGCCTCACCATGCTGAATAGACTGGCATAGACAATAGACAATTACTTCCCACCTACGATACTCCTGTTTTACCTACGATACTCCTGTGTCTTACATATGACATCTCAAAATATTAGCCTTTTTCGCAACTGCATTATATTGTTGACTTACATTCAATTTTTTTCCACTATAACCTTCAGCTTCTTTTCAGCAGTACTACTGCCTAGCCAGTTATTCCCCATTTTTAATTGCACATTTGATTTTTAATTCCTAAATGTAGTATTTAGCACCTGTCTTTATTGAATTTCATTTTGTTGATTCCAAACCAGTTCTCCGTATTTGTCAAGATCATTTTTTGTTCTAATCCTATTCTCCAAAGTGCTAGCAACTCCTCCCAGCTTGGCGTCATCCACTAATTTTATAAGCATACTATACACTCCATTATTCAAGTTATTAATGCAAATATTGAGTAGTACCAGACCCAGGACTGACACCTGTAAGAGCCCACTAGATACATCCTTCTAGTTTGGCAAGGAACAGTTGATAACTATTCTTTGAGAATGGTTGTTCAACCAGTTTTGCATCTACCTTATAGTCATTTCATCTAGACCACATTTCTCTAGTTTGGTTATGAAAATGTCATGTGAGATAATGTCAAAACCTTACTAAAATCAAGATATATCCTGACTACAGCTTTCTTGCTATCCACTAGGCCAGTAACCCTGTCAAAGAGGGAAATGAGGTTGGTTTGGCATGATGTTCTTTGACAAATCCATACTGGCTATTACTCATTACCTTTCTATCTTCTAGGTACTTACAAATTGATTGCTTAATAATTTGTTCTAGTATCTTTTCAGGTATTGAAGTTAGGCTGACAGTTCAGCAGTTCCCCAGGTCCTCTTTGATCCCCTTTTCAAATGAGGTAGTATGTTTGTCCTTCTCCAGAATGGAAAGATGACCTAAATGACCTTATAACAGGACCTTTTTCAGAAATCTGGATACCATTTCCAATTTAAAGCATGCTTCTGTACTCTTTAGTACTGAAAGAATTCATTCTTCAAAGCAAACCATGGAGAACTCTGAAAAAGAAGTATATTTTGGTTTCTTGATATTATTGCCCAAGTAACATGAACATTATATCAGTATGATAACTTCATTAAAAGAATGTTCTACATTTGTGCTCGATAGCCCCTCAGTGTCATATCCAGTATTTCCTGGATAGATTGGTGAGGGAGGCAGAAATATAATATTCTGATCACTTTGACATCTTCTTCAACCGATGTAGCGAAGAAATTTTGTGCATGGTGAATATAGAAAATGGAAAAATACAATTCTGGGCAAATATATTATCTCCCTCTAATGTATACATCTTCTGAGTGCAACAATGAGGAGATGGTGATTTTGAATGTAGGGCACATAGAATTCAGAACATTTGCTGAAGGTATACAGTTCTAGAGAACAACAAGCTCTTTTAGCAAGATATCTCCATGTTCTGTGAGCTCATTTGGGTAAGGACTTTTATGTAAACATGAAAATATTATTGGACCTGTCAAAATATTTGTTACAAAAAAATAAACTTGCCATGAGCCATTATGTTATATTTAAAGCTGAAATAGATGAAATTCAGCTTATTTAATCTACAATTTTTTCAGGAGATGTACTTGGAGTACATCCTTTTCTGACATGTTTCTCAACTTCTGGACAATGTCAGTCTTCTGACCAAGAGATGGCCACATTTTCCAGGACGGCAGTTTGTAATCAATCTCTCCCTCTTTCTGCTTATTTGTTGCTGTTTCTTTCAGCCAATGGGTATTTTCTCCATCTTGGAAGAGGAGTGCATGTTCCCCAAGGCAACTGACACTTCTTTCAAGAACAAGCTCTATGACCAGCATCTTGGCAAGTCCAACAACTTCCAGAAGCCCAAGCCTGTCAAAGGAAAGGCTGAGGCCCACTTCGCCCTTGTGCACTATGCTGGCATTGTGGACTACAACATCACTGGCTGGCTCGAGAAGAACAAGGATCCCCTGAATGAAACTGTCATTGGGCTGTACCAGAAATCGTCAATGAAAACACTGGCTTTGCTCTTTGCCACATATGGTGGAGATGCAGGTATTTGTATTCACCCACAATATCCAATATATACAGAGATACTTCTGGAATCACAAAAAAGGGAACATTAAAAAATCTAAAACATGTTTTCTTTCTCTTTCGTTGTGCAGAAGGTGGCGGCAAGAAGGGAGGCAAGAAGAAGGGTTCTTCTTTCCAGACCGTTTCTGCTCTTTTCAGGGTATAGTACAGTGGTCATTATCACATTGTCTGTGAGGATAATGAAAAATCTCACTTTAAATCTGAAAAGGTTGTTTTCCAGCTGGCTCAGTTGTAGTAAAAGCCCCTTGATTCGTATGGGGAGTTAACCTGCTGTATCTCCATTTCATTGAGGGCAGAGTCTGGTCCTTTTTCCCCCCTCATAGACATTAAGGTCAGAAGGGACTATTAGGATCATCTAATCTGACTTCCTGCACAATGCAGGCCACAATCTCACCCACAGATTTCTGCCCCAGATCCCTAAATAGTCCCCTCAAGGATTGCACTCACAACCTTGGGTTTCGCAGGCCAATGCGCAAACCACTGAGTTATCCCTCCCCAAGAATGAGATAATAAACAATTATGTTAAACAAAAGTAGTTTCTCAGAAATGCTGCTAGAAGATTGTTACAGGCCCTCCTTGCACCAGCTCTGGATTCAGGGCTGGAAATGGCCATGTAATGGGGTTCACCTCTCCCATCTGGTTAGGTGCCTACTGCCTTATTTTCCCTGACTCTGCTCCCTGAAGAATGCATGTAGACTTACTTCATTCAAATTCATCTCCTCCTTGATGTGTGGTTTATAACACATCATTTCAACTCAACTCACCACAAATCTTCCCCACAGACTTTACAATTCCTTCCCATTGCCAGCCTCAGCTGTCTGGCCTTTCCTAAAGCTTTTTCCAGACAAGGCTTCTATTCCTTCTCCCTGCAGATATCTTCTGCCAGGTCTTTCTCCTGACTCTGGGTCACACTCCTCTGTATGAACTCGTGCCCTCTTAATTACCTCTCATAAGCCACTATCATGTGACATTGGCCCATCTGCTGGCCAAAGTCTTGAACAAGGATACTTGGATACATGCATGTGACCCAGGAGTATCCTGTTGTTACAGGTCCTGATTGCTTACATTTAAACCATCTGAAAACTTAGAAATGTCTCACTTTCCCCACTTCTCTGCCCCTTTCCATTCTCATACTCTTTGCGTTTTCCTTCACATATGTCCCATAAAAAACAAAGTATCTCCAGCGCTCTCAGGACATGATGCCCTTCCTGACTCTGGTTTCCTGTCCTGCCTTGGTGAACATTTTCCGTATTGCCAACCTGTGGCGTTCAGAAGCCATGAGTTGGGCCCCCAAAACTCATGAGAGTGAAATATGATTTCAAGAATTAATCAGTGTTGACTTTTTTTCTTTTCCTCTGCTCTCTGGAGGAGACATTGATCACCATCAGGGGGTGGGGCTGGCCAATAAGCAAGAGAGACTCTGTTCCTCTGGCTTGCTACTGCTGCTCACCAGGCATGGGGGGGAGGGGATGGGTTAAGTCTTTTTAGTATGCACAAGGAAGGCTCTGTCCCTGAGGCAGAAATGTAGCAGCTTGCCCACCCAGTAACATATCTGTAACATATAGAGAATCAAAAAACCACTTAATTAAATATTAGTATCATGTTACTGAAACTTGTTTGTTTTTAAATTAAAGAAAATTGTTTTTTTAAATAAAAACACATTTTGTTAATGTTGCCGTTGATGGTTAATTGATCTCATTCCCTGAGGCAGAAATGTACCAGCCTGCTGCAAAGTAACATTGTTAATGTTCCTATTGTTAGTTAACTGTTCCCATTCTTAGTCAATTCCTCCAGGAGCATAAAACCTGTAAAAGTTTTAAGGCCCCTACATTGCCAGAGTGATGTAAAGGCTTCTACATGACAGTAAGAGAATTAGGTGGGAAGATCTATGTGGTTTCTCACTTTTTTCCTGTGCCAAAGTGGCACAATGGAGTTAGAATACAGCTCAGGATTTATTTTACTTACCTATTAAAAAAAGACTTTGAGGGCAAATAAAACATTTACCAAACAGTCAATAAAATGTCAGGACAATTAGAAGCAAACACTTCCCAAAGATCCAGGACAATGAATAGCAAAACTATGACTTTCATTTGTGAAAGTCTGAGCAATTTAAAATGACAGTCTGCATTTATTTTTATTTTTCTGTTTGGTGTTCTGTAATGTAATTTAAATGAAAATTCAGGATTATTACTGGAATGTAGGGTATTAGTTACCAAATGTTTGTAATTTAACTTTAATGTGTTAGGAAACGCTGAAGAGCTGAGAATTTTCTGTATTGTAGTTTAAATAACTTACTAAAATAATTAAAACTGGTGTGATTATATTGCATTATTTTGAAAAATAAAATTGGCATAATTTTAAATTTTTTTGGCACAGAATCCCCCTCCCCCCAGGAGTAATGTGCATAATCCCATTATAATGAGTTTACTGTGTCTATCAGTGGATATGCAGTGTGACATTGGTTAACTTAAACCTTTGCTTATGGTTTCACAGGAGAATTTAAACAAGCTGATGACCAATCTGAGAAGCACTCATCCTCATTTTGTGCGATGCATCATTCCCAATGAAACAAAGACACCCGGTAAGAAGTGCCAGTGTACAGAGATCTTAGTGAGATTTCTGCCATTCCCTCTGGGCTGCACAATAAGGTACTAATTCATGCTGCGATTTGTTAAGGTGCCATGGAACACGAGCTCGTACTACACCAGCTCAGGTGTAACGGCGTGCTGGAAGGGATCAGAATTTGCAGGAAAGGATTCCCCAGCAGAATCATTTATGCAGACTTTAAACAGAGGTAAGACGCCTCCAGTCCCTGTTCCATTCTCTCTCTGTTGAATAGCTCTACTATATTGCCTCATTATGTTTGTGCTGAGTAGCTTGTATTTCCTAATTATTTCAAATATTACATTCACTGAAGTATTTAGCATATATTTTCTTTACTTTGTTGTAAATACCAAATTAAAGTAATTTGCTGTGGGTTAACAATGAGACTGATCTCTTTGGAGTCCTCTCTCCAGAGAATGTATGTGGTAGAATATAATTGTAGTACAAGCTTTCTCAGACTATCCTAAAATTCTTCCTCAGCCAAACAGACGGACAGCATCTAGGCATGAAAACCAGTCTAGGCAGCCTGTTTTCTTGCTTCCAGTTATTGGGAGCCAATTAGTGTTAATGGTGATGGTTTTGGTGACAGGAACATCCTTCTATTCGGTTTTCTTCTACAGATACAGGATTTTAAATGCAAGTGCTGTTCCAGAGGGACAGTTCATAGACAGCAAGAAGGCTTCTGAGAAACTACTTGCTTCCATTGATATTGATCAGACCCAGTATAAATTTGGCCACACCAAGGTACAGATACTCTTTGATTCAAACCCCGTCTATCTGTATTTTGTCCAGAATGAAAGTGATGTTTTGTAATATTCCCTTTTTCAAGGTGTTCTTCAAAGCGGGACTTCTGGGTCTTCTAGAGGAGATGAGAGATGATAAACTGGCAGAGATCATGACCCGCACACAAGCCAGATGTCGTGGCTTCCTGATGAGAGTGGAGTATCAAAGAATGGTGGAAAGGAGGTAGCAATATGTCATCGTGCATGGGACTCATTCTTGGGCTTTTGCATCTATATTCACCACACACATAACACTTAACATATATTTTAATTACATTATAGAGAGTCCATCTTCTGTATCCAATACAATGTTCGCTCCTTCATGAATGTCAAGCATTGGCCCTGGATGAAGCTGTACTTCAAGATCAAGCCCTTGCTGAAGAGTGCTGAAGCTGAGAAGGAGATGGCCAACATGAAGGAACAGTTTGAGAAAATGAAGGAGGAGCTTGCTAAATCTGAGGCAAAAAGGAAAGAACTGGAGGAAAAAATGGTGACCCTGATGCAAGAGAAAAATGACCTGCAGCTCCAAGTGCAGTCTGTGAGTATCACCAGTGTAGTCGACTCTTATTGCACAGGGGAAACTACACCTGAAATTTCTAAATGCAACTTTCCCAACAAGAAAAGCACAAATAGATGGTTACCTTCCACTAGAAAAATGTTGTAAGTCAAATTAAAATACAAAGATTAAATGTTACATTTTAAATTTAAGCATGTGCATTTGGGCACTATCCAAAATGTAGGGGTCCAAATATCTGGGGTATACACATATGTAAGCATATATAATGATGCTCCTTGATGGGTCATCTCTGGGAATGGAACTTGGGACCTCTGAATCCTTTGTATTTTCTTTATGTAGACCAGTTAAACTATTTTTGTTTTTGATGGTGTAACTTTTGGGACTTGTAGTGTGGTGGCTGCCCCACTCTAGGGAACAGGGGTTAAAACAGCTCTGGGAGAGGGCTAGGACAAGGGAAAAGCTGGGCTGATTGGGAGGCAGTGTCAGATGGGGGCCACACCCCAAACAGACCCAGCTGGCCATATAAAGGTCAGGGAATCCAGGAGCTCACACAGAGTCTCCTCCTCTAGCTGTGGAGGCAGACTGGCCTGGCTGCCGGGGAATTTAAGAAGGTATCTGGAGTGGAGCAGGGCTGTGGGGAAAGGCCTGGGGAGCTCCAGGCTGGCAACTCCCCAGGTGGCAGGGCGTAGTCTGTGGCCAAGAAGGAGGTAGATTTTTATACTTCTGCTGTACTGTTAGTTCTATTTGTTATACTACTCTATAGCATTTTGAAAGCTAAGGATGTTGTTTGTTTGTTTTTTTAACAAAAAGTGATGATTTGCTTTGTTCACAATGAGTGAGATGGCCAAGCTCTTTAAGGGGTGCATCAGCACAATACGAAACAAAATGCCCAGCATTAAGAAAATGCATAGTTCAAACCCACCTTCTGTCCCATAAAAACTACACATTGGGAGCATCAAATATAAGTAAGTGGCTAAAAGAGAAAGTCATCTATATCAAATGTGTTACAGAAACTAGGTGAGGGAGGTAGTATCTTTTATTGGACCAACTTCTGGTCACAAAGCTTTTCTTTGTGTCCTAAAGAAGAGATCTGTGTAAGCTCAAAAGCTTGTCTCTCTCACCAACAGAATTTGGTCCAATAAAAGACACTGCTTCACTCAGCTAGTCTCTCTAGTATCCCAGGACCTACATGGCTACCACAACACTGCATATATCAAGTGTAGTAATTGTATGTAGCAATAATATAGTTATTTCTAAATTAAATTTTTAACAATAACAAAATCGTTTTCAGATAATACTACCTACATGTCAAGTATGATATTTTAAAGCATACCCATTTTTGACGTGTCTGAGCACAAAAAAGGGTCCACATTCTTTTTAATTGGTGAAATTGTAATTTTTATTTATACACTGCTCAAATGTGAGGGAAGAACTTTACAAACATATAGAAAAACAGACGACCCCTAACACAAAGAGCCAGATCAGCCAAAAGAGCTCAGTATTCAAAACAGCTCCCATTGTTCTCAGCTGACAACCTTCTTACTGAGAATAATCAAAGTTGCTGGGTGCTCAGCATTTTAGAAAATTAAGGCCATTAAAATCCAAATCATATGCAAATACAACAGGTGATGCCAACTAACAATGGGGTAAGAAACCAGTGATGAGAATATGAAATTAAAAACAAATCAGTGTGTACAATTATACATGATGTTTATATGCAAGTTTGGGCTCTGATCCTGCTCACATGCTTAACATAAACCACCATACAAGCCATGGAAAGTCAGGAGGAATTCTCATATACTTCAGATTGAACATGTGCAAAATTATTTGCTGGATCTTGGCCTTAATGGTTTAGCAACAGATTATATACATTCATATGTAGTTATTACATTAATTTTGATCTATGAATAGACAATAAATTAATCTAGTTGCTATTTTTCATGATCAGGCATCTCATAAGAACATAAGATTTGTCAAACTGAGTCAGACCAATGGTCCATCTAGCCCAGCATATTGTCTTCCAACAGTGGCTAATCCAAGGTGCTTCAAAGGGAATAAACAGAACAAGGCAATCATTAAGTGATCCATCCCCTGTCATCCAGTCCCAGCATCTGGCAATCAGAGACTAGGGACACCTAGAACAGGGAAGCAATCCTGAGCATCTTTGCTAATAGCCATTGATGGACCTACCCTCTCAACCACAAGTAAACAATTAAAATCAATCCTATTTTGTGTTGAGATGAAATATAATTTTTTTCAGCCTTTATTACAATACCACTATTTAGTGTGATATAAGATAGAGCTAAAAGTCACCAAAATACAAATAAATGGAAAAAATTACATTTCCCCAACAGGAATCTGAAGGCTTGGCTGATGCTGAGGAAAGATGTGATCAGCTGATCAAAACGAAAATCCAACTTGAAGCTAAAATTAAGGAGGTGACTGAAAGAGCAGAGGATGAGGAGGAGTTGAACGCTGAGCTGACAGCCAAAAAGAGGAAACTGGAAGATGAATGTTCTGAGCTGAAGAAAGACATCGATGACCTTGAGTTAACATTGGCCAAGGTTGAAAAGGAAAAACATGCCACAGAAAACAAGGTAAAGGCCATATATATATATGAGAGAGAGAGAGAGAGAGATCTGTGCATGTATGCCTGGAGGAAGACTGTGACTGGCAGCCAGTAGGATGAGGAATGTGGGCAGGAGAAACAAGGGGATAAGGGAAAGACAGATCAGATGAAGAACTGGGAAGGGAAGAACTGGGACTGTCTGGGCTGGGAGACAGTGCACCATCTATTCTATGTACTGAATGAGGCAGGAGTCCTAGGGAGGTCCTATGGTAAACAGTAGTATGTAATCATGTAATTAAAAACTCTGTCGTAATGGATATGTTGCACAGACAACCTTAATTTAGGAATTTCCTAACCTTGGAATGCTTGACTTTGAAACCTTACATATATATACACACACTTTCTTAATTTATATATTTAGTTTATACTTTGCATTCATTTAATAAAAAGATCAACATATAATAATGTATTTATTTATCTTTATTATTTACTCTCCAATAAAGAATAATAAATACATTAGTGCACATAGAAAGTTTGACATGCCACCAATTGAGTAGGCTCCATTCTAATTTATATTTCAGTGGTAAACAGACAGATTTTCTAAACCGCCCAGAATTGGAGTAGAAATTTCTAAAGCCCTCATAACTCTAAACTGTCAAATGAGAACAAAGGTTGTTGCAGAGTATTTAGTATTTTAAAAAATCTGAACATATAGTTCAATGCCTAAAAATTGAGACGTGACCTCGTTTGAAATGCAGGCATTAAAGTTGTTGTTTGGTCTCTTATTGTTGAGGGAACAAACTGACGGAAATGGGACAAGTCCAGACCTTAGTAGGGCAGATGTGGGCGTTTTTAGCTGTAAATGACTACAGTTTCATGAGAATCTCTTCCCAGTTTTTTTTAGTTCACTCAGAGAAAAGATAATGAAGTAGCTATGACTTCAGACATAACAGTTCTTTCTGCTTATTATATTACATTTCCATGCAGCCAGTATCTATTGCTTGAATCTTACAATATCTTGGATAAAACCATCAAATTTAATGTATCTAAATTTTAAATGACACTGTCATTTCACAAACAATAACATTTTGTATCCATTTTATTTAATTACCTTTGTTCAACTCTGCAGGTGAAAAACCTCACCGAGGAGATGGCAGTCCTGGATGAGACCATCGCTAAACTGACAAAGGAAAAGAAAGCCCTCCAGGAGGCCCATCAGCAGACCCTGGATGACCTGCAGGCAGAAGAGGACAAAGTGAACACACTGACCAAAGCTAAAACCAAGCTGGAGCAGCAAGTGGATGATGTAGGCACAGTAACATACGGAGAGAATAAAATCAGTGTGAAGTTAGGCTCTTGTTAGCAGAGAATTTATGGTCTTTTTCTGTTTAGCTGGAAGGGTCACTGGAGCAAGAGAAGAAGATTCGCATGGATCTTGAAAGAGCTAAGAGGAAACTTGAAGGAGATTTGAAGCTGGCCCAGGAATCCACAATGGATTTAGAAAATGATAAACAGCAGCTTGAGGAAAAACTGAAGAAGTAGGTATGGTTTGTAGGGGGTATCCTGCGGATACACTTTGTTTCAGCACTAACTTTATTTTTTGTGTGTGTGAAAAGGAAAGATTTTGAAATCAGTCAGTTCCTAAGCAAAATAGAAGATGAACAAGTCCTGGGCATCCAGCTGCAGAAGAAGATCAAAGAGTTACAGGCAAGTCATAGTTTATCTTTGTTCCAGCCCAAGAGGGATTCAGTTTACAGGAAGTGAACATGATGTATCAGGGATCCAAATTTCTCTCAGTGGGTTTTTGGATGTAGCTACCCCAGTTTAGGGAGGTGATGTTCCTTTGCCACCAGAACCCCTGTTGGGTCACTGTAGGCTGCATCTGTTCTATGGTGTTATGCCAGCAGAACTCTGCTGACAGCCATACTGGCGTTGACCCCAGAACGAAGCCACAGTCTTAGTGTTTCCTGTTGTTCTCTAGGCTCGTATTGAGGAACTGGAGGAGGAGATAGAGGCTGAACGTGCTTCTCGGGCGAAAGCAGAGAAGCAGCGGGGTGATCTCTCCCGGGAACTCGAGGAGATCAGTGAGCGTCTGGAAGAAGCTGGTGGAGCCACAGCGGTTCAGATTGAGATGAACAAGAAGCGTGAGGCAGAATTCCAGAAAATGCGCCGAGACCTTGAGGAGGCCACTCTGCAGCATGAAGCCACAGCCGCCGCCCTCCGGAAGAAGCATGCGGACAGCACAGCAGAGCTTGGGGAGCAAATTGACAACCTGCAACGAGTCAAGCAGAAGCTGGAGAAGGAGAAGAGTGAACTGAAGATGGAGATTGACGACTTGGCTAGTAACCTGGAGACTGTCTCCAAAGCCAAGGTACAGAAACAATATAAACATATATGTTTATTGCAGAAAACAGACTGCACCTTCAGATTTGCACTTTGTAGTAATAGTCTTAAATAATAATAAAGAAGAAAAATTCATTGATGTTATTGCTGTTATGTCACATATATAATATGATTTTTATTTTAGTATTTGAATAATATTTAGTTTTATGAAGTGTGAGGTTTGCTTATTAATTGAGCCCACATGCAGTTTGTCATGACAAAGATCCCAATGATCTCAGAATGCTGGAGAGCTCATGTGTTTAATACTATTTCTTTTTGTCCATTTCACACAAAGGCAAACCTTGAGAAAATGTGCCGCACTCTGGAAGATCAGCTTAGCGAGATTAAGACAAAGGAAGAAGAACATCAGCGTACGATCAATGACCTCAGTGCTCAAAGAGCTCGTCTACAGACAGAATCAGGTAAAACATACTCGTATAACTGTGAGCGCATAGAGGAGATGCTGGGATAGGAGGAAATTTCCACTGTATGCACAACATCTGATCCACCATAAGAACGGCCATACTGGGTCAGACCAAAGGTCTATCTAGGCCAGTATCCACTATTCTGACAGTGGCCCATGCCAGGTGCTGCAGAGGGAAAGAACAGAACAGGTAATCATCAAGTGATCCATCACATCATCCATTTCCAGCTTCTGACAAACAGCCTATCCTGCCTGCCTAT
Source organism: Dermatemys mawii (assembly GCA_007922305.1). Classification (NCBI taxonomy): domain Eukaryota; kingdom Metazoa; phylum Chordata; order Testudines; family Dermatemydidae; genus Dermatemys; species Dermatemys mawii. Next base: position 3,511,599 of record ML677373.1, read on the forward strand.
CTTGACTAATAGCCACTGACGGGCCTATCCTCCATGAACTTATCTACTTATTTTTTGAATGCTGTTATAGTTTTGGCCTTCTGAATATCCTCTGGCAAGGAGTTCCACAGGTTGACTGTTCATTGTGTGGAAAAATACTTCGTTTTGTTTGTTTTAAACCTGCTGCCTATTAATTTCATTTGGTGACCCTTAGTTCTTGTGTTATGAGGAGTAAATAACACTTCCTTATTTACTTTCCCCACACCAGTCATTATTTTATAGACCGCAATCACACCCACCTTTAGTCATCTTTTTTCCAGGTTGAAAAGTTCTAGTCTTATTAATCTCTCCTCGTGTGGCAGCCGTTCCATGCCCTTAATCATTTTTGTTGCCCTTTTCTGAACCATTTCCAATTCCAATATATCTTTTTTGAGATGGCAACAATATCTATATGCAGTATTCATATAGAGGCAGTATGATATTTTCTGTTTTATTATCTGTCGCTTTCTATGGTTCCCAACATTGTTCGCTTTTTTGATTGCCGCTGCACGTCTAGTGGATGTTTTCAGAGAACTATCCAGAGACTCCAAGATCTCTTTCTTGAGTGGTAAAAGCTAATTTAGATCCCATGATTTTATATGGATAGTTGGGATTATGTTTTCCAATGTGCATTACTTTCCATTTATTAACATTGAATTTCATCTGCCATTTTGTTGCCCAGTCACCCAATTTTGAGAGATCCTTTTGTAGCTCTTCGCAGTCTGCCTGGGACATAACTATCTTGAGTAGTTTTGTACCATCTGCAAATTTTGCCATCTCATTGGCCACCCCTCTTTCCAGATCATTTAGAATATGTTGAATAGGACTGGTCCCAAAACAGACCCTTGTGGGGATACCACTGCCTCTCTCCATTCTGAAAACTGACCATTTATTCCTTCCCTTTCCCCCTATCTTTTAACAAATAACAAATCTATGAGAGGACCTTCCCTCTTATTACATGACTGGGACCTTGTTAAAGGCTTTCTGAAAAACTAAATACACTATATCCACTGGATCCCCCTTGTCCACATGCTTGTTGACGCACTCAGAGAATTCTAGTAGATTGGTGAGGCATGATTTCCCTTTACAAAAACCATGTTGACTCTTCCACAACAAATTATGTTCATCTATGTGTCTGACAATTTTGCTCTTTACTGTAGTTACAACCAGTTTTCCTAGTAGTAAAATCAGATTTGCCTGTAATTTCCAGGGTCACCTCTGGCGCCCTTTTGAAAAATTGGTGTCACATTAGCTAACCTCCAGTCATCTGGTACAGAAGCTGATTGAAATGATAGGTTATAAACTACAGTTAGTAGTCCTGCAATTTCACATTTGAGTTCCTTCAGAGCTCTTGGGTGAATACCATCTGATCTTGGTGACTTATTGCTGTTTAGTTTATCAGTTTGTTCAAAAACCTCCATTAATGACACTTCAGTCTGGGACAGTTCCTCAGATTTGTCACCTTAAAAGAATGGCTCAGGTTTGGGAATCTCCCTCACATTCTCAGCTGTGAAGACCAATGCAAAGAATCAATTTAGTTTTTCTGCAATGGCCTTATTTTGTCCTTGAATGCATCTTTAGCATCTCGATTGTCCAGTCTCCCCACTGATTCTTTAGCAGGTTTCCTCCTTCTGATGTATTTAACATTTTTTGCTATTACTTGCTAATTCTTTTTTGGCCTTCCTAATTATATTATTGTACTTCATTTGCCAGAGTGTATGTTCCTTTCTATTTTCCTCACTATGATTTAACTTCCACTTTTTACAGGATGTCTTTATGCCTCTCACTGCTTCTCTTACTTTGTTGTTTAGCCAAGGTGACTCTTTTTTGGCTCTCTTACTATGTTTTTGAATTTAGGGTATACATTTAAGTTGAGCCTCTATTATGGAGTCTTCAAAAACTTTCCATGCAGCTTGCAGGGTTTTTACTTTTGGTGCTGTACCTTTTAATTTCTGTTTAACTAACCTCCTCACTTTTGTGTAGTTCCCCTTTCTGAAATTAAATGCTGTCATGTTGGGCCTTTGTGGTGTTTTCCCTGCCACAGGGATGTTAAATTTAATTATATTATGGTTACTATTACCAAGCGGTTCAGCTATATTCACCTCTTGGACCAGATCCTGTGCTCCATTTAGGACTGAATCAAGAATTGCCTCTCCTCTTGTGGTTTCCAGGACTAGCTGCTCCAAGAAGCAGTTATTTAAGGTGTAAAGAAACTTTATCTCTGCATCCTGTCCAGAGGTGACATGTCAGTCAATATGGGAATAGTTGAAATCCCCCATTATTATTGAGGTTTTTATTTTAATAGCCTCTCTAATCACCATCCCTGTCAGGTGGTCAGTAGTGTATCCCTATTGCTATTTTCTTATTATTCAAGCATTGACTTGCTATCCATAGAGATTCTATGTTACAGTTTGGTTCATTTATGATTTTTGCTTCATTTGAGTCTACACTTTCTTTCACATAGAGTGTGAGTCCCCCACCAGCACGACCTGTTCTGTCCTTACAATATATTTTGTACCCTGGTATTACTGTGTCACAGTGATTATCCTCATGCCGTCAAGTTTCTGTGAAGCCTATTATATCAATATCCTCATTTAATATGAGGCACTCTAGTTCACCCAACTTACTATTTAGACTTCTAGCACTGGTATATAAGCACTTTAAAAACATATCACTTTTTAGCTGTCTCTCATTACATGATGCAACTGAATGAGACTTTTTTTTGTTTGACTGTTTGTAATATAAAAAAAATTCTGCCTGACAACTGCTGTTAGCACTGATTATGTCAGATTATCATCCTCTAGAAAAAAAATCGGTTTTAAAATAATAAATTACTTTATTATGTTCACTTAATTGCCATTTAATATAATCTATCTGGAATCTTTCTTAGGTGAATTTGCACGCCAGGTAGAGGAAAAGGATGCTTTGATTTCTCAGCTCTCAAGAGGCAAACAAGCATTTACCCAGCAGATTGAGGAACTGAAGAGGCAGCTAGAAGAGGAGATAAAAGTGAGGATTTTTCCAACACCCTTTTCTGTGGAGCTGGATTCCTGTTGTGAGCAAGATGCTATAACCTCAAATGAAACCATAGCACCCTAGAGAATAGAAGGGGAAAGGTCCTATAAGGTCACCTAACCCAGCCCCTGCCAATGCAGGATTGTTCCCTACAGTATATTTATAAATGCTTTCATAGAGTCACAGACTTTGAGGCATGAAAGGACCACTGGATCATCTAATCTGACCTGTATATCAGAGGCCCCCAACACAAATTAGCAACCACACACTAAGCCCATCATCCAAAATTAGACTTCAGTGTTACAACCCTCAGGAGACTAACTTCTGTGTGCCACTTGAAGAGATAAGAGAGATCGAGGTGTGCTAATGTCTGAGGCACCTGCAAGTATCAAAACCCAGAGTAAAATTTATCATCCTTCGAATCTAGCACCACTTCCCTGGGGCAGCATTCCACAGTCTGAAAGAGTTCACTGTCAGCAGGTTTCCCAGGATATTTAGCTACATCACTGTGCGGCTCCTGTTGTTTCTCCAGGCTAAGAACGCACTGGCCCACGCCTTGCAGTCTGCTCGCCATGACTGCGACTTGCTCCGGGAGCAATATGAGGAGGAGCAGGAAGCCAAGGGTGAGCTGCAACGCGCCCTGTCCAAGGCCAACAGTGAAGTTGCCCAGTGGAGAACCAAATACGAGACGGACGCCATTCAGCGCACAGAGGAACTGGAAGAGGCCAAGTATGTGTTGGGGTGGAAGACTGGAAGAGGCCAACTATGTGCTTTGGGAAGGGTGATTAGAGGAGAAGCAGCATATCCATTCAATAGTATGGATTGGAAAATGGCAAATATGCTCATTAGGTTTAGAAAGACAGAGAGAGAGGCCCTAGACTCTGTTAATAATGTGTATGAGCTGATGGCAGAGGGATTATCAGAGACAATGTAGTGTATCTGAATTGGATAAGAGTGATTGAGAAAAGACCTGTACTGTGTATGCACTGGGGTCACTGCCCAGAAGAGGTGACTTGTGCTCTCATGAATCCACAGTTTGCTTCCCATATTGCTCACTAAATAGTAGCTGTATTTACAATCTTCCAGGAAGAAGCTTGCCCAGCGTCTGCAGGATGCTGAGGAACACGTCGAAGCTGTGAATTCCAAATGTGCTTCTCTTGAAAAGACAAAGCAGAGGCTGCAGAATGAAGTGGAGGATCTGATGATTGATGTGGAAAGATCTAATGCTGCCTGCGCAGCTCTGGATAAGAAGCAGAAGAATTTCGATAAGGTATTTCAGCCTTGTAGGCATTGGATGGAGCATCCTCTAGTGATCTCCGTTGTTTAAACTAAGGTCTTGTTATTTTTCAGGTTCTGGCAGAATGGAAGCAGAAATACGAGGAAACGCAGGCTGAACTGGAAGCTTCTCTGAAGGAGTCCCGCTCTCTCAGCACGGAGCTGTTTAAGATGAAGAATTCGTACGAGGAAACCTTGGATCAACTTGAAACTCTGAAGCGCGAGAACAAGAATTTGCAGCGTAAGTCCCTGGATTTCTTCTCCTAACATGGGGCTTCTGGAAAGCTTGTCAACACTCTAAAGTAAATCTGTCTGTGTCTGTGGCATTGCTAAGGGACCTCTCTCTCTTTGGGCCCTTTGTCTGACTGCATTATTTGTCTGTAACCCAACAGAGGAGATTTCTGATCTCACGGAGCAGATTGCAGAGGGGGGAAAGGCCATCCATGAGCTGGAGAAAGTGAAGAAGCAGATTGAGCAAGAGAAATCAGAAATCCAGTCTGCTTTGGAGGAAGCTGAGGTACACATGCCGTTAGTCACTGCTTTGTGTAGAGATAGTCAGAAAACCTTGGAGCTGTATCCTATTGTAAACACGGTGGGATAATTCACAAGGACAGGAGGACAGCACATGTGCTGGAAGCTATGTGCTCTGTGCCCATGGGACCCACAGCACTACATTCCAGTCTGTGGGAGCATTTAACACTTTATTTGGAAGGAAAAAACTATTTTTGTCCCTTTATTGACCCTTCTCTTACCCCTCTTAAGGCTTCACTTGAACATGAAGAGGGAAAAATCCTCCGCATCCAACTTGAGCTGAACCAGGTAAAGTCTGAAATTGACAGGAAGCTTGCTGAGAAAGATGAGGAAATTGATCAGATGAAGAGAAACCATGTCAGAGTTGTGGAGTCCATGCAGAGCACCCTGGACGCTGAGATCAGGAGCAGAAACGAAGCCCTGAGGCTAAAGAAGAAGATGGAGGGGGATCTGAATGAAATGGAGATCCAGCTGAGCCATGCCAACCGCCTGGCTGCAGAGGCACAAAAGAATCTGCGAAACACACAAGGAGTGCTCAAGGTACAGTAAGCCACACATGCCGGGAACGATAGCTCAGCTGGTCTTTTCAGCATGCCAAGGAGTCTGCGCCTCCGGGTAATTTCTCTCACTCTTTCTACAGGATACCCAGATACACTTGGATGATGCTCTGCGAAGCCAAGAAGACCTGAAAGAGCAGGTGGCCATGGTTGAGCGCAGAGCCAACCTGATGCAGGCTGAAATTGAGGAGCTGAGGGCTGCTCTGGAACAGACAGAGAGGTCCAGGAAAGTGGCTGAACAGGAGCTTCTGGATGCAAGTGAACGAGTGCAGCTCCTGCACACCCAGGTCAGGGCCTAGTGTGAAAAGAAATCCCACAAACCCCTAAGCAGAAGACGACTCTGTACGTGTCCTGCTCCAAAGAGCAGCGCTAGGGGGTGTTTAGAAGATTTATGTTCCAGAAATGGCCTTTGTGCTAATGTCCATCAGATGGACCTTTTTAAACAGAAAGCATGGAACTGCAAGGCCATCCTTGGTTTTCTTCATGTTGCTGTGCTGAAGGCAACACAGGGATGATGAAGGTTATAATTGCAGTGATGTGATGGAGGTGGGCAAGTGTCTCAGGGCTCGGGGAGTGGCTTTCCTGCCTCTTATACAGTTTCCATCATTGGATACTTTTACATCATCTCTGCCATCCGCTAGGGCTCAGGAAGTATTTCTACAGAGTGATTATTTTGTTTAGGAATGGACCAGATTTACAACAATTGGGACATAGGGTTTGTCACAGGCTTTAGGGGTAAAGTTAGTGAGAGCTCTTAAAATATGCACAGCACATCAATGTTCTGCAGTGATGATACATTTGGAGGAGAGTTCTGCTGCAGTAAAATGTTAACAGTAACCTGTACATTAAATACAAATACTCCGTTTATGTTCCGAATCAGTATTTTGGGACTAAATATAAACACGTCTTGTCTGTTGTTGTTAAACAGAACACCAGCCTGATCAACACGAAGAAGAAGTTGGAAACAGACATTTCCCAAATCCAGAGTGAAATGGAAGAGACCATTCAGGAAGCGCGTAATGCAGAAGAGAAGGCCAAGAAGGCAATCACTGATGTGAGTTGAAGGCACCTTTCTTTGGGGAACATGGCCATGTTTGCACCTGAAATGGCTGGTTTTCTGGATTGGTTTCCTTCTTTACTCACTAGGCGGCCATGATGGCGGAGGAGCTGAAGAAGGAGCAGGATACCAGCGCCCACCTTGAGAGAATGAAGAAGAATCTGGACCAGACGGTGAAGGACCTGCAGCTCCGTCTGGATGAGGCAGAGCAGTTGGCACTGAAGGGTGGGAAGAAGCAAATCCAGAAACTGGAGGCCAGAGTGCGTATTCCCCATATTTTCGTATTTAGGAGAATTTCCTATGTCCAGTCACAGTGAAACTCAACGATTCATTTCTCATTTCAGGTGCGTGAGCTGGAAGGTGAGGTTGACAGTGAGCAGAAACGCAGCACTGAAGCTATCAAGGGTGTTCGCAAGTATGAGAGAAGAGTAAAGGAATTGACCTATCAGGTAAGGAGCCAGGCCCTTTGTGCCCTCACATCCTTCTCCGGGGAGCATGAATTGTTTGCATGTGAACCGGCAGAGGGAATTTTATATTATCATAACAGCAAATGAACTCACCGCTTTCCTGCTTTATTAACTGCTTTCAGTCTGAGGAAGACCGGAAGAATATTCTCAGGCTTCAGGATCTGGTTGATAAACTACAACTGAAAGTGAAATCTTACAAGAGACAAGCCGAGGAGTCTGTAAGTATCAGTCGGAGGAGAGAGGGAGGAATTGTACTAACTGGCATAGGATGTGTGCCTCTGTGAACATGGTCCTTGGGTTGCCTGCCCCAGGCACAGTACAAATAAGGATGTCTGGTCTCTGCTGATGGGACAATTTGCAAGAGGGAGATTGTGAGTGTCTCATTACTCACCAACTCCTCCAAATCCCTGCCCTCACCTCAGGGGCAGCAGGCCAATAACATTGAGCAGAATGGATGATCCCATGATTTAAGCTCTCTGTGAATTTTTTTCATCATTCCACAATTTTATGCAAATCTCAGCTTTCATTCTAAACATAGAATCAAATTTCATTTTCCTGTGCAAAGGTCCCCTTCCTAAGAAAGAGAGTTATGCTACTGCCTTGGTAGCCCAGATAGCTGCCTGAGGATAGTTAGCAACTGAGAGGGAGCAGCCTGGCTGGAAGGAACAAGGGAGCTGCCTGATCTGAGTCTATGCTGTCTGACTGGGAGAGGGAAGATGGAAAATGAGTGGGAGGCAAGTGCTGCTTCTGTGAGGACATGATCCAAACCTCACTGGAATTACTGGAAAGTCTCCAGTTAACTTCAATGGACTTTTAGGGAGGAATAGGATTGTGACAGAATGAGAAATTCCTACTCTTCTCTTGAAACTGTTCCTCATTTTCTCATTGTGCTCAGGGCATTCTGACTCTTTGAATATCTCATAATGGTTCAAAATACCCAGACTGCCAATCAAAATATCACTTTCATAAACTGCAGTTGTGTGCACACAATACATGGCATATCTGACTCTGTGGAGCTCAGCATTCAAATGGTAGATTAATGGTGCGGATGCAACACTAACTTCCCGTCCTGCTCACTGAAACACACTCTGTTATCAAGGGTGTGTCTCCTGGAACTCAGCTTCGGGGGGATGCACTCTTGTTGTTGGTGCTACGATGTAATGAGAGGGGGTTTGTTCATAGTCCAATCCTGAACTTGGCGCGTACAAACCACAGACCTAAAAATGTCTCCTGAAAGGCTCACAAGCTAGAATGGATGGCACTTCTCTTCTGGATTTTCATCACTTCCCTGTCCCTAAGTAAATAGACTTCTGGTAACAATGACATGTGCAGCATCATTCTACATCAAAAAAGGATTTTACCTCGCTTTTAATTAATTTTCGAACTTAGAAAATGGTGAGTGTGAGGTCTGTACATGGTTTTCAGATAAGAGATGGCAAGTGAGTAACAGAGTTTGGGCCTTCTCCTCATCAAGCAATTGTATCCCATAAAGTTCCAAATGCAGGAAAAGGGTGTTAGTCACAGTCGCATCTAGTGGTCAGAGCAGATGTTAGACCTAGTGGTTAGATAGCCCAGCTGGTAGCCAGAAATTGGAGATCAGGGTCAGAGCTGCAGCTAGAGTCCAGACACCAGAGTCAAGGGTCTGGGGCAAAGTCATGTCAGGAGTCAGAGTCCAGGGGCAGAACTCTTTTACCTGGAGTCAGGCAAGGCAGGGACAAGGTTAGAGCCAAGGCAGGAGCAGGGCAGGAACAAAGCAGAGGCAAGGCTGGGAACAAGGCAGGAACAGACACGCCCACAGCTCTGGGTACATGCTTTGACCAGTTGTTGAACTGCTGCTGCTGGGTTTAAGAGTCAATCTGCTGAACCTTCCAACCACTCAGGCAGTCTACGATAGGCCAGCTGTACTCATTAAGATTGCCCAGAGACTGGCTCTGCTTTGGACCCTGCTTCCAGACTGGCCCTGCTACAAGCCCTGATTCCTGGCAGTACCACCCATTTCGAGTGCACCTCCTATGGGCCCAGGGCCTGGTTTCTCAGGGTACTACTGAAAAACTTGCAATAGGGCCAGGGTGTGGATGTTCATTCCCATGACTGCTAGCCCATTCTGTAGCCTTCCCAGTCCACCCCCTACTGGAGCCTTCCCCTAACTTGCCAAGAGTGGAGGATTCAGTGGACCAAATATTCTTCCTGTCCGTGGACTGCTGTGGATGACAGTGGGCAGTGGAAGATCAGAGCGGTTTGTGTATGGGTTCTCAATGTAGGGCTTCAATAGTGTGTATCTTCAAGGACATGGGCAGCTGTAACCTAAAGGGCATTGGATTCACACATTGGATAACCCTGAAGAGGCTCAGGTATTGGTAGTCTGGCAGATGGGCAGCTAATTTTAAAGTTCTGGGCTGAGAGCCACATCTTGTTCCCTGTGACCAGATTGGGGGTGGCTCTGATGGCTTCAGCCACATGATATTTGTTGGCAGACTGGAAATGTTCCCTGAGCAACTTGTGCGCCTGGTGTAGGTGAGAGGCTTTGTCAAGTGCGGTACAACTGTGAGCTTAGCAGAAACAGGAGCCGACACTGATTTAGAAATCCACAACATTTGTTGCAATTGCCATTGATCTTGTCATGCAGAGGAAGTGGGGGATGGAGCTGAAGACAGCACAGATCGAGCTTGCAGGACTGCATGCTAAACCTATAGGGTGGCAACTTGGGCCCACAAAGTATAGGGCTCTGATCATCTCCCTCAGAGAGATATTGGCCTTTGTGAAATTCGTGCTCCCTGTATCAGCTCTAGTTCTTGTATTGTTTTGTGCTGGGCTGCTCAAACTGTCAGTGACTGGAATATGAGCAGTCACTGCCTAATGGTCAGAGCAAGAGTCAGGTCTAGTGGTTAGAACAGCATTTGATAGCCAGGAATTGGAGCCCAGGGTCGGGGCCTGATCAGAGGTCAGAAATTGAAGCCAATGGTCTAGGTTACCTGGAGTGAGGCAAGGCAGGAGCAGGGCTGGGAATGAATAGGGGATATTGTAGATACAGGTGAATACTCTGAGCAACTGCTGAACTGCTACTGCTGCTGCTGCTGGGTTTACAAGCAGGTCTGCTGATCCTACCAGTCAGTCAGGGTGTGTAGCCAATCAGGCAGCCTATGTTAGACCAGCTGCATTTATTAAGGTTGCCCGGAGACTGGTTCTACTGCAGACACTGCTTCTAGGGAGGGTCTGCTGCAGACTCTGATTCCTGACAAAGAGCAACAGTCAGCACTTTGGTTTTCACAACTCTCTCTTCATCCTCAGGAGGAACTATCCAACGTCAACCTCACCAAGTTCCGCAAAATCCAGCACGAGCTGGAAGAGGCTGAGGAGCGGGCTGACATTGCGGAGTCCCAGGTTAACAAACTGCGGGTGAAGAGCCGAGAGATTCACAGGAAGATTGAAGGAGAAGAGTGAGGATGTCTCCATGCTGCAAAGTGACTGAAGAAATGCACAAAATGTGAATCTCTCTGTCACTTTGTTGTATTTATTGGTTATTCTGTCCTCAGTGTCTAGGAAATAAAGATTGTAGAGACATTTGCATACAAAGAACTAGCAGGGGCTTTTGTTTTTTACAGATTAGCTTTGGGGTCTTATTAAGGTTTGTGCATTATTGAATGTTTAATTTTAACTCTTGTCCTTTGCATGTATCCATTACAACACAGCCTTTAATTACCTGATCACATAGTATTTCTCCATTATACATTATTAGCTCAGAGGAAAAATACTGTTAAGTGTGACACGAAGATTGAGAAAGTGAGTGCTCAGGAGTAAGAAATTCCAAATGTTAATGCTGAAAGTTCAACCTAAACCCCTATTCTTCTATTCTATTCTATTCTATTCTATTCAGGTTCTTATATCTACCATCCTCATCAGAGTGGTATCTGAGCATCTTCCAGTAGTATATGAAGCAATGTGATTTACTCTTCTCACATGTGGTTTGTTCTTTCTCTCAGCTTCTCTCCAGGAAGGAATTGTTGTGCAGAGGAGTGTTTACTTTTGGTAGGTTTTGTGTTGGTAGTGTTTAGGAAAAACAGGTCAGAGAAGGGCCTCTGGGACTTGAAGTGGAAAGTGGGGATGTGTGTGATGGTGTTTAGTTCATTGGGGAGTTTGTTCCACAGTCTGGGACCAGCACTCCTCCAGGAGTGCTCAAGACCAAACATGCCCGTTTTTTTTTTAACCTTTCCTCATAGGTGAGATTTGTAAATCTTTTATCATTTTTGTTGCTCTCTGCACTCTCTCCAGTTTGTACACATCTTTTCTAAAGTGTGGCACCCAGAGTTGGACACAATATTCCAGCTGAGGCCTCACCTGTGCCAAGAAGAGTGGGACAATTACCTTCCTTACATAGGACACGTCTGTTAGTACACCCCAGAATATTAGCCATTTTCTCAGCTGCATCACATTGTTGATTCATATTCAATTTGTGATCCACAAGAACCCCTAGATCCTTTTCAGAAGTACTACCACCTAGCCAGTTATTCCGCATTTTGTAGTTGTGCATTTCATTTTCTCTCTCCAAGTGAAGTACTTTGCGCTTGCCTTTATTGAATTTAATCTATCTGAATCTAGACCAATTATATTAGAGAGACAAGGTGGGTGAGGTAATATCTTTTATTGGGCCAACTGTTGTTGGGAGAGAGACAAGCTTTCGAGCCACACAGTCTTTTTCAGCAGTTGTACCTTAAATATTATCCCTTTGAGAGACTACCAGCTCTCCTGAATTCCTCTATCTCTTAGGATATGTCTTCACTACCCGCCGGATTGGCAGGTAGCAATCGATCGCCTGCGGCGTCCCGTCGATTCCCATAACTCCAGCTTGACGCGAGGCACAAACCGGAGTCGACAGGGGAGCGCGCCACCGACTGCCGCCGCCATGAGGACGGCAGATAAGTTGGCTGAAGATATGCCGACTTCAGCTACATTATTCATATAGCTGAAGATGCGTATCTTCAGTCGATTCCCCCCTCTAGTGAAGACTAGCCCTTAGACTTTCTTCCTATGGCACCTTACCTACCAGTTCTCTGAGTTGGTTAAAGTCTATTTTTCTAAAGTCCATTGTTCTTTTTTTCTGCTGCTCTCACTCCTTCCTTTCCTTAGAATCATGAAATCATCATTTCATGATCATTTTCACCCAAATTGCCTTCCATCTTCAGATTCACTACCAATTCCATGCTGTTGGTCAGGATCAAATTTAAAATGGCTGTTCCTCTGGTTACTTCCTCCACTTTCTGAAAGAAAAAATTGTCCACAATACTTTCCAAGAACTGACTGGACATTTTATGTTTTGCCATATTACATTCCCAACAGATGGCTGAGTAGTTGAAGTCCCCCATTACGACCAGGTCTTATGTTTTGGATATTTCTGTTATTTGTTCTAGAAATGCCTCATCCACATCTTTTTCCTGATTTGTGGTCTATAGTAGACTGTTATCATGACTTCATTCCTATTTTTCCCCCTGTTATCTTTACCTAGAGATTTTCAACTGGTCTGCCTCTCTCCTCCTTCTGCATCTCAGAACAAATGGATATATTCTTGATGGACAGTGCAGCACCTCTTCCCTTTTTCTCCCTTCCTGTCCTTCCTGAACACGTTATACTCCTCTGTACCAGTATTCCAGTCATGATATTTATCCCACCAAGTCTCAGTGATACCAATTAAGTCATAATTTAGCTTATATACTAATACTTCCAGTTCTTCCTGTTTATTCCCTGTATGCCTTGCATTTGTGTAGACATTTAAGCCATTGAGCAGATTTTCCCATTGATTTCACTCTTGTTGCTCTTATGACCCTACTGTAATTTTCCATTTCTCCCTCAACATCTAGCTGTCTGTTAAAGTTGCCTTCTTTATGCCTATGCTTTTATCACCTGCCCCATTTGAACCTAAGACATGCCCTCCTCAGTAGGTTGGTGAGTTGGTGCATGAAAAATCTTCTATTGCTTGGTCAGGTGTGCATTGTGCAGGAGGTCAGACTAGATGATCATAATGGTCCCTTCTGACCTTAAAGTCTATGAATCTATGAGGTGGATCCCATCCCTTTCTAGCATTCATCTTTCCTAGCACAGCGTCGCTTGATTGAGGAAGCCGAAGCCCTTCTGTCAACACCATCTGTGCAGCCATACATTAATTTCCAGGATCCACATATCCCTTCCTGGGGCCTTTTCTTGAACTGGGAGGATGGATGAGAACCCAACCCGTGCCCCCAACTCCTTCACCCTTGCTCCCAGAGCCCTGTAGTCATTGCTGATCTGCTCAGGATCATACCTAAGTCACTACATGTAAATCAAAGCTTATAAATAGCCAAATATCTAACTATGTAGTCAGGAAAGGACTAGATGTGATAGCATGGAAAAATCCATCCGGCAGATCACAGTGTAGTAAGCTAGCTATAATCAACAGCAAATTCTTTAATGCACTCAGTATACAAGGAACATGCACAAGGGGCTGGCTTCCAATCAAGAATGCCCAATTTTTTATCATGTGTCACAGAAGGAGGGTAGGAGCACAAGAAAATGACAAGGCATCCATCATTCCTTCTTGGATCTGTTGCCTTCCCAGATGATTTTAGTTAGCCCTAGGATGTAAAGCTATGTATCAGATTTAAAATTGACCCAGAAGATATGTAAGTGGGATCTCTGAATCAGTGTAGTGGAATCTGAATAATCCTCCTCAGTTAACACACACTATATCTATAGGGGGTCCAGAAGTGGAGCTTAAAAGTAAGAGACAGTTTCTAGCTAAAACTAAACATAAAGGTAGAGTACAGATTAGCAGTCCAAAGTGTGTAGCTTCGGCATGCCACAGATTAACAACTGTTTCACCCAGGAAAGAGTGTAAGAGGAGACTAGTGCTCTCATTGTAACAAAATCATACTGATGCTTTTGGGGAGAGACGAGCACTGCAATGTCGCTCCCCATAATGAAAATAAGAGTGGAAGTTATTCCTTACAGTCTTCATGCAGCGCTGGAGAATTTCAATTCTAATGTGACCTAAACAGCAATTAGATCAAAAGTCTAGATGTGGGTTTATACACGAAATGATAAAGCCCACTTAATTGTACTGTCGTGTCACAACGGCAAAGACTCACACAGCGTCATGTTCTTTTAACACTGAACAAGATATTTTTATTAGAATAAGGAAAAAAGTCTGATATCCTCCCTCTCTCTGATTCACTACAAAGCTTCTTCCTGGACTAAGAGTTGCTAAACGTTTTCATAGCCATATATTAAGAGGATTTTACAGTGAATCCTCCCCTTACATTCACACCCACAAGTACTGTCTCCTCTTTGCAACAGTCTTGTGGCAACTATAGCAATAGCTGACAGGGAAGAGAAATAGTAAAAAAAATGCCATGTATTTTTAGCTTCTTTTAATGCAATTTAGGAGCCAAGAACAAGACAGAGACACCCACACTAGGTGACCAACACCAGGTGATGCTGGCTCTGGCCATGGGGCAGGGGCTCACATGGGCGGTGACACTGGCTCCAACCACCGGGCCGTGTGGCCTGACAGGGGCTGTACTCAGCTCGACTTATTTGGACCTCTCTGTCTGAGAGCAAAGTGAGAAGTGGGCTGGGAAATGTGGGGCGGGGAGGAGTCGAAGACACTAGACCTTCTAAGACTCTGGGTTTCTTGGGAGACTCCTGGAATTGGGCTTCCTCTCTAGGCCTCCCAATCAGACGCCAGCCTCTCTCGTTGCTGTTGGCAGGCAGTGATGTCTTCTTTCACCTGGCAACTTGAGAAGCAGCACTAAAGAGTGACACCCCAGTCTGCCTCCACTGGGTGGCTGACAGCGGCAAGGACTGAGTGACAGTTGTCCCTCCAGGATCTTATCAGGCCAAGGCTCACTAGGTCCCATATTGAGCTGCCTTTCCTTGTCCATTAGGGTAACGGGTAAATGCACTGCCCACAGGACACCATTCAGCGACTTTGCCTCACTCACATGATGAGGAGCGGCTTTAGGGAACCACAGAGCAGCTGATTTTGGAGAGAGCAGCAACCCCAGCAAAGTCCTTGCAGCAGGAAAGACACACCCTGGGGGAGGAAACTGGGAGAGCAGCCCCTACTGGTGGGAGAGTGTTTCTGCAAATCAGCAATTCCAAGTAGGTCAGTTGGGGTGCAACTGGTGTTACTTGAGGGGAAATGGTGGTCAGTCAGACCAGAGGTGGCACAGCAGGAGGGCAGGGGGAAGGTAACTTCTCTTCTAACCGCAGAAGAAATTTGAAGGAAATGTGGGAATGCGGAAGACTTGCTGAGACTGGGTTTTGACCGGGACACTTACGTTCATGCCCTGATTTTTGTATGGAAGGAGTTAAAAGCCACACAAGATCTTTGAACATCCCACAGGGCTTCATAGCATCTTGGTTTTATGTCTCACCTGGCAACATCGACATATTTTTGAGGTGAATAATTGCAATCCAGTTTTGTTGTGTTTTGAACAAGCCACAGTTCCCACCCCAGAGCTGGTCACATGTTGGAGGGGGGATTAATGCTGAGCTCCTCAGTAGCTTCCTCCTCAGCAGTTTTGCATGACTTCCACTGTAAGGAAAAAGCTTATGAATGAGATGGAGAGATAGAAACGTCTGAGGTGAGCTAGATCACAGTGTATTCTGAACCCTGGTGGATTATAATCTGCATTCTTTCTGCTGTTTATGTAAAAGAGCACAAGCATATTTTCCAAATATGAGAATTAATATACTAGTCATCTGCATGAAGCCGCCAGATTTCTGGTCCTTCAGCATTAATAGGTGTGTCTGTTGATGGAAGGGGGCAGACATGGTACAGGTTGGAGCTCCAGGATGGCTGAGCTGAGCTCTCAGGCCAGTGCAATAAGGTGGCTCACAGTAATGTCTCCTCAATGGCGGCTGGCAGGAAAGATGGCCCATCAAAGCCCTGCCTACACTGACAGGCCTGGGAGGGATGGTATGGAGCGATGTGGGATTGTGCATGGAGAGTCCATGATAATTGTAGAGACACAGCTGAGGCCAGGCCAGAATGGAAAACGACTACCAATAAAGGTTGTAAACAGTTTAAGAAAGATAGACATGAAAAACTGATTGAAAAAAGGGCCACGCATGATGCCAAGTCTTCAGTAGGAGCTTTCACGTTCCTTTATGATATCTGTTCATGACCTTGCTTCCTAATGCTCAGCTTATACAGCCACAAGAGAACATGTGAGATGCCATGATGGCATAGTTGGATACAATGGAGCCACACCATGTGCAGTGAGGTGAAGGTCTCAGGAGAACAAGACCACTGCTTTTGTTCTGAGTTTAGTTTCAGAAAGACAGAATGAAGTCAGGAGAAGAGATTAGCCATGACTGCTGAGCTGATTATATGTCACCCCCTTTACTGGGTAATATGAGCGCCTGGGATGTGATACGGTTCCGTTGCTGTTCTCTGCAATGGAGCTCACTACACAGAATGACACCTAAAAAGTGAGGAACAATATGTGGAATTAAAAATAAAGTTACTGTCACCCTTCAATATCTTTGCAAGTGGCTCCCAAATGCAGCTGGGTAAAATGTTTCTACCAAAATGAGGAGGATTTTTGGCACAAAAATGCAGCTTCCCTGATACCAAAAATGTTGTGAATTCATGTTGATTTTGCTGAATTCTTTTGGTCAAAAGAAACCCTTAAAAATTAGAAATGTTTTGATTTGATGTTTTCTAACCAAAAGGTTAAAATATTTTGTTTCAAAATTTTCTTAAATTGTATTTTGAAAAATGAAAAAATGTTCATAAAGCTCAAAATCTACACAAAACCTTCTTCTTCTTGTTTGTGACACTAGGCAGGTACTTGGGTGGCTAGTCCTTCCTGCCGCTTGGCCGCCACAGCTAACCATTGCTCTGATTAGTGCGCTAGCCGAGCTAGTGTAGGTATATTGCCTTGAGCTGAAATGGAATTTGTAGCTCCAGCTCAAAGTGTAGACATACTGTTTGCCATTTCCGGGATCAGGGCTATTCCAAAACTCTCTCTCTGTTTGCTTTATTGCAGGATTTCCCAGACCACAGCTGCCAAAAGTCTTCATAATAATGATAAACCATTTAATCTCTACCAAGCTTGTGACACAGAAATCGAAAGTGTCACATAATAAGTCAGTGGCTCAGGCAGAACTAGAAGCCAGCAGTCCCGACAGTGCCCTGCTGCAACTACTACAGAGCACTTCCTCTTCAAATTCCCAGTCATAATATTTATAGGAGATTTATTCACATAGCTGGTAAGATAACAAATATTTCTATATATATCCACGTCGTATATGAATGACAATCATGCTCTGACTCAAGTTTGCCAAACAATACTTTGCCAAAAATGCCTTGACCTAAGAAAGAGGAGGAGGCAGCTACATGTGCAGATAAGACTCTATAAAAGTGCCCCTAGGATGAATCTGCCTTGTCCTTGCACAGAAAGCTTCAAGGTAAGTGTAGGGGGGAATCTGGGCTTGCAGAGAGGAGAAAGTACCCCTGAATTCCACACATCCCACTTCATTCCTGCTGCTGCTGCTAGC
Organism: Dermatemys mawii; assembly: GCA_007922305.1. Taxonomy (NCBI): domain Eukaryota; kingdom Metazoa; phylum Chordata; order Testudines; family Dermatemydidae; genus Dermatemys; species Dermatemys mawii. The sequence continues at coordinate 3,529,055 of ML677373.1, forward strand.
ACTCATTTCCAGAAGGGATTGGCTCTGTCATCAGGGCTTTTAAATCCACTTTTCAAGTCATCGATACATTTTCAATCTCCAATTTATTACTGGAGTTTCATGCAGCAATAAGAAGGGAATTTCTATTTCTATTTTAGAATATTGACCAGCTTCCAGACTGCATATTATCCATCTGGTATCCCGAGAGAGGTAAGATCCTGATTTACTAATTCCCAGGGGATGGTGAGTACTCTGAAGGGTGGGATTTCTATATAGCTCAATAGGCAGTCATATCCCCTAATATCTATGCCCATTGTGTAAATGCACTGCATATTGCGCTTGGGCTCTGTTGCCCATGACAGGCAGGTCTCCAAAGTGACTGGACTTGAAGCCACTGACCACTAATGCTGGGCTGGCCAGTGCCCTCTCTGAGATGCTTCTCCTGAATACACACATCACAACGTAATTAGGTCCCAAATAAACCAGGACAGAGTGGCCCAACAGAGGAGACCCATCGGGGACAGAATCTAATTACTTATCCACAGAATAAATCTATTCTTTTAATGAGCATTTATCCAGAATTTGCTTTTCCCGCACATTCCAAACATCCCTGACAATAATTATGCCGCAGCTGAAAGAGACACACATCTCTCTGGTAAATGCTTAGCAAGTTTTCATCTCTTACTATGGAAATTAGCTTAGTGAGTGGCACTTAGATGCCATGTGTGAAAATGCCTTCAGAAGAGGGTTTCAGGAAGCCGGTGGCCCTTTCACACTGACTCCTTCACCAGTCTGACAGTGCCACAATGCACCGAATAATTCTTATACAGTTAAGTAAGGAAACTATAAAAGGAGTAATGGCAAATAAAGGCATCTTGATGATATTTGGTTAACTGGCATGGGAAAGACAGACAGACAGACAGACAGACAGAGCTCAAATTACATGAGAGCCCAGTGCTTTATTCTCTAATGGCGGAACATTCTTTATCAAAAGCACTGACAATAGTAGTCTCCTCTGTGCATCTCTTCCATTGTAAGTACACCACAAAGTCTAAAATTAGCCAGAAGAGAGAATGTAAGAGGGCTTTCATAATTTCTATTATGTTTTTGGATCTTTATGGTCCCTCATATAGGGATCTGCTTATGCTATTCCTATCAACAAATGTGGTGGACAATGGAGTTCATCCCAATGGAACTGCATGGCCCCCAGTTACTGAGATCTGAACAGGCAAGATGAAAAAGGGGTGGGAATGAAAATTATGATAAAATTAAGCCCCAAATGAGTGTCTGGGTCTAAAGTGAGTGAGAGAGCCTATCACCCAGTTCTACAGTTTCTTTCATTCCAGGTAATGAGTCAAAAATGTAACATATTTCCTCCCCATCAGAGCTCACTGCTGAGCTGCCCTTGATAAACTGCAGCCATGTCGTCGGACGCTGAGATGGCCGTCTTTGGGGTGGCAGCTCCTTTCCTCCGAAAGTCAGAGAGGGAGAGAATTGAGGACCAGAACAAGCCTTTCGATGCTAAGAATTCAGTCTTTGTGGTGCATCCCAAGGAATCCTTTGTGAAAAGTGTAATCCAGAGCAGGGAAGGAGGGAAGGTCACAGTCAAGACTGAAAAAGGAGAAGTGAGTAAAAACAAGGATTAAGGAATAGCATTTTGTTCCTCCTCTATTCTTAGCTGATAGAAATGGGTCTCTTCTTTCCTTCCAGACTTTGACTGTTAAGGAAGATCAAGTCTTCTCCATGAACCCTCCCAAATATGATAAAATTGAGGACATGGCGATGATGACCCATCTCCACGAACCTGGTGTCCTGTATAACCTCAAAGAGCGTTATGCAGCCTGGATGATCTATGTAAGTACAGGCCAAAGTCTTTCCTGGACTTCCAAACTAACAGCTACACTAAAGCATGTGGAAGCCAATCATGTTATCTTCCTTTCTTTCAGACCTACTCGGGTCTCTTCTGTGTCACTGTCAACCCCTACAAGTGGTTGCCAGTGTACAACCCAGAGGTTGTGACTGCCTACAGGGGCAAAAAGCGTCAAGAGGCCCCTCCTCACATCTTCTCCATCTCTGACAATGCTTATCAGTTCATGTTAACTGGTGAGTGGCTCAACTCCTAAGAAGTGATTATAGAGTGACAATTTCATATGAGGAATCACAATCTTCTTTCCGGGAAATATGACATGCAGCTAAAGACACCAAAAACATTCAAAACTAGCAATGTGCAAACACGAATTCGTCCAAAGACAAACTGAACCTGACCCAAATATTAGCCCAGCTCTCAGAGAACCCAAAACAAACCTGTTTGGAAGTTCACAAGTGTGTGGTTAATGGAAAAAGTACAGAATATCCATACCTGCTTCTACAAATTCTGGCTCTAGCTGGGCCCAAAGAAGAACTGTCAAAAATCATGACACTCTGTTCTCAGGAAGCCTGATTCTTCCTGACTTTGTATTGTGTGTGTCATTTACACTTGTGCAAAATGGGGCATCAGAATTCTCCACTCCTCTACACCTTGCGCAGTAATTCAAACACACTTTGAACTCTTATGCAACTGGTTGTAAATTAAGGATCAGATCATTATTCTGTATAACCCTTTGCTGTCCAGAGATATAAATAGCTTCATCAGATTTCTGTAAGAGGGAATTCAGTGAAAGGGAAGTGAGTATAAGTATCTTGTGATGGCTCTATTGATCTGCATGAGCTTATATTTATTATTTATTATGGCTAAGATTTTCAAAGAGGCCTATGAGAGGTAGATGCCCAGTTTTTATAGACTTTAAGTTAGTTGTGTGATGCCCTGAGACCCCTTTGCAAATCCCAGCACTTATTTGTTTCACTCATTTTTCAGTGAGTTCATTGTTACCCAGTAACTCTTGTAAAAGTCTCTTTGGCTCTGTCTCTTTCACAGATCGGGAGAATCAGTCGATCCTCATCACGTATGTATATTTCCCTGCTCCGATTTTTGCTGGCTTTGCTGTGCGCTGCAGGAAGAAACTCTTTGTTTATGTGTTCTCTGCTTCTCTGTTTGATTTGACAGTGGAGAATCCGGTGCTGGAAAGACTGTGAACACCAAGCGTGTCATCCAGTACTTTGCAACAATTGCAGTTTCTGGGGAGAAAAAGAAGGAAGAGCCAGGCAAAATGCAAGTAAGTTGGTCACTAGAGATGGGATTAAATGGTCTGCTCTGAAACTGCCATTTGGTTTAACACAACCTTAATTTGAAAATAATTGTTACTTTGTAGGGGACCCTTGAAGATCAAATCATCAGCGCCAACCCCCTGCTGGAGGCCTTTGGGAATGCCAAGACCGTGAGGAACGACAACTCCTCTCGTTTTGTAAGTCTTTTGACTAACTTGCTCCTAGTCACAAGTGCAATGAAGAGCCATATATGTTCCTATCATTAGACTGTGATAATATAAATCTTGGCTGAGTTTTCAAACCTTTTGAAGGGACCCCCAGGTCAGCTTTGCAAATCCCACTTCTAGAATCTGCCTCTGAGGGTTTTAAATGAAATGATTTTTTTTCCTTTAAAGGGTAAATTCATCAGAATCCACTTTGGTACCACAGGGAAACTGGCTTCTGCTGACATTGAAACATGTAAGGGACCTCCCTTTAAGGGTCACAGTTCTCTGTCTCTCTTTCTTTCTCATTGTGTTTTCTTGTGGCTAATTGTACTTTACCTGCCTTGTCAGATCTGCTGGAGAAATCCAGAGTCACTTTCCAGCTCAAGGCGGAAAGAAGCTACCACATATTTTATCAGATCATGTCCAACAAGAAGCCAGAACTAATTGGTAAGAAACATTTTAATTCTTTTTGGTGGAACCTGTCACTGATGAACTCATGAACATGCTCAATTAAATTATACCCATGTATATCCTATGCTTGTTTTCAGAGATGCTTCTGATTACCACCAACCCATATGACTACCCCTTTGTGAGTCAAGGTGAGATTACTGTAGCCAGCATAGATGACCAGGAAGAGCTGATTGCCACAGATGTAAGTAATACCAGAGAATTATTATGTGGAGAGTTAACTTTACTAGAGAAGATATATACATTACTGATTCTTTTGACAGAGCGCCATTGACATATTGGGTTTCAGTGCTGAGGAAAAAACAGCCATTTACAAGCTGACAGGGGCAGTCATGCATTATGGGAACCTGAAATTCAAGCAGAAGCAGCGTGAAGAGCAGGCAGAGCCAGATGGCACTGAAGGTATTGGCAAAATCTGTATCTAAACTCTCAAGCAATAACTCAGGGGCAGATTTCCAGATATGTTCTGGATGTTTCATGCAACTCTAGCATTGCAAATCCAACATTAATTTGGCTGTAGCAGATAATTCAGTTGAGTTCCGACCTGCTTTGCCTCACTAGAACAGCACATAACAGCCAGAGTTTGCTAGTGAATCTGTCCCTATGGCTGAAGTTTTACATTGATATAAGTCCACTAATGTCTTGGTATAATGGTATAAAGCTAAAGTACAGTGAAGAATCCTTCCAAAGTCTCCGCCAACAGTGATGAAGAAACAGAGAAGCAAAGGGCCTAATTTTAAATGGCCAGGCACTTAAAGTGCCTCACTTAGTGAGGGGGAATTTGATAGCAGCCTTCAGCTTCCTGAAGGGGGGTTCCAAAGAGGATAGAGCTTAGTTGTTCTCAGTGGTAGCAGATGACAGAACAAGGAGCAATGGTCTCAAGTTGTAGTCGGGGAGGTATAGGTTGGATATTAGGAAAAACAATTTCACTAGGAGGGTGGTGAAGCACTGGAATGGGTTACCTAGGGAGATGGTGGAATCTCCTTCCTCAGAGGCTTTTAAGGTCCAGCTTGACAATACTTTGGCTGGGATGATTTAGTTGGGGTTGGTCGTGCTTTGATCAGGGGGTAGATGAGCTCCTGGGGTCTCTTCCAACCTAATCTTCTGTGATTCTATGATTATGCCTTGCAAATTGTGCAGAAAATGTTGCTTCCTGGATATGTGAGCAGCGAATTCTGAGCTAGCAGGGTGTCACATCCAATTTGCACCCCCTTTGGACGAGGTGGCAGGCAGTGGAGAAGGAGGCCCTTAGGCACTGACTCTGAGCTTCATTTGGGCTGAGCCTGGCAGATCTCAGGAAGAGCAAGGGTGGCAGTGCACCACCTCTGCAGTTCCGGGGATTCTGCAGCTTGCTGAGGCCAACCCTGCTGACGAACACAAGCTGGTGTGGTCAGAGAGCTGCTGCAATGCGTGCTCCACTATACCAGCCCCCAAGGGCTGTTTTTTTCAGCAGAGAATCTTTGCAGTCCTGCAGCAGTCCTGCCATAATCCCTTTGTCGGGGGCACTGCTGGGACTCCCGTAGCCTATGGGCTGCAAAGGGAGCACTGAAGAGCTGTTCCAGCTGCTTTACACCTTCCAAGGAAGTCACTTATGGGACTTAAATATCAAGGCCATAAATAGTTTGACCCATAATGTTCTAATTTTGTAGTCTGAAGCATTGAGGATGTTTCCCAGTGCCTGAAACTGTCTGGTTTATGGCATTTTATTCCGGTAGGGATGGTGTCAGCACAACAACTAAGGCCAGAATTGTTTGAGACCCTAGTGTTTGAGACCCGTTAGATAAAAAGATAGAAGCCACTTGTCTTCGAAGAGTGAGAGATCTGTGCTCTGCCCAGAATTCTGATCTTCCTCTCTCTAGGACGTATGTCTCTGGAAGGGCTTGTAGGAGTGGCTCTATAAATAGACATTAGTTCAAGATCAGTTGTTCACTCTCTCAAAAGCAAAGTGCTCTTTACAGAGTGAAAACTCTTCACTTTCTTGGGAGGCTTAAGATCAAAGTGCAAATGCAAACAGAACTAAAGAAAACAGCTGTAAGGAAACATGACCATTATAGACCTGGTCATGAAATATTCAATAATGGTATTACATGCTGTTATTAATAATAAAATAATTTAAGTAACTTCAGCCAACGCTGGAGGCCATGGGAGCTGAATTCAAAGGAATTGCACAGGTTTAGGCAGGATAGTGTTTGGCCATTAGCCTGTTTCCTTCTGATCGCTCAGATATCAGAACCCCTAGACAAGCTGCACAGTAAAGTGTCAAAGAAAGAACTTCAAAGCTATCTTTTCATTCTGTCTGTTCATCTGCTTCTTTCTCCTTAAAAATTGTTTTTATTTGGCCCTTATCAGGTGTTTGTGAGCAAATTCTTACAATGACTTGATGTACAGACCCTCTCAATCGAATGCAAAACAATTAATCAAGAAATCAAGAAATAAAGGAAGCTCTAATCTCCATAATTACTGGAGTTATTAATAGATGTGGTAGCTGGTAAAACACAAACAGATCTCCTTGCTCTTTTCTGGTCATTATAAAAGACATCTAAGCCTATCTTTGAGTTACTAATTCATTCCTCTCCCTGTTTAGTGGCTGACAAAGCAGCCTACCTGATGAATCTGAACTCAGCTGATCTGCTGAAAGCTATGTGTTACCCCCGAGTCAAGGTTGGGAATGAATATGTGACCAAAGGTCAAACTGTGCAGCAGGTAACAATTGGTGATCTAGAACTTCTGGTTTGAATTAACACACTCAGGTTTCTTCCTCTGCTCTGCATGGTAACTCCAGTCCTTCTCCCACTGGTTTAGGTGCACAATTCGGTGGGTGCTCTGGCAAAGGCGGTTTATGAGAAGATGTTCCTGTGGATGGTTGTTCGTATCAACCAGCAGCTGGACACCAAGCAGCCCAGACAGTACTTCATTGGTGTCCTGGACATTGCTGGCTTTGAGATCTTTGATGTAAGGAGCAGAGATCTGACAGCAGCTTTTTGGAAGGGATGCTCAGGGATTCTTGGAACTTTAAGGGTTTTTTAATATTATATATTAACTAACTCACAGGCAGTCTTGGGGCTGAGGGCTTGGAAATGTCTGGGTAGGCCAGGATTAGACCCAAATGCCTGGTCAAGGATCACAGCCAAGAGTTGAGAAATGCCTGAGGAGGCTTGGATCCCAGAGCACAGAAGTACCTGGACAAGGCTGGGCCTGACACTGCAGAAATGTCTTGGCAGAGCTGAGAATAGAACTCCCAAAGCATCTGACTGGTTCTAAGGGAGAAGAATTCAAAAAGTTTCCCAGGATTTGCTGACCAATAGTAGCATTTCTCTTCATACTTTAGCTTTTCCACATATACATTGAAAGTCATCAATTTATTTGCATTTTTTTAGTTCAACAGCCTGGAGCAGCTGTGCATCAACTTCACCAATGAGAAACTGCAACAGTTTTTCAACCACCACATGTTCGTGCTGGAGCAGGAGGAGTACAAGAAGGAAGGAATCGAATGGGAGTTCATTGACTTTGGGATGGACCTGGCTGCCTGCATTGAGCTTATTGAGAAGGTAGCTTTTCAATTCAAATGCCTTATACGTTCAAAAATTCTTTAATAACTGTGGGTTGCGTTGAATTTTAGATGGATTTTCCAAGCTCAAGGCCATAAATATCTTGACCTATAATGTTCTGATTTTATAGTCTGAAGCATTAAGAAGACCACACATAGCTTGATGACAACAGTCCTGCACCCTCTTCTTTCCAAGAGTGGGAAGATGGCTTTGTTTATCTTTAGCAGGATTCTTTTCAGAATCCTGGGCACAGATTTAATTTTAAAACATACCCAGAAAGCCCCACTGTTACAACACAAAGAGATAGTATCCTGGAAATTAAATTTCTCTACTTTTTGTCAGTAGTACTATACATCATTCTTCTCAGGAAAAACAGAATTCCTGAAAAAAGATGGAATTTGTCTTGCTGTGATTATTGTACACATACCAGGAACTTTATGCCAATTTTATGTGATGAAAGGTGCGCTTCTGCATGTTGTTGTCAATAGGACAGCTAACCTGCTGGGAACTCAGTTTTCATACTGAAATATATACTGATTATTTTGATGTCTTTCTTCACAGATACTGTAACCATTTTTGACAAGCTGCATGTTTGTAATGCACATGAATTATTAATCATTATTATTATTTGTAGTGCAGGAGCTCCCAGGTTATTAACTGAGACCGTATTGTGCTAGATACTGCATACCTTATATACATAAGGTGACAATCAACCTGGGACAATACAGATGCTCTTTCATTTCTATGGCCTCTTTGGACGTGAAGATGAGGATTTTGTCTGTTTCCACATTTTTCTAGGATTCCTTTTAATTTTCAGGTCGTTAAAGGACCATATTAATCTCTTACTATTCTTCCTGTCTTTCCTTTTCATTGAGATAGTTACAGTTGTGCCTTTACATTGTCTCCTTGAGAAACTGACAGTTCTCCTGAATTTCTTTATCCCTTAGATTCTCTTCCCATGGGACCTCTCCTGCCACTTCTCTTAGTCTCTTAAAATCTGCTTTGCTGAAGTCCATTGTCCTTATTTTGCTGCTCTCACTCCCTTCTTTCCCTAGAAACATGAAATCTGTCATCTCATGATCACTGTCACCCAAATGGCCTTCCACCTTCAGATTTGCTACCAATTCTTCCTTGTTGGCCAGAATCAAGTATAAAATGGCCGTCCCTGTGGTTACTTCCTCCGCTTTCTAGAAACAAAAGTTGTGTGCAGCACATTCCTAGAACTTACTAGACATTTGGTATTTTGCCATATTACTTTGCTAACAGATGGCTGGGGAGTTAAAATCTCCCATTACTGCCAGGTCTTGTGTTTTGGTTATTTCTGTTTTTTGTTCTAGAAATGCCTCATCTTCCTGATTGAGTGGTCTATAGTAGACTCCATATGATGACCTCTTCCCTATATTTACCCCTTTTCTTTTGACCATCTTCATGTTCTCTGAAGATGTCCATGCAGTGTGCAGCGGCAGTCAAAAAAGCAAACACGATGTTAGGAATCATTAAAAAAGGGATACAGAATAAGACGGAGAGTATCTTATTGCCCTTATACAAATCCATGGTGCGCCCACATCTTGAATACTATGTACAAATGTGGTCTCCTCATCTCAAAAAGGATATACTGGCATTAGAAAAGGTTCAGAGAAGGGCAACTAAAATGATTAGGGGATTGGAACGGGTCCCATATGAGGAGAGATTAAAGAGGCTAGGACTTTTTATCTTGGAAAAGAGGAGACTAAGGGGGGATATGATAGAGGTATATAAAATTATGAGTGGCGTGGAGAAAGTGAACAAGGAAAAGTTATTTACTTGTTCCCATAATAGAAGAACTAGGGGCCACCCATTGAAATTAGTGGGCAGCAGGTTTAAAACAAATAAAAGGAAGTTCTTCTTCATACAGCGCATAGTCAGCCTGTGGAACTCCTTGCCTGAGGAGGCTGTGAAGGCTAGGACTATAACAGGGTTTAAAAGAGAACTGGATAAATTCATGGAGGCTAAGTCCATTAATGGCTATTAGCCAGGGTGGGTAAGGAATGATGTCCCTAGCCTCTGTTTGTCAGAGGGGGGTGATGAATGGCAGGAGAGAGATCACTTGATCTTTACCTGTTAGGTTCACTCCCTCTGGGGCACCTGGCATTGGCCACTGTCAGTAGACAGGATACTGGGCTAGATAGACCTTTGGTCTGACCCAGTACGGCCTTTCTTATGTTCTTATGTTCAGACACTCTCAATTGATCTGCTTCCCACCTACTTCTGGACCTCAGAGCAAATGGATAAATTCTTGTCAGCACCTTCTCCCTTTCCCCCCTACCTGTCGCTCCTGACCAAGCTGTACCCTTCTGGACCAATATTCAAGTCAGATTTATCCTCCAAGCTTCTGTGATTCCAATTAAGTCTTAATTTAGTTATTTTATTTTTCACACCCCTTCTAGCATAAATAACATTAATTTTCATGAGCCATTAATGTATCTAGGGTTGACTGAGAAATATCAAATGAATAATTTATTCAGCAAATGTTCGTTTTTCAGAGGAATCATTTGATTATTTTTAAAAAATGCTTCACTCAGTTCTATATGTTACATGCAAATTTGAAAAGATGTCCATATTTGGTTGGTTTAATTTTGCTTTGTGCATGGTAGTTTCATTGAATTAACGTTCATAGATTCATAGATTCCAAGGCCTGAAGGGACCATTGTGATGATCTAGTCTGACCTTCTGTATAACACAGGCCAGAACTGTCCCCAAATGATTCCTAGAGCAGTGGTTCTCAAATTTTTTTTCCATGGACCACTTGAAAATTGCTGAGGGTCTCGGCAGACCACTTAATGATCTTTCCAAATGTTGTTTGTACCATTAGCTAACTATCGTAAAGAACTTTGGATAAAAGCACTATATAAAAATTAATAATAATTAATGTTTTTTTGTTCTACAAATGAAAGCACGCAAGTCATATTTTAGTATCAGTAGTCTTATCTTTCTAATGCAATGGATGTACCCTCTCTCCCCTGCGTAGCAGCCCCTGAGCTGGGGCTGGGAGGGGTTGCCTCTCCCCGGCAGCCGCAGCCCTGGAGCTGGGGAAAGTCACCTCTTTCTCTGGTCGCTGCAGCCCTGCACGTCCCAAATTCCTGCATCCCCTTTTCTCACCCCAATGCCTGCTCCCACCTATACCTTATTTCCCCCTAAGGTCACCACCTCACCGTAAATGTGCATCTTCTCCAGAGTTGAGGCACCTGATTAGTAGAGCCATGCATTTGCGGCTCCACTAATTAGGTGAGTGGCCTTTTATTTTCACATGTGCGGCCACGCAGGCGCACATCCCAGAGGGAACTATCCATGCACCATCTGAATGGACCTCACAGACGACTGGTGGTCCACTCACCACAGTTTGAGAACCAATGTCCTAGATGAGAATGTTTAGAGAAATATCCAATCTTGATTTAAAAATTATCCATGCAGGAGAATTCACCATGACCCCCAGTAAACTGTTCTAATGGTTAATTACCCTCACTATTAAAAAATTACACCTTATTTCCACTCTGAATTTGTCTAGCTTCTAATTCCAGCCATTTGATAGTGTTATGCCTTTATTTGCTATACCGAATAGCTCATTATTAAATAGTTGTTTCTCATGTGCATACTTAAAGACTGTAATCACATCACTCCTCACCTTCTCATTGTTAAAGCTAAGTAGATTGACCTCCTTGAAACTATCACTATAAGGCAGGTTTTCTAATCCTTTAATCATTGTTATGGCTCTTCTCTGAACCCTCTTCAGTTTATCAACATCCTTCTTGAATTGTGGGCACCAGAACTGGGTGCAGTATTCCAGCAGCAGTTCTAAGCAATATCTGGGCATTTCTGTCAAATACAGAGGTAAAATAACCTCTCTACTACTACTCAAGATCCCCCCATTTATGCATCCCAGGATCTCATTAGCTCTTTTGGCCACAGCATTGCATTGGGAGCTTGTGTTCAACTGATATCCGCCATGACCCCCAAATGTTTTTCACAGTCGCTTCTTCCCAAGATGAGTCTTCCATCCAGTAAGTGTGGCCCACATTCTTTGTTCCTAGATGGATACATTTACATTTAGCCATGTTAAAATGCATAGTGTTTGCTTCAGCTCAGCTTACCAAGTGATCAAGATCATTCAGTGTCAGTAACTTGTTATCTTCATTATAAACTATTTCCTCAATTTTTGTGTCAGCTGCAAACTTCATCAGTGATGATTTTATGGTTTCTTTCAGGTCACTGATAAAAATGTTAAATAGTGTTGGGCCAAGAACCAATCCCCATGGGTTCCCATTAGAAACACACCCATTCAATGATGAGTCTCCATGTACATTTAGATTTTGAGACTTATCAAGTTAGCCAGCTTTTAATCCACTTCACGTGTGCCATGTTAATTGCATATCTTTCTAGTTTTGTAATCAAAATGTCATGAGTATGAAACCAAATGCCTTACAAAATGTAAGTATACTACATCAACAGTATTGCCTGTCCTCTACAGCACTAGTAATATCCTCTTTTTAACTAGACCAAGAGATGGTCACATTGTTGCATCCATTAAATCCTCATGTAATCTCTCTCTCTCTCTTCTCCTGTCCCCCTTCTTATCTGTTGCCAATTCTTACAGCCAATGGGTATTTTCTCCATCCTGGAAGAGGAGTGCATGTTCCCCAAGGCAACTGACACTTCTTTCAAGAACAAGCTCTATGACCAGCATCTTGGCAAGTCCAACAACTTCCAGAAGCCCAAGCCTGCCAAAGGAAAGGCTGAGGCCCACTTCGCCCTGGTGCACTATGCTGGCACTGTGGACTACAACATCACTGGCTGGCTCGAGAAGAACAAGGATCCCCTGAATGAAACTGTCATTGGGCTGTACCAGAAATCGTCAATGAAAACACTGGCTTTGCTCTTTGCCACATATGGTGGAGATGCAGGTAATTTCTGTAAAATCAGTATTTTAATTGATTCACAATAAATTGATTCCTCTAGAATCCCTACCAGTTCTAATCTAGCAAAACACTGTAGAGATTGAAAAGTCATCTTCTGTCTGTGGCTTGGTCTTATTAAGAAGGAAATATAAAATCAGATCAAGTGTAGCTCAAGCCTCCTCCTTAGTATTGTCAAGCCTATGCATCGCACACCGTAGATCCTCTTTCTCCAGACAGCCACTCCTACCTCCCTTACATACGGGTGTGATAGTAGGGCTGTCAAGCAATTAAAAAAAAATCATGATTAATTGTGCAATTAAAAAATTAATTGTGATTAATCATGCAATTAATCACACTGCTAAACAATAATGGAATACTATTTAAATATTTTTTGGATGTTTTCTATATTTTCAAATACATTGGTTTCAATTACAACACAGAATACAAAGTGTACAGTGCTCACTTTATATTTATTTTTGAGTGCTGTAGCTATCTTTAGAAATCTCACATTAGTACCTGCTTTGCGTTTTGTCAAATCTGCAGTGAAAGTGTTCTTAAAATGAACAACATGAGCTGGGTCATCATCTGAGACTGCCATAACATGAAAGATATGGCAGAATGTGGGTAAAACAGAGCAGGGGACATACAATTCTCCCCCCAAGGAGCTCAGTCATAAATTTAATTAACTCATTATTTTTTTAATGAGCATCATCAGCATGGAAACAAATCCTCTGGAATGGTGGCCAAAGCATGAAGGGGCATATGATCGTTTAGCATATCTGGCACATAAATACCTTGCAACACCAGCTACAAAAGTGCCATACAAATGCCTGCTTTCACTTTCTGGTGAGATTGTAAATAAGAAGAGGGCAGCATTATATCCTGTAAATATAAACAAACTTGTTTGTCTTAGTGATTGCCTGAATAAGAAGTAGGACTGAATGGACTTGTAGGCTCTGAAGATTTACATTGTTTTGTTTCTGAGTTCAGTTATCTAACAAAAAAAATCAACGTTCCTAAATTGTACTTACATGACAAAAAAAATTGCACTATAGTATTTGTATGAGGTGAATTGAAAAACACTATTTCTTTTGTTTATCATTTTCACAGTGCAAATATTTGTAACAAAAAATAATATACATTGATTTCAATTTCAACACAGAATATAGTATATGTGAAAATGTAAAAAAAATCCAAAATATTTAATAAATTTCAATAGGTATTCTAGTGTTTAACATTGAGATTAAAGCTGTGATTAATCGTGATTAATTGTTTTAATTGCGATTAATTTTTTTGAGTTAACTGTGATTAATCGACAGCTCTAATAACGATCTGTCTTCTGTAGCAGAAACCATTAGCCCTTTCTCAGCATGACTAATGTTTATTAACACGGTTGGCTGCTACAGGCAAACACCACCAGCCTGTGAGAGTAACTGTTCAAACCCCAAAGTGCGTCCTTTTAATTTTGTCCTTTTTGTGTGTGATTCAGAGGGTGGTGGTGGCAAGAAGGGAGGCAAGAAGAAGGGTTCTTCTTTCCAGACCGTCTCCGCTCTTTTCAGGGTACAGTATATTGTTCATTATTATCTTCTCTGTGATGGTGGGTAGGAAATTCCCTTTACCTCTACAAGGTCTATTTTCCTAGTGATCTCAGTTGTGAACTTTTAAGTCAAAAAGCCTCTTTCAGTTGCTCTCAAAGGGCCTGATCCAAAGCCCATCAAAATCAGTGAAAAGACACCCAGGTTTGAATAGTGTCTAAAGTACCTGGGCCAGATTCTGTTCTCATTTACACAGGATTAAGCCAATAGGGCAAAATTTGCTCCCTACTGTGGATAGTATGTACAGTATTAGTGGGTCTGGCTGCCTGCCTTAGGCTGGCTGCCTGCCTTGAGCATGGGGAAATGTGCAGAAGGAGTAAGGCCAGCAGAGTGGGTCCAAGATATGGCAGAGGGAAATTGGCATGGTCCAGCTAATGTCTGGAAGGCAGCAAACGCTGCTGGTACTATGGGCAGTAGGCACATCTTAGAACTGCCCTGGGATTGCTTGGAACTGTGTCTCGGGGCAGCCTCTATAGCTAATAATGCAGCCTCCTTCCTGATTTGTGCAGCAGTGTCAGATCTGAGGAGGTGGCTCATAGTAATTCCATTTCTATTCCATGGCAGAGTTACTCTGAATATACCTAGGTGTAACAGAAGGCAGAGTCTGTCCTTTTGTCTCCTCTCCCAGGATGAAACAATTATGTCCAACCAAATTAGTCTTAAGAAAACCCCCTCCTAAGATGCTATTATAGGATTTAACATTCTCCTTCCTGCCTCCTTTGCTTTCAGTGGAAATTGTTACAGGGTCATGTGCAGCCTTCCACTCAGCTCTGGATTTCAGGGATGTTATTGGCACATACTGCCTACATTTCAAAGACCTGAAAACACAGAACTGTGCCATCTGTTAGCCTGTTCTGCCACTGCATCTGCCCTCTTCCTCTCTCCTCCTCTCTGCATTTTCCAACATAATCAACAGAAGAAATACCTTGTTCAGAATGACAGTCTGATGTTTGCGGATAATCATCTTTCTTTGAAAATGTTCTCCTTTGGCTTCCATAACAGCCCTTGTGGCCATTTCCCATTAGTTTCTGGTCCTGTCTTGGTAGCCTTTTCCGGCTTGCTCAAGTAGTGCTACTTTCAGAGTTTTATATCTCACATTAATGACTATAGAATCAGTCTGCATGCATCCGACGAAGTGGGTATTAGCCCAGGAAAGCTTATGCTCCAATACTTTAGTTAGTTTTTAAGGTACCACAGGACTCTTTGTCACTTCATTAATGACTATGTTCACGATCAAAAGAAAGAGGACACCGTAGGATAGAATGACCCCAGCTAGGAAATTTTGCAAGCTAGTTTGTCTATATTGGTAATGGGTTTACTGCGTCTATTGGTGCAGATACAAATGCAACTTTGGTTAACCTAAACCTTTGCTTATGGTCTCACAGGAGAATTTAAACAAGCTGATGACCAATCTGAGAAGCACTCATCCTCACTTTGTGCGATGTATCATTCCCAATGAAACAAAGACACCCGGTAAGAAGTGCCAGTGTACCGAGATCTTAGTGAGATTTCTGCCATTCCCTCTGGGCTGCACAATAAGGTACTAATTCATGCTGCGATTTGTTAAGGTGCCATGGAACACGAACTTGTACTACACCAGCTCAGGTGTAACGGCGTGCTGGAAGGGATCAGAATTTGCAGGAAAGGATTCCCCAGCAGAGTTCTTTACGCAGACTTTAAACAGAGGTAAGACACTTCCAGTCCCTGTTCCATTCTCTCTTTGTTGAGTAGCTTGTATTTTCTAACGACTTTAACTATTGTAGTCACTGCAGCGCCCGGCACATGCTGTGTGTATAGAAGAAATTTAGGACCAAACTGGTGTAGTCCAAAAAGCAGCAAAAATGATGCATTTTTCCTGTGTGGGGGGAGGGGAATGGGCTGGGTGAGCAGTGGAGTGGCCAGGCCAGGTGACTGTGTAGCCCTTTAAATACTATAAAGCTGAATTTCATAATGGGTCTGTAGTGTGGCGGCTGCCCCACTCCTAAAGAAAAAGGGTTAAAACAGCCCTGGGAAGGGCTGTGGCTGGGGGTAAGCAGCTCCCAGGCTGATTAGGGAAAACGTGGGCTGGTTGGGAAGCAGGCTCAGCTGGGTGGTCACGCCCCAAACAGACCAGCAGGCACTTATAACATGGCTGAGAGACAGGGGCCTGGGGGAGATAGAGTCTCCTCTGGCTACAGAGGTAGACAGGCCTGGCTGCTGGGGAGCTTGACAGGGTACCTGGAGTGGAGCAGGGCTGGGGCAAGGCAAGAGGAGCTGGGGGAGCTGCGGCCTGGAAACCCCCAGGCTGCAGGGCCTAGGGGACGGCCCAACAAAGGGTACTCGGGTTGCAGGGGGCAGCCCATGGCTGCATAGATAGAGGCAGCAGGCCAACCCTTCTTGCTGGCGATGAGCGGCAATTATACTGCAGTCTGCCCCAGTGAATGGGAGTAAGTGGTGACTGGCAGTTGCCTAGACTGAGGCAAAGTAGGGATAGTAAGTGGGGGTTCCCTGGAAAGGGGAGACCCTGAGACTGTGGGGGTACTGCAGGGGTGCAGCACCCTAGAGAAGAGGGCACTGGGGTCCAGGGAGGGACATGGGGGCTAGAGGCAAGTGAGACACTGGCCTGCAGAGGGTGCTCCAGATGCTGGAAGAGCTAATTCCCTTAATGACCAGTGGGAGGCGCTGCAGGGTGAGTCGCTGCTCTGCTGCAGGGTCTGTCTGTGGGAACTCAGAACAGGCGTTTCGTGGGTGAACAAAGGTAATGACAGACTTATGGTCAGTGTGGCGAAGAATTCTATGGTCCACTGAGTCATAGCTGTGGATAGTGTAGGTGTAGTGGGACACGGCTACTATTAATTCTCCTGGGTTGTATTAGCAGTATCAGCTAGATTGCACTGTTTCCTGTCTCAGGTTTGATTTCTCTCCACAAACATGCTCGCATACTTCCCCGCACACAAGGTTTTTTATTTGGGGATGAGACTTTTACCCTTGAAGATGATGAAACATCAGACTGACATCCCTGGGGACCAATCTCCTCTATGCATTGAGAATAGTTAATATAAATACATTACAAGCAATCATAGTGCAAGCTTTTTCACTTTGCCATGAACATGTGCTTCCTTCTGACCTGGAATGTCATCTCAAAGCGTTAGAAGGAAATTCATTCTTCACAGCCCTATTCACAACTTGATTCTATTGTGGAGAATCCTAACAATGCGGACCGTTAGTGCCACATGTGATTATGGTTTCAGCAATGTAAGTATCTTCATAGTCTATTTTCTCCCACAGATACAGGGTTTTAAATGCAAGCGCCGTTCCAGAAGGACAGTTCATGGACAGCAAGAAGGCTTCTGAGAAACTACTTGCGTCCATTGATATTGATCAGACCCAGTATAAATTTGGTCACACCAAGGTACAAACATGCTTTGATTCAAACAATGTCTATTTGTACTCTGTACAGAATGAAAGTGATGGTCTGTAACATTCTCTTCCTCAAGGTGTTCTTCAAAGCAGGACTTCTGGGTCTTCTAGAGGAGATGAGAGATGATAAACTGGCACAGCTTATCACCCGCACACAAGCCATGTGTCGTGGCTTCCTGATGAGAGCGGAGTTCCAGAAAATGTTGGAAAGAAGGTAGCAATGTACCGCATTTGGTCTGCTGGGTCTGTCACCCCACAAAGGTGAAATGAACACAGTTGGAGGGGTGGACTCAGTCTGACTTAGATCTCATTAATCCACTGTATCAATGAGTGAGCGCTTGAGAGTAGAGCTGGGTGAAAATTTTCAGACAAATAGTTCATTTGCTGAAAAATACAATTTCAGGTTGACCTAAACTAGTCACAAAATTGCTGATAGTTTAGTCCCAAAAACTGATGCTAGAGTAACAAGGAAACTTAAATGCTATATATAGACAACCAGAGGAGAAGGTAGAAATGTAGCAGCACCTCCACCTTTCCCTTTGGTCTGGGGAATCTAGCCCTTCTTTTCCTTTGCTTTTATTAAAGGAAAGATTTTTTTAAAAAAGACTGAACTCAAAACAAAAGGTTTTATTCAATCTTAAATGAAATTTTCTGACTTTTTCAATCCACTGAAAATTTAGAAAAATGTTAGTTTTGATTCAATCCAAACTGAATTTTTTTAATTTTATTTTTTGGAACTGCCACTGAACCAACAAATCAATTATTTGCCCAGCTCTATCTGGGAGTGTAAATTGGTATAACTGACATACCAAGGAGCAAGAAGAAGGTGTAATAAAGTGTATGTTAGACTATGGGTGGCCAACTTTAACTTACACCTTCCAGTTGGGTACCTTTATGCTAAATTTTCTTTGGCTCCGCAGCATGAAAGTTACATCAGTTCAGAGTCTCTAAAACACTCATCAGAGGGAGTGGGTCAGTTACAGATGTGATGTGTAAAGAAGGAGCGAAAGTTTATCCCTATTTGTGGGCAAAGTCTACAGAGAACAGATATTAGTTCAACATGCACATTGAGGTGACTGACAGTGGAGTTTTACTCTCTCTAGACTTTCCAAGGCTCAAGCAGGTTCAGAGTCTGTAACCCTTAGAGTAGTACTTTTTCATATGAGTGGCCCCAGTTGTTCTCAGATGAGGCTGGTTGGCTGAATAAATGCTACTCACAATTAGTAGCACTGCAATATCTGGCGTTTGGAATTTGGTCCATAACTTTGGAATTTCAGCTCTGAATTTGGCCCATAACATTGACCATATATTCTGATTACATTATAGAGAGTCCATTTTCTGTATCCAATACAACGTTCGCTCATTCATGAATGTCAAGCACTGGCCTTGGATGAAGCTGTACTTCAAGATCAAGCCCTTGCTGAAGAGTGCTGAAGCTGAGAAGGAGATGGCCAACATGAAGGAAGAGTTTGAGAAAACAAAGGAGGAGCTTGCTAAATCTGAGGCAAAAAGGAAAGAACTGGAGGAAAAAATGGTGACCCTGACGCAAGAGAAAAATGACCTGCAGCTCCAAGTGCAGTCTGTGAGTATCACAAGTGCAGTTGACCCTTACTGCACAGTAGAAAGGTCCAAGATGAAAGTTCCTACTGCAATTTTCCCATGAAGCATCCCATTATCAGCACTGGGATCAGTGTTTGGACAATAATATTCCCCATGTTTAAAATATAAAGCATCAAAAAGAAAGTATAGATGTATTAACAATACTCCCAGCCATGTGTGACAGGTCATGCCCTAAAACAAGGTGAGAGCAAGCAAATTTAGAGAAGCAAAGTTATGCTCTTTAAATACTCCTGCCTCATCCATGGCAGCTTAGGCCATGGTTACACTTACAGTTTTATAGTGGTTTTGGTTATACCCACCTTCAGATATAGCTCCAGGGATAGCGCTCCCGCATGTCCACACTGACAGCCGCATCTGCACTGGCGTGGCCACATTTGTGGCACTTGCAGTGGCACAGGAGTGGTGCATTATGGGCAGCTATCTCAGCATTCAGCTGGGTGCAACGTGCTTTTCAAACGAGGGAGCTGAGGGGGACTAAGTTGTGTGTATACGGAGGGAGAGAGGAAGTGGATTTTTGGAATGCTGAGAGTGTCAGCAAACTGTCTTTAAAATGCAAAGCCTACTAATCATCTGCTTCTCAGTCGCTCACAAGGTAAACATCTGCATTGTTTATTTGCTGAGTTACAGATAAGCTCTGAAAACATACTTCTGCATTTCTCCAGCCGAGTTCAAAACAAAGGGAAGAGTGGTCAATTGCCTCAAATAGTTTAGGGGGCGTTTCCAGAGATCACTCAAAACGCTGTATTGTTACTACCGGTTTACACTGGAGCTAAAGCATATCACCCAATACGCTACAGCTGTTAATCCTCTGGGAAGGGAGGATTACCAGAACCGGTATAACCGCGGACTTACAGCGCTGCACGTGCCTCACCAGTCTGGACGGGTAGTGAGTTATAGTGCTTCTGGCGGCTTTATAGCGCTATATAATGCCTGTGTAACCAAGGCCTGAGGCTACATTTACAGTACAAACTATGGTTTGTGGCTTGTGGGGCTTGTGACTACCCATGGCAGTGAAAAGCAGACTATGGCCACATTGCAGTATGCAGCTACATGTGTTGTGTAAGGCTCTGGGAGAGAGTAGACAGCAGGAAAAGGTTTCAGCTGCCTCTCCTCTGCCAGAGCCTTTCCCCCATGGTGGTGTCTTTCCGTGTGGGGAAAACAGAGGACAGCAGTGTAGGCAGGAAGGCCGGGCTTGGGCAAGTAGAGAGCTATGTATGTGTGTGAGTTCATACCCACACTCTTGAGGTATGTCTGTACTCTACTTGCCTAAGCCTGGCCTCACTGTCATTTGTTAGCCATGCTAGGGGCTACCTGAATGTGTGCACTACACAGAACCAAAAGAAGCATGCAGTGGAGACATATCCTTACTGTGACAATCCCAAGGTGAATTCATCATGGCGTGTGAATACACATGTGCTATACTATTTATATTTATTATGCGATTGATGTTACCATTCAGGGCTGGATTAAGACAGTTGGGGGCTCTGCACAGACAATGACATGGAGCCTTCTGTGGCTCCCTCCCTACATCCCCACCCCATAATGTGGTCTCCCAACACAAACACACTTAGAGTGGCAGTGGCAGGAAGGCTACTCCCTGGGGGCAGGGTCTCTGTTGCCCACCAGAGCAGCAGGTTTTCGAGCTCACACCGCATAGAAAGGAATGGGACAATTCTGCCCTCTCAGACTTTTGTTTTAGGCTATCTGAAAACTCATGCAGTTGACACTGCATCCGATAAACGTGGGTCACACTTTCAACCTGTTCTTCATAACCATGAGGGCTAGAAACTTACTTTATTTTCCTAACCGTGTGCTGAGATTTTCCTGTAATCACATGGCAGAGTAGAGGCCCCATACATGAGTTTATAGTGTTTATGCCTTAATCTGTCTCAGTTACCACTCTGTGAAAACAATGAATTGTAGAGAAAGTTTTGTAACATGAGCCACAGGATGTGAATAAAACCTTAAGGAAAGTAGATCAGTGCATACTCAGTAGATGATTTTTGCATTGGCTGTATTTCTCGGGCAAGTTCTTTGAAGGATTAGTCCTTAGTTTTAACACTGTGTAGATCAGGCCTGCACAACATGTGGCCCGCGGGCCACATGCGGCCCGCACGGGCTCACTGTGCGGACCGTGGGGAGTAAGTAGGGATGGGGCAAGCCAAGCGGTGGGGTGGAGGGCAGCGGATGGTGGCGGGGCGAGGGCGGGGCTTTTCGGCCCGGAGCTGGTTTTTTTGCAGTAATATGGCCCTCGCTGCTTTCCGAGTTGTGCAGGCCTAGTGTAGATGCAAATGTTAGACCCTGCAAATGGATCCGCCCCCAGGGAGCCTCATTGACTTCAGAGGGGCTCTGTGTGGTTGCGGAGTCCACCCATGTGGACTCATATAAAGTCATGGATTTCATAAAACTAGATCCACTTGCTGGATCTGCCTCAAATTTGATCTTGAAAGTAAAGCCATACTTGAGACACTAGAAATATTTGCCAAATATGTCAACTGGTAAGAGAGGCTGCATTTATGGTGAGGTATTTGAAAAATATTTATTTTTCATTTCTAAATTGTATTGAAGACAGAACTTTTAGGTCAAGTGATTGCTTTTTGGAAGAAGATTACGAGTCACTGATAGAAGGGTCATCCCTACAGTTGTGGTAAAAATCATTATGATACAAACACCAGTAAAAAAAAATCCACAACTTTTAGAAAAATCCTAATAATGGATTCACTCTAGGAAACTGATGCCTTGACTGATGCTGAGGAAAGATGCGACCAGCTGATCAAAACCAAAATCCAACTTGAAGCTAAAATTAAGGAGGTGACTGAAAGAGCAGAGGATGAGGAGGAGATGAACGCTGAGCTGACAGCCAAAAAGAGGAAACTGGAGGACGAGTGTTCTGAGCTGAAGAAAGACATCGATGACCTTGAGTTAACATTAGCCAAGGTTGAAAAGGAAAAACATGCCACAGAAAACAAGGTATAAGGCAGAATCTCTAATGAACATTCTAAAATATGACACTTGGTTCACAAACAACAATTTGTATCCATTTTCTTTAACTACCTTTGTTCAACTCTGCAGGTGAAAAACCTCACCGAGGAGATGGCAGTCCTGGATGAGACCATCGCTAAACTGACAAAGGAAAAGAAAGCCCTCCAGGAGGCCCATCAGCAGACCCTGGATGACCTGCAGGCAGAAGAGGACAAAGTGAACACACTGACCAAAGCTAAAATCAAGCTGGAGCAGCAAGTGGACGATGTAGGCACAGTAACATACGGAGAGAATAAAATCAGTGTGAAGTTAGGCTCTTGTTAGCAGAGAATTTATGGTCTTTTTCTGTTTAGCTTGAAGGATCACTGGAGCAAGAGAAGAAGATTCGCATGGACCTTGAAAGAGCTAAGAGGAAACTTGAAGGAGATTTGAAGCTGGCCCAGGAATCCACAATGGATTTAGAAAATGATAAACAGCAGCTTGAGGAAAAACTGAAGAAGTAGGTATGGTTTGTAGGGGGTATCCTGCGGATACACTTTGTTTCAGCACTAACTTTATTTTTTGTGTGTGTTTGTGTGAAAAGGAAAGATTTTGAAATCAGTCAGTTCCTAAGCAAAATTGAGGATGAGCAAGTCCTGGGCATTCAGCTGCAGAAGAAGATCAAAGAGTTACAGGCAAGTCATAGTTCATCTTTGTTCCAGCCTAAGAGGGATTCAGTTTAAAGGAAGGAATCGGTCTCAGTGAACGTGATCTATCAGGAACCCAAATTTCTTTCAATGGGTTTTTGAATGTAGCTACCCCAGTTTAGGGAGCTAATGTTCCCTTGCCACCAGAATCCCCTGTTGTCATTGTGAGCTGCATCTTTTCTACAGTGTTATGCCAGCAGAACTCTGTCAGTAGCCATACTGGTATAGACCCCAGAATGAAGCCAGAGTCTTGGTGTTTCCTGTTGTTCTCTAGGCTCGTATTGAGGAACTGGAGGAGGAGATAGAGGCTGAACGTGCCTCTCGGGCGAAAGCAGAGAAGCAGCGGGGTGATCTCTCCCGGGAACTCGAGGAGATCAGTGAGCGTCTGGAAGAAGCTGGTGGAGCCACAGCGGTTCAGATTGAGATGAACAAGAAGCGTGAGGCAGAATTCCAGAAAATGCGCCGAGACCTTGAAGAGGCCACTCTGCAGCATGAAGCCACAGCCGCCGCCCTCCGGAAGAAGCATGCGGACAGCACAGCAGAGCTTGGGGAGCAAATTGACAACCTGCAACGAGTCAAGCAGAAGCTGGAGAAGGAGAAGAGTGAACTGAAGATGGAGATTGATGACCTGGCTAGTAACATGGAGACTGTCTCCAAAGCTAAGGTACAGAGCTATATATTGAAAGTGTTTTCTTCAGCCTAAGTGTTATTGCAGTGTAAAAGAATGTTTAATTATACAATCATGTTTAATTATACAATCACAAATTTAATCACACTTAATATACGATTAATTTATTAATTATACATTTGTTATACAATTATACTTCTAATTATACAATCATGTTTAATTATATAAAAGATTGTAAGAGCAGGATGTGAGCTGATTGTAAATTGGATTCTAAGAGAATTATTTACAGTTTAATTTGTATAAAACATACATAAAATCTTAAATAGTACCAAGAAATTTATAAGCTCCAAATCCGGTTATTACTGAATTAATAGACTTCACACTTAGAGGATGATAATAACGAGTTTTATATTGTTTTTTAATTGAATTGTTAAAATTTATATGAAACATATTACTCTATTATAGAATACTGAATAAGCAAGCCTACACAGAATTACCGTTATAAACTACATTAAAAAAATATTAAAGTTGCAGAGTCAAGCACAAGCACAAAAAACTAAAAAAGGCCATAGAGCAGTTTTTAAACTAAGGGCTGTGAGGAAGTCAAGGAACAAGTTTTTTGGACAGAGACATCCCTTAGGGGAGAATCTATTAATGGAGAGTCTCTACGTCGTAGTAAAGAAGAGAGGATGGAAGATAAAATACAGGTAGGATCTGATGAAAAACTATTAAATGAAAGGAAGTCTCATTCAATTACATCATGTAATGGGAGACAGCTAAATAGTGACAATTTATTTTAAGTGCTTATATACAAATGCTAGAAGTCTAAATAATAAGATAGGTGAACTAGAGTGCTGTGTATTAAATGAGGATATTTATATAATAGGCATCACAGAAACTTGGTGGAATCGGGATAATCAATGGGACATAGTAATACTAGGGTATAAAATATATCGGAAGTACAGAGTAGGTTGTGCTGGTGTGGAGTGGCACTATATGTTAAATAAAGCGTAGAATCAAATGAAATCAAAATGTTAAATGAACCAAACTGTACCATAGAATCTCTAAAGATAGGAATTCCATGCTTGAATAATTAGAATACAGTGTTAGGAATACACTACCAACCACCTGATCAGGATGGTGATAGAGACTGTAAAATGCTCAGGGAGATGTAGAGAGGCAATAAAAATAGAAAACTCAATAATAATGGGGGATTTCAACTATTCCCATATTGACTGGGTACATATCACCTCAGAACGGGATGCAGAGAAAAAGTTTCTTGACACCTTAAATGACTACTTCTTGGAGCAGCTAGTCCTGGCACCCACAAGAGGAGAGGCAGTTTTTGATTTAGTCCTAAGGATCTGGTCCAAGAGGTGAATATAGTTGAACCATTTGGTAATAGTGACCATAATATAATTAAATTTTAACATCCCTGTAGCGGGGAAAACACCACAAAGGCCCAACATGGTAGCATTTAATTTAGAATGGGGAACTACACAAAAATGAGGAGGTAAGTTAAACAGAAATTAAAAGGTACAGTGCCAAAAGTGAAATCCCTGCAAGCTGCATGGAAACTTTTTAAAGATACCATAATAGAGGCTCAACTTAAATGTATACCCCAAATTCAAAATCATAGTAAGACAACCTGAATTGTCTGAGAGGGGTCAGACTATGTAGGGTATCAGACAATAATTCAATGACAGTAGAGGTTGAGATTCAAAAAGTTAAAGCTTTTTCAATGTTAAAACACAAACTGACAGAATCACATGTCAAAATAGACAAAGTAAAAAGCCTTAAATCAAACTCTAAGAAGTTTTTGGGCAGCATTTTTTCAGATTTTTCCTATCAGTAAATTTTGTTTATTATCAATGGAAATTTTTTTGTTGGTTTGTGTGCCTGGTGACATCGATGATGATTGACATTTACTGATAAAAATCAAATCCTTCCAAGTTAAGATGTAAGGTATAGTCCTGATTTTGGAGGGGTTTGTGGGCTAGCAGTTACAGACAGCTCAGCCAACCATATAAGTTTGCCACATTCATTCTGCAAAGCAGAGTGGCTGGAATTTGGATTTTCCATTTTAGCTCACTAGATTCCATGCCACAATCTGCTGGAAATGACTTGTACAACCTCATATTTCCCATCTGTAAAATGGGGGGAAATTATATTTGCCAGACTCCCAAAGTCAGGGCATGAATCCTTGTTCAGTAATAAGGGCTATGGAGTGCATAGAACATTAACATCCGTCAGTAAAAGACCTGGAACTAGAACTCATGGCCCGCTCCTGCCGCCCAGATCAGCACCCAGCCCCAGTCAAGCTCTGTATGGCTCCATGTGACATTTCCTGGCAGTGGCCCCAGGACACCCCAGAGCACTGGGGATGGGGTGGAGGGAGGCAGGAGCCTACTTGTCACATCAGAGGGGATGGCTGGAGAGGCTTCTTGGGCAGTCTGCAGAGGAGAGAGGCCAGGGACCTTCCTGAGGTAATAATAGGGCTGACACAACCTCTACCATCCTGTGTCTGTTTCTCATTGCCACACTTTATGCCCCATTCCACTAAGGCCTCAGCCTGTTCCTCTCTCCCCAGGCTCCCTCTTTGCTCCCTTCCCCTATGAAGTGCCTCTCATTTTACCTTTTGCACACTTTTTTGCACACTAATTGAGCCCACGTGTGTTTGTCATGACAAAGCTCTCAATTATCTCAGAATGCTGGACAGTGCATGTGTTTATCCTCTTTCTAGTGCATGTGTTTATCCTCTTTCTTGTTGTCCATTTTACACAAAGTCAAATCTTGAGAAGATGTGCCGCACGCTGGAAGATCAGCTTAGCGAGCTTAAGACAAAGGAAGAAGAGCATCAGCGTACAATCAATGACCTCAGTGCTCAAAGAGCTCGTCTACAAACAGAATCAGGTAAGATGCATAAATGTTTTTTGATGTAGATATTTTGAGTGTATGGGGGAGATATGAGCTGCAAAAGTGAGAAAACTGCCATTCTATGGAATAACTGCATAACCACCATGCTGCCTGACACCTGCTATTAAAAGTCATTGAACGATGACTTGGATGAATTGAGAACTCAAGTTATTTGCTTTTCTTTAAAGCATTTCCATTTATAGTTAATAAATGACTATATCATTTTCCAGTCAGTGAAATTAAATCCCTCCTATTTCTTTTTCACTTTTTAGGGGAATTTGCCCGCCAGGTAGAGGAAAAAGATGCTTTGATTTCTCAGCTCTCAAGAGGCAAACAGGCATTTACCCAACAGATTGAGGAACTGAAGAGACACCTAGAGGAGGAGATAAAGGTGAGGATTTTTCCAACACCCTTTTCTGTGAAGCTGGATTCCTGTTGTGAGCAAGATGCTTTAACCTCAAATGAAACCATAGCACCCTAGAGAATAGAAGGGGAAAGGTCCTGTTAGGTCAGCTAACCCAGCCCTTGACAATACAAGATTGTTCCCTACAGTATATTTAACAATATATTATTCAGTCCCAGCTTTAAATTTGCCATCCTTTGAATCTAGCACCACTTCCCTAGGATAGCGTTCCACAGTCTGAGAGAGTTCACTGTCAGGAGGATTCCCAGGATATTTAGCAACACTGTTGTTTCTCCAGGCTAAGAACGCACTGGCCCACGCCTTGCAGTCTGCTCGCCATGACTGCGACTTGCTCCGGGAGCAATATGAGGAGGAGCAGGAAGCCAAGGGTGAGCTGCAACGCGCCCTGTCCAAGGCCAACACTGAAGTTGCCCAGTGGAGAACCAAATACGAGACGGACGCCATTCAGCGCACAGAGGAACTGGAAGAGGCCAAGTATGTGCTGGGGTGTACTGGAAGAGGTAGAGAACTAAATAGGGAACTGTGAAGAGGCCAGTGATATGCTCAGGATGGGACTGGAAGAGGCCATGGCTGTGCTTTGGGGAGAGTGATTAGAGGAGATGCAGCATATCCATTCAATAGTATGGGTTGAAAAATGGCAAATATGCTCATTAAGTTTAGAAAGATAGAGAGGCCCTATACTCTGTCAATAATGTGTATGAGCTGATGACAGAGGGATTATTAAAAACAATGTAGTGTACATGAATTGGATAAGAGTGACTGAGAAAGAACCTGTACTGTGTATGCACTGGGGTCACTGCCCAGAAGAGGCAGCTTGTTCTCTCATGAATCCAGTTTGCTTCCCATATTGCTCACTAAATGGGAGCTGTGTTTACTCACTAAATGGGACCTGTATTTACAATCTTCCAGGAAGAAGCTTGCCCAGCGTCTGCAGGATGCTGAGGAACACGTCGAAGCTGTGAATTCCAAATGTGCTTCTCTTGAAAAGACAAAGCAGAGGCTGCAGAATGAAGTGGAGGACCTGATGATCGATGTGGAAAGATCTAATGCTGCCTGCGCAGCCCTGGATAAGAAGCAGAAGAATTTCGATAAGGTATTTCAGCCTTGTGGGCATTGGATGGAGCATCCTCTAGTGATCTCCATTGCTTAGACTACGGTCTTGTTGCTCTTCAGGTTCTGGCAGAATGGAAGCAGAAATACGAGGAAACGCAGGCTGAACTGGAAGCTTCTCTGAAGGAGTCCCGCTCTCTCAGCACGGAGCTGTTTAAGATGAAGAATGCTTATGAGGAAACCTTAGATCAACTTGAAACTCTGAAGCGCGAGAACAAGAACTTGCAGCGTAAGTCTCCAGATTTCTTCTCCTAACATGGGGCTTCTGGAAAGCTTGTCAACACTCTAAAGTGAATCTGTCTGTGTCTGCGGCATTGCTAAGCGGCCTCTCTCTCTTTGGGGCCTTTGTCTGACTGCATTACTTGTCTGTAACCCAACAGAGGAGATTTCTGACCTCACGGAGCAGATTGCAGAGGGGGGAAAGGCCATCCATGAGCTGGAGAAAGTGAAGAAGCAGATTGAGCAAGAGAAATCAGAAATCCAGTCTGCTCTGGAGGAAGCTGAGGTACACATGCCACTAGTCTCTGCTTTACAGAAAGAGAGAGTCAGAAAACCTTGGAGCTGTATCCTATTGTAAACAGGTGGGATAATTCACAGGGAAAGGAGGACAGCACATATGCTGGAAGCTATGTACTCTGTGCCCATGGGACCCACAGCACTACATTCCAGTCTGTGGGAGCATTTAACACTTTATTTGGAAGGAAAAAACTATTTTTGTCCCTTTATTGACCCTTCTCTTGCCCCTCTTAAGGCTTCACTTGAACATGAAGAGGGAAAAATCCTCCGCATCCAACTTGAGCTGAACCAGGTAAAGTCTGAAATTGACAGGAAGCTTGCTGAGAAAGATGAGGAAATTGATCAGATGAAGAGAAACCATGTCAGAGTTGTGGAGTCCATGCAGAGCACCCTGGACGCTGAGATCAGGAGCAGAAACGAAGCCCTGAGGCTAAAGAAGAAGATGGAGGGGGATCTGAATGAAATGGAGATCCAGCTGAGCCATGCCAACCGCCTGGCTGCTGAGGCACAGAAGAATCTGCGAAACACACAAGGAGTGCTCAAGGTACAGTAAGCCACACATGCCGGGAGCGATAGCTCAGCTGGTCTTCTCAGACTGCCAAGGAGTCTGCGCCTCCGGGTAATTTCTCTCACTCGTTTTACAGGATACCCAGATACACTTGGATGATGCTCTGCGAAGTCAAGAAGACCTGAAAGAGCAGGTGGCCATGGTTGAGCGCAGAGCCAATCTGATGCAGGCTGAAATTGAGGAGCTGAGGGCTGCTCTGGAACAGACAGAGAGGTCCAGGAAAGTGGCTGAACAGGAGCTTCTGGATGCAAGTGAACGAGTGCAGCTCCTGCACACCCAGGTCAGGGCCTAGTGTGAAAAGAAATCCCACAAACCCCAAACAGGAGATGACTCTGTACATACCCTGCTCCAAAGAGCAGCGCTAGGGGGTCTTTAGAAGATTTTTTGTTCCAGAAATGGCCTTTATGCTAATGTCCATCAGATGGACCTTTTTAAACAGAAAGCATGGAACTGCAAGGCCATCCTTGGTTTTCCTCATGTTGCTGTGCTGAAGGCGACACAGGGATGAGGAAGGTTATAATTGCAGTGATGTGATGGCAGTGGGCAAGTGTCTCAGGGCTCGGGGAGTGGCTTTCCTGCCTCTTATAGAGTTTCCATCATTGGATACTTTTACATCATCTCTGCCATCCCCTGGGGCTCAGGGAAGTATTTCTACACAGTGATTATTTTGTTTACATCAATTGGGACATAGGGTTTGTCAATTGGGACATAGGGTTTGTCACAAGGTGGGTGGGGGAAGAGGTGGGTAATGTTAGTGAGAGCTCTTAAAGTATTCACAGCACATCACTGACTGGCTCTCAATGTTCTGCAGTGATGATACATTTGGAGGAGAGTTCTGCTGCAGTAAAATGTTAATAGTAACCTGTACATTAAATACAAATACTCAGTTTATGTTCCGAGGCAGTATTTTGGGACTGAATG
Source organism: Dermatemys mawii (assembly GCA_007922305.1). Lineage (NCBI taxonomy): Eukaryota > Metazoa > Chordata > Testudines > Dermatemydidae > Dermatemys > Dermatemys mawii. The sequence continues at coordinate 3,558,696 of ML677373.1, forward strand.
TAAACACGTCTTGTCTGTTGTTGTTAAACAGAACACCAGCCTGATCAACACGAAGAAGAAGCTGGAAACAGACATTTCCCAAATCCAGAGTGAAATGGAGGAGACAATTCAGGAAGCGCGTAATGCAGAAGAGAAGGCCAAGAAGGCAATCACTGATGTGAGTTGAAGGCACCTTTCTTTGGAGAACATGGCCGTGTTTGCACCTGAAATGGCTGGTTTTCTGGACCGGTTTCCTTTCTTTACTCACTAGGCGGCCATGATGGCGGAGGAGCTGAAGAAGGAGCAGGACACCAGCGCCCACCTGGAGAGGATGAAGAAGAACCTGGACCAGACGGTGAAGGACCTGCAGCTCCGTCTGGATGAGGCAGAGCAGTTGGCACTGAAGGGTGGGAAGAAGCAAATCCAGAAACTGGAGGCCAGAGTGCGTATTCCCCATCTTTGCGAGTTTAGGAGCATTTCCTATGTCTAATCACAGTGAAACTCAATGATCCATTTCTCATTTCAGGTGCGTGAGCTGGAAGGTGAGGTTGACAATGAGCAGAAACGCAGCGCTGAAGCTATCAAGGGTATGCGCAAGTATGAGAGAAGAGTAAAGGAACTGACCTATCAGGTAAGGAGGGAGGATCTTTGTGCGGTCACATCTTTTTCCTGGGAGCATGAATTGTTAGTACCTGAACCTGCAGGGTGCAACTTTTATTGTCTTTCTCAAACTGTAAGACAGCTAACAATAATACTATGGAAAAACAAATGGAATTCACCAGGAAATAATTTGAAAGACTATTAAAATATTCATGTAATAATCTTTATTATCCATCTTATCTACTTACCAAATATTTATATGCAACATTGCTTTCACTGTATAATATGAAGGCAATAGACAAATAATTTGGAAATAAAATGACTGTTTTCCATTACAAACTGTTTCTAGACTGAGGAAGATCGCAAGAATGTTTTCAGACTCCAGGATCTGGTAGACAAACTACAGTTGAAAGTGAAAGCTTACAAGAGACAAGCTGAGGAATCTGTAAGTATCATTCTGAGGAGGGATGATAGGCATCATTTGATATTGGGAGATGTCAGAATACACCTTTTCTAAGTCTCCTTTGGTAAAAATGTTTGGCTCTCATTAACAAATACTTATGTGCACAGAGCTTAGTGAGGAACTCTGACTTTTTCTCTATCACTTTTTGGTAAGGTAATAAAAGATCTAAGTTTGACAGTTTTCATAATTCTATAGTGACATGCTACCTGCATCTGCGTATGTCACTTAGACATAGTTAGAGATGCAGGCTCTGTTTGCTACTACAAATCATGTAGAATCGAAAGATGGGGAAGCAGCTATTTTACCTCTTTTACTTGAAATGCATGAGGTGGCCAGTGGAGATATGGATTTTTTTTTTTTAGTTCAAACTTACATTCTGATAGGCTGATTGGAAATCTTCAGGGTTGTCACAGCTGTTGGTCTGACACAGTTCAGGGCTAACCACACCTTTGACCCCTTTTGGTCTGAGTGCAACCCCCTTGGGTGATGGGCCTTGAAACTTAACCATTCTGCAGCAGAATTGCAAATTTCTCCTGTTCCCAGGCTGGGTCCCAGGGTACAGTATTGCAGCCAACTGAGATTCTTCATCAGGCCTGACCCAGTCAGCTGTCTTGCAAATCTTTTCTTCAGGAGCTGTGACCAGTGCAAACACAGACATAAAAGAGCCTTTTGAAAACAATACACTGGACCCTCACTATAGCCCTCGTCGCTATAGCGTGGGTTCGCGTATAGTGTGGTCGCGGCGATGGATCCCCAATTTAAATATTTAAATTGGGATCCATGGCAACGCGTCCCCCACATTAACACAGGACCGCGCATGGATCCCAAACCCTGGGCTATAGCAAGGGTCTGGTGTATATTGTTTAATTTCAGCACAAGGAACACAAAGTAAGAAGAGCAAATGGTTATTAACAAACAGTCTACACACAGAGCTATGTTACCCAAAACATAGGTAGGCTTAGGTTATCCAGACACCCCCTTTTCTAGGCATAGGGGTGGGTACAGCCTGATTTCCCACAATCCCTGTGCTACCTTCTCTCCGTGTGCTGCAGTTGCTCAGTTTTTCCCCCACTCCTAAGCCCTGTTGCCTCAGTTTCCTGTCTGGGTTATCCACTTCTCTTTACCAAGCCAAGGTGTTGCATTCAGTATGGTAAAAGGGAAACTTCAAAGGGACTGACACCTGCTTTAAGTGCTGGTGAATGGTGCTGAAACTCTTGTCTCCCTTCCTGCTTACATGTGAGCCATGCCTGGTTTAACCCTTTAGTAATCATATAACAACCAACACAAACACAACCAACCAGACAGATGAACATATAATGGACATAAAATGATATTGGTGCTTTCCAAGTCCTTCACAGGGCTCTCTTCACCAAAGGGAAGAGCAGCATCCCTCTGCTCATTATATTAAGCAGGAACTCCACTGATTCTTTTAAATTTAGCTGGGGTGAGAGGAGAAGAGGAAGAGAGTAATTAAACTCAGCTGGCCATTTTAAGCATGCTGATTTGATTTCTTAATAGCTTTCACTATGACTGTGACCATGGTTTTGGTGACTAGCTGATACAGATTGCTGATGTGTACAAAGTTTGTTCCCCTATTTGCTGCCTCTCTCCCAATGTACTGCTGCTCCCTGTTAACCCCATATGCTATCCCCATATGGCCCTACCCCTATTTACCCTATGTCTTGCCTCTACCCTTCTTGGTATGATGTCCCATGACCCATGTTGATGTGCTGCTGTCTCTCCAATGTCTCATACCTACTCCCAGGTCCCCCTGAGAGACCCGATGGCCTCTCTGCTCCCAGCCCACTGGCTCTAGCAGGTGTCTGGCTACATTTCCCATCTCCCAGTTTTTGGGGAACCATCAGAAAGGGCCACTGACCCCCCCAATCCCAAGAGAAAGCTTTCTGGTGAAGGAATGTGCTCATGCCAACACTGCAGGGCCAGGCCTCACCGGTAGAATGAGCTCAGTTGAGACCAGCCCTGCCAGTTTGTGGTAACTCATTGTCCATGGTAAGGGTTTCTGTGCTCAAGGGATGGAGAAACCCCCTTACAATAAATTCACATTACAATTAAGCTACTAGCATTGTCTTTCTATATAATACATGCACAGTTGCTCAATTCCACAGTTGCTCGATTCCATCCTCTAATCTGATAAGATTAGAGAACCTCTGACACTGTACAAGCTCCATTAATTCAATGCCTTCTTCTCCTCTCCCTTTGTATGGGGCACCTCATTACAGTTGGTAGAAGCGGGGTTTTTTTGTTGTGAGGAAGAATAATTTCTGATTGTCTAACCCTGAACTCTAAGCATGTGAAATTGCTGACCTGAAAGACTCTCAACTAGAATGCTGTCTCTTTCCTAAATTGGATGCTTTCATTTCCATATTTATCACCAAGCATATTGTTGGTAACAAATAAGTGTTTACCATCATTTATCTATATTTAAAATACTATATACAGCTGCATTAATGTGGCCTGATTAGGAAAAAGGAGTTAAAAATGAATGTATAAACCTGAAAAAATATCACTCCAAAATGTTTAGAAATCTATTTTCAATTCATTTTCAATAATTTAAAAAAAAATAGAAAAGGGCAAGAATGAGAGAGTCTGTGCTTAGATTTCAGATATGAAATGATGAACAATGATAAGTGGGTAACAGTCCTGGCCTTCCCCATCCCCTCAGCACACAAGCGCATCCTATTAAGTATCAAATGCAGGGAAAGGGGAACCCTCAGTACTTTGGTTTTCACAACACTCTCTCCATCCTCAGGAGGAACTATCCAACGTCAACCTCACCAAGTTCCGCAAAATCCAGCATGAGCTGGAAGAGGCTGAGGAGCGGGCTGACATTGCAGAGTCCCAGGTTAACAAACTGCGGGTGAAGAGCCGAGAGGTTCACAGGAAGATTGAAGGAGAAGAGTGAGGATGTCTCCATGCTGCAAAGTGATTGAAGAAATGCACAAAATGTGAATCTCTCTGTCACTTTGCTTTGTAATTATTATTTATTCTGTCCCCAGTGTCTAGTAAATAAAGATTTTAGAGATCTTTGCATACAAAGAACCAGAAGTGGCTTTTGTGTTGTACTCATTAGCTTTGGAGTTTTATTAAGATTTGTGCATTTACAAGATACATTTGAACACTTATCCCTAAATTTTCAAATAATTGCACAGGTTTTAGCTTCAGAACTTCTGTCAATTGAATGAATCAGACCTCTTGTATGGAGAAAGATGTCAAAGCCCTCTGAGATAATTCATGGCCTTATTCTTTCAAACCATTTCAAGCAGCACTCCAGATTAGAATTATAGAGACAGTTTTGCTTTAAAATAGGATGGACATTCTCCTGACAATTACTATCTAGCAAGCTAAATATAGTTTTCTCTGAAACAATGGAATAAATATATTTTTTAAAAGTTTGCAAACATCTAAAGGATATGAATTTGTTATGCAGTAATAATCAGCACAGATGATAAAGTACAAGCTAACGTCAGACTGTAGTGGGGTGGCTGCCCCACTCCTGAAGAACAGAAATTAAAAATAACCAAACAAGACTAATTGAGGCGTGGCCTCAGCTGTGCTCTTTCCCCAATCAGGGCACAGCTGGCCCTATAATAGGGCTGTCAGTCAGGAGCTGGGGGAGTCTCTCTAGTTATAGAGAGAGAGAGGGCCTAGCTGACTGAGACCAAGGTACCTGAAATAGAGCAGGGCTGGGGGGGAGGCAAGAGGAGTTGAGAAGCTCCAGCCTGGCAAACCCCCAGGCTGCAGGCCTTGTTAAAGGCCCAAAAAGGTACTACTGGAGCAGTGCTATGGAATAGGGCAAGAGGAGCTGGGGAACTCTCCAGGCTGTAGGCCTTGTGAAGGGCCTAGGTACTGGGGTTGCAAAGGTGCAGCCCAGGGTTAGGCAGAGGCAGCTGGCCCAAACCCCTTGCTAATGATGAGTGGCCATTGCAGACTGCAGTCTGCCTCAGTGAAAGGGGGCAAGATGGTGACTGGCAGTAGCCACTGAGGCACGGTGGGGCTAGAGGGTTGGGGGTTCCCCAGGAAGAGGAGACCCAGATCTGTGGGTTACTGCAGTGGGCAGAACCCAGAGTGTGGGGGGACTGCCAGGGGGCAGCACCCCAAGGTAAAAGGGCACCAGGGTCCGGGAGGGACACAGAGCCTGTGGCAGGTGAGCCACCGGCCTGCAGAGGGTGCTCTATGCTGGAAAAAGAGCTAATTCCTAGATGACCAGCAGGAGGCACAGTGCTGGTGAGTCATTGCTTTGCTACACAGACAAATATGATTGAATTTTTTAATAAGATACAACATTAGAGTAATTCTGCTTTTCAGTGTGGCGTTTGACACAGTGCAGCATGATGCTAAACCTACACGCTGGTAACTTTGGGATGAGGAGGTATCTCATGAGGAGTCATAGAGATTAGTGTGAGCCCTGATTTTATTAATCTTAATTATTAATGACTGAAAGATGGGGCAAATGGAATTTTACACAGGATGCTGAAGTTGGCGGGGCAGGATTACAATACAAAATTATTAGGAGGGCTAGAAATACGGGTAGGGAATAACAAAATGAGATTCAATGGGCTGAAATCTAACACTTCAGGATAAAAGTACAGAACAGATATTTTCTTGGAGGAAATAAAGACAAAAGACACCTATCAGGGACAGTGGAGAGAAACCGAATGATATCACAATGCTATGTCGTGAAAAAGTGCAGCAGACCCAGACAGCAAATTACCCGAGAGTCTCAGTCTGACCAATCCATATGGTTTATTGGGCCAACCTTGTGATGGGATGGCAGCATGAGGAGCAGCCTGAGGGACCACATGCGGGCAACTTCAAACATTACAGTTGGTCTCTGTGTCCTCTTTACAATGTCTTCAGTTTTAAAACCTAAAGAATCCAGCAAAATTCAAACATACAGAAAAAGTTGCTACAAACAGTTTCAGGTAACCTGTGTCCAGCTCAAAACCACGAAAACGACAAAATAAAGTATAAGGCCTTATAGTTACATACATCACCTTCTCACACATACACACCCAAACCCACTCACAACTCCATATCATTCTTACCACAAAAAAATCAACAGTAACCAACCAGGGTCAACAACATGATGTCCAGACAACCCTAACCAATAATGCAAAGTTATGGTAGCTCTCCCTTGCCTAATAAACAATAAGTGCTTTATAAGCCATTCAGCAACACTTCAGTGCTCCTCACTAACAGCAACACAATATAGTTCAAATATCCAGTATTACAAAAATTACACATAAAATTCCTCAGAAAACAACTAAAGTTCCAAAGGACAAATGGCACCCAAGTCAAAAATCACACAAACTAGGAAATACAAGATCCCACCACTACCATTGCACTCTTGAAAAGTTTGAGTTTTATACAATTATAGCAGAATGCATTTTGCCTTCCCACTCCACGTCATATTCAGAAACCGCCACGATGATCCACTAAAGTTTCCAGTCACCTTTCGCTCTTCCTTTTCTGCTTAGTGATCAACATTATGCTTTTTCTTCTTCTCCTTATGTCCTGTCACCAATATCATTTTCTATTTTGTATTTAGTCATCACTGTCATCCTTGTCCTTTTATTGATAGTCTTTCATGCTTGGTCATCTTCACTTTCGTCTTTTGGTGGTCATTGTCATCCTCCTCCTTTTTCTGCAACCAATCATTGGGGTTATTCTGTTTTTGTTCCGTTGGTGGTCATTGTCCTTCTTCTTGTATGTGATTGGCCCTGTACTTCTTTTGCTGTTCAGTCATCACTCAGTCATCTTGAGTAATTTTGGCCATCATCATCCTTCTTTGTGTTTGTGAAACATTATTGCTCTTCATTTACTGTCGGTTTTTGTCCTTTATTTTGTGTACTGTCATAAGAACTGCCATACTGGGTCAGACCAATGGTCCATCTAGCCTAGTATCTTGTCTTCTGATGGTGGCCAGTGCCAGATGCTTCAGAGGGAATGAACAGAACAGGGCAATTATTGAGTGATTCATCCTGTCATCCAGGACCAGCTTCTGGCAGTCAGAGGTTTAGGGACATTCAGAGCATGGAGTTGCATCTCTGACCCCCTTAGTTAATAGCCATTGGTTACTCCTGGGGGGATTCTACGCCATTTTTTTTTTCTAAATTCTGCACCAAAAATTCAAAATTCTGCAAAATTCTGCATATTTTATTTGTCAAAATAATGCAATATAATCATATCAGTTTCAATTGTTTTATAATTTTATTTAAACTACAATAAAGAAAAAAGTCACAGTTACTATTCAGCATTTCCTAACACATTAAAGTTAAGTTACAAACACTTGGTAACTAATACCCTGCATTCCAGTTATAATCCTGGATTTTTTCATTTAAATGACATTACAGAACACCAAACAGCACAACAAACAAACAAATAATTAAATAAATGAAGCAGAATGGTTATTCCCAGAGATCGGAACCTGTCCACACTAGCGCTTTAAAGCGCTCAGACTTGCTGCACTCAGAGGGGTGATTTTTTACTCCCCTGAGTCAGCACGTTACAGCGCTCTATAATGTCAGTGTAGACAAGCCCTAAGACTCCTTTACCTCACTCTGGCAATGTAGGGGCCTTAAAACTTTCACAGGTTTTAACGCTCTTGGGGGAATTGACTGAGAATGGGAACAGCTACTTAACAATAAGAACAATAGGCATGCTGCTACTTTTTTGCTTCAGAGAACGAGATCAATTAACTCAGGCAGGCTGCTTCATTTGATTTCATTCATTGATTTCATTCATTTGATTTCATTCAATGAGTTTCAACAGCTTGACTGAGTGTTGTGCCAATAAATACTTCCTTATGTTTCTTTTAAACCTGCTGCCTAATAATTTCATTGGGTGACCCCTGGTTCTTGTGTTATTTGAAGGGATAAATAACATTTACCTGTTCACTTTCTCCATGCCATTCATGAGTTTATATATCTCTACCATATTCCCCTTAGTCACTTCTTTTCTAAAATGAACAGTTCCAGTCTTTTGTATCTCTCCTCACATAGAAACTGTTCCATACCCCTAATCATTCTTCTTGCCCTTCTCTGTACTTCTGGACTCTCTCTAATTTGTCCACATGCTTTCTGTAGTGGGCCCCCAAAACTGGATGCAGTCCTCCAGATGTGGCCTCACTAGGGCTGAATAGAGGGGAATAATCACTTCCCTCAATCTGCTGGCAATACTCCTATGAATGCAGCCCAGTAGGCCGTTAGCCTTCTTGGCAAAAAGGGCAGACAGCTGATTCATATCCAGCTTCTCATCCACTGTAAACCCCAGATCCTTTTCTGCAGAACTGCTGCTTAGCCAGTCAATCTCCACATGGAGGACATGATGACACATGCCGTTTGCCCTATCTGTCCTGATCTTGGGTTCTGAAGTCAAAGGTGATGCTGCACTGTGGGATGTCTTGAAAATAGTAGATCACTTCAGGGAACAGGGAAGCATGCTGAAGAAGAATGCCCAAATAATCTTCTCTGGGATCTTCCTGTCCGATGAGTGAAGGAAGACAGAAAGCAGAAGATTCTAGAAGTGAACTGCTGGCTACATAAGTGCTGTAGGGGGGAGATTTTGGTTCTGTGGAACATTGGTCCACATTCTATATAGAGAGGGGGCTGTATAGTTTGGATAGCCTCCTCCTCAGTAGAAGGGGGACCAATCTCTTCAAGAACAGGCTGGCAAAAGTAGTCAGAAGGGGGTTAAACTCAGAGTAAAGGAGGAGAGTAAAAAGAGGGGATGGGACACTTGATGATTACCTGTTCTGTTCATTCCTTCTGAAGCCCTGGCATTGGCCACTGTCAGAAGACAGGATACTGTGCTAGATACACCATTGGTCTGATCCAGTATAGCCATTCTTATGTTCTTATAAGGGAAGATATGAGCATTTAGCTCTAAATTGAGATGTTGAGAAAAAATTAATAAAGAAACTAAAGGACACAAGGAGAAGAAATTCTTGAATTTTCTATACACCAATGCTAGGTGTAACAAACAAGAGGAATTGGAATTGCTTATTTATGAGCATCAAATCTAGTTTGATCTAGTTAATATTACTGAAACCTGGTGGAACGCTTTGCACAATTGGAATGTTAAAATCAGTGGTTTTAGGAAACATCAAGTGGGCAAAAGGGGATGGGGAGTGGCACTCTACATCAAAAATGGCATTTCTTGTTTTGGAGTCAATGATAACTTGGAAGAAAATTATCTTGAATGATTATGGATCAATGGCCTAACAGACAAAGTAGAAAAAGGGGTACTAGTTGATGTCTGCAGTGGACCATCGAGTCATACTAGGGAACAAGATGATTACCTTCTTATGCACCTTTCTATATTGTGCTGTGGATGGTGCTCTGGCCTTTTTAGTTGGCACATTAATTTACCAAAGCCAAACAAATACTTTAGCCATCATTGAAAATGGAGGAGGAATACTACAGAGTGTTTCTACTTTGATTGCTACAAATGAGGACCACTGGTAAATGCACTGTCTGGTTTTACAAGAAACAAGCATCATGTTTTCCTGAAAATCTGAATTCTGTAGCAGAAATTTATTTACAAGAAAATTCATAAAGAAGTGTTCTAATGTGACTATATGTACCAAATAAGTATCATAATCCAGGTTGTTTTATTTTTAAAGGCTTTGGTGAGGAAAACCATCCATTTAAATAGTAATAGTCTATGACAGGGGTTGGCAAACTTTCAGAAGTGATGTGCCGAGTCTTCATTTATTCACTCTAATTTAAGGTTCCACATGCCAGTAATACATTTTAATGTTTTTAGAAGGTCTCTTTCTAAAAATCTATAATATATATCTAAACTATTGTATGTAAAGTCAATAAAGTTTTTAAAATGTTTAAGAAGCTTCATTTAAAATTAAATTAAAATGCAGATCCCCCCGGACCAGTGGCCAGGATCCGGGCAGTGAGGGTGCCACTGAAAATCAGCTTGTGTGCAGCCTTGGGCACCCATGCCATAGATTGCCTACCCCTGGTCTATGAAAAGGTAAATGCAGTATCCAGAGGTGAAAGCCGGTAGGGCGTACTGATAAGAAAGTGGCCACCCGTACACAGCTGACTGTACCGCAGAAGGCAAAGGCTGAGTGATCATGGAGGACTTCAGTTTGAGTGACATGCTTGGAATTTCATGCTACCAGTACTAAAACATTCTTGGAATTTCTAAACAATACAGATGACAGCTTCCTAATTCAAAAAGTGTTGCAGACAACATGGGGAAATTTTTTATTATATCTTGTCCTAATACATAAAGAGGAACTGATCATAGAACTAAAAATTGATTGTGTGTTAGGTATAAGCGATCATGACTTGATCACATTTATAATGTACGAACAGAATAAAGTCCAGACAAGCAGAAAACAATTATGAGCCAAATCAGCTGTGAGGAAGAAATTAATGAGAAAAATGTGAATGACAATTGGGAATCGTTTAAGAACACCTTACTATAACCCAAAAAGCCACAATCCTACAAGTGAAGAATAAGGTTGTGCTGGTTAAAATAAAACTGACCTGGTTTAGAGGGAAAGTGAAGGCAGCTATAAAAAATTATATATATACACAAATGGAAGATGATAGTAAGGGACATAAATCAGGAATTAGGAATTGTAGAGAATTGATAGGGTTTGCAGCTTCTCCTAATCAGAATGGGAGGAGGCAAGAAAAGAGTCAACAATTTGATACTGAAAGAAAATAAGTTGATGAAGACTTTGAATTTAGGTGCCTTTGATATAGAAGTTTACTATGACTGAGATTGTTAGAAATGTTTTGTAGTTTATTGAAGTTCGGAGAAGTGATGACCAAATAGTGGTCACTATGACCTATGTGTTTCGTAAGTTAGTTATGAAAGACTAGACAATAGCGTGTAGTTTGCAGCAGTTCTCTGAAGCTATCCTGGAGACATTTTCCTGACCCTGGACTCCCCAGCAGGGAAGCAATTGGCCATTATTGACCTGCTGCAAATTACTCAATACCATCTCAGATTCAAGGTAATTATTGGGGATGTTCTAAACCTATTACTTATGTCTCTGTGTGCTTAAATCTAACAAATTGTAGTTTTAGATAAGAGCATAAAAACGGTCATACTAGATCAGATCAAAGGTGCATCTAGCTCAGTATCCTGTTTTCCGACAGTGGCCAATGCCAAATGCATCAGAGGGAATGAACAGAACAAGTAATCATCAAGTGATCCAATCCCTGTCACGCATTCCCAGCCTCTGACAAACAGAGATTAGGGACACCATCCCTGCCCATCCTGGCTAATAGCCATTGGTGGACCCATCCTCCATGAACTTATCTAGTTCTTTTTGGAACCCTGTTATAGTTTGGGCCTTCACAACATTCTCTAGCAAAGAGTTTCACAGGTTGACTGTGTGTTGTATGAAGAAATACTTCCTTTTCTTTGTTTTAAATCTGCTGACTATTAATTTCATTTGGTGACCCATACTTCTTGTGTTATGAGAAGGAGTAAATAACACGTCCATATTTACTGTCTCTACACCAGCCATGATTTTACAGACCTCAGTCATATCCCCCTTAATCATCTCTTTTCCAAGCTGAGAAGTCCTAGTCTTATTAATCTCTCCTCATATGGAAGCTGTTCCATGCTCCCTAATCATTTTAGTTGCCCTTTTCTACCTTTTCCAATTCTACTGTCTTTTTTTAGATAGAGCAACAATATCTATATGCAGTATTCAAGATGTGGCTGTAACATGAATTTAAATAGAAGTAATATGATATTTTCTGTCTTATCTACCCCTTTCTTAATAATTCCCAACATTCTGTTTGCTTTTTTGCCTGCCACTGCACATTGAGTGGATGTTTTCCGAGACCTCTCTGCAATGAATATAAAAATCTCTTTCTTGAGTGATAACAGCTAATTTAGACCCCTTCATTTTATATGAATAGTTGGGATTATATTTTCCAATGTGCATTATTTTGCTTTTATCAACATTTAATTTCATCTGCCATTTTGTTGCCCAATCACCCAGTTTTGTGAGATCCCTTTGTCACTCTTCATAGTCTGCTTTGGACTTAACTATCTTGAGTAGTTTTGTATCATCTGCAAATTTGGTCACCTCGCTGTTTACCCTTTTGTCCAGATCATTTATTAATACGTTGAACAGTACTGGTCCCACTACAGATCCCTGGGCACACACCACTGTTTATCTCTCTCCATTCTGAAAACTGACAATTTATTCCTATGCTTTGTTTCCTATCTTTTAACCAGTTACTGATCCATGACAGGACCTTCCCTCTTATCCCATGAGGGACCTTGTCAAAGGCTTTCTGAAAATCCAAGTATAATATATCCACTGGATCCTCCTTGTCCACATTCTTGTTGACCCCCTCAAAGAATTCTAGTAGATTGGTGAGGCATGATTTCCCTTTACAAAAAACATGTTGACTCTTCTCCAACAAATCATGTTAATCTGCATGTCTGACAATTCTGTTCTTTAGTATAATTTTAACGAGTTTGTCTGGTACTGAAGTCAGGTTTTCTGGCCTGTAATTGCTGGGATGACCTCTGGAGCCCTTTTTAAAAATTGCTGTCACATTAGCTATCTCCAGTCATCTGGTACAGAAGCTGATTTAAATGATGGGTTGCATACAACAGTTAGTAGTCCTGGAATTTCACATTTGAGTTTCTTCAGAACTCTTGGGTGAATACCATCTGGTCCTGGTGACTTATTACTCTTTAGTTTATCAATTTGTTCCAAAAGCTCCTCTAATGAAACCTCAATCTGGGACAGTTCCTCAGATTTGTCACCGAAAAAGAATGGCTCAGGTTTGTGAATCTCACTCACATCCTCAGTCATGTAGACCAATGCAAAGAATTCATTTAGTTTTTCTGCAATGGCCTTATCGTCCTTGAGTGCTCTTTTAGCATCTCGGTAATCCAGGGGCTCCACTGGTTGTTTAGAAGGTTTCCTGTTGTGTTTTTTTTTTTTATTATTATTATTATTATTTTGCTATTACTTTTTGAGTCTTTGGCTAGCTGTTCTGCAAATTCTATTTTGGTCTTCTTAATTATATTTTTACACTTCATGAGCCAGAGCATATGCTCCTTTCAATTTTCCTCACTAGGATTTAACTTCCACTTTTTAAAGGACGCCCCCAAAGCTGGGACTTCAGAGTCTAAACCCAGACTTACGTGCCTATGTACTTTGGTGAATGTAGCCCTTTGAGGTTTTGGCCCTGTGGGTCTCTGCAGCAGTGTATGTGGCTGCGTGTAGGTGATGTGGGAAGGGAGGTTTGGAGAGCGTACAGAAGAGAGCAGGGAGATGATGAGAGCTATCCAAAAAATCAAAATACTGTTTTGTGAAAGATTTTGAAATTTCGAAGATGTTTCCATTTTGCAGGGTTCAAAATGTAACACCTTTTAATTGTTTGATTTTTGTGTGAAATATTTTATTGAAAAATGTTGAAAATTTTAATTTACAAAGCTGAAATTTCCAATTTATGACATTTCATTTTTTGCCATTAATGCAACAAAAAACATGGTATCTGGGTTTGCCCTGCACCACCATTTAATGTTTTAATTCCCTCGCACCCTGCAGTTTTCCTGTTTCCTACTCTGTAACCTTCAGCACTTCTCCAACTTGGAAAACATTACAGTTAATTTTTCCTTTTGCTCTTGTGGAAATTGTCCAGAGTAGAAAAACAAACAAACAAATAAAGCCCCCAAATCCCTAGTCCCTAGATATAATTTATTCTAATGAAGTCAGTGGCAAAAGGAACATGGGGAAAAAAGGGGGAAAAGCGGTAAGGGGTGGAGCAAAACAACCCTAAAAAACAAACTTTGAAATTTTACAAAATGTCCAGTTTTGAAGAAAAACCAGCAAACTTTGAAAAACAAGGCTTTTTGTGAAAGTTTTGGCTTTGAAAAAAGTAATTTTATGTTTTAAAAGGAAGTTTTGATTGAAGAATTTCACCCAGTTATAGGGTTTCTGCGGGTGTGTGAATGTTACGGTGGTGTCAGCAGTATGTTTGTGCTGAGATACACATGTGCTTCTTTTGGTTTTAATCATTTTCATTCCAGCACAGGAGTGAGGACAGCTCACGGTGATTGATAGGCTGGCTGAAATCCTACAGCAGTTTTAGGCCCAGATTCTCAGCAGGTAGAAATCCACTGAAGTCAATGAAGCAACGCTGAGTTACACCCCCTGAGAATTTGGCTCCTAGGCTTTAAGTTTTTGGAGCTCAATAGCTTCTGTACATTTTCAAGGTGGATTTATGCCAAATGTGAAACTTGACCTCTGCAGGGCTCCTAGGACCCACCCCCCACCTCCAGCACTATTGTGTTGTACCAGGCAGACAGCTCAGTGGGAGCAAAGAAGGAAAACATTTCCTCGACCTCATAGTTGGACATCTGGACAGGCAGGTCTTATGGGGTGTGCAGCCCAAGCTGGAAGCGCTAGTGAGGGTGTATGCAGTAATCCCTGTATTGGATACTATGATACGGTTCCCAGCACTAATCCCAGTCACACAACTGTTTGCCTGGCTTCTTACAGAAACTGACACCTAGAAAGTGAGGAATGACAGATGGGAAAGAGATGGACTCTCTGCCACTCTGTGGTGCATGCAAAAGTGGCCCCAGAACTCCAGTGCACCCCAGAATGGTGTGGAAGGTATCTGCCCCTCCATAACAATGTGAGGTGCACCTGTCTCCCCTCCAACAATAGGAGGATGCACATGATTTCCCCATAAAACAGGGGGAGGCACTTCCCCTTCCAGATCAATGTGGGGTGCTCCTGCTCTCCCATATCAGTTTGGGATGCATCTGCTCCCTCCATTACAATGTGGGATGCATGTACCCTCCCTACATCAGGGGTGGTGGAATCTGGCTACCTATCACAGTCCAGGGGTAGCTGTCCCTCGACCCTTTTCAGTAGAAAGTATAATTTTTGCATCCATTTAACATTCCCCATCCACACCATCTCCAGGGTCCTTCCCCTTGGACCCACTCACATGGGAACCTCCTTCTTCAGGACTCCTGCTCCAGTCTCTTGACTCTGGACTTCCACGTCTCTCCTCTTTCCCTTCCACTGGCCCCCATTTCTAGCACTTACTGCCCTCACATTTACTGCCCTCCCTTCTGGCCCTGGAGTTACTTCTTCTCCCTATCCCACTGCCCCAAGGATCCCCGTTCTTCTTTGTTTCCCCATCCCTGAGCCTCCAGGCCCCTTGCTCCCCAGATGTCCGTATCCTCTCTGTTCTCTGCTCTTCTCAGCTTTGCCCCCATTCCCATATTCCCTCCTGCTAGATCCAGGGACCCTCTTCCACTGCTAGATCCCTGTCCCTGAGACCCCAATTTCCCCTCCAGTTACATGCCCCTGGAACTCTCTCCCCTCTCTGTCTCGCTCTTTGCTCCCTCTGCTAGGAGCTGTTTCCCATTACAGGAACTGGATTCTTCCCAGTCTCTCTTATTCTGCTTGATTTCAGGATCCCCTCTAAAGCACAAACTCCAGGCAACCCGCTTCACCTCCCCAACCCCTGTCCTTGTCAAAGTATTTATAAGAGATTGATTCACAGACCCATGGCTAATTATATCCATTCACATCTAATATGAATGGGAATTTGTTAGGAGACAGGATTGCTAAAAATATTTTGTCCTAAGAAAGAGGAGACGGCTGCTGTGTTTGCAGCTCACACCCTATAAAAGCCCTTGGGACCAGTCTGTCTTGTCCTTTCACAGAAAGCTCTAAGGTAAGAGTGTAAGGGACTTGGGTCTGAAGGGAGGGGGAGTCCACTCTGCATTCCACACATCTCACTGCATTCCTGCTGCTGCTAGCACTCATTTCCAGGAGGGATTGCCTATGACAGCAGGACTTTTAAATCTACTTTTCGAGGCATCGATACATTTTCAATCTCCAATTTACCACTGGAGTTTCATGCAGCAATAAGAAGGGAATTTCTATTTCTATTTTAGAATATTGACCAGCTTCCAGACTGCATATTATCCATCTGGTAGCACGAGAGAGGTAAGATCCTGATTTGCTAATTCCCAGGGGAGGGGGAGTGATCCTCTAGGGTGGGATTTCTATATAGCTCAATAGGCAGTCATATCCTCTAATATCTATGCCCATTGTGTAAATGCACTGCATATTGCGCTTGGGCTCTGTTGCCCATGACAGGCAGGTCTCCAAAGTGGCTGAAGCCACTGACCACTAATGCTGGGCTGACCAGTGCCCTCTCTGAGATGCCTCTCCTGAGTACACACATCACAACGTAATTGTACCCAGAGAGGCCTGACACCACAGCTCATAGGTCCCTAATAAACCAGGATACTGTGGCCCAAAAGAAGAGACCATCAGGGGATAGAATCTAATTACTTGTCCACAGAATAAATCTATTCTTTTAATCAACATGTATCAGGAATTTGCTTTTTCCCCACACCCCAAACATCACTGACAATAATTGTGACCCAGCTGAAAGAGACACATGTTTCTCTGGTAAATACTAATCAAGTTTTCACCTCTTATTGTGCAGAGTAGCTTAGTGAGTGGCATTTAGATACTATATGTGTGTAAATGCCTTCAGAAGAGAATTTCAGGCAGTGTTTAAGGCAACTGGTGGCCCTTTCACAGTGACTCCTTGTCCAGTCTTTATATTTAATGTAGATAAATGTAAAGTAATGCACATTGGAAAAAATAACCCCAACTATACACACAATATGGGGCTAATTTAGCTACAACTAATCAGAAAAATGATCTTGGAGTCATCGTGGATAGTTCTCTGAAGACATCCACACAATGTGCAGCGACAGTCAAAAAAGCAAACACGATGTTAGGAATCATTAAAAATGGGATAGAGAATAAGACAGAGAATATCTTATTGCCCTAATATAAATCCATGGTGCGCCCACATCTTGAATACTGCATACAGATGTGGTCTCCTCATCTCAAAGATATACTGGCATTAGAAAAGGTTCAGAGAAGGGCAACAAAAATGATTAGGAGTTTGGAAGAGGTCCCATATGAGGTGAGATTAAAGAGGCTAGGACTTTTCAGCTTGGAAAAGAGGAGACTAAGGGGGGATATGACAGAGGTATATAAAATTATGAGCGACGTGGAGAAAGTGAATAAGGAAAAGTTATTACTTGTTCCCATAATATAAGAACTAGGTGCCACCAAATGAAATTAGTGGGCAGCAGGTTTAAAACAAATAAAAGGAAGTTCTTCTTCACACAGCGCACAGTCAACCTGTGAAACTCCTTGCCTGAGGAGGTTGTGAAGGCTAGGACTATAACAGGGTTTAAATTTCTGACAGTGCCATTAATGCACCGCATAGTTCTTATATAGTTAAATAAGGAAACTATAAAAGGAGTAAAAACAAGGAGGAGTCTTTGTGGCACCTTAGTAGTGGCAAATAAAGACATATTGATAATATTTGATTAACTGGTGTGGGAGAGGCAGGCAGACAGAGTAACTATTAAAGTAACCATTCTTAAATTGGTAGCACTGGATGACTTATACCATTTATGAAAAGAATTGGCTGAACCATTAATGATGATTTTTAACAAATCTTGGAACACTGAAGTAATTCCAGAGACATGAAAAAAAGGCAGTGTTGTGGCAATATTTAAAAAGGATAAACAAGATGATCTGGTTATCCCAGGGTGCTGGAAGAATTTGTGTAGTAAGGTGCTGAGAGCTATGGAATCAAATTGAAAACCCTGTATATGATGGAAACCACTTCAAGCCAAGGAGTATTGCAGCACCCCCTGCACCCTTAGTTCTGGCACTGATGGGCTAGCCTAACACTGATCCCAGGCAAAATCATGGAAAAGCTCATTTGGAATGCAGTCAGTAAAGCAAGATAATTAATTAATTAGGATTCATTAATTCCAATTAATCTGGTCTCATGGAAAATGGATGTTGCTAAACAAACTTGTGATTTTTTTTTTAGGAGATCATGAATTTGGTTGATAAAAGGAACTGTGTTCACATAATGTACTTAGACTTCAGTAAGGCATATGAATTAGTTCCACATGACATTCTGATAAAACAAAAAAAGAGCTATCAGTGTAGTCCATATGAAATAAAAACTAGTTAACTGATAGATCTCAAGAAGTGATTGTAAATGTAGGATCATCATCCATTGGCAGATTTCTAACAGAGGCCCAGGGGGACCTGCTTTTGGCCCAATGCTATCCAATCTCTTTATCAATGCTCAAGTTTGCAGATGACACTAAAATTAATGAAGTGGTAAATGATGATGTGGACAGGTCAGTTATACAGACTAAACGGGATCACTTGTAAAGCTTAACTCATATGATCAATTTGTGTTTTAGTATAGCCAAATACAAAATCAAATACAAAGAAGTGAGGTCATACTTATAAGATGGGGAATGGAATCTTGAATGAAAAACTTAAATTACATCAAAACCTGTATCTTTATTATTCAATGCAAGAAAATTCTGTATCCAAAGCACTGACAATAGCAGCCTCTATCTTGTTCCTCTCCTCACACCCACTTTCCAGTGCCCCCAACAACCCTTTCATTGTAACCACAACATAGTCTAAAATGTACCCAGGAAAGAGGACCCAGGAGGGCTTTCAAAATTCCTGGTATGTACTTGGGTCTTCCTGGTCCCTCATGTAGGGATCTACCTACATTGTTCCTATAAACAAATGTGGATGGACAATGGTGTGCTTCCCATTGGAGCTGCAGGACCTGTGGTTCTATAGATATGATAAGGAGAGGTATAAATAGGGGAAGGAATTAACAGTGTGATAACAGGTGCGAAATTAATGTCTGGATTTAAATGGCTGAGAGAGTCTCTCATCCAGATCTCAGGTGGGGCAGATGGGAGTGACGTGGCCAGTTAAACAAGTGTAAGAAACGGACATGGCAGAGTATTCTAAATGAACAGCATGTGAATCAATGTCACACGCTTTCTCCCTGTCAGAGCTCACTGCTGAGCTGCCCTTGATAAACTGCAGCCATGTCGTCGGACGCTGAGATGGCCGTCTTTGGGGTGGCAGCTCCTTTCCTCCGAAAGACAGAGAAGGAGAGAATTGAGGACCAGAACAAGCCTTTCGATGCTAAGAATTCGGTCTTTGTGGTACATCCCAAGGAATCCTATGTGAAAAGCATCATCCAGAGCAGGGAAGGAGGGAAGGTCACAGTCAAGACTGAAAAAGGAGAAGTGAGTAAAAACAAGGAGTAAGGAACAGCATTTTGTTCCTCCTCTATTCTTAGCTGATAGAAACAGGTCTCTTCTTTCCTTCCAGACTTTGACTGTTAAGGAAGATCAAGTCTTCTCCATGAACCCTCCCAAATACGATAAAATTGAGGACATGGCGATGATGACCCATCTCCATGAACCTGGCGTCCTGTATAACCTCAAAGAGCGTTATGCAGCCTGGATGATCTATGTAAGTACAGGCCAAAGTCTTTCCTGGACTTCCAAACTAACAGCTACACTAAAGCATGTGGAAGCCAATCATGTTATCTCCCTTTCTTTCAGACCTACTCAGGTCTCTTCTGTGTCACTGTCAACCCCTACAAGTGGCTGCCAGTGTACAACCCAGAGGTTGTGACTGCCTACAGGGGCAAAAAGCGTCAAGAGGCCCCTCCTCACATCTTCTCCATCTCTGACAACGCTTATCAGTTCATGTTAACTGGTGAGTGGCTCAACTCCTGAGAAGTGATTATAGAGTGACAATTTCATATGAGGAATCACAATCTTCTTTCCGGGAAATATGACATGCAGCTAAAGACACCAAAAACATTCAAAACTAGCAATGTGCAAACACGAATTCGTCCAAAGACAAACTGAACCTGACCCAAATATTAGCCCAGCTCTCAGAGAACCCAAAACAAACCTGTTTGGAAGTTCACAAGTGTGTGGTTAATGGAAAAAGTACAGAATGTCCATACCTGCTTCTACAAATTCTGGCTCTAGCTGGGCCCAAAGAAGAACTGTCAAGAAGAACTGTCAAAAATCATGACACTCTGTTCTCAGGAAGCCTGATTCTTCCTGACTTTGTATTTGTATTCTTCCTGACTTTGTACTGTCAAGAAGAACTGTCAAAAATCATGACACTCTGTTCTCAGGAAGCCTGATTCTTCCTGACTTTGTATTGTGTGTGTCATTTACACTTGTGCAAAGTGGTGCATCAGAATTCTCCACTCCCCTACACCTTGCACAGTAATTCACACACACTTTGCACTCTTTTTGCACTGGTGATATGCAGATGGTTATAAATTGAGGATCAGGTCATTATTCTGTATAACCCTTTGCTGTCCAGAGATATAAATAGCTTCATCAGATTTCTGTAAGAGGGAATTCAGTGAAAGGGAAGTGAGTATAAGTATCTTGTGATGGCTCTATTGATCTGCATGAGCTTATATTTATTATTTATTATGGCTAAGATTTTCAAAGAGGCCTATGAGAGGTAGATGCCCAGTTTTTATAGACTTTAAGTTAGTTGTGTGATGCCCTGAGGCCCCTTTGCAAATCCCAGCACTTATTTGTTTCACTCATTTTTCAGTGAGTTCATTGTTACCCAGTAACTCTTGTAAAAGTCTCTTTGGCTCTGTCTCTTTCACAGATCGGGAGAATCAGTCGATCCTCATCACGTATGTATATTTCCCTGCTCCGATTTTTGCTGGCTTTGCTGTGCGCTGCAGGAAGAAACTCTTTGTTTATGTGTTCTCTGCTTCTCTGTTTGATTTGACAGTGGAGAATCCGGTGCTGGAAAGACTGTGAACACCAAGCGTGTCATCCAGTACTTTGCAACAATTGCAGTTTCTGGGGAGAAGAAGAAGGAAGAGCCAGGCAAAATACAAGTAAGTTGGTCACTAGAGATGGGATTAAATGGTCTGCTCTGAAACTGCCATTTGGTTTAACACAACCTTAATTTGAAAATAATTGTTACTTTGTAGGGGACCTTTGAAGATCAAATCATCAGCGCCAACCCCCTGCTGGAGGCCTTTGGGAATGCCAAGACCGTGAGGAACGACAACTCCTCTCGTTTTGTAAGTCTTTTTGACTAAATTGCTCCTAGTCACAAGTGCAATGATGGGCCATATACATTCCTATCAGACTGATAATCATAGGTGTGCGGACGAGGTGTGCCGGGTGTGCCCAGGCACACCCTAATGCAGGGGTGGGCAAGCTTGTCCTGCCTGGCGTGCCTGCGCTGCCGGTCAGGGAGACTCCCCGCAGCCCCGCCCCCACCTCCTCCCACCCCCAGGAACGGCCCTGGACAGCGTTGCAGTGGCATGGCTCTGGTGGGCCCTCAGCTCCTGCCGCTCGGAGCTGCATGGTAAGGGGGTGGGACTGGGAGCTCCAGTGGGCTGAGCGGGAGGAGCTCAGGTCCTGCCGGAGCCATGCCACTTAGCACTGTCCAGGGCCGCTCCTGGACGCGGGGCGCTGAGGCTCCAAGAGAATGGGGAGGCAGTGGGTAAGTGGTATGGGATTCCTGGGGGCAGTCTGGGGACAGGGAGTGCGAGTGTGTGTGTGTATGGGGCAGAGATTATGAGTGGGGGCGGTCAGGGGATGGGGAGGGGGGGTTGGATAGGGCATGGGAGTCCCGGGGTTCTGTCAGGGAGCGGGGTGGGGGCGGTGGATAGGGGTTGGGGCAGTCAGGGGACAGAGAGCAGGAGAGTTGGATAGGGAGTGGATCGTGGGGGCTGGTTAGGGGCAAGGGGTCTCTGGAAGGGGCAGTCAGGGAACAAGGTCCGGGGGGTTGGATGGGTCAGGAGTTCTGCGGGGGCTGTCAGGGGGTGGGGATCTGGGGAGGGGTTGGGGCAGGCAGGGAGCCGGGGGGTTGGGAGTCCCGGGGGTCTGTCTGGGGGCAGGGGTGTGGATTAGGGTTGGTGCAGTCAGGGGACAGGTAGGGGGTAGGGTCCTATGGGGGCAGTTAGGGTATGGAGGGGGTCTCAGGAGGGGGAAGTCAGGGGACAAGGTTAGGGGGAGTTTGGGGCTTTTGAGGCGGGCGGGAAATGGGAGGGAGTGGATGCGGGCAGGGCTGGGGTGGGGCTAGAGCAGGGCTCCCTGGGTGCAAACCCTAATGAAATGTGCTGCACACGCCAATGCTGATAATATAAATCTTGGCTGAGTTTTCAAACCTGTTGAAGGGACCCTCAGGTCAGCTTTGCAAATCCCACTTCTGGAGTCTGCCGCTGAGGGTTTTAAGTGAAATGACTTTTTTCCTTTAAAGGGTAAATTCATCAGAATCCACTTCGGTACCACAGGGAAACTGGCTTCTGCTGACATTGAAACATGTAAGGGACCTCCTTTTAAGGGTCACAATTCTCTGTCTCCCTTTCTTCCTCGTTGTGTTTTCTTGTGGCTAATTGTACTTTACCTGCCCTGTCAGATCTGCTGGAGAAATCCAGAGTCACTTTCCAGCTCAAGGCGGAAAGAAGCTACCACATATTTTATCAGATCATGTCCAACAAGAAGCCAGAACTAATTGGTAAGAAATGATTTAACTCTTGTGGTGGAACTGGTCACTGAGTAACACCAACGGATGAGCTTTGTTACATGGGCAATTTTGGGCATGTGTATACTGCATTGTAAACCTAGGCTCAAGCTCAGGTTTGAGCCCAACACTTCGTCTATAGTTCACACTCAAATCTCTCTGACTCAGGTCAGTAAGTCATCAGGGCCAGTGTCCTAGGACCCATGTGGGATGGTAGGTCCAACCCCAAATCCTGCTGTGACTTGGGTCCAAGCTCTGTCATTTCTCAGCGTGGACCCAGCACAAGCCTGGGTCCCCAGAAGCAAAAAATCTGACTCATGTCTGCAAGCAATATGGACACATCAGCATGGTTCTGAGAACTGGGTCCATCAATTGTAAATCTGGGTTTACTATGCAGTATGATGCACATGCGTAAGCTCGGAAACACTGAGTCTGTGGGTGTGGGGCCCACAGATCTGGGTTTGCAATGGAGTGTAGACATACCCTTAAAGCCCTGTGTTACCCTGAGGCAAAGTCTGGAATGAATATGTGACCAAAGACCAAACTGCAGCAGGAAAAAATTGGGATCTATTCTCATTTTCAGAGATGCTTCTCATTACCACCAACCCATATGACTTCCCATTTGTGAGTCAGGGTGAGATCACTGTAGCCAGCATCGATGACCAGGAGGAACTCATGGCCACAGATGTGAGTAAAACACAGAAATTAGCACAGGGACTATTAACTATACCAGAGAAGGGGTACATATCTGAGTGCTTTAGGAGATGAAATCCCATCTTAAGTCAATGAGGCTTGGGCTTCTAAATCACCTAGGTGCTAGATCTTTCTTTTCCTGATTCTGTTGACAGAGCGCCATTGACATTCTGGGCTTCAGTTCTGACGAAAAAACAGCCATTTACAAGCTGACAGGGGCAGTCATGCACTATGGGAACTTGAAGTTCAAGCAGAAGCAGCGTGAGGAACAGGCAGAGCCGGATGGAACGGAAGGTATTAGCAGAATCTGAGCTAAACTCTCAATAATACAAGCAAAAACTGAAGCCTAAGGCTTTGTCTACACTATGGGGAGGGGTCGACCTAAGATACGCAACTTCAGCTACATGAATAACGTAGCTGAAGTCAGCGCATCTTAGGCTGACTTACCTGCCGTCCCCACGGCGGCAGCGGTCAGCAGCGGGCTCCCCCGTTGACTCCACTTTGCGCCTTTTGGCGAGCTGGAGTTCCAAAGTTGACAGTAGTGCCTCTGGGAATCGATTTATTGCGTCTTGACAAGACATGATAAATCGATCTCCAATAGATCGATCACTACCCACTGATCTGGCAGGTAGTGAAGACATACCCTTAGTCATCACTTGTGCTGAGCTGGGTGCTGGCACAATTTGACTCATGGCAGAGATGGCTATAAGGGCTGATCTAAGTTATTGCACACCTACTATAACATACCTACTACACATGGGTGTAAACGACACATAAGATATAAGCATCTCAACCTCCCCGTGTCTAAAATGTTCATCTTTGTAAAGCAGCTTGGCTTCACATGTGAAAGGGACATGTAGGTGTTTTATTGTCTAACCAGCCCATGGATCGTGATGAGACAGACAGTGGAGACATGATGGCAGGAGAGGACCAGCATTGGGTATTTATACTACTTTAAAATTATGAAGTTTCATTCTGTCCCAGAAGGCACACACAGCTCCTGCCTATGCCAACAGGAGCTGCATGTTCATTTTGTGGACACTATTTGGGCCAAGGTTTGAAACTGAAGAGAGACTTTCCGCATTTATTTCTAGGCCAAATGCTGCACTGATATACACCCCTTTGTTATCCTGTTGAAGTCAGTGGGGTTGCACAGCATGGAATATGGCCACTAACCTTTATTCTGATAATTCAGATATCAGAATCTCTAGACAGGCTGCACTATAAAGTGTCAAAGAAAGAACTTCAAAGCCATCTGTTCATTCTGTCTGCTCATCTGCTTCTTTCTCCTTTAACATTATTTATTCAGACCATATAGGATTTTTTTTGACAAATTCTTTCAGTCACTTGATGTACAGACCCTCTCAATCAAATGCAAAACATTTCAGCAAGAAATTAAGAAATAAAGGAAGCTCTAAACTTCCTAAGTACTGAAGTTATTAATAGTATGTGGTAGCTGGTGAAACACACAGAGATTTCATTGCTCTTTTCTAGTCATTATAAAAGACAACAAAGTCTATTTTTGAGCTACTAGTTCATTCCTCTCACTCTTTTTTAGTGGCTGACAAAGCAGCCTACCTGATGGGTCTGAACTCAGCTGATCTGCTGAAAGCTATGTGTTACCCCCGAGTCAAGGTTGGGAATGAATATGTGACCAAAGGTCAAACTGTGCAGCAGGTAACAATTGGTGATCTAGCACTCGTGATTTGAATTAACATGCCAGGGTTTCATCCTCTGCTCTGTATGGTAACTCCAGTCCCTCTCC
The DNA here is from genome assembly GCA_007922305.1 of Dermatemys mawii. Taxonomy (NCBI): domain Eukaryota; kingdom Metazoa; phylum Chordata; order Testudines; family Dermatemydidae; genus Dermatemys; species Dermatemys mawii. The sequence goes on from ML677373.1 coordinate 3,583,653, forward strand.
CACTGCTTCAGGTGCACAATTCGGTGGGTGCTCTGGCAAAGGCGGTGTTTGAGAAAATGTTCCTGTGGATGGTCATTCGTATCAACCAGCAACTGGATACCAAGCAGCCCAGACAGTACTTCATTGGTGTCCTGGACATTGCTGGCTTTGAGATCTTCGATGTAAGGAGTAGAGATTTGACAGCAGGTTCTTGGAAGGGATGCTCAGGGGTTCTGAGAACTTCCAGGGCTATTTTTTTAACAAGTTTTTAATTTAAACAATTTCCCGACAAAGTCTGTCTTTTCTGCAGAAAGAGGTGTCTCTTGATCTTCTCCCACAGTATGTCCCTCCAATGATTTTATTTTGGGGTAGATTTTGTGTGGTATATGCAAAAATTGCAACTACACTGAAACTGCCTTCAAATTGTTAACAGGTAGTGCCTAACAGCAAAGAAATTATCCTGCACCTAACACAAATTATTGTAGGTGTTCATAGCACTTAGAAGACAGCTCACTAACTCCCAGGCAGGTTTGCAGCTGAGTATCTGGAAATGTCTGAGTAGACCAAAGGCTTGAGAGCTCAGAAGGAGTTGGGCAGGCCCAGATCCTAATATCTGATCAGGACCAAGAGTTTAAAAATGCCGGAATAGGCCTGGACCCCAGAGCACAGAAATAGCTAGACAAGCTTGGGCTTTACAACTGCAGAAATGTCTATGCAGAGCTAAGGATTGAATCCCCAAATATCTGGCTAGTTTTAGGGACGATAAATCAGAATCCCATTGAAGCCCAGGTTAGTTACACAGACATGATGAGTTGAAAGAAGAGTAATGTATATCAGCTGTGGACAGAATTTTACAAATAGATCGATCTTCTCTTTTTGCCTTTGTGTAGTACAACAGCCTGGAGCAGCTGTGCATCAACTTCACCAACGAGAAACTGCAACAGTTTTTCAACCACCACATGTTCGTGCTGGAGCAGGAGGAGTACAAGAAGGAAGGAATCGAGTGGGAATTCATTGACTTTGGGATGGACTTGGCTGCCTGCATTGAGCTCATTGAGAAGGTTCTTATGCTTTATGTGCTTAAGTGCATGTAAATGATTTAATATAGTCTGAATAATTAAATAAATATACTGGACATTGGTTGTGTAAAGGTCCATAACTTTGGGATAGGGTCACAAGGCAGCCACACATAACTGTATGGCAAAAGTCCCTGTCCCTGCTCACTTCCACAAAGAAAAGGACAGTGTAAGTTTTAGAACTCTCTTCAGTTACTGGGACACAGTCACTATTTGAAGGACATCTAAAGAACTGCAGGGTCTCACCCCTTGACATAGAGGTTTAGGATGATTCCTGTTTCATTCACTTTATCTCTTTAGCACCCAGAAAATCTATCTAGGACACACAAGGTGATTTTCCATGAGTTATATCTTTATTATATTCAAACCTACAAATAGATACCATAGGTAGGTTACCCTAATTTCATCTTATTAAAGGCATGTTCACTGACACAATATCCTTCCTGAACATGACAAAGAGATGCTCACCTCGTCTAGGAGCCTGATTTGTAATATCTTTTTTTCCTCTCTCATCTGTTGCTCTTCCTTTCAGCCAATGGGTATTTTCTCCATCTTGGAAGAGGAGTGCATGTTCCCCAAGGCAACTGACACTTCTTTCAAGAACAAGCTCTATGACCAGCATCTTGGCAAGTCCAACAACTTCCAGAAGCCCAAGCCTGCCAAAGGAAAGGCTGAGGCCCACTTCGCCCTGGTGCACTATGCTGGCACTGTGGACTACAACATCACTGGCTGGCTCGAGAAGAACAAGGATCCCCTGAATGAAACTGTCATTGGGCTGTACCAGAAATCGTCACTGAAAACACTGGCTTTGCTCTTTGCCACATATGGTGGAGATGCAGGTAATTTCTGTGAAATCAGTATTTTCTCTGACACACAGCAGGAGCAAGTGGCTCCTATAGAATTAAAAATATATGCAAAATGTTTATCTTCATGAGATCCTTACATTTTAATTGCATCCTTTTCTTGTATTATTCAGAGAGTGGTGGTGGCAAGAAGGGAGGCAAGAAGAAGGGTTCTTCTTTCCAGACCGTTTCTGCTCTTTTCAGGGTATAGTACAGTGGTCATTATAAATCTTTTTTCTGGGTGAAGGAAGAAAGAAGACCCCCTTTAATTCTACAAACCTGATTTCCAGTTAGTTCTGACATGCACAAGCCTCCTTGCTCATAAAGAGCAAAGGGCTGCAGTCCTCAGTCAAACTAAACTTCCAGGCAGGTCACTAGGAGTTTTGCCTAATTAACAGCACGAGAATAAAGGCCAGAGTCACTGTCTCCTCTGGATGATGTCAGAGTCACTGTCTCCTCTGGATGATGTCAAAAATGATATGAAACAAAATCATTCTCTGATATGGGGCTTAATGTGTTCCTTCCCTCTACTTCCTTTCAGAGGAGATTGATTCAGGGCCATAAACTGTACAGCTCTCCCCCTCGCCCCAAAAATGTTGCAATGGGGTCAGGTCTATAGGTGCCCTTCATGTCTCTGATCATAACTGAAGAGCTGACAAAGTTATTGGTGCATCATTTGTGTCTCATGTCCCTTCTGCCTCTCACCCTCTTCCTTTCTCATCCTCTTAAGCATTCTGATTCTTCCCTGCCTCATGCCTTGGGTGTCACTTTCACTGGTGCAAAGGCAGTGCCTGACACTCACCTCACACTCACTTTGTTCAGGTGTCAATGACTAGACAAGGTGGTGGGCAGTGGAGAGTCTGCATTCAGGCCGGTGTTTTATCCTTACATACAGTCCATTCAATTTTAAGTTCAGACTAAACTTCTGTTTGGCCCAGATATTTGAAAGTTGCCTTATGTTTCAGAAACTCCAATGGCTCTTCTGCCAATCATAATGGCTATTTCCCATAGACTCAATTGTACTATTTTTAATTATTTATTTTAAATTTATTAACAAGTTTCAAAATGACAAGAAGGAGTAATGCATAGGTTAGAACGGCTCCAGCTGGTAAGATCTGACAGTTCATTTGTCTGAATTTCAAACACTGTTCAACAGTTCATGATCCCATTATAAACATTTCACTGTATGTATCAGTGCATAGATCTGCATACATCTGCACAGGAGTAATATTGGTTAACCTAAACCTTTGCTTATGGTCTCACAGGAGAATTTAAACAAGCTGATGACCAATCTGAGAAGCACTCATCCTCA
>ML677373.1:3587261-3617858 GCA_007922305.1 Dermatemys mawii
TTTGTGCGATGCATCATTCCCAATGAAACAAAGACACCCGGTAAGAAGTGCCAGTGTACAGAGATCTTAGTGAGATTTCTGCCATTCCCTGTGGGCTGCACAATAAGGTACTAATTCATGCTGCGATTTGTTAAGGTGCCATGGAACACGAACTTGTACTACACCAGCTCAGGTGTAACGGCGTGCTGGAAGGGATCAGAATTTGCAGGAAAGGATTCCCCAGCAGAATCATTTATGCAGACTTTAAACAGAGGTAAGACGCCTCCAGTCCCTGTTCCATTCTCTCTGTTGAGTAGCTTGTCTTTTCTAAGTACTTTAACTATTGTAGTCGCTGCAGCACCCAGCACATGCTGTGTGTATAGAAGAAATTTAGGACCAAACTGGTGTAGTCCAAAAAACAGCAAAAATGCCACACTTTTCCTTTGTAGGAGGAAGGGAATTGGCTGGGTGAGCAGTGGAGTGGCCAGGCCAGGTGACTGTGTAGCTCTAAGTACCAAAAAGCTGAATTTCATGATGGGTCTGTCTGTGGGAACTCAGAATAGGGGCTTCATAGGTGGATAAAGGCACTGACAGAGACATGGCCAGTGTGGCCAGAATTGTGAGCAATGTGAACTTCTTCATATTTTGTTTTCTCCCACAGATATAGGATTTTAAATGCAAGTGCTATTCCAGAAGGACAGTTCATGGACAGCAAGAAGGCTTCTGAGAAACTACTTGCGTCCATTGATATTGATCAGACCCAGTATAAATTTGGTCACACCAAGGTACAAACATACTTTGATTCAAACATTCTCTATTTGTATTCTGTACAGAATGAAAGTGATGGTCTGTAACATTCTCTTCCTCAAGGTGTTCTTCAAAGCAGGACTTCTGGGTCTTCTAGAGGAGATGAGAGATGATAAACTGGCACAGCTTATCACCCGCACACAAGCCATGTGTCGTGGCTTCCTGATGAGAGCGGAGTTCCAGAAAATGATGGAAAGAAGGTAGCAATGTACTGCATTTGGTCTGCTGGGTCTGTGTCACCCCACAGAGGTGAAATGAACACAATTGGAAGGATGGACTCAGTCTGACTTAGATCTCATTAATCCACTGTATCAATGAGTGAGCACTTGAGAGTAGAGCTGGGTGAAAATTTTCAGACAAATAGTTCATTTGCTGAAAAATGCAGTTTTAGGTCATCCAAAACGATTAATGAATTTGCTGGTAGTTTAGGCCCAAGAAAATGTCCGATCAAGATTCACAAGGGGACTTAGGTGTCATTTACAAAACAATCAGAGAAGAAACCCCAGAATATCTGTCAGTTTTGGTTCAACATCAGTTTTGGTTCAACCCAAACTGATTTTTTTTAATTTTATTTTTTGGAACTGCCAGTGAACCAACCAATCAAGTATTTGTCCAGCTCTATCTGGGAGTGTAAATTGATATAACTGGTATAGCAAGGAGCAAGAAGAAGGTGTGTTAGATTAGGATGGCCAGCTTTAACTTGCACCTTAACGTACATCTTCCAGTTGGGTACTTTTATGCTAAATTCTCTTTGGCTCCTCAGCATGTGAGTTACACCAGTTCAGAGTCCCTTTGACTCGAAAACACTCATCAGAAGGAGTGGGTCAGTTACAGATGTGATGTGTAAAGAGGGAGCGAAAGTTCTAGTGTAGATGCGATAAATCGATCCCCAAGCGCACTCCCCGTCGACTCCTGTACTCCACCTCCACAAGAGGCGGAAGCGGAGTCCACAGGGGAGCGGCAGTGGTCGACTCGCCGCTGTGTGGATGGCCAGGTAAGTCGACCTAAGATCGCCAACTATTTGCATAGTTGAAGTTGTGTATCTTAGGTCAACTCCCCCTGCTAGCGTAGCCCAGGCCTTAGAGTAGTACTTTTTCACGTGAGTGGCTCCAGTTGTACTCAAATGAGGCTACTTGGCAGAATAAATGCTACTCACAATTAGTAGCATTGCAGAATCTGGCCTTTAACACTGATTATATATTCTGATTACACTACAGAGAGTCCATCTTCTGTATCCAATACAATGTTCGCTCCTTTATGAATGTCAAGCATTGGCCCTGGATGAAGCTGTACTTCAAGATCAAGCCCTTGCTGAAGAGTGCTGAAGCTGAGAAGGAGATGGCCAACATGAAGGAAGAGTTTGAGAAAACGAAGGAGGAGCTTGCTAAGTCTGAGGCAAAAAGGAAAGAACTGGAGGAAAAAATGGTGTCCCTGCTGCAAGAGAAAAATGACCTGCAGCTCCAAGTGCAGTCTGTGAGTATCACAAGTGCAGTCGACCCTTATTGCACAGTAGAAAGGTCCAATCTGAAAGTTCCAAATAGAATCATAGACTTTAAAGTCAGAAGGGACCATTATGATCATCTAGTCTGACCTCCTGCACAATGCAGGCCATAGAATCTTACCCACCCACTCCAGTAATAAACTTCTAACCTATGTCTGAGCTTTTGAAGTCTTCAAATCATGGTTTAAAGACTTCAAGCTGCAGAGAATCCTCCAGCAAGTGACCCGTGCCCCATGCTGCAGAGGAAGGCGAAAAAACCCCAGGGCTTCTGTCAGTCTGCCCTGGAGGAAAAATTCCTTCCTGATCCCAAATCTGGCAACCAGCTAAACCCTGAGCATGTGGGCAAGACTCACCAGCCAGACACCCAGGAAAGAATTATCTGTAGTAACTCAGATCCCACCCCATCTAACATCCCATCACAGGAATGTGGGCATATTTACTGCTAAAGATCAATTAATTGCTCATCATGCCATCTCCTCCATAAACTTTTCAAGCTTAGTCTTGAAGCTAGATGTGTCTTTTGCCCCCCACTGCTCCCCTTGGAAGGCTTTTCCAGAACTTCATTCCTCTCACGCAACTTTCCCATGAAGCATCCCATTAACAACACTGGGATCAGTGTTTGGCCAAGATAAAATATTCCCCATGTTTAAAATATAAAGCATCAAAAAGAAAGTATAGGTGTATAAATAAATAAATAACAGTACTCCCAGCCACGTATGACAGGTCATGCCCTAAAACAAGGTGAGAGCAAGCAAATTCGCAGGAGCAAAGTTATGCTCTTTAAATACTCCTGCCTCATCCATGGTAACTTACTGTGACAATGCCAGTGTATTCACAAGCCCTGATGGATTTACACATCTGCTGTACCCTTTAAATATATTATACCACTGATGTTGCCATCCCAGGCTGGATTAAGGCAATGTGGAGCCTGACACACACCATGACAAGGGCCTGTCTGTGGCTCCACCCACACAACCCAGTACTGTGATGTGGTCCTCCCATCCCTCCAGTTGAAAGGGCAGTGGCAGCAGGGCTCCTCACTTCCCAGAGAAGCAGTGGCCACAGTACAAGGTTCTCTTTTCCCAGAAGAAAGGCATAAAGGTCCTCCTCTCCTCTGGAGCAGCAGTGGTGGATGTAGGGTTCCCTCTCTCCCTCCACAGAAGTTGAGGTGGCAGCACCCTGAGTACTTGCTTTATGAGCCAGGGTGTGTGCAAGGGGTGAAAAGCAGAGGCATGGCCCCCCCAGTAATTGGCGGGGGCACAGAACTCCTCTGGGTGCCCCAGGGTAGTGCAGGGAGTGGGAGCAACTCCATCCCCAGAGTGGAGTGGGGACTGCCCTCTGCGTTTCACACTGGAGGGCTGCTCGCAATGCAAGGCTCTTTGCTGCAGTGCTGGGCAGCCAGATCCCCTCTTCCAGGAGCTGGCGTTCTCTGGAGCTCACTCACCCCTCCCCCTTCTTTGCCTCCATCAATTAGCGCTGAGATGATATGGAGTGACAACCCTCTTAACCAATAGTAGTGTGGCAGCGAGCAGAGCCTCTGAGGGTGGAGCAGGCAAGGAAGGGTTCGGTCGAGGGGGGAGCACAGGGTCCCCGGACAGTGTTGGTTGGAGCACGGGGTATGCCATGGCAGGGCTGGGTAGGAGGGAAGAGCACAGTGGTGCTCCAAGGGGAGAGCAAGCTCCTGAGGCCCAGGGAGGCGGGGGAGCACAGAATGTTCCCCCTAAAATGGGTCAGATTTTTAATCCTGCACATGCCCCTGTCCAGGGAGTCTATCTATGCAGCCTTCCACTCTGGCCCACACAGTCCTCAGCTTAGGCAGTGTCTGTTGCCCATCAGAGCAGCAGGGCTTGGAGCTCACACCCCAAACAGATGAATGGGGTCATTCTGCCCTCTCAGAACGCTTGTTTTAGGCAGTCTGCAAACTCAGGCAGTTGTCACTGCATTAGTTACACTTGGATCACATTTTCAAACTGTTCTTTGTAACCCCATGCTGAGGTTTTATTGCAGCCACATAACTCCAGACGTGAAGCCCTACGTACAGGCTTATAGTGCCTTAATCTGTCCCTGTGAAAATAACAACTCTTAGAGAAAATTTTGGAGCATGAGCTAGAGTATGTGCATAAAAAGTTAAGGAAATTTCAGGGTTTTTTTTAAAAAAATCACTCAGTAGATGATTTTGCACTGACTTAACTCCACTATTTCTCAACCAGGCCTCTGAAGGATTAGGCCTCAGTTTGAACACTATACTGATGCCAAGGCTAGACCCTACAAAAACTTCTGCCTCCAGGGAGCCTCACTGACGTCAGCGGGGCTCTGTGTGGGTGCAGAGTCCAGCTGTGAGAAGTCATATGGAAGACACGGTCTCCATGTGAGTAGATCCATTTGCAGGATCTACCCCCAAATTTAATATTATCAGTCAAGCCATACTTGAGGTACCATAGCACTAAAATATTTGCCAAACATATGAACTGTTGAGAGAGGCTTCATTTATGGCCAGATATTTGAAATATATTTATTTTTCATTCCTGAGTTGTGTTGAAATTAGAGAAATTTCAGGCCAAATGGTTGTTGTTTCCAGAAAATTTTAAGTGACTGATAATATGAGCTACAAGTGGAAGTATCATCAAAACCATAACTATAAAATACCTACTACATGCTATAAAACAGGGTGTGGCAACCTGCAGCACGTGAGCCAATTTTTAGTGTCACTCTGCTGCCAGCTGGGCTCCTGGCTACCGGCCCCACTCAATCCACTACCTGCCTGGATGAGTGGGGCTGGTAGTGGGTTGAGCAGGGCTGGCAGCCAGGAACCCAGCTGGGAGGAGCCAGTGGCCGGAACCCCAACTCAGCCCGCTGCCAGTCTGGGGTATCGACCACCAGTGCCACTCAGCCTGCTGCCGGCCAGGATGGATGGAACCCCGGGCCGGCAGCTGCCAGTCTGGGGTTCCATCTGCACCCTGCGCTGCTGATCTGTGACAAGTTTTGTCTGCGGGTCTGGGGTTCTGTCTGCCGCCAGCGCTGCCGGTCTGGGGTTCCCTCTCCCAGCCCTTGGAAATGTAAAAAGTATTATTGTCAAGCAAAACCTTAAATTAATGAAGACTTGGCACACCACTTCTCAACGGTTGCTGATCCCTACTATAAAAGATGCAGTAAAAGTCATTACGAGACAAACACAAGTGAAAAACGAGAAACTTTTAAAGAAAGATCCTAATAATGGATTCACTGTAGGAAACTGATGCCTTGACTGATGCTGAGGAAAGATGCGACCAGCTGATCAAAACCAAAATCCAACTTGAAGCTAAAATTAAGGAGGTGACTGAAAGAGCAGAGGATGAGGAGGAGATGAACGCTGAGCTGACAGCCAAAAAGAGGAAACTGGAGGACGAGTGTTCTGAGCTGAAGAAAGACATCGATGACCTTGAGTTAACATTAGCCAAGGTTGAAAAGGAAAAACATGCCACAGAAAACAAGGTATAAGGCAGAATCTCTAATGAACATTCTAAAATATGACACTTGGTTCACAAACAATAATGTTTTGTATCCATTTTCTTTAACTACCTTTGTTCAACTCTGCAGGTGAAAAACCTCACCGAGGAGATGGCAGTCCTGGATGAGACCATCGCTAAACTGACAAAGGAAAAGAAAGCCCTCCAGGAGGCCCATCAGCAGTCCCTGGATGACCTGCAGGCAGAAGAGGACAAAGTGAACACACTGAGCAAAGCTAAAACCAAGCTGGAGCAGCAAGTGGACGATGTAGGCACAATAACGTATGGAGAGAATAAAAGCAGTGGGAAGTTAGGCTCTTGTTAGCAGAGAATTTATGGTCTTTTTCTGTTTAGCTGGAAGGATCACTGGAGCAAGAGAAGAAGATTCGCATGGACCTTGAAAGAGCTAAGAGGAAACTTGAAGGAGATTTGAAGCTGGCCCAGGAATCCACAATGGATTTAGAAAATGATAAACAGCAGCTTGAGGAAAAACTGAAGAAGTATGTATGGTTTGTAGGGGGTATCCTGCAGATACATTTTGTCCCAGTACTAACTTTTTTTTTTTCCATGTGAAAAGGAAAGACTTTGAAATCAGTCAGTTCCAAAGCAAAATTGAAGATGAGCAAGTCCTGGGCATCCAGCTGCAGAAGAAGATCAAAGAGTTACAGGCTAGTCATAAATTCTATCTCATCTGGCCTTCAGAATGACTGCAGTTAAAGGGAGGCCATCTTTCTTAGTCAATCTGACTTGGTCTAAGTTAGATTGACAGAGTCATGTCGGCCAGGGATTTGATAAAACTACATCCCTGACTGTCATCAGTTTGCCCCAGCGTGGATGCACACCAGCTGGGTTGGTTGAAAAAAGCTTCCATCAATATAGGCAGATGAGAAGAGGGGGAAAGGAGGGACAGTTGTACTAAGGCCCTGAGGTCAGGGGACCCTCAAACCATCTTTAACATCTGTGTAAATAAGGTGAAATGGAAAGAGGTGAACCCAGTGAACGAGATGTACCAGGGACACAAATTTCTTGCAGTGGGTTTGAACTTAGCTACCCTAGTTCAGGGAGGTGGTGTTCCATTGCCACCGGAATCCCCTGTTGTCAGTGTGGGCTGCATCTATTCTATGGTGTTATGCCAGCAGAACTCTGCCAATGGCCATACTGGTATGGACCCCAGAATGAAGCCAGAGTCTTGGTGTTTCCTGTTGTTCTCTAGGCTCGTATTGAGGAACTGGAGGAGGAGATAGAGGCTGAACGTGCCTCTCGGGCGAAAGCAGAGAAGCAGCGGGGTGATCTCTCCCGGGAACTCGAGGAGATCAGTGAGCGTCTGGAAGAAGCTGGTGGAGCCACAGCGGTTCAGATTGAGATGAACAAGAAGCGTGAGGCAGAATTCCAGAAAATGCGCCGAGACCTTGAAGAGGCCACTCTGCAGCATGAAGCCACAGCCGCCGCCCTCCGGAAGAAGCATGCGGACAGCACAGCAGAGCTTGGGGAGCAAATTGACAACCTGCAACGAGTCAAGCAGAAGCTGGAGAAGGAGAAGAGTGAACTGAAGATGGAGATTGATGACCTGGCTAGTAACATGGAGACTGTCTCCAAAGCTAAGGTACAGAGCTATATATTGAAAGTGCTTTCTTCAGCCTGTATTATTGCAGATGAAAAGAACAGAGGATTTAAATTTAATTATATCAAATTTGCATGTAAGTAGGGTGTAAAAGGAGGGTAAGAGCTGTACATGTATTACTATGAGTTGGTGTTTAGTAATTTTGGCACTAATATAAGGATAACTAATGGGTACTTTTGGTTTGTAAGATAAGAACCCAATGCAAGGTCGAATAAAGTCTAAGACTGATGGCCAATGTTTTGATAGGAAAGAAACTTAAAATCCAGAGGCCTCTATCTTTATTAGTCCAGGTTAGTACCACGTTATCAGGAAAGACCTTCACAATTATTCTTACACTGAAACTTTAATTAAATGATTAAAATTTAAATAATAAAAGAAAAACATTAAAAACTTTTGATAGATTAATTATCTCAACATCACACTTTTTTACTTTCCTGCCTTTTTCTCTTCTGCCCTTCTTTCCCTCCCTCTGATCACTGTAAAGTGATGAGTTTTGTGAATAAGTCATGATTTAAAATAAAAATCGAGGATTCTGCATCTCAACTGACAATCTGTTCCTTAATTTTAACAAGTGAGATAACATTTGAATGATTTACGACAATACATTATCACACACTACTACATATCATGGTGCATATCTTCTATAAGTCCTGCAGTCTTAGTGATATAAGTCCTTACCATAGAACTATTTTCATTCTTAAACGCTGGCTAGCATTTTGTGGTCCACGAGAGTTGCAGACGCTTAGCACCACATGTGATCTCAGAATACAGCAGAGCCAGTTGTGTAACCTCTTTCCTTTTGTCCATTTCACATATTGCAGGCAAACCTTGAGAAGGTTTGCCGCTCTCTGGAAGATCAGCTTAGTGAGATTAAGACAAAGGAAGAGGAGCACCAGCGCCAGATCAATGACCTGAGCACTCAACGAGCTCGTCTACAGACAGAAGCAGGTAAGACACTTCTAAGCGTTTGCTTCAAGGTCAAAATTTGACCAGCCTATGTCTGAGAACTGGAATACTTCTGACAATGGTGAATTACGATCTGTGGCTTAGAATCTACTTCCCATTCTATGTGATGCCTATAAACCAGGCATGGGCAAACATTTTGGCCCCAGGGCCGCATCGGGGTTGCAAAATCCCCAAACAGTCTGGCCCTGCCCCTATCTGACCCCCACCCACTTCCCGCCTCTCCTCAGAACCCCTAACCCATCCAACGCCCCCCTGTTCCTTGTCCCCTCCCGCCCCTAACCACCGCCCCAGGACCCCATCCCCTATCTAAGCCCCCCCTGCTCCTTGTCCCCTGACCGCCCCCTCCTGATACCCCCCACCCTAACTGCCCCCCCAGAACCCTACCCCCCCGCTCCCTGTCCTGACTGCCCCGACCCCTATTCACACCCCTGCCCTCTGACAGACCCATGCCCTATCCAACCCCCACCGTGCCCCGTCCCCTGACTGACCCCTAGAACCTCTGCCCCATCCAACCATTCCCTGTTCCCTGTCCTCTGACTGCTCCCCAGGACTCCCTGCCCTTATCCAACTCTCCAGCCCCGGCTCTGGCCCACTTACCATGCTGATTAGTGCAGCCTGTCTGGCAACCGCACAGCCCACCGGAGCCAGACACGCTGCTCCGCAGGAGCTCTCAGCCCCGCCCCCTTACCACATCACTCAGAGCGGAATGAGCTCAGGCCTTGTCAGAGCCAGCCACAGCGCTGTAGCACTGCCCAGGAGCAGCGGGCAGGCCAGAGCGCTGGCGGCACACTGAGGCTGCATGGGAGGGAGGATAGTGGGAGAAGGCCTGGGGGCAGCCTCCCCAGCAGGAAACTCAGGGGCTGGGCAATATGGGCCTGTGGGCTGGATGTGGCCCGTGGGCCATAGTTTGCCCACCCCTGCTATAAACACTCTAGACTACCATATGTCAGATATTACCAAATAGAATCCCTTCTTGAATTCGTCATGCTAATAAAGACTGAAAGATTTTTGTTTTATTTTGAACACATCACTGAATGCATTGCTACTGCCACTACTGCTAAGAATAATAAGGAAAAGAGGGGAAATGACACACTAATGAAATTTGCAGAGGATACTTATATGGGGAGAGTTGCAAAACCCAGCAAGGATAAAATTAATTGAAAGGAACCTAGAGAGATTAAGAAAATAACACAAGATGCTTTTTGGAAAGATACAACTAAGAGATCTATGGATATACTTGACAGGCGGGAGAACTCAGAGAAACAGGAATGTTAAGGGAGGTCTGGGAGACACACTGGACCCGAGACTAGATTTACATTTGCCAACTAATATGAAAACAAAGAAGCTCGGTGCAGTTTTGTGCTGCATGGACAGATGCTTCACGTCACAAACAGAGCGGTTCTAAACACTCTCTGTTGAAAATTTTGGAGACCATTTTTATAGCAAAGGGTTAATTTGGATGTTCTTTTGCATCTCAGAGCTAGAGCTAATTGAGACAGGCTGTCGTATTTACAGACTGTCTAACACATTCTGTGTCTAGGGTTTAAGGAAGATAAGGGGCCCCCAATTTCCACAGTGCACAAGGCTCCAAACTTCTTTAATCCAACCCTGACCAAGGGGATAAAGGAACTAGTAATGAGAAATAAAGTAATAAGATAATAACGTACAGTGTGGCTAAATGATAACTTAGCTTATTATAAGGAAATAAAAAATGTATTTACAAAGTGTTTAGTATGATACACCCAGGGTATAAGTAGGACTACTGGAATTAAACTAAGAAAAGAAAATTTACACTCAATATTAGGAAAACCTTCCTGACAGCGAGATGTATTAGACAGAGATGTATATGGGACTAGAAAAGTGGACTAGAAAAAGCTACTAGAAAATGTACTTTAGGAAACAAGATATTGGCAGAGAGATAGACTGGATGATGTAACAGGAGTTTCTCATATCTAACATGATTTTGTCTCATTTGTGAAAAAATATTGTTTCCATCATTTTCAGCTGAGTCTCATTAAATCCCTCCTATTTCACTTTGTCCTTTTCAGGTGAATTTTCACGCCAGGTAGAGGAAAAAGATACATTAGTTTCTCAGCTCTCAAGAGGCAAGCAGGCTTTTACCCAACAGATTGAGGAACTGAAGAGACACCTAGAGGAGGAGATAAAGGTGAGGATTTTTCCAACAGCACTGTCTTCATCTGAAGGTTGGAGGTTTCATTTGATGCCTGATTCATTGTCTACAAAGGAAACTTTCGCCTCATATAACATTGTATCAGTTTGGAAACTAGACAGAAAAATGACTTAAGTCACCTAGCTCTGCTCCTTCCAATGCAGGTAATTTCCCTGCAGTGTATTTATATTTATCCAGATCAACTTTCAATGCCCCCATACAATAAGGTCTCTACCACTCCATAGACTGACGGGATACTGTCAGGATTCCCAGATATTTAGCTACATCACTGTGCGACTCCTGTTGTTTCTCCAGGCTAAGAACGCACTGGCCCACGCCTTGCAGTCTGCTCGCCATGACTGCGACTTGCTCCGGGAGCAATATGAGGAGGAACAGGAAGCCAAGGGTGAGCTGCAACGGACCCTGTCCAAGGCCAACAGTGAAGTTGCCCAGTGGAGAACCAAATATGAGACAGACGCCATTCAGCGCACAGAGGAACTGGAAGAGGCCAAGTACGTCCTGGGATGGGGGGAGGGCTGGAAGAAACCAAGAATGTAATGTGGAAATGGGAAGAGGCCAATAATATGCCCAGAACATGGAGTATATTGGGACTAGGTGTCATGTGTGGAAGAAAAAACAAAAGAAAAACTGAAGTGTATATACCTCCTGGGAAACAACAGGGGGAAAGTTCAAGTGTAGTGGTGTCTCCAAGATTAGGAGAGGACACATATTATATATGCACTGGGGTCGCAGCCCAGAAGAGGTGACTTGTGCTCTCGTGAATCCCAGAGCAGCTGCACACAGTTTGCTTCCCATATTGCTCATTAAATGGAAGCTGTATTTACTCACTAAATGGGAGCTGTATTTACAATCTTCCAGGAAGAAGCTTGCCCAGCGTCTGCAGGATGCTGAAGAACACGTCGAAGCTGTGAATTCCAAATGTGCTTCCCTTGAAAAGACGAAGCAGAGGCTGCAGAATGAAGTGGAGGACCTGATGATCGATGTGGAAAGATCTAATGCTGCCTGCACAGCTCTGGATAAGAAGCAGAAGAATTTCGATAAGGTATGGGTTTTGGATGGAACATCCTCTAGTGATCTCCATTGCTTAGACTAAGGTCTTGTTGCTCTTTAGGTTCTGGCAGAATGGAAGCAGAAATACGAGGAAACGCAGGCTGAACTGGAAGCTTCTCTGAAGGAGTCCCGCTCTCTCAGCACGGAGCTGTTTAAGATGAAGAATGCTTATGAGGAAACCTTAGATCAACTTGAAACTCTGAAGCGTGAGAACAAGAACTTGCAGCGTAAGTTCCCGGATTTCTTCTCCTAACATGGGGCTTCTGGAAAGATTGTCAACATTCTAAAGTGAATCTGTCTGTGTCTGTGGCATTGCTAAGGGACCTCTCTCTCTTTGGGGCCTTTGTCTGACTGCATTACTTGTCTGTAACCCAACAGAGGAGATTTCTGACCTCACGGAGCAGATTGCAGAGGGGGGAAAGGCCATCCATGAGCTGGAGAAAGTGAAGAAGCAGATTGAGCAAGAGAAATCAGAAATCCAGTCTGCTCTGGAGGAAGCTGAGGTACACATGCCACTAGTCTCTGCTTTACAGAGAGAGAAAGTCAGAAAACCTTGGAGCTGTATCCTACTGTAAACACGGTGGGATAATTCACAGGGACAGGAGGACAGCACATATGCTGGAAGCTATGTGCTCTGTGCCCATGCGACCCACAGCACTACATTCCAGTCTGTGGGAGCATTTAACACTTTATTTGGAAGGAAAAAACTATTTTTGTCCCTTTATTGACCCTTCTCTTGCCCCTCTTAAGGCTTCACTTGAACATGAAGAGGGGAAAATCCTCCGCATCCAACTTGAGCTGAACCAGGTAAAGTCTGAAATTGACAGGAAGATTGCTGAGAAAGATGAGGAAATTGATCAGATGAAGAGAAACCATGTCAGAGTTGTGGAGTCCATGCAGAGCACCCTGGACGCTGAGATCAGGAGCAGAAACGAAGCCCTGAGGCTAAAGAAGAAGATGGAGGGGGATCTGAATGAAATGGAGATCCAGCTGAGCCATGCCAACCGCCTGGCTGCTGAGGCACAGAAGAATCTGCGAAACACACAAGGAGTGCTCAAGGTACAGTAAGTCACACATGCCGGGAGCGATAGCTCAGCTGGTCTTTTCAGCATGCCAAGGAGTCTGCGCCTCCAGGTAATTTCTCTCAATCGTTTTACAGGATACCCAGGTACACTTGGATGATGCTCTGCGAAGTCAAGAAGACCTGAAGGAGCAGGTGGCCATGATTGAGCGCAGAGCCAACCTGATGCAGGCTGAAATTGAGGAGCTGAGGGCTGCTCTGGAACAGACAGAGAGGTCCAGGAAAGTGGCTGAACAGGAGCTTCTGGATGCAAGTGAACGAGTGCAGCTCCTGCACACCCAGGTCAGGGCCTAGTGTGAAAAGAAATCCCACAAACCCCAAACAGGAGATGACTCTGTACATACCCTGCTCCAAAGAGCAGCGCTAGGGAGTGTTTAGAAGATTTATGTTCCAGAAATGGCCTTTATGCTAATGTCCATCAAATGGACCTTTTTAAACAGAAAGCATGGAACTGCAAGGCCATCCTTGGTTTTCTTCATGTTGCTGTGTTGAAGGCGACACAGGGATGATGAAGGTTATAATTGCAGTGATGTGATGGAGGTGAACAAGTGTCTCAGGGCTCTGGGAGTGGCTTTCCTGCCTCCTATACAGTTTCCATCATTGGATACTTTAATGTCATCTCTGCCATTCCCTGGGGCTCAGGGAAGTATTTCTACACAGTGATTATTTTGTTCTGGAATGGACCAGATTTACAACAATTGGGACATAGGGTTTGTCACAGGCTATAGGGGTAATGATTGTGAGAGCTCTTAAAGTATTCACGGCATATTCTCCAAAGAGCAGCGATAGGCAGTGTTAAGTAGCAGTTAAGACCTTTTCTGAAATGAGCATTGTGGCAATACTCAGTAGGATGGACCATTGCTGAAATGAAAACAGAAAACTGCAAGTCTGTGTTGAAGGCTACATTGCGGTTGTGAAGGTCAGAGGCAATTACAGCAATACTTGAAATTGAGTGATGAAGGGTGACATCTGGGGCCTCAGGTAGCCTTTTGGAATCATTCTGTGTACCACTCTGATTCCAGTGGATTTGATAGTTGAAAGCAGTTATCGGAAAGGGGGTTCCAAAAAGGATGGATCTAGACTGTTCTCAGTGGTACCAGATGACAGAACAAGGAGTAATGATCTCAAGTTGCAGTGGGGGAGTTTAGTTTGGATATTAGGAAAAGCTTTTGCACTAGGAGGGTGTGGAGCACTGGAATGGGTTACCTAGGGAGGTGGTGGATTCTCCTTCCTTAGAGGTTTTTAAGGTCAGGTTTGACAAAGCCCTGGATGGGATGATTTAGTTGGGGTTGGTCCTGCTTTGAGTAGGGGGTTGGACTAGATGACCTCCTGAGGTCCCTTCCACCCTGATAGTCTATGATTCTATGAAGGGAGAGCTGGTGGGTTTCCTGCCTCAGACGTAGTTGCTGTTGGTGGATACTGTTAAATCATCTTTGCCAGAGATTATATTTGGGGCTCAGAAAGTGTTTCTAAAGAGCAATTATTGCACTCCCTGGCAGGTATTTTCAACCTATTTTCACAAGGGATGATATCACCGGTAGACCTTAAAAGCATCTTCCCATTGTACCCTTCTGTAATGACACACATTGAAGTGTGTGCTATACTAAATTGTTTGATATATATGGCAATATATATCAAACGTGCTTTTTGTGTTTGTTTACCAAGTACTCCTTACTACTATCTTTATTAAGGCAATATTAATCTTTGTATTAACATAGTCCTTATTCACTCACTACTTCTGTCCTTCCTGAAAGCACACAGCCTTGGTATACAGGGTTTGTAACAGACTGAGGGGGGGGGAGGGGTAATTAATGTTTTTGAGAGCTCTATCTCAAAATATTCACAGCACATCACTGACTATCTGCCAATGTTCTTCAGTGATAATTCATTTAGAGGGGAGTTCTGTTTTACAAAATGTTAAAGTAACCTGTACATTAAATACAAATACTCAGTTCATGTTCCAGAGTCAATATTTTGGGACTAACTGTAAACATGTCTTGTCCATTGCTGTTAAACAGAACACCAGCCTGATCAACACGAAGAAGAAGCTGGAAACAGACATTTCCCAAATCCAGAGTGAAATGGAGGAGACAATTCAGGAAGCGCGTAATGCAGAAGAGAAGGCCAAGAAGGCAATCACTGATGTGAGTTGAAGGCACCTTTTTTTGGAGAACATGGCTGTGCTTGCACCTGAAATGGCTGGTTTTCTGGACCAGTTTCCTTTCTTTACTCACTAGGCAGCCATGATGGCGGAGGAGCTGAAGAAGGAGCAGGACACCAGTGCCCATCTGGAGAGGATGAAGAAGAACCTGGACCAGACGGTGAAGGACCTGCAGCTCCGTCTGGATGAGGCAGAGCAGTTGGCACTGAAGGGTGGCAAGAAGCAAATCCAGAAACTGGAGACCAGAGTGCGTATTCCCCATCTTTGTGCATTTAGGAGAATTTCCTATATCCAGTCACAGTGAAACTCAACGATTCATTTCTCATTTCAGGTGCGTGAGCTGGAAGGTGAGGTTGACAATGAGCAGAAACGCAGCGCTGAAGCTATCAAGGGTATGCGCAAGTATGAGAGAAGAGTAAAGGAACTGACCTATCAGGTAAGAAGGGAGGCCCTTTGTGTCCTCACATCCTTTCCTGGGAACATGAATTGTATGCATATGAACCTGGAGGGGAATTTTTATTGTCATTCTCAAACAGCAAGACTGTTAACAGTTATACTATGGAAAAACAAAGAGTTCACCAGGAAATCATTTGAAAGACTATTAAAATATTCATGTTATAATCTTTATTATCATACTTACCAAAATGTTTTATATGGAACGTTGCTTTCACTGTATGTACAGAGGTTAGCCGGGGTTCTTGTCTCTCTCCGGGGCGGCAGGGAACCACACCGCCTCTCCACACACTGATGATGTCTTGGGGGGAATTAGTCCAGCCATGGGAGTCTTCCTTGGCAGACCTTGTGGAAGCAGAAATAAGCACAGTATGGCTGGGCTGTGGGCCAGGGCAGGGCAACAATGAGTCAGGTGCTCAGGTCCTCAGACAGGGGCTGAGCAATAGCAGTACAAACAGTACTCCCAAGCCTCCAAAGGGCCTGGAAGAGGTGGAGACCGCCACTCGCGAGTTGGATAGCAGGGGGGACGCAGGCCCTCCCACTCCACTGCATCCCAGCCTGGGTCCCAGCAGTGGCAGAAGACTCGCTGCTGCGTCAGTGGGGATCCTGGCTGCAACACACTGACATGGGTTCTGGCAGTGCTGCAGCCAGACTAGGGTCAACTGCCCCTGGGCTACTTCCAGACTCCCCGTCTTCTGGTACCTGGGTCGGGGTGGCATCCTCCGGGGGTCCAGTACCATGGGTTCCTCGGGATAGCTGGTGAGGGGCAGGCCCAGAAAGTCCTCCTGGGAACTGGTACTGGACAGGCTTGGCAACTTCTCCGGGTAGCGGGCGTGAGGCAGGCTTGGCAACTCCTCTGGGTAGCGGGTGCAGGGCAGGTTGGGTCAGTCCTTGGGTGTATTGTGGGCCACGGGGGCTTCCCAGTCACAGGCTAGGCAGGAGGCATCTGGCCTCCCCAGCAGCTGTTTCCCCAGTGAGCTCCGAGGTGGAGCCTTTATACTTCCAGGGCACTGCCTGATCCTCTGTGCGGTGGGCTCAGAGTTCATTAGTTCCACCCACTCTGGTGTCCAGAAGGGCTCATCTCTCTCCAAGGTGGCAGGAAACCACACTGCCTCACTACACTGTATAAAATGAAGGCAACAGATAAGTAATTAGGGAATGAATTGACTCTCTTCCATTACAAACTCTTTTTAGACTGAGGAAGACCGCAAGAATGTTTTCAGGCTCCAGGATCTGGTAGACAAACTACAGCTGAAAGTGAAAGCTTATAAGAGACAAGCTGAGGAGGCTGTAAGTATCATTCTGAGGCAGGTGAATAGTCTCCCTCTAATGGGATAGAAATTATGCTACTTGAGAATTATATTAAGTTGTTTTCCACTAATTGTCTGTCTGTATGTCTGCCTGTCTAAGCCCCTGAAATTTGTTTGATGCCTTGTGGTTGTTTTTTGCAAAACAGCTCAAGTACACAGAGAATTAGTTTGTGTTGGCCATTGTTAACATCCCTTGTGGACACCTGGACGGGTTCGGAGCAACATTGTTGGGAGAGGGCTTCCCACAACACAGTGCCAATCCAGAACAACGGATCTGGGAGACTGCAGTAAACACAATTTCATTCAGATGCAAATAATTCCTTTAAATTGCAATTTTGCCAGAGCCAGAAAATGCTGTCACGTTATCAAAGAGCATTTCTTCCCCTGGGGCAATGGCTGAGATACTTCAGTCTTGGAACAAATCAGGATTTGTGTGTATCATAGCAGAGCTTGCACATCCTTTGGCCTCTACCTGTTCAGTTTACCACTCTTGTAAATTCTTTAGTATGGTGTTATCAGTCTGGTGGAATATTTACATTCCACCTGTTTTCAGGGTGCTTGTACATTTCTTTAAAATAATTTGTAACAGAAAGTTATGAGTAACTGAGAAAGGGGTTAGAATGGAAGCTATCTGAACTACAGTATACACTACCTACTCAAATATTAAGTACATATTGTGACGGAGTCAGACCAGAAGGATATAGGAGAGTGCTGGAAGGCAGGTATATTAGTCTCAGGATGTGCAGGTCCCTGTTCCCTGGATAGCCAAACAAAGGCTACTCCAGGCCAATCAAGACACCTGGGGCCAATTAAGAACCTTCTAGAAAGGAGTAGAAACAACTAGCCTAATTGGGACACCTGAAGCCAATCAGGGACTGGCTGAATCCAGATAAAAACCTCCCAGTTAGTCAGGTGGGCTGTGGGTGTCAGGAGCTGTGGAAGGAGGTTGTGCTGTTGGTGAGACTGAGTGTTGGACAACATATCATCCAGAAGGAAGGAGGCCCTGAGGTAAGGGTGAAGTGGAGTTTGAAGAAGCAGGGACTGCTGTGGGGAAGTAGCCCAGGGAATTGAATTGTGTTTTGTGGATAAAAGGTCAGCCATCTTAGCTGATACTATTAGGGTCCTCGGGCTGGAGCCCGGAGTAGAGGGTGGGCCCGGGCTCCCGCCTTTTTCCCACCTTCCATACTGGCCTGTGATGAAGGTAACTCACTAGGTGGTGACTCTTGCCAATTATACTGAGAAAGGGAGGTCACTCTGGGGCCTGGATGAGTTTCTGAAGCCCCTAAATCTGCCAGGAAGCGCAGGACCCACAAGTACAAACTTGGAGCTTTGTCACAATACATATAAAAAAGGAGTCTCCCTCTCTCTCTGTATGTATGTGCATGTGTGTGTTTCACACAGACAGATTTGCATTAGGGAACTAAACTTTTCTGAGTTTGTTGTGACAGGCTTATAGTGCTTTTGATCTGTTCCTTTCATTCAGTTCTGTCCTCCTCTTCCTTGTAAGATGCATCTCAACAGAAAATACCAATTGCCCTTTTCTTGCAAAACCACGAGCACACATTCTAATTGTAGGAAAGGCCATTTTGGGGGGAATCTAATAAAAAATCTAGCAAACAGGAGATTTTTTTAGACTGCTCATCTAAAGTGTTCCCCTTAAAATGCTTATGAGCTAGAATGGTATGGCATCTGTTATTTGGATTTCTTCACTGTCTTATCCACAGTGGATAAACTTTTAATAACAATCATATGTTTACTGGCATTTTGCAAAAGCAAAAGACTCCAGCATTATCAGTGAACATACACAGGTAAAAATACATAACTCTTAAATGTTTGCAAAAGTATTTCAATTAGTTTTAAATAAATTTTCTAAATTAGAAAATAATGAGGTAAAAAGTAGTCAGTGGGTGACAGAGTGTGGCCCTTTCCCTCGGCAAACAATTGCATCCAATCAAGTCCCAAATGTGGGAGAAGGGGAACTGTTAGCCTTTTGGTTTTCACAACACTCTGTCTCCATCCTCAGGAGGAACTATCCAATGTCAACCTCACCAAGTTCCGCAAAATCCAGCACGAGCTGGAAGAGGCCGAGGAGCGGGCTGACATTGCGGAGTCCCAGGTTAACAAACTGCGGGTGAAGAGCCGAGAGGTTCACAAGAAGATTGAAGGAGAAGAGTGAGGATGTCTCCATGCTGCAAAGTGACTGAAGAAATGCACAAAATGTGAATCTCTCTGTCACTTTGCTTTGTAATTATTGTTTATTCTATCCTCAGTATCTCGTAAATAAAGATTTTAGAGATCTTTGCATACAAAGAACCAGAAGTGGCTTTTGTGTTGTACTCATTAGCTGTAGAGTTATATTAAGGTTTGTGCACTTATATTTTTCTAACTAAACATACATAAACTGTCATCTCTACATGTTTAAAGAATTTGGGCCACCATTAAAATAATCTAATCTGACCTCATGCAAATACAAGGCCACAGAATTCACCCAGGAGTTCCTGGAGTAGAGGAAATTATTCTTGTGTGTGATGTAAGTGAATGCTGTCAATCCATCCAGTCTCAATTCAAAGCCACCAAGCAATGAGAAAGTTACCACGTCCCCTGATAATCTGTTCCACTGGTTAACTACTCACACTGTTAACAAGTTGTATTCTATTTCCAATTTGATTTTTCTAAATTCAATTTCCTGGAACTTGTGTTACATTAAATTGACCCCACAAATCAGACCTGCTCCCTGTGTAGTGTGGCAAATGGCTGGTGTATTATGGTGGGTCCTGTGCTTTCCCTTCACGTGATGAGTCAGGATGCTGCCTCTGGCCCCTATTCTTGGGTATTAAGGGCTCCACTAGTACTCTGGTAGGAGAGAGAAGGAGAGCAGAGAAGGGACCTGGGCTCATCCTCTACTCCAGCTCTCAGCCCCTTCAGCTTCGTGGGCTTCCTGCCCTCTCCCGCCTTGGGCAGGGTTTCTCTCAGTCCTCTGTGCCTGGGGAGCCCCTGTCCTTGGCTTGAGCAGGGTTTCCCTTCCCCGGTACTCTGATCCTCTAGTTAACAACAGTAATCCTCCAAACTACAGTCAGCTCTCCTTCCCACTCCCTGTCTGACTGAAGCAGGAGTTTTATTAAGTCTCTGGCAGGGCCTTAATTGTCTCCAGGTGCTCTAATTAACCTGTAGTAGCCTCTCCTCAGTCCACAAGGAATAAGTCACTGATCATCCTGGGGCTTATGTATCTCCCATCTATCACTCTCCTGGTGCTTTCTGGCCCTGCTGTATCACAGATCTTCCCTCCTCCTCTCACCTCCTGCTCAACACCACAGGGTTGGGCGATGAGAGGCAGTGCCGTTGTGACAGTCCATCAGCATTGCCATGTTGGTTTGCGGCCCTATGCTGTACCCGGAAATGGAAAGGTTGCAGGGATAGGAACCATCTAGTCACTCTCACACTCCAGTAAGTAGTATCAGTCTCTGTGGCCCATTTAACCACCACATTCCTCTGTTCATTGTTCTGGGGTTTGTTCAGGGGATATCCTTCACCTGCCCTTGTTGGCCATCTGTGTGTCTCCAGGGTTTCAATAAGTTAACGTGGTAGATCTGCTCTGGCTTTCAGCAGTCTGATTGTTTTACCGTATAGTCCACCGATAGTCCTGGTTTCCACTGTCTTATATGGCCCATGCCAGCTGGCCAGGAGCTTGCTTTCTTCTGTCGGTACCAGTACCAGCATCCGTTCTCCTGATTTCTCCCTGCTTTCGCCCGGTGGTTGTAATAGGTCCGCTGGGCCTCTAGTGCTTTCTCCAAATGCTCATGTATTATGAGGGGTCACTATTCACTCTCTCATCTGTGCCTCGTGCTCAATGACATTCTTCCCTGGGTCAGGCTGTTCTTCCCAATCCTCCTTGGCTATATCTAATATGCGTCCATACAGTGTCCATACAGTAGCTCAAAGGGGGAGAATCCAGTAGACGCCTGGGCAATCTCCTGTATCGCAAATATCAAGTATGGTAGAAGGGTATCCCAGTCTTTTCCAGCCCGGGCCACTACTTTCTGGATCATGCTTTTGAGGGTATGATTAGATCACCCAACCAGGCCATCTCTTTGAGGATGGTAGACTGAGGTCTGCAAGGCCGGGAGGCGGAATAGGGTACGCACGTCCCTCATTAATTTCAACATGAAGGGAATTCATTGGTTGTTCAGGATCTCCTTAGGGATGCCCACTCTAGCGAAAACCTTGAGCAGTTCCTTTGCTATTGCTATGTATATGGAGCTTCTTAGGGGGATGGCTTCTGGGTACTATGTGGTGTGGAGAACACAGATGCTTCAGTGGCTCTAGAACGATCTTTCTAGAAGGCCCACTAGGTCCACGGCTACCCTTTGGAAAGGGACTTCAATAAGAGGCAAGGGCACCAATGTGGCGCGTATATGAGACTAGGGGCTGTGCATCTGGTATTCTGGGTAGGATGTGCTATAGCACTAGACTTCCACCCATAGTCCCAGCCAATAAAACCTCCTTAGGACTCTATCCAGGGTCTCATCTACTCCTAGGTGTCCTCCAAATAAATATCTGTGAGCTAGTTCAAACACTGCCTTTGTGTGCTTCTGTGGTACTAAGAGCTGCTCTACTTCTCCCCTTCCCCCATATTTGGGCTACATAGTACAATAAATTGTATTTGACCACATATTATGGCCCAGGGCCTTTGGTTTTCCCCTCTATGGGCATGCTGTTTACCGCCACTACCTCTTCCCTTGTGTATAGCAGGACATAGGCTTAGTCCTGCCCAAAATTCTCACATTTTATGGGATCAGTTTCAACTCCGCCCTGTGAGTTGCTCCTACTGGTGCTGGGCACTGCTTCAAGATCCTCACTGGTCCGAGCTGTCTCCTGGCCTCCCGAATAGGTTTGCCTACCAATCAGGATGGCTTTCTGGTTCCCCACCAAAATCCTGGTTCCTAACCTTTTATCTAACCTCCTTTCAGGCCTAGATTTCTGGGGCTTCTCAAAGGATGAAAATAATTCTTGGGCAAGTCTAATGAAAATTGGGGTGGGGCTATCCATGGGTGCCTAAGTCTATATCTGGGGGTTGCTACCCTTCCCTAACTCTATTGAGGGGACTACTGATTAAGACTGGGTAAGGGAGTCTGGGGACCACCCCTGTGGTCACCTTGGTAGTATTCCCCTGGATCTCAACCTGCACTGGGATTGTAGGTAGAAATTTACAGTGACATGGCCACACATCACTCCTGTGGTTTTGGCCCATGTCAGTTGTTCTTGCCCCACTTATTTCCCCAAGACCAGTCTGACAGCACTCCCAGAATCCACCAAAGCTATGGTCTTGCTGCCATTCATTTTTACCGATCTCGTGTACCCATGTGGGGTTGTTGCAACCCCCACCAGGCCCATTAGTCTACATCCCTCCCCATGATACCCCAGATTGCCCTGCATGGGCTCCTCCCTGTTGGGGAACTGGGCTGCTATGTGCCTCAATTCCCCACACTGTTAACACTGATACCTTACCCCAGTTGCCGCCCTCTGCATTGGGCTAATTGGCCCACTCCCCCAGTTCCCTTTCCCAAGTCCCCTAATCCCTTCAGGGCCTCAGGCCATTCCTCAGCACCCCTCCTTCCAGTTATGGTTCTCCTGGAGTTCTCGGTAGCTCAGTGCCTCAGGGTTGGGAATGGCTTCCTGGTCTGTCATGCCTCATCTCCTGGAGTCTGGAACAGTTCACGAGCTGCCAGCTGTCTCTTTACGAGGGTAACCAGCCTGTCATAGGTGGAAGGGTCATTAAGGCCAACTCAGGCTCAGAGGCCCGAGGGTCATCCCCTCGTATACCGGTCCAGCACTAGGAGCTCCACGTGGGGCCTGACATGCTGCCCTGCTCCCCCACAGCAGGGGAGAAGGATCTCTAGAGCTGCCGCTTGCCCCATGCTAGGGGGCCCCTAGGGTCCAGGAGGAATAGGTTAAAAGGTTGAAAAGTCTGGGATTTTTCACCCCTCCCCTCCTTTCCCCGCCCCTTCCCCCCCATGCAGAGTGTGACTGGGTGCTTGGGCCTCATTCAGCCGCTCCCATTGGCCTCCAGCACCAAGAGACTGTCCCCCGCTCCACTCTCCCTCTGCCTCTGCAGGGGAGGGGCTGTGTGCTCCTGGAGCGACAGCATCTTTGTTTGCCTCCATTGGCTAAGATCAAGTGTAGTATCTGTTCTTATCAGTTTAATATCTGGTCTTCACTAGGGCGGGGGATCGACTGCAGATACGCAACTTCAGCTACGTGATTCATGTAGCTGAAGTTTGCGTATCTGCATCTGACTTACCTCCCGCCCTCACAGTGGCGGCCAGCGGCGGTGCGCTCCCCCGTCGACTCCGGCTGACTCCTCGGGGAGAGCTGGAGTTCCGGAGTCGACGGGGGCAGCGCTGGCGATCGATTTATCGCGTCCTGACAAGATGTGATAAATCGATCGCCATAAGATTGATCTTTCCCCGTGATAGTGAAGACAAGCCCCACATGTAGCCAGCCTCTGAGCGGCCTGGTAGGGAAATCTGGGGGTGGCATCAGGGAGTAAAGGGTGGGTCAGAGAGTTGGGGGGGGGGCTGTCAGGGGGCAGGGGTGTGTGGAGCAGGGTGGGGGCACACAGGCAGGGAGAATTGGAGGGGTTTGGAATTCTGGGAGTCCTGTTAGGGGGCAGGGAGAAGTTGGATGGGCATGGGAGTCCCGAGGAGGGTCTGTCTGAGGGAGGGGATGTAGGTAAGGACAGTCAGGGGACAGGTTGGGGGGAGTAGAGTCCTAGGGGAGCAGTTAGGCTGGGAGGGTTTCAGGACGGGGCAGTCAGGGGACAAGGAACAGGGAGGATTAGGTAGGGGGTGCTGTCCTGAGGGGGCAGTTAGGGACAGGTCCCAGGAGGGGGTAGTCAGGGGACAAGGAGCAGGGAGGATTAGGTAGGGGGTGTTGTCCTGGGGGGGCAGTTAGGGATGGGTCCCAGGAGGGGGTAGTCAGGGGACAAGGAGCGGGGGGGGGGGATTCTGAGGGAGGCAGTCAGGTGGGTGGGAAGTGGGAGGGAGTGGATGGAGCGGGGCTGGGATGGGGCTCCACCCCCCCATGTCCTCCTTTTTCTTTCTTGAAATATGGTAACCCTAGGCTGAAGGAGATGCCGCAGGAGGTGACAATTCCCATCCTCCTTTGCTGTCTAGCCCTGGCTGCCTGGACGGGCCTGGGAGGATGCAGAGGGGGCCTGTCACCAGCGGTGGTGAGAAGTCACGGGCAGCAGCAAAGAAGACAACAAGCAGGAGAGGGAGATAGCATCTGTTGCTGTTTCCGCAGCTGCACTCACTAGCTCATCTCCAGAACGGCTCATCGAAGAAGCCTGACCCCCAATGTGGCCAGCATAGGAGAGGGCACAGCAGCTACTCATCCTGCCCCAGCATCGTGAGTCTTTCCCAGAGCCCCTCAAGTTGCCCAGCGCTCCAGGGCATGGGCCCCCCAGGCCTGTGCATTAATCCACCACTGCAATGGCTGTCGAGCTCAGGATCCCGCCTCTGGAATGCCAGGCGGAGCTGGAACTCGTGGGGAGCGATCACCACAGGCAATCAGAAGGCAGCGTTCAGAGACAAAGGGGCTGGTTCACATTCAATTGTTGGCTGTTGCTGGAGTGGAGCCGAGGGAGACACAACACAGCCGGGGAAGTGCCCACTGACCTTCTCACTTTGGATTTTATTGGTGGCCACTGGGCCACGTCTCAGCGACAGAGACCAGCAACCCCAGGGAGGAACCTTTATTGGCCCCTGACTGGAGAGCAGGGAGACTGAGGACCTGGTAAGCATCCCCATGTTTCCTTGCTTTCCATCTCTGTACCTCAGTTTCCCCATCTTTCCAATGAATGGATAGACACTGCTCAAACTCCTGATAGTAGTGAGTCCTGATCAGACCATGAATATTAAACACTCTCAGCTCAGAAGGACAGTGGGTGAGTGTTTGGGAAAGAATTCCTACTGATTTCCTGCTGGGTTCCATCCAAAGTCAATAACGACGAGTCAATAAGTCAATTCATCGCAGTTTTAATCACACTGTTAAACAATAATCGAATACCAATTTAAATGTATGATCAATATTTCTGAATTTTTTAAAATATTTTCAAATATATTCATTTCAATTACAATACAGAATACTAAAACAATGAGGAGACTTTGTGGCACCTTAGAGACTAACACATTTATCTGGGCATAAGCTTTCGTGGGCTATGCTCAAATAAAAGTGAACGTCTCTAAGGTGCTACAAGGACTGCTCATTGTTTTTGCTGATGCAGACTAACATAGTTACTCCTCTGAAACACAATACAAAGTGTGCAGTGCTCACTATATATTATTATTTTTATTACAGATATTTACACCATAAAAAAAGCTAAAAGAAATAGTATTTTTCGATTCACCTCAGACAAGTACTGTAGTGCAATCTCTTTATCGTGAAAGTGCAATGTCCAAATGTAGAAATATTTTTAACCTAATGGCACTCCTAAACAAACCAATGTAAAGCTTTAGAGCCTACAAGTCCACTCAGTTTTACTTCTTGTTCAGCCAGTCGCAAAGGCAAACAAGTTTGTTTCCATTTGCAGGAGATTATGCTGCCCATTTCTTATTTACAATATCACCTTAAAGTGAGAACAGGCATTTGCAGGGCACTATTGTAGCCGGTGTTGCAAGGATTGATGTGCCAGTTATGCTAAACATTTGTATGCCCCTCATGCTTCTACTTGAAGATTGCACTGTCATTTTTGATCTTTTCTTACAATGCAAATATTTGTAATAAAAATAATAATTAGGGCTGTCCATTCATTACAGTTAATGCATGTGATTAACTCAAACTAAATTACGGCCTTATTTTTTGTAACAAGAATTAATTGAACACCAGAGCACCATGCTCAGGGAGGCACCAATGTCTGTCTCTGGGGCAAGGGTTCCCCTCCTCCCACCATGCTGCTCCACTGCTGCTCCCGCCTCCCTGGAGTCGCCCTGACCAAGCTGCTCCGTACTGGGGGCCTGCCCACTGTCTGCTGCGCAGAGCAGGGGGCACCTGTCTGCTGTTGCCAATGGCTCAGGAGTGAAGCCTGGACACCTGGGTTCTCTGCCTTTTCAGGCTGGGGAGGGAGTGTGGCCTGGGGCTACAGAAGGAAGATGCCTGTCCAGACTGACTACAGGTCTCTGTCATTGACCCCACCGCTCTAAAGGGATGAGATTCCCTGGGGGTCCCAACACTTGGGGAGCTTTGGCTGAGCCCTGCCAGTGTGTGCAGATCCCAGTCCAGGTGCCCCCCGGGGGGCATGGGATGACAAGGAGTCAGCCCAGCTGTGGAGAAGACAGGCTCATTGGCGAGAGGCTGCGTTGTCCCAAATTCACGGCTGCTCCCTGCTCAGTTCCCGGATGGATTTGCTAAGGAGGATGTGGAGGAGGAGGAAATCTCGGCGAGTGGCCCTGGAGCCAGAGGGGGGCAACTGCCAGCCTGCCCAGATGGAGAGCTGCCCCTCCATCCTGTTGGCAAGGGAAGCAGCTCCCAGCCGGCCAAGGAGATGGACCCGCTCGGCAACGCCGCTCTGGGTTTGGTGCTGCTGGAAGGCCAGCCCTGAGGGGCCCAGCCCCACTGCAGGTGAGGAGACCCTCTGGGCATGGGGAGGAGCAAGGGACCGTTCACACCCGGTCACTCTGTCAGAGACATTGGGGGATCCCAGCCCAGGGATCTGGACTGAGCTATATGAGTCCAATGATGTCAGCAGGGCATGCGGGGAACTGCTGGGAAGTGGGTCCCTGATGCTTTGGGGCAACTCCCAGGGAGGATGGGACAGTGAAGAGTCCCATTGGCCATGGGGTCTGTAGGAAGGGCAGTGTGGGGATCTCTCTGCTGTTGGGCTTTGGGGTCTGTGAGAGGGGCAGTGTGGGGAGCTCTCTGCCATGGGCCCTGGGGCTGAGGGGTCTGTAGGAGGGGCAGTGTGGGGCTCTGGGACTGAGGGGTCTGTGGGAGGAGCAGTGTAGGGATCTCTACTATGGGTCTGTGGGTCAGTGGGGTCTGTGGGAGGGGCAGTGTGAGGATCTCTCTGCTATGGGGCCCTGGGGCTGAGGGGTCTTTAGGAGGGGCAGTTTGGGGATCTCTCTGTGATGCGTTGCTTACATGGGTGAGGGAAACATTAAACCTTCTCTCCCCCTCCTTTCACAACCCTGTCCTTCCTCTTCCCCCTCCTCCCCACAGCTGCCATAGAAGAAGAGGGAGAGGAAGACCACATGTACAGAAAGGAGGAGGAGGACGACAACGACGTGTGTTGGGAAGGGGAAGTGGAAGGGGAGTGGGACATGTGGGGGGAAGGGGAAGGGAGAGGGATGTATGGGGGAAGGGGAGTGGGACGTGTGGGGGGAAGAGGAAGGGGAGGGGGACATGTGGGGGGAAGGAGAAGGGGAGGGGGATGTGTGGGAGGAGGGGGACGTGTGGGGAGAAGAGGAGGGGGACACGTGGGGGGAAGGGGAGGGGGACGTGGACCACATGGACCACGTGGACGACGATGTGTGGGGAAGGGGAGGACGACGTTTGTGGGGAAGGGGAAGGGGAAGGGGATGGGGAAGTGTTGGGGGGAAGGGGACGTGTGGAGGGGAAGGGGAGGGGGACGTGTGCGGGGAAGGGCAGCCGCTTCCCCCCACACGTCCCCTTCCCCCCCCCCACATGTTCCCTTCCCCGCACACGACGTGGACAACGTGTTTGGGGACGGAGAGGGGGAGGACAACGTGTGTGGGGAAGGGGTGGACAATGTGTGTGGGTACGGAGAAGAGGGAAGACGACATATGTGGGGACGGGGAAGCGGGAGGACGACTTGTCTGGGGAAGGGGAAGGAGAAGGGGGAGGACGACTTGTCTGGGGAAGGGGATGGGGAGGGGGAGGACGATGTGTCTGGGGAAGGGGGAGGACGACGTGTCTGGGGAAGGGGAAGGAGAGGACAACGTGTGTGGGGACCGGGGAGGGGAGGATGACATGTGTGGGCAAGGGGGAGAGGAGGATGACGTGTCTGGGGAAGGGGGAGGGGAAGGGAAGGACGACTTGTTAGGGGAAGGGGAGGACGACTTGCCCATCTGAGTAGAAAGTTGGCAATCCTATTAGACAAAGCCGTGGCAGTTGGAATTCAACACAAGCAAGGGGCTCCTGTCCAGCTGCCAGCTCAGAAGGCCACTCATGAAGTTCTGGCCTGTGTTCTGCTAGGCTGCTGTGATGCAAGAGTAGGAATCCTGCGTGTGTGGCATTGTCAAAGCAAAATGACTAGTAAATCACTTTCCCTCATTTACTCATGAAGACTGTGAATTTTTGGAGGTGCCAGATAGAGAAGAGCCTGTCAGGGGAAAGGAAGCTGTTCATCCTAAGCACAGATGTACATAGAAAACCAAGGCAGGTAGGGAAGTAGCTATTTGGTGTGTGTGTGTGTGCTTGACCTTCTTTCTTCGTTATAGGACTTGCTGAACCACAGTTTGTAGAGTTCAATGGAGGATTTAGCTGAGCACAGCCGGATTGGTTCCATGAGGTTCTTACATTCTCTGACACGCATCAAGAGAAAGTTGTGGTTGTGGGTAAGTGTCTTTTTGTATGGGCTGCTTTACAGTAGGGGGAGGGTTCGACCGAAGATACGCAACTTCAGCTACATGAATAACATAGCTGAAGTCGGCGCATCTTTGGCCGACTTACCTGCCGTCCTCACAGCGGCAACAGTCGGCAGCGGGCTCCCCCGTCAACTCCAGCTTGCGCCTCTCGGCGAGCTGGAGTTCCAGAGTCGACGGGAGCACCTTTTGCGATCGATTTATTGCATCTTAATGAGACACGATAAATCGATCACCAAAAGATCGATCACTACCCGCCGATCTGGTGGGTAATGAAGACGTACCCTGTGTGTGAATGCATATGAATTGAGACATCTGTGAAGAAATAAACCCAAGTGATAAACTGATGGGATGGTGCATGTACACCAGTGGGGTACTCCAATTGTTCCCACTCCTAGGATTCCCTACCAATCTCTTATAGTTTACAGTCATTCAGTTCACCCCCACCCCATATACATTTTTTCCACTACAGGAGGAAGAGACTGTGCTGGACAGGGGCAAGAAAGGGGCTGCAGATTTGAGGGGGTCCTCGGTCAGGGGGCAGTAGGCTGCTGCAGGGTATTGGAAGTTGCTGTGTTAGGGGAGCAATGGTGCTGGCATTTGGGGGAAGGAACTATTAGAGACTTGGGCAAGGGAAAGATCTTGCACTGGCAGGTGTTGATCCTGGAACTCCTTGATGCAAGTAGCAGGGATGTTTTTGGAGCCCGGTGCTCTGCGCGGTGAAAGGCACCGTGCACCAAAAATACTTGAGCTGCTGTGGGCCATGGAACAGCAGTAGCCACAATGGGAGCTCTCTTCCTCTCCTCTCCCTGGGCTTTAGCTGACACCTCCACATAGTCATGCAGCTGGGCTGTGTGCCAAGGCAGCTGAGCAAGGGCATGGCAACTGAGCTGGCTGCCCAGCAAAAACAGGTACATTCACTGAGGACGCTTCATAACTGGAGCAAGGACATGTCCCACCCTGAACCTAGTAACCATTTTACATCTGGTAAAGCGTGATGAGAACATTTTACACTACACGAGCTTTGTGAATAGAAGTGTAAATGAGAATGTTTTTCTAGAGTGACTGCTGTAAGCCCCACTAGAGGCTGGCATTATGTTGTTCAGGCTATGTCTACACTGTATCATTTACAGCAGTGAAGAGGCTCTATGGCTTAATAACTCCTGCCTCCATGAAAGGTGGTAGCTGTGTTGGTGTGAGCTCTCTTGCTGACATAGCACTGTCTACATGGGTGCTTAGGTCAGTATAACTTACTCAGAGGTGTGGATTATTCACAATCCTAAGCGATGTAAATTATACTGAAGTAATTTGTAGTGTAGACATAGCCTCAGTGCGCAGTTTTAGATTTGATGATCCAAGGCAGTGGTCTTGTGAGCATAACTCAGCTGGGATTCAGTACCTAGATACCTTAGAAATACCTGAGAGAGCACATTCTCATTATTCCAGATGACTGGACAACTTGTGTGCAAAACCCCAAACAAAGAAATGTTCTAGGGATTTCATTGCACCCTAGCCCTCTAACATTCCAGCATCCATAAGCAATTTCCAGATGGGGAGACGATATAAAACAGTCTTAACTGTGGTTGTCATCAGTGATGTCTCTTACCGTTATTCTGCTTTTTTTCCAACTGCAGGTCACGTTCCTGTTCATCCAGGTTCTACAGAGAGTGTTTGCCTTGCTTGGTGTTGTCAGTAGATACCGGTGTGGTGCTCTGCTCTAGTTCAGTGATGATATCAGTCAGCTGCGTGCGTGTTCCCTGTGTGTGCTGCCTCAGCTCTGCAGATCGCTGACACAGCAGACCCAAGAGAACCCCCAAAGACCACAGACTCTAGTAAGGTACAAAGGCACCCGGGCCAGGTTTATTGTCGAATGAAACACAGTCTCTAGCTTCGCCGGACTAACGGTCAACAAGTCTGAAAGTCCCTATGTGCTCCCCAGACAATGGACTCAGCTCAGTCAGTAGCAGAACCGCTAATGCCCCCTTGGCTGGACAAAGACACTGCCCCAGGGCTGTTATTCTTATACACAGGTACAAACAAGTTACACATCACTCCTGACGTACTGAGGTGCATCCCCTTTACGTAGTAAGGTACATCCCCTCTACGTAGTAAGGTGCCGCCTCTCACCTTGTACAGGTTGGTTTGATCAAAACAACTCTATCCATCATGTTACCCTTTTGCTCCTGTCTTTAGGATGGGTTGGCCTGTTCCTTGTAATCTGTGTGGAATGTGCCAGTGTCCTAGTACCTCTTAGCTCTGTGTACTTTTGCAACATCAGCCCTTTCCTTGCCAACTTCTGTGAGCAGGGCCTGCCTCTAGCTCACAGCTTAACTTTGCTTTGTTAGTGTAACCCTTCTGCCCATCAGAGTTGGCAGCAACAAGGGCCGGGTTC
>ML677373.1:3637858-3658361 GCA_007922305.1 Dermatemys mawii
GCCCAATCTTCCTCCTTTTTCATCTGGGCTTGGGACCGGCATTGGCGGAGTTGAGCCAGCAAATTAGAGCGCTATAAAGCACCAGTGTAGCCAAGCCCTTTGTCTATACTACAAAGTTCAAAGCGCTGCTGCAGGAGCTGAGCCATTGCTCCTGGTAATCCACCTCGAGGAGGGGTTAGCTAAGATGACTAGACATTCAGTGTGAAAAATTGGAATGGGGTGGGGGCTAATATAAGAAAAAAAAAGCCCCCTCTTAGTCATGCATTGCTACCCCAGAGCAGAACTGTTGCCTCAAATGTTTTTGTTCATTTCATTCTCAATATAGTCCTTTTGATGTTTATCACAACATTCTATGCACCTTTAGCTGTTAGTTATTACAGTTACTGTCATTTGTACATGTTCTGAGCAGGTAACCTCATTTTCCATAATGGCGTTCAGGTGTTCATCATGGCATCTGAGGCAAAGGACAGCTTGGACTCCAAAAATGTGTGAAGCTTCTTTATGGACCTTTGGTAGGAAAGAGGCCAACAGACATTTGGAACCAGTTCCAGCTGTCTCCTAGAGAGTTACTTACATCTGAATTTTGGAACATGTGTCTTTAAAAAAGTATTCTGAGCACCCATTGCTCTGGGACTTTGAGTTATAGAGACAGTCAAGCTGCAGTCTTCTTCCACAGCATCATTTTAAATGAAGCTTCTTAAACATTTAGAAACCTTATTTACTGTACATACAACAATAGTTTAGTTATATATTATAGGCTTATAGAAAGAGACTTTCTAAACATGTCAGAATGTAGTACTGGCACACGAAACCTTAAATTAGAGTTAATAATTTTTTTTATTTGCTTAGTGAGCTAGGCCAGGGTTTTTTTTACACGTATGTGTGATAAAATGCTGCCCCTAAGACTATACAACCTGCAGCAGAGACAGGTCCCACTTTGCCAAAAAGGCCACCTGGGGTAGCTAATTCAAGCAGATAGCAGTGTGACATACCTCTGCTGTGAGAAACTTCTATCTGTAGGGATTAGCTTCAACAGATAGCAGTGTTGCAGGTAGCACATCCCTACAGACAGCAGTTTTTTACATGTATGTGTGATAAAATGCTGCCGGTAAGACCATGCAACCTACAGCAGGGACAGGTGCCACTTTGCCAAAAAGGCCACTTGGGGTAGATAATTCAAGCAGTCTCACATGTAAAACCAACCAGAGAGCCTTCTTTAACAGAGTAAGAAGCCTTGTGGATGCGAGGGAAGTGGTCGACATGATCTATCTTGCCTTTAGTAAGGCTTTTGATACTGTTTCCCATCAGGTGACCAGATGTCCCAATTTTATATGGGCAGTCCTGATATTTGGGGCTTTTTCTTATATAGGCTCCTATTACCCCCATGCCCCTGTCCCAATGTTTCACACTTGCTGTCTGGTCACCCTACCCCATGACCTTCTCATAAACAATCTATGGAAATGCAACCTAGATGGATCTAAAATAAGATCGGTGTAAAACTGGCAGGAAAACAGCTCCGACAGAGTCGTTATCAGTGAACCACGGTCAGGCTGAAAGGGGATTGTGAAAGTGGGATTCTGAAGGGATCAATTCTGGATATATTTCTATTCAAAATCTTAATCAATGATTGAGATAGGAAGACCAGACAGCAAGTGTGAAAAATCAGGACAGGGGATGGGGGGGTAATAGGTGCCTACTGAAAAAAAAAAAGACCCAAAAAACAGGACTGTCCCTGTAAAATCGGGACATCTGGTCACCCTAGACTGAGATAATGGCATAGAGAGTACACTTATAAAGTTTGTGAATGATAAGCTGGTAGGTTCCAAGTGCTTGGGAGGATAGGATGAAAATTCAAAATGATCTCGATAAAATGGCAAAATAGTCTGAAGTAAATCCAAGATAAAAATCAAATAGCATTTTGTTACAAAAGCTGTTTCTTCTATCTATACATACTAACTGCTACAGATAGCACATTTCTACACGTAGGAATTTCACACATTCTATAATGCAAGAAACTGCTACCTGTAGACATTTGCTACATTTGGTAGCAGTTTTATACGGTAGCATTTTCTTATACTCTAACTATGAGGCACTGCTACGGTAGCACATTCCTACGGGGAGCAGTATAATATACTACACCCAGGGACTAAGGGGGTCAGGGTTCGGTCCCCTAATGGGGGAGGGGGCATTACAGGGCGGGGCTCGGTTCTCTAACGGGGGGTATAACGGGGCGGGTCTCGGTCCCCTATGGTGGTGATGGTGGGGGAAACGGGGCTGCTGCCTACAGGCAGGGCTCGGTGCCTTGGGGCGGAGGGCAGTAAGAGGGAGGCCTCGGTCCCTTGAGAGCATGTAGGGGGGAAGGGGACCCCCCCCCAGAAAAGACACAGGGCAAGACAAGCTGAGGACGGAGGCACAAAAGCCATGGACCAGCAGGTTCTAAGGAGCCTGTGATCAGCCGCATCTAAAGCTGTAGAGAGATCGGGGCAGACCAGAGCCCCTGTGATACAGCCAGGAAATAATAATAAAAAAGAACCGTTAGAAGTTTTGGCCTGGTCGGTTTCCGGGGAGTGCAGGGGTCCAGGATGGAGCCGGAGGGGAGAATCCAGGCGCTGGTTGCGAACAGTGTGTCCGAGTTTAAAAGTGAAACGAAGAAGTGGGGGTGGAGCTGTAAGTGGAGAGGCAGGAGCAAGGGTGGATTTTTTCAGGGTGGAGAGACCAGATTGTACTTCTAATTTTAAGGGAGGAGGCCAAACGAGAGCAAAGGGGTAGGAAGGGAGAGAGTACGAGTGATGAGGTCACTAGCTGGGAAGGATCAAGGGGACAGGTGGAGGTAAGAGCCGATGAGAAACCTCCGCATCAGTGACAGGAGGAGGAGGGTGGTTGTGGCCAATCTTGTAGATATTCATTTGAAAGAGTCATCAGGATCTTTCACGGAAAGGGAGCAGGGGGAAGGATTTAGGAAGAACTCACAGGTAGTGAATAAGCAGCTGTGGTTATGTTGTGGAGTCGGTGAGGCTGGAGACACAGTTCTTTCCAACAAGAAATATGAGAGAACTGGAGGAAGAGAATGAATTTCTAGTGGAGAAAGTTCACATGGCCACCGGACTTTCTCCACAGGAGCCGAGGTTGTTGAGGAGTCAGGGCTGTAGGACAGACGTTCAAGCGACAGAGAAAGAGGCAAAAGAATCCAGTGCATTGGAGAGAATCCAGAGCTGAGTCAGAGCAGAGGGGGAGGGGGAGGGAACTGAGAGTAGTGAGAATAAATCATGGATATGAATGGTCATGGAAGGGACTGGTAGATAATGTTGAAGGGGATTAGGTGACAGAGATTAGGCAGAAATTGAAAGATCAGAGAAGTTGTAGTGTTTAGTCAAGGGAGGCTTGAATAAATGACCACTTTGGTGAGTGGGAGAATTGTTACATTACTTGAAATCAGATCAGGAGGGGAAGGCAAAGAGATGGGCAGCTAATCAGATGGAACATCATCGTGGAAGATGAAGTTACTTAGGGTGAACATGGGAGAGAAGAGTCAAAGGGAGAAAATTGGATGGGGAAGAGCAAGTGACTGCTATATTTTTTTGATTTCTTCCTCTCCAGCTTCTTCTACCACCTTACATATCCACACCACATTCAATTCCTTGCCACTTCTTTCACTTCAGCATCACCAAGATCTTTCCTTTCTTTCCCCACAGCCAAATCTCTTCCACCATATATATATGTGTGAGTATAACCCATTATATCCCCTTATATTCCACAGCAAAATCTCTTGGTCAGGGCCCCATTATAGCTCACTTAAGCTTAGGAAAGCCTAGAAAAAGTGTAAATTAGGTACAGGAGATGGTTCAGCTTCAAAGAGAAGAGGAAGCAAGATATGAGGAGGAACAGAGGAAAAACCAAGCAGGCTGTGATGACCTTTGCCCAGATCATAGAATATCAGGGATGGAAGGGATCTCAGGAGGTCATCTAGTCCAACCCCCTGCTCAAAGCAGGACTAAACCCCAGTTAAATCATCCAACAGAATTTTGCCCTATATCCCTAAATGATTGAACTCACAACCTTGGGTTCAGCAGACCAATAGCTCAAATGGAACATAGCTGCTCTGGAAGGCTGTGATTTGGAAGGACGATGATGGTCTCTGGGGTAGCTGGGTCAATTCCATGTAGGGTTTGAAACTCAGGACAGCGACCGCAAACTGAATCCTGCTTTGGGAGAAGCAGCGCAGAGAGCAGTATATCAGGGCGGGTGGCATGTTCCTACCTCTGCTGCCACTTTCCAAACCAGCTGAAGTTTTCTTAGTGTGTGGGACTTCATTCTGAAATACAGAGAACTACAGTAGCTGGGTATAGATTACAGAAGAATGAATCACTGTGGACAGAGTCGACTATGATGGGACTCAATGTGAGCTTCTGGCCAGCTGAAGACTTTCACACACCGCTCATGGAGGAAGAGGACGATCAGGTCTGTGCTGGTTCTTTCTTTCTCCTACAGCTTCTTTGTCCAAGTCTACACTACCCACCGGCTCGCAGGTAGAGATCGATCTTTTGGGGATCGATTTATCATGTCTCATCTAGATGCAATAAATTGATCCCTGCGTGCTTTCCTGTTGACTCTGGAACTCCGCTGCGCTGAGAAGCACAAGCGGAGTTGACGGGGGAACTACTCAGCTCTGTGAAGACGCCGAGGTAAATTGACCTGAATACGTCAACTTCAGCTACACTATTCGCGTAGCTGAAGTTTTGTATGTTAGATCGATTCCCCCGCTCCCCAGTGTAGACAAGGGCTTTGCTGAACCACAGAGCTCTCTCCTAGGGTGAGGGAGGGGTATAAAATGAGCATGCTCAGAAATGCTGTGGGTCTGCACTGTGCACCGGAGAACACAGGATGGCAATGTTGTTCAGTCCTGTCAGGCACAGCTTAGAGCAGCAGCAGCAGCTCTCATGCAGTAAAAAGTGACCCTCCAGCGGGACACAGCAACCCTGCAGCACAGCCCACATTATCAGGAAGAACAAGGCTTCCCCACACCCTGGGAAGGGAGAGGAAGAAGTACCTGGACATCAAACTGCTGCCCTTCCCCTTTATCCTTTCACATTTACCTTTCCGGGATATAATGTATATTAAATGTTCACTAACATACACTGATAGCTTTGCATGCAAGATGCTGTGCACCAGGGGTCTCAAACATGAGGCCCGCGGGGTTATTTTCTACCGCCCGCCAGCTCCCCGCAGCCCCCCGCCCCAACGTTTACCTAGAGCAGCTCTGGCTTGGCATGCACTGGGGGGTGGGGGGGCAGGGCAGGCTCGCTGCATTCCTATCTGCCTGCCCTGCCCCCCGCCACTCCGGGAAGCATCTGGAACCTTGAGGACGGGGACACAGGAGTCTGTGTGTTGCCCTTGCTTCCAGGCATGGCCTCCCGCAGCTCCCATTGGCCGGGAATGGGGAACCACGGGGGGGATTTTAGGGAAGGGGTTGGAATGGGGGCAGGGAAGGGGTGGGAGGAAGTGGGGCAGGGGCGGGGCCTCATGGAAGGGGTTGAGTGAGGGTGGGGGGAGCAGGAGGGTGTCAGTGATGCAGCCCTCAGGCCAATGTACTAGTCCTCATGTGGCCCTCGTGGTCATTTGTGTTTGAGACCCCTGGACTAGATGATCTCCTGAGGTCCCTTCCAACTCTGATAGTCTATGATTCCATGAGGGCAATATGCCAGTCTGCTTTGTGTCATAGGGTTTCCTGGGAGTGAACCCTTTAGTATTGCTGATGATTATAAAATAACATC
The DNA here is from genome assembly GCA_007922305.1 of Dermatemys mawii. Taxonomy (NCBI): domain Eukaryota; kingdom Metazoa; phylum Chordata; order Testudines; family Dermatemydidae; genus Dermatemys; species Dermatemys mawii. Next base: position 3,643,630 of record ML677373.1, read on the forward strand.
TCTAAAAAATCCTTGCATAAATGCACAATCTGAATATTCATCTTTAGCCCTAAATGCTCAGATCTTCAGACATGAAGTTTTTTAAATAAATCCTTCAAAAGAGCACCCTTATCTAAAATACACATGTGAGCCTGGGCTGCCATCGGGCATAGGGGCACCAGTTTAATAATACTGCATAGGGCCCCATAAACACTAAGGATGGCCCTTGTTGAGGGTCTGCCCTGTTGCTGCTGGGGTTGCTATAGAGGGTTGAGGGGGTTTCCCCTGGCACCTTCAGATTCTCCATCTTCTTCAGGTTGCTCTGCATCTCCCCAGCTGATGCTAGTGAGTTGGGCCACATGTCTGGAGCCCCATCTGAGACTGGACTCTGGTTCTTGTCTTGTCCTTTTTCAAGCAGTTCCACCAACTGCACTTTAGACAACTTTCCAACATTTAACCTTCACTCTGCACAGCTCCATGGGCTGCTCCTTAAAGAAGTGATCGTGGACCACTTCTCTTAGCTGGTTGCTTAGATTAACCTTGTTTTGGCTGCTGCAAGTCACATATTGCAAAATATTCCTGGTGTATTCAGAAACCATCCTTTCTCTGTCTGTCATAGTCACAGGGTCCAGTCTATGCCCCAGCCTGTAATCAGTCTCCTGGGAATGACCCCTTTAGTGTGCCAGCCCCAAGGACCCACACAGTTCAGCAGGGGCAGACCCATGAGTGACACTACGCCCCATATTCTTTACATAGATAGTGTTATGATATGAATATGGCATAAGATCTGTTTTATGCAAGATGGGTCATGTGAGATATCATTGGAAAGGTTATGATTTACTGAATGTGATTATCCTATTTGTATGCTTGTATCATTTCTGTATCTGAAGTTAGGAATATTGATTATGTATTGATTGCAGAAGTGTTTGCACCTGGGGAATGTGCACTAGACAAAATGCAATCAGTCTGGCTGGTTAGCTAATAAATCATTAGGGAGAACAATAGGACTTTGGGGATGCTAATCTCCCACCTTCCTGGGATGCTACTTTGGCACTGCAGGATCATGTGATCCTGTCACCTGGTACTGGACACGATCTTTGACTGCTGGTATTTTTCCACTAGTAGGGAGTGGAGGGGGTCAAACTAGGAAACAAAGGATTCCCACCACATATAAATCCTTTTTAAGGCTGGGGAGTGAATTAATAAGTAACCCTGTGCTGAGTGGGAACCAGCAGCAAGCAGCTCATGGAAATGCTGCTACCCAGAGCTCAGAGGCTTCTCAAGCAATTGCCACTTATCACACATGGTTTGTAAAAATAGCCACTGCACAGCCTGGCAAGATGCACACAAAGGCTGTCAGAATTAACGGCAATGAGCTCCCTGGATGGAGAGATACTGGTGCAGAAATGTCTATTATCAGGAGAGACCTTGTTCAGGAGAAATACATACTGCCAGGATAGATGGCAGAGCTTTCGTTAGTAGGAGGTCACAAAATCCTTGTGCCTTTGGCTAAAGTACACATGGAAACTGAGAAGTTGTAAGCTAAATTAACAGTTGCTCCTGTTCCCCATAATCCAATCCAAGGGCTTGGTTACACTTACAGCTTTAAGGCGGTTTTGGTTATACCTGCCTTCAGATACAGCCCCAGAGATAGCACTCCAGTGTGTCCACACTCATAGCCACAACCACACTGGCATGGCCACATTTGCGGCACTTGCAGTGGCACGGGAGTGGTGCATTATGGGCAGCTATCCCAGCATTCAGCTGGGTGCAACGAGCTTTTCAAACGAGGGGGGTGAGGGAGAGCGTGTTGTGTGTATGTGGAGGGAGAGAGCGAGTGGATTTTTAGAGTGTTGAGAGTGTGCCAGCAAACTGTCTTTAAAATGCAAAGCCTACTAATCTTCTGCTTCTCACTCGCTCACTCGGTAAACATTTGCATTGTTGATTTGCCGAGTTATAGATAAGCTCTGAAAACTTACATCCGCATTCCTCCAGCTGAGTTCAAAACAAAGGGAAGAGTGGTCAATTGCCTTAAATAGCTTAGGGGGCGTTTCCAGAGATCACTCAAAACGCTGTATTGTTACTACCGGTTTACACTGGAGCTAAAGCATATCACCCAATACGCTACAGCTGTTAATCATCTGGGAAGGGAGGATTACCAGAACCGGTATAACCGCGGACTTATAGCACTCCACATGCCTCACCAGTCTGGATGGGTAGTGAGTTATAGCGCTCCTGGCGGCTTTATAGCGCTATAAAGTGCCAGTGTAACCAAGGCCTGAGGCTACATTTACAGTACAAACTATGATTTGGGGCTTGTGGCTACCCATGGCAGTGAAAAGCAGACTATGGCCACATTGTGGTGTGCAGCTACATGTGTTGTGCAAGGCTCTGGCAGAAAGTAGATAGCAGGAAAAGGTTTCAGCTGCCTCTTCTCTGCCAGAGCCTTTCCCCCATGGTGGTGTCTTTCCGTGTGGGGAAAACAGAGGACAGCAGTGTAGGCAGGAAGGCTAGGCTTGGGCAAGTAGAGAGCTATGTATGTGTGTGAGTTCATACCCACACTCTTGAGGTATGTCTATACTCTACTTGCCTAAGCCTGGCCTCACCGTCTACACTTCTATTTGTTACCCATGCTAGGGGCTACCTGAATGGGTGCACTACACAGAACCAAAAGAAGCATGCAGTGGAGGCATATCCTTACTGTGACAATCCCAATGTGAATTCATCATGGCGTGTGAATACACATGTGCTATACTATTTATATTTATTATGCGACTGATGTTACCATTCAGGGCTGGATTAAGGCAGTTGGGGGCTCTGCACAGACAATGACATGGAGCCTTCTGTGGCTCCCTCCCTACATCCCCACCCCATAATGTGGTCTCCCAACACAAACACACTTAGAGTGGCAGTGGCAGGAAGGCTACTCCCTGGGGGCAGGGTCTCTGTTGCCCACCAGAGCAGCAGGTTTTCGAGAAAGGAATGGGACAATTCTGCCCTCTCAGACTTTTGTTTTAGGCTATCTGAAAACTCATGCAGTTGACACTGCATCCGATAAACGTGGGTCACATTTTCAACCTGTTCTTCATAACCATGAGGGCTAGAAACTTACTTTATTTTCCTAACTGTGTGCTGAGATTTTCCTGTAATCACATGGCAGAGTAGAGGCCCCATACATGAGTTTATAGTGTTTATGTCTTAATCTGTCTCAGTTACCACTCTGTGAAAACAATGAATTGTAGAGAAAGTTTTGGAACATGAGCCACAGGATGTGAATAAAACCTTAAGGAAAGTAGATCTGTGCATGCTCAGTAGATGATTCTTGCATTGGCTGTATTTCTCGGGCAAATTCTTTGAAGGATTAGTCCTTAGTTTTAACACTGTGTAGATGCAAAAGTTAGACTCTGCAAATGGATCTGCCCCCAGGGTGGATATACCCCTCCCCTCGTTTATTGTCTCAACAATAAATGGTGGGGGGGTATATCCGCCCTGGGGCACATATACCCCCCCATTTATTGTCGCAACGCCCCCTCCCCCAAACGGTCCTGTCATAAACATACAGCTAAAGGTAGCATAAAATCCCTCCTTTACCTGTAAGTGGTTAATCAGTTCAATTAACCTAGTTGGCACCTGACTAGGAGGACCAATGAGGGAACAAGATACTTGTAAATCTGGGCGGGGAGGATGGAGGTTTTGGCTGTGCTTTTTTGTTTTGCTCCCTCTCGGAACAAAGAGGGAGACCAAGCAGGTAACCCAGCTCCTACAAAGATCCTGAAATGATATATCTAAAATTACCAAAATTGTAAGTAATAGCAAGGAAATGTGCTTGCAAGAGGGGAAGTATTGCCTCTTAGTGGCACCCAGGGTGGTGGTATATATTTGTCCCAGGTCACTGGGTGGGGGCTCGAGCTGATTTTGCATTGTGTTATTGAAATGGAACCCCTAGATACTGAACCCGGCCCTTGTTTCTGCCAACTCTGATGGGCAGAAGGGTTACAAAAGGAAAGGAAGAAGGGAGAGCAGCAGAATAAGTACAATGGACTTCAAAAAAGTAGACTTTGACAAACTCAGAGAAGTGATAGGTAAAGTCCCATGGGAAGAAAATCTAAGGGATAAATGAGTTCAGAAGAGCTGGCAAGTTTATCAAAGAAACAATATTAAAGTCACAACAGCAAACTATTCTGATGAAAAGGGAAAATAGAAAGAGGAAAGATAAAAGGCCAGTACGACTGCATCAGAAGCTCTTGTCCCACAAGCATATAGGGACAAAATCAGAAAGGCTGAGGCACAAAATGAGATACAGCTGGAAAAAGACATAAAAGACAATAAGAGACTCTATAAACACATTAGGAGCAAGAGAAAGCAAAGGAAGGAAGTATAGGTTTGCTACTAGGCAGGGAAGGACACCTAACAAGGGATGACATCAAGATGGATGAGGTGTTTAATGCCTATTTTGATTCAGTCTTCACTAAAAAAGTCAACACAATTAATTTTAACAAGGTGGAAGGAACAGGTTAAAGAATATTTAAATGTATCACTGCTCTACAGCCAAAATGCTTCTGAAATAAATGTAGTCAAACTTTACTAATTCTGGGTCACTGAGAACGAAAATGATGCTTAAAATTGTTGATTGGCTCTAGTTTTCAAGATATGCTATTGGGTCAGTATATACGACCTTTGACATGGGAATGGCGGAGGATAAGTGAGTTATAAAGGGAAGGGATCTCAATTTAAACCAGAAATAACTAAAATACATCTTTGACTGGATCTATGAATAAATCTATGAGTGGGTTTGGACAGTACTTGCTTTTTAGGCAAAACAATGAATGATGCAATCTGAAGCTGCTGTTGCGTCATACATGATATGAATTGCATCATGTTATTCCTAGAAGTCATGGATGATGCAATCATAACGAAGCTTACATCACTCTGCTGAACAAATTGCCCTATATCAGCTCTAGAAATCATACAGTGTCGTGCTCTCTTATTTGTCAGTGTTTGATTTTGCAAAGGGACACATTTCTGTTTAGCCAAAGTGAGCAGAGATGCCTCGTACTTGTGTGAACAGTGCAGATAACTTCTGCTATGTTTGTGGTGAAGTGACTTTTACATCACAAAAGCGCAGCATAACCACTATGGTTAAGAAAGCCTATCACCTTTATTTTGGCTGCAAAATTGGAGATCAGGACAAGAGGTGGGCCCCACACATATGCTGCAACACTTGTGCAACAAGTCTTCACCAGTGGTTGAACAGGAAAAGGAAATCTATGCCTTTTGCAGTGCCAATGATTTGGAGAGAGCCAACAGATCATACCAGCAATTGTTACTTCTGCATGGTGCCTCCAGTTGGAAAAGGTGTGTCAAAGAAGAAAAAGTGGACTGTGCATTATCCAAACATTCCATCAGCTATACGCCCAATACCCCACGGAGAAGGACTGCCGGTTCCTGATGCACCAGAATCATTCTCACTTGAGTCAGACGAGGAAGAGGAAGAGGATAAAACTTCTGGTCCTGAACCATCAATGTCACAGGACCCACATTTTCTCCCATCCTCCTCCTCTGAACCACACATCATAACACAAGCTGAACTGAATGACCTTGTCAGGGATTTGGAACTACCCAAGAGTAAGGCAGAGCTGTTGGGCTCCAGACTACAGCAGTGGAATCTCCTGGCAGGTGATGTTAGGGTTTCCATGTTCCGTGACCATCAAAAGGATATTGTCCCATTCTTCTTCATGGAAGGTGATCTTGTAGCCTGCAACAACATCGATGGTGTGATGGCAGCCCTCAACATCGTTCACGATCCAGATGAGTGGAGACTCTTCATTGATTCATTGAAGACGAGTCTTAAAACTGTTTTGCTGCATAATGGCAATGTTTTGCCATCAATTCCAGTTGGTCATGCAGTCCATATGAAGGAAACCTATGACAACATGAAACAACTTTTGAGGTGCATAAACTATGACCAACATCAGTGGCAGCTTTGTGGCGATTTGAAGGTTGTTGCTCTCTTGCTTGGTCTGCAGACTGGATACACAAAGTACTGCTGTTTTCTCTGTGAATGGGATAGTCATGCAAGAGATTCCCACTACATCAAGAAAGATTGGGCACTCCGACAGTCATTGGAGCCTGGGAGGAAAAGTGTTCAGCATCCACCACTTGTTGAATCAAGGAAGATTTTGTTACCACCCTTACACATCAAGCTGGGTCTGATGAAGAACTTTGTCAAGGTCATTGACAAAACACAAGCAACTTTCAAGTACCTCCGTGGAAAATTTCCAAGGTTAAGTGAAGCTAAGATAAAGGAAGGTGTCTTTGTTGGTCCTCAGATTCGTGAACTTCTTCGAGATGATGCATTTGACCATGCACTGCGTGGCAAGGAAAAGACGGCATGGAAAGCCTTCCAGTTAGTGGCAATACATTTTCTCGGAAACAACAAGGCAGACAACTACAGGTTGTTGGTGGAAAACCTCCTCAAGGCATACAAAAGCCTTGGTTGCAACATGTCACTAAAGATACATTTTTTGCAGTGTCATCTAGACGTTTTTCCACTGAACTGCGGAGCAGTGAGCGACGAGCATGGCGAGCAATTTCACCAGGACATTGCAACAATGGAGAAACGCTATCAGGGCAAATGGAGCCCATCAATGCTTGCAGACTATTGCTGAACAGTGACAAGAGATGCTCCATTTAAAGAATACAAGAGACAAGCCAAGAAGCACCGAGTAGACACTGAATAGGACTAAACTATGTACATAATAGTTTTTTGCCTTTTGTTTCATAATACATTTTATTTATATAACCCTTTTGTTGATTTTTAAAGTGCTACATAAACAGGACAGGTGAAATATTATCATGTAAAGCAACCATAAACACATGAAAAGACCTAGGTTTACAATTTATGATTAAAACTCTACTATCTACACAATATACATAGACATAAAATGTAAAAACTTAAATATCTTAGAAACAGTAGCCAATCAGTTGTTTTAATTGTCATATTTGAATTCAGCACATCAAAATACATAATAAATATCACATTTTATCTCTGAAGCAGACGACTTCTAAAAAATTGTAGACCAGTGTATTCAGTCAGCAGGTCCTGATGAAATGTATCTTGGGATACTTAGAGAAATAGTTGAAGCAGTCTCAGAACAATAGCAATTATCTATTAGACTGCCTGGAGGACAGGTGAGATCCCACAGGACTGTAGAAAGGCAAACACAGCACCTATCTTTAAAAAGGGGAACAAAGAAGACTCAGGCATTTACAGACCAATCAGCCTAACTTCAACACCTGGAAAAAAAATGGAACAAATTATGAAACAATCAGTTTGTAAGCACCTAGAGGATGATAAGGTAATAAGTACACTGGGACCCCACAATACTGCGCCCCACATTTACCGCGATCGATATTTTTGTGGGATTCCACTGTAATAGCCAATATGGATTTGTCAAGAAATCATGGCAAATGAACCTAATTTCGTTGACGGGATAGGGGATGGAGAAAAGCTGTAGAGATGATATATCTTGATGTTAGTAAGGATTTTGACACAGTTCAGTGTGACATTATCTTAAGCAAAGTAGGCAAATGTGATCTAGAAATAAAATTACTATACGATGGGTGCACAATTGGTTAAAAAATCAGATTCAATGGTTCTCCGTCAAGCTAGGAAAATAGTAGGGTCCCTCAGGGGTCTCTCCCTGGGTCCAGTACTATTAAACATTTTAATTAATAACTTGGAAAATGGAATGGGGTATAGTGTGCTCCAGCACCCCCAGGAATCGCTTATCCCTGCACCGGCCATAGTCTGGCAGTGGGAGCAGGGCAGGGATAAGGGATCCCTGGGAGGCTGTGGGGAAGTTTTGGGGCTGGCTCCCACTCGCCACCCTGACAGTGCACTCTGGCTAGGCATCTCTGAACACTCAGCCCCAGGGAGGGCGGGGGGGCTCCGGGAACAAGGGACAGAGAATAGAGTGGGACCAAGCAGTTGCCGTGCAGGGAGCAGGACAGCTGAGGTGTAAGGGGTCATCCCTTCTACCACCATGCTGAGCTGGGAGCTCTGCTACTTCCCCTCCCCCATGTGCAGAGCAGCTGCTTAGTCCCCATTCTACTATGTGGCCCTCCCTTGGGCTGCATACGCACGGGTGCCCCCAGCAGCGTGCACCAAAATCTGGCTGTGCTTTTGTCACCATGAAGCAGTTGTCTGCAAAAAACTTGTTCTGATCAGTCTCCATTGAAAACTCTGCAAGCTCTCTGGTAGTGTGTGCACAGACTGTTGGTGTTCAGCAGACAATGGATTAACACTGATCTGAGCTGCTGGGTCCTGGCTGTTTGCAGAAGGAGGTGTGGCTTCTGTTTGCAATAGAGTGCAATAGACACAGCACAACAGGTTGTGGGCATAGAGACGACTAAAAAAGTTGCCCCAAGGAACTCTGGGATACATCTGGAAGACTTTTGGGGCTGTGCGTACAGAGGAAAGCAACAAAGCTCAGACCCTAAGTCCCAGCTTAACACAGGCGTGGACTCTCCAGCCCTGCAGGGTCCTGGGACCCTGGTTTGAGCCCTAGATTGATACAACTGGTTTGTGGGTGCAAGGGGAGTTAGGCTTGAGCCTGGGCTCCAACTCAGGCTTACATTGCTGTGTAGACATAACTTTAGACTGCTTGCCTCAGAGGACTTTTGAATCGGGATTTTAGGAAAAGCAGTCAAATGCTCTCACATCTTCCTTTTCAAAACTCTGTCTCTTACATTGACCTCTGAGGAAGAACCCTTCAGTCACTCATGCACATAGAACTTGTTTCTGAGGTACGGATGCCTAAACTCTCCCATCAACTAGTCTTTGTGCCTTTTTTATTTTCCCTTGTACTGTATAGAGAATGAGGGGAGGAGGGAGTGGGATGATGACAGAGAGTGAGAATTCCTTGTGATTATATGCAATGCAATGTTTAGGGTAGCTCTTGCCTCCCACTCTTAAAAAGAATTGATGGGAATGTTTAGGGGCTGCTGAGGTATCTGGGGTTGAAGCATCCTCAGATCCCAGTGAGGCAGACACCAGAAACCTCAGTGATCCCCAAATCATATGAACTAAAGGAGTTTCCTGCAGGACTGAGGATGGAAGCATGAAATTCATCATGTGAGATTCCATGTGAAATCCATGTGAGAATCCTGTGAGATGCATCTTTAAAGAAGCAGAATTACCTGCATTATTATTTATCCCAGGCCAAAAAAAAAATCATTAAAATGGAAATATGAGTCAGAGTACATATCAATAATTGAAAGTATAAGTAGAGCCATACCAAATTCACTGTCCATTTTGGTGAATTTCACAGTCCTAGGATTTTAAAAAAAATGTTAATTTCATTATTTCAGCTGTTTAAATCTGTAATTTCAAGGTGTTGTAATTGTAGGGGTCCTGATCCAAAAAGGAGTTGTGGGGGATCACAAGGTTATTGTGTGTGTGTGGTGGTGGTGGTGGTGGTGGTGGGGTTGCGGTACTGCTACTTTTACATCTGTGCTGCTGCTAGTGGTAGCACTGCCTTCAGAGCTGGGCAGCTGGAAAGTAGCGGCAGCTGGTCAGGAGCCCAGCTCTGAAGGCAGAGCTGCTGCCAGCAGCAGTGCAGAAGTAAGAAGGCATGGTATGGTATTACCACCTTTATTTCTGTGTACTGCCTGCAGAGTTGGGCCCTTGGCAGTCACCACTCTCCAGCTGCTCAGCTCTGAGGCAGCAACACAGAAGTAAGGGTGGACTGGTAGGTTATTGCCATCCTTACCTCTGCACTGCTGCTGGCAAGGTGCTGCCTTCAGAGCTGGGTGCCTTGCCAACAGCCACCACTCTCTGTCTGCCCAGCTCTGGAGGCAACACAGAAATAAGGGTGGCAATACCATGACCTCCCTAAAATAACCTTGTGACCCCCCTGCAATTCCCTTTTGGCTCAGGACCTCCAATTTGAGAAATGTTGGTCTCCCTTGTGAAATCTGTATAGTATAGGGTAAAAGCACAGAAAAGACCAGATTTCATGTGAGGGAGACCAGATTTCATGATCTGTGACATGTTTTTAATGGCTGTGAATTTGGTAGGGACCTAAGTATAATACATTACAGGGCTGTTGTAATTATCCCCAAACCAAGTATTTTAAAACTAGGAAATTCACTTCAGAGTTAATTAACTTCAGAGTTAATGTTAAACTTTTAAAAAATCCTACCACGCTATGGTATAGAAATGCAGTGAGGGCACTCAACCAATAAGGTTCTGCCTTATAGTGACACAATGAAAACAGCAAAATGATATATGTAAATAGTGAAATGCCTCTCCTCTTCCAGTAGCTTTGGCAGTAGTTTAACTTCCTTTCTAGTCGCCAAGCATCAAACTTAAGAGTTGACAGATGTAGGGTTATCTTGAGCAGCTGACCAATTTCCTTCTTGTCTTCCCAACAGCATGTTATTAAACCAAACCAACTTATTTGTACAGTAAACTTCCCAATAACTGGTCACAATACACTATGCATAAAGTATTACAGAGCAAACATACTTCTACCACAGCTAAATCTTCAGTCTATGCCACCTCTTGCCACAAAGGGGAGCTGTGAGAGGAGAACCAAGACCACTTAAAACACTAGCACTTGTCCTGGCTGCTTGGAAGTGAGTTCTTTGTAGGGTTACCAGACAGGAAGTGTGAAAAATCGGGATGAGGGTGGGGGGTAATAGGAGCATATATAAGAAAAAGACCCCAAAATCTGGACTGTCCCTATAAAATTGGGACATCTGGTCACTCTAGTTCTTTGCCACAAAATAGAAACTTTTCCCCTTCACTGGGAGCCTACTGTCCCCTCAAATCCAATTTTATGTACAGTTATGGTGACTCCCCATGTGTCACTGTGGATTGGTAGCCTATGCAAATGAAGCTTTCCATGGCCACATCTCTTTTCATCAAAAAGATTAGAGACTCCCTTTCCCCTCTGTAGCTTCTGGCCATAGGTCTTACACAGATGATTGTGAATCCTCTCCAGTGCCAAGCATCTGCCAATTTTCTGTTTAAAGAAGTCAGCACAATCCTTTGCAAGGAGCAGGGAAGGGGGACAGGTTGAAAGTGGAAGGCTAACAAGGAGGCGGCAAAGACAGCAAATAATGCAGGAGGATTTTTTCATGGGGTGCAGTGCGGGAAATATTGTTATTTGGCCAGGGAGATGGTGGAGCTGAAGAAGGAGAGAAAAAACTGGTAGGGGAGGAAGTCAGCATGGTCACAGGGCCTCTCCAGCCAGGCTTGCTGCTTTGTGGGATTTCCTCATGGACCAAGGTGCTCCAGACTCTTTTAAGGGCCATCAAAGAGTAACCCCTCCCCCAGCTTATGGGGAAATTCTCACCAGACCTGCAGAGGCATTACCAATTATTGTTACATTTGTGGGGGGATTCATTGCTGGAGCCCATCTGTGATGAGACAATGACCTCCCCCCACAGCAAAGTGCAGCATGCTGATTGGCTGCCTGTCCCACTAGCCCATGTCCTGGGAGGGAGCAACCAATCAGAGCTGCTGCAGACAGAGCTCCCACTTCCGGTCCTCTCAGCAGCCAGAGCTGTCCTCATAGGAGGGGAAGGGGAGATAAAGAACCCAGCTGCTCTGGGCAGCCCTGCTCCTCCCCTGCTTGGGCTCAGGCACAGGTGGGTGAGGGACTCCTGGAGCCCCCAAGCCTGGGAGAGGGAGAGGGAACCCTACTGCAGCCCCCAGACCTTAGAGGGCAAAGAGCCCCAGGAGGAGCAGAGAGGGGCTGAGGAGAGATGTGAATCCTAGGGTGAGGCTGCAGGAGGGCAGCATTCATTGATGGGCACCCCAGCAGTGTGGGCAGTGTGGGGCGAGAGCTGCTGCAGCAGGGACCAAAACCCGCTCCCCAGTGCAGCTGGAGGCACTGGCAGTACTGATTGTCACCCCTCCCCTTCGGGGAGGGCAGGAGAGCACCCAGAACATGACAGATCAAATACACAGAGTCAGCGCTATGAATGGCTCAGGGATTGGGGCTGACTCATGATTTCTGACCCCTTGTGGCCCACTGTGCTGTGGCACCATCCCCCTGACCCAGAAGGGAAGGGCAGCCAGAGCCAGCTGCAGGAGGCAGCGTTTGCCCCTGCCAGGAAATGTCAGATGGGGATAGGGGAAGGGAGCTGATTGGTCCATACTATTGTCACTGGGGGGGGTGGGGCATGGGGCAAGTGTGTACCTCTGCCCACCCCCACTCCATAGGAGGGAAGCAGAAGACATGAGCATGGCTGATCTGTTCAGTTCTTTCTGTGCCTGCTCCCCACTTGGTGAGAAGAAGAGGCTGGCCCAGAACTCCTGTACTCATGCCCCACCCTGAAAGAGAAGTCACAAGGGCCCTGCTGGTGCTACCCTCTGGCCTGGGAGGAGAGGAGAGAAGAAGCCCTTGGCGAGGAACTGCTTCTCCCAGGCAATGAGTAAAGGGGAAGGCACACAGTGAAATGCTGAGGTTCCAGGGGTTCAGGGGGCAGCGAGAGGTCAGGGGAGCGAGCTGCAAAAAAAGGTGATGGCCTTTGCCTCATGGCCAGGAAGGGAAGTAAGTGTCCCCAGTTAATCAGCTGAATCCACGCCTCCCACTCCTACAATTGATCATTCTTCCTCCTCACCTCATTGTCCCTCCATCAGTTCCTTCTTGCCTCCCTTCCTGCAGCACCCTTAGCAGTGGAGGAAGAGGGTGCTGGGAGTGAGTTAATAATAATAATACATAAGTCTTACATAAAGCTTTTCGTCAATAGATCTCAAAGTGCTTTGCAAAGGAGAATAGTATCGTTATCCCTCTTTTATAAATGGGGGAATTGAAATACAGAAAGATGCACTGTCTTACCCACAATCACCCAGGGAAAGAGTTGGAACTAGAACACAGGTCTCCTAAGTCCCAGTCCAGTGCTCTAGTCACTAGGCCACACTGTCATTCCACCATAGGGCTATGGGTTAAGAAGACATACTTTACAGTGAGTGAAGGGTGTGGGAGTCAGAGAAGAGAGAACAAATAACAATGGAATGGAGTAATGAATGAGAAAGCTGGGAGGAAGGACTGAGATTGGCAAAGAAGTAATGGATATCAATAGATTGGATCTTATGGAAGGCCTGATGGAAAGGGATGCTAAACAGGCAGTAACAGTAAAGGAATTCAGATATACCAGCTTCTGATAAAAACAAAGTTGAGTGCCCATTTTGAATGTGGCAGAGAACATGGGTGAAGATCATAAGAGGAGATGAGGACAAGGAATCAAGCATTTCATGGCGTGGGTCATATGGAGTCAACGCGGATGGGAGACTAAGAGAGGAGAAGGGAGAACTTTAAGGAAGGTGTTTGGGTTGAAATAGAGGGGGAGTAGGTGACAGCTACATGGAGAGTAGACCCTGATGAAATGTTACTCCAAAGAAATGAAGGAAAAGATGGTGCAAGGGTCTGGAAGTGCCAGGGGGAGGAGAGGAGTCTGACATCCACATAGTAGCCCTTAGGGGGTGACATGTGGTGTGTGTGAAAAAATGAGTGCAGCTGCAGAGGTAGTGTGTGTTGGGATGTGTGTGAGATAGGTTTCCGTGACTGCTAGGAGGTGGAGGGAGCAGGGAGGGAACAGGATGACAGTGACCTTCCTTGGCCATACCAGAGGTAGCAGGAGAATGGGAAGGGAAAGGGGTAGAGAGGGAATATATGGCTTCTAAGAGGGGAGGGGGTTGATGAATTTCAAGGGAAGCAGCTTCCCCTCTTCGTCCTCGGGGGTGACTTGGCCCAGAAGTCCCCTTGGACCATAACCTAGTGTGAAGCCCTCAGTGTCGGGGCTGCAGAGGAGTCAGCAATGGCCAGTTGTGTGACTCTCTTGCCCGCAAAGGACGGGATCACTTGCAGCCAAGACATTAATAAGCGACCCTGGCTAGGATCTGGCCAGGAGATTCTCGCTGGGCACGGAGGAAGCCCGGGAGCGCTCAGATCCCTTTCGAGGGGCCAGCGGGCCGGGCCGGCTCGGCGCCCGCACAGAGTCGGGCTCTAGGTGTCCTGCGTGGGACTGGGAGGGGTTAAGCCGGCAGCCTCAGGCCGGGGGACGGACAGGCGGACGGGCAGGCTCAGGCGCCTGCTATACGGAGTCGGGGCTCTAGGTGTCCTGCCTGGGAGGGTCCCTGCTGCATTGCAGCCTCCGCGCTGCTCCGTGTCTGGCGCGCACAATGGCGACTCCCAGCCCCAGCAGCGGCTCGGGCTCCGGCTCCAGCAGCGGGAGCAGCACTCCGGGCTCCCAGGCGCACACGGCGGTTAGCAGCATGCAGGGTGAGCGACCCCCGCGCCAGGCCCCGCCCGCTCGGTCCCCCCGCTACGGCGCGCCAGGCCCGGGCTCCGCACCTCGGCCCGGCCGCTTCCGGGCCGCCCTCGTCGGTCCGATGGGGCCGGCAGCTCGGGTCCGACTAGGGGCCGGCAGCTCGGGTCCGACTAGGCCCCGGCTCGGCCGGGCGCTTCCTTGCTCCGCGGCGGGAGCCCGGGGCCGGGCCCGCCGACCCGCGATGGCCTGTGAGGCCGGGGCGCCGCGCAACGCTCGCGCCTGGCGCCCGGCCGGCGGCCCCGAGAGGGAACCGGTCGACTCCCGCCCTGGGGGCCGCGTTCCGGGCCGAGAGGCCTCAGGTGCTGCGGCGGCCCTGGGCCCCCGATTGCGCGGAGGGAGGCGGCGGGCTGGAGGAAGGGCGCGAGTGTCTGTAGGGGGAGTGTGCCCGCAGTGGGGGGGGGGGGGGG
>ML677373.1:3659220-3749018 GCA_007922305.1 Dermatemys mawii
TGTGTGTGTGTGTGAGGGGGAGTGTGCCTGTAGCGTGTGTGTGTGTGGACGATTGGGAGTGTGCCTGTAGAGTGTGTGTGTGGGACAGGAGTGTGCCTGTAGTGTGGGTGTGGGGATGGGAGTGTGCCTGCAGGGTACATTGCGGGGTGAGCATTAGTGTGTTTGCAATGTGTGTGAATGGGAGGGGAGTGTTCCCACAGGATGCAGACATGTGGGGTAGGTGCCAGTGTGCCTGCAGGGTTTGTGCGGGGAATGTGCCCATAGGGTGCAAGCATGTGGGGTGGGTGCAAGTGTACCCGCAGGATGTGTGCGCGCATGGGGCTGTGTGTGTGTCTGGGTGTGGGTGCAAAAGCATGCCCATAGGGCGCATGTGTGCGGGAGGGATGCGAATGTGCCCTCTGTGTGTGTGTGTGCAGGGATGCACTTGATTGAGCCCTCAGTGTATGTGTCTGAGAGGAGACTAGGGTGAGTGAGTGTGCCTAAATAGTGGAAGGGGGAGCCAATTTTGGGGCGGGGGGGGTGAGTGAGTATGCCAGGGGGTTGTGCGGTGTGCTCTTTTCACTAGGGCTGGGAGTGTTTGAGTGCACACTGAGTGTGTGGTAGCTGCTTTGGGAAGTGATGAGGTGGGGTGTCCACGTGCCTGTGCTGGCAGTGCTTTGCTATCCAGTGACTGCACACCACTCCCACTTGCCTTCTACACATTAGTGACTAGCAGAAAAAATGCTGTTTTTACCATGTAAATCTGAGCTGAGGTTGGAGTCTCGTCTCCTATTCTGTGGGGATGGTGCTCAAGGTTGAGAAATACACACTTAATGTAGCTTGAGAACTGTTGCACATGCTCCTCTTTAGGAGCAACTGGATCCTGCTAGTGGTGTTTTGACTGTCTCTGAGGATCTCTAAATAATAAGAAAGCAGCCATTCTTCTCGGAAAGGCATTCACTTCTCATTTCAGACTCCCACCTTTTTATTAGGTAACTACATGAATGGCAAATAGGCTCTTGATTTTTGTTTTAAGCATGAATGTGCAGGTTAGACATGGCCCCGTTCCTTTCTCATAGTTCTGCTGCAGCAGGTTATTTTGATCTAAGGCCTGCGTTTTCCTCCCGTTAACACATGTAAGATCTGCAGCAGAAGAGTCATTGAGTTAAAGTATGTAAACAAGTGAATATTTGCCAAGAGTAGGCAAGTTTTAATCTGGATTGTATACAGGCTGAACCTCTCTAATTCAGTACCCTTGGGATCAGACCGGTGACGAACCAGAGAATTTGCCAAATCACAGGAGGTCAATGCAGAGTGTGTGGGAAGTAAGGATGCGCGGGGTGCTGCAGGACCCCCAGGCTTTGCACCCAGCAAGACCCTGTGCTTGGGGGCCCGCTGTCGCCTGGGGTGCTGACTCCCCACCTGGGGTTCCAGCCACTGGCCTGAGGTCCTCCCTCTCCCTTCTGGAGCTTGAACGCCGTGAATCAGCTGTTCACAGCGCTCTGGAAGCACTGGGAGGGAGGAGGAGGGGTTGGTACGCGCGGGCACACAAGAGGCATGGGAGGAGAGGGCCAGAGGGGGGATCTTGGTGCTGGTGGTTGCTCTGCACCCACTAATTTTTCCCCGTGGGTGCTCCAGCGCCAATGCCGGACCACAGATGTTGCCAGACTAGGGAGTGCTGGATTAGAGAGGTTTAACCTGTATCTTTTTAGATCAGTGTTCTGTCTACTTCTTAAATATTTCTTGTGGCAAGTGACTCATCCCAGTTTGGCTTTTCTTTGCCCATCATTCTGGACAAAGGTTTAAATTGGGATCTCCCAGAATGTTAGGTTGATCTGATGTACAGCACAAGGCTTTTCTTTTCTTGTGTTAGTTTAGACTACAGTTACTTCCTGTAGAATTTCCAGCAGCATGTGTGCCGCACAAACTCTGTGGCTGGAAGGGAGTACCAGGTATACATGAGCACAGTTGGAAACTAGTACTGGGAGCAGCCAGGCTGAATGCAGCCCTGAATTTCCAGCGCAAGGGCTCAGAAAACCAATGGTTTAATAGTGGGTACATTTTTATTTAGAAACTGGTTTCTTAATAAAAAGCCAGATGAAGAATAGGCCTCTCATTTGACATAAGAACTGTAATCCTAGTAAATTGAACATTGTAAGTGCTGATTTGTAGCCTCTGCCCAAATGTCACTTTCTAAGGGCATGTCCAAACTAGGCAAATAGGTTGTGTTTTAAGACATTAGCTAATGTGTTTTAAGTAACTTGTATTTAAACACCACTTAGTTATCTAGTGGGCACAAAGACTGCGATGTTTAAAAACGTTAGCTGATCGTGGTAAATGCTGGGGTGTCTCTATGGTTGACTGTAGCCCATTAATACACAATCTTTCTGCACTAGGTACAAAATTGTGTTTAAATTTGCATTATGAAATATGTTTTGAAACACAACCTATTTTTGGAGCCCCAAGTTTGTTTCTGGATAGATACTGCAGTGTTTTGTATGTTAATTCAGTAACAAACCAAATGGAAACTGATGTAGTTAAATTAGTGTAATTTCTGTGAGTAAACAAGCCTTGTGTCCCACTTTATCAGCCAGTCTCTTGCTCGATTGGGGAGGAGCAGTTCTGATGTTTCTTACTGACTACATCCCCATTCACTGAGCACTTCTTTATTTCTTGATCCCTTTTGTTTCCTTTGTCTGTTACCTTAATATTTGTTTTGGGAAAATAGACTAAGAATACTTCAATGATCAACTTGTGGTTAAAATAGTAGCCACAACCAAAATAAGAGACGAACATTTCAGTTTTTCATAGTGTTACTGTAGGGTAAGGTAGCAGGTCTTTTCGTCAGTGTCTGAGGGTTGACCCTTTACTCTTGCAAAAAATGAGAGACTTGGGCAATGTCTACACTATAAAATTAAGTTGACTTAAGTTAGGTCGACATATAGCCACCACTGTAATTAAACTGCCGTTGCATGACCTTTTTTCTGAGGAGTGTGTCCACAGTAGCAGCTCTTGCATCGACCCAGAGAGCAGTGCACCTTGGGTAGCTATCACACTGTGCAACTTGCCACTGTCTGCCCTTGGATGTTTTGGGAAGGGTTTGCAATGCCCCATAGGGGCAGTTTCACTGTCCCGTGATGTAGTTTTCTCTATCCCATCATTCCATGTGCTTCCTAGTATATTTAACGCGACTCTTCAACAGTCCATGTAACTTGTGCATCCACCATCTCTCTCAGAAAGCATGGATCCTGCACTGCCCTCCAGCACTGTGGTGAGCATTATGAACACATCGCACCTGAGCCTGCAGTATTTTATGAGCTGTGTGTCTGATGACGATGCCTTGGTGTCTGGCTTACAGCTTGCCATGGAAAGAAACTATTCAAGATTGCTGTTAGCGTTTACAGAACAGCTGCACATGGTGGACCGTCGGTTCTGGGCTCAAGAATCAAGGACTGCATATCGTTATGTAGGTATAAGATGGCAAGCAGTGGCTGCAGAACTTCTGGGTGTGCAAAACCACCTTCCTGGAACTATGTGCAGAGCTCACCTCTGCCCTCCGGCGCAAGGACACCAAAATAAGAGCTACATTCACGGTGGAGAAGCGAGTGGCAGTCGCTACGTGGAAGCTGGCAATGCCACACTGCTGCCGATCAGTTGCGAATCAGTTTGCAGTTGGGAAATTCACAATTAAGGGTTGCTGTGATGCAAGTGTGCAGGGCCATTAATTGCATTATCCTATGAAGGAGTGTGACTCATGTATGTGAAATAGTGGATAGGTTTGCGGCCAATTGGATTCCCTAATTTTGGTGGGGTGATAGATGGCACATATATCCCTATTTTGGCACCAAACACCTTTTGACGGAGTACATCAACAGAAAGGACTATTTTCTCTGATATTGCAAGTGCTGTGGATCACTGGGGTCATTTCACCGACATCAATATGGGCTGATCAGAGAAGGTGCATGACGCATGCATCCTTAGAAACACAGGCCTGTACAGAAATTTGCAAGCCAAGGACTTTCTTTCCAGACCAAGGATTACCTCTGGGGATGTGGAAACGCAAATAGTAACCTGGGGACGCCAGTCTCTCCCTTGCAGTCTTGGCTCGTGAAGCTGTACCTTGGCATGCCCGACAGCAGGAAGGAGTGCTTCAGCAACAGGGTCAGCGGGTGCAGAATGACTGCTGAATGTGCATTTGACTGCTTAAAGGGTCACTAGTGCTGTCTCTTCAGGAGGTTAGACCTTAGTGAAGGCAGTATCCCCATGGTCATAGCTGCCCACTGCAAGCTTCAAAATATTTGTGAAGCAAAGGGGGAGAAACTTCCCCATGGGTGGGGCATGGAAGTTGAACAGCTGTCTGCTGGTTTTGAGCAGTCAGATAGGAGGGCTCTCAGAGGGGCTCAACAGGGAGCTATTCGGATCAGAGAGGCTTTGAAGGAGCATTTTAACAATAAGCCACAGTAATGTGTGTTGCTGTGATGTATGGAACCTGGAGTTGTTTTCTTTCACTGTGGTATGAACCGTGTAATGATTGCTTTCTGTGCGCTGCTATAACAATGCAAATGAATCTGTTGCTACTGTCTCTGAATGTTAGCAGCAGTCACTATGTGGTGGAGAAAAATAAAGATTCATTTACTTTCATAAGTTGATTTTTATTCCACACCCATGGATACACAGTATCTTTGATGGAGAAGGGACATTGAATTCACAAGCACATATGCCAACGAGGCTCCCACGCCTGATATATGTCTAGCTGTCTTTGTGTATTATCTCCTGCATGGTGGACTGCGTGGGTTGGGGTACTGTTGCAGCAATGGAAGATGCATGGAACATATGTGGAGAGTGTAGGGAGGTCATGGAGTGAAGTTCTCTATGGGCTGCAGAGGGAGGTGAGCATGGATGCGTTCAGCCTGAAGTTCAATCAGAGATTGCAGCAATTCTGTTTGCTCTCCGAGCAGTGTTATCATCTGTTCCTTTCCTCAGTATCCCTCCATATTTTCTCATTGATTGCCTCTCTCCAAGCTCTTGGCTTGCAATCCGAAACACCAGAGGATTGCGGCACCTTGAACATGTCTTCCTTAGATCTCTTCTTTCTTCTCCTTATCTGGCCGAGCTGTTCCCCCAGTGTGCATGAGGAGACCCTCAAGGCCACATCTACAGCTGCTAAAGAAACAATGGACAGAGGACCTATTTTCAGTGCATTTGCACCCCTTGATCCAAACAAGTTGCAAGCACAACGTTCTCACTTTCCATTACGAGTGATACAGCTCCATGGCAGCCCCAGCCATGCCCAGAGTGGACGGGGGTGAGTTAGGACAAAGGGCAGGAGGTTGCACTGGGTTATCATTACAAGTGCATAGGACTGTTGTACTGAATACTGGCACCAGTTTCCACAGGTGGTGGTAATTGTAGCTGATATCTTACTCCTGAGGGTAAGTCAGGCTGCAAGGGAGCACTTCCTGCATGTATGTGGCTGCAGCCTGGATCCATATACTGCTAGCTTGTGTGCTGCATTGGTGTCTGCTGAAGTACTTGACCAGTTGTGTGGCAAAGTGGCCTACTGCAGAGGAAGAAACAAGGCAGCTCTCCCAAGAAATCTTCGGCAGAGGATTTCAGATTACCTCTAAGAAATTTTCCTGGTGATTGCTATGGAGGATTCATGGGCCATCCCAGAACTCATAAACTTTTGTGCAGGGCCTCCTCTGCCTAGCTCTACAGGGGAATGAGGAGAAGAAGATAGTAAATCAGTATTGGTTATTTCACTCCCCTTTGTAGCCTGATTAAAAAGCATTACATAAGCAGATGTGTCCCTATGGTATTGAAGCAAACTGAGTACATACCAGAGCTTTTGTCCCCTGCATCAGGCTCAGCTCAGCTGGACTGCAGGGAGTGGCAAGATAGTTATGGAGTCAAAAAGAGGTCCTGGCTCCCCGTGCCACCGGATCTCCCTGTTGCTTGTTCCCCATTCTCCTTCGTCTCCACTTCCTTGTCCAGCATGTTTTCCTCGAGGTTTACTTTGGTGGCCAGTGACTCCAGCCCCCCCAAAGTATCCATGGGGCTCTTAGCAGTGGAGGTGGGATCGCCGTCGAGGATGGCATGCAGCTCCTTGTAGAAGCAGCATGTCTGCAGCTCTACACCGCAGTGACTATTTGCTGCCCTTGCATCTGGTATGTCTGCCTGAGCTCCTTGAGTTTTACTTGGCACTCTGCGTGTCCCTGGCATAGCCTTTGGTCTCCATGGCTCGAGCGATTTGGCCTTAGATATCAAAGTTTCTCCTGCTGGCGTGGAGCTGTGACTGCACAGCCTCGTCTCCCCACAGACCCAGGAGATCCACCACTTTTGTTGTACTCCAGGCAGGAGCGCATTTGCTGCGTGAAGCTGGCCTGATCAGCTGGGCAGTTGCTATGTTAGCTTACATGCCAAGAGAACAGGAAGAGCAGTTTCAGAACTTCCTCGGGGCTTTAAAATGGGAGGGGTGCATACCTGAGTACCTGACTGCAGGGAAGCAGAGCGGTCACAATGGCCATTGTAGACACCTTCTGGGGGCCACTTAGGTCAACGCAAGCAATGTAGTGTCTACACTGACTCTGTGTCACACTAACTGTAAGCATTATGCCTCTTGTCGAGGTGGTTTTATTAAGTAGGTGTAGCAGGCATGTGAAAGTGACAGGAAGACCACAGTAGTGTGTACATCTCCATAGGATGTAAGTTGCCTTATGTCAACTTAACTTTGTAGTGGAGACAAGCCCTTGTTTAAAAAAATCACTGTCTTTCAGTGCAGTTGATGTGGTTTTTAAAGTTAAAACCTTTTAAAGTTTTAAACCTTTGAAAAATCCTTTCTGCATTAGCAGCATTTACGACTGCTTCAGATTGAGACTATACTGTTTTATACTGAGGAAACACTGTAATAAAACACTATTTCCCTTGTTTTTTGAAACCTTGCATTAATTTTATTTATAGCAAAAAAAATATAAATGATAGCTCTCCTTGTGATGGTGGCAATAGGGAAGAAGCAAGAACTGCTCTTTTTCTGCATGTGTGTGTCAGGTTCTGCCTGCATTTAAAATGCTGCACCACTTCCGTGATGATATTACTTACAACGATGAGAGGGGTTCTCCATGCAGTATAGGTTCTCCACCTCCACGAGAGGTGGCAGCTTGGTCAGTGAGGGGGTGCTTTCTGGCTAGGTCAGTTTAACTGTGTCACTCAGAGGTGTGGATTTTTCACACCGCTGAGCGAAGTAGTTATACGAACCTAATTTTGTAACGTAGACTAGACCTCATTTTGCACATGCGTGCGTAAAGTATCACATGTGTAAACTAATGTTGACAGGACAGCTTGAAGTTTTAACACTTGGTTTATCCACACTCAGCTGTTATGTGTATACCTTTTTTCTTAGTGAAGTCAGGGTCCAAATGTGTTAGCTTGTTTTCAGAGCTGTTAAGAGGGCTTTTCAATTGTTATGTTAACTTGATTGAACTCATGAATAAAAATAGACTTATTGCCTGTGAAGACAGGGCCATCTAAAGAAAAAAGTTGAATGGAGAAAGTCTCTTCTTTTTTTCTATGCAATTTTCAAAAGTAAGTTTGGTGGAAATACACTCACAATCACGTGTTTATAGTTCCTATATGTGTGAAATGTGAAGGGTTTGGGAGACATGACTGTAGTTTGAATGGAAGCGTAATATCTCTACAGCACGTATAGAGGAGAAGAGAACTTGCTTAGGTTTAAAATAAAGCCCACAAAATATCAAACCAAAGCGAATTTTTTATGTCTACTGCTTTTGGAGCTCTCAAGTTTTCTATGGATTTGGATTTGATAAGATATGTTTTTTAAACAACACTTTAAATTTGTCCTAAATTTCAAATAAAGTGTGCCTCACTAAAAAGTGAAATTAAAAGAGAAAAAGAAACTGTCCAGTCTGTTGGCATTTTTTCAGCCTGGTCAATGCAGTAAGGAAACAGTACCAATGGCAAAAATTCATGAGGGTTTCAATGGGGCGATGCCTTGTTATAGACTGAAACTAAAACAACTCTTTGGAGCAGGCCCTCGTGGTGTGAAATGTTGTGTCAGCAATTCTGCCACATTCTCTACCTTGTGACTTAAGTGATGCGGTATGGTGGTGGCTTGGCCATATAGTCAGGTGACAGGGGAGTTCCACCCCTTCAGGGGTATCTATGTCTCGAATAATGTCTGATAAAGTAGTAGTAATGAAGACAGCATCTTCTGTCCCTCCTCAGCTCCTCTTCAGCCTCACTTTTCTTGAAGAGCAGCGACATGCAGGACTTTTCCCTGGAGTCTCTCAGCAAAACAAAACAAAAAAACAGATAAAAATACAAACTAAGCAATGTCCACCCACTCTGGGCTTGAGCTGTTAGTTCATCCTTGGTTCTTCCTCTGTCTGGCTTCTGTCAGGAGCTTGCCACAGAGAGGAAGCGCCAAACCACCTCTCTTCTGGATTTCCTTCTCCCAACTATACTGAACTTTTTTCTTTTAACTCCTCCTTGAGTGTGATGCACTCCTCAGATGTAACAAGTTGGGTTAATAGAGTTCTCAGGCTCTAGTTAACCTCTCATTCTGTGGGGGTTTATAGACCCTTTCACAACTCGGCAAGGAGCTTCCTGTATGAGTTTTATGTTTCCAATGTCATTTTAAAGTTTGGAGTATGCTGGTCTCCACCAGTCCTCAGAAGGAGTCAGTTGCTTTGTGCCCTGGATCAGAGCCCTGTGTGGATACAAAATTTATGTCTGTGGATATAAATTGAATATCTGCGGCGCTGAAAGGCTCTATCAGGAATCGCAGTGGCAAAAGCAGCAGCACGTCTGGCTGCCATTGGCAGGAGCCTGTGCCCCAGCAGCTCCTCGGGCAGAGCTGTACTGCCCGCAGCCCCACCCACTGGGGTGGGCACCAGGCTCATCGGCAGCTATTATTGGTTGCCCTAGTGCAGGGGTAGGCAAACTTTTCGGACTGAGGCCTACATCTTGGTATGAAAATTGTATGGTGGGCCATGAACACTCTCGAAATTGGGATTGGGTTGCAGGAGGGGGTGACGGGTTCTGGCTATGGGTTGGGGCCAGAAATGAGGAGTTGAGCACGTGGGAGGGGGCTCCAGCTGAGGCAGGGTGTTGGGGTGCGGGAGAGGGATCAGGGCTGGGGCAAGGGGTTGGAGCGTGGGAGGGGGCCAGGGGTGCAGGCTCTGGGCAGCACTGACTTGAAGCAGTGGCATATCCCTCCTCCATTTCCTATGCAGAGTTGCAGCCAGCCAGCTCTGCACTCTGCCCAGTCTGCAGGCATCGTCCCTGCAGCTCCCATTAGCCGCAGTTCCTGGCCAATGGGAGTTGCAGGGGTGGCACTTCGGGTGGGGGCAGTGTGCCCCGCCCCCCTGCGTGCCTCTAAGCTTAGGAGCTGGAGTGGGGACAGATGTCTGCTTCCTGGTATGTGTGCGTGGAGTGGCCTCTGATCCCGCTCCTCAGCTGTAGCATAGGAGCAGGCCAAGCCCCAGAGCCCTCCCCCCAGCAGGAGCTCAAGAGCCGGTTTAAACTGGCTGGAGGGCCGGATGTGGCCTACGGGCCATAGTTTGCCCAGCCCCGCCCTACTGTGTGCAGGTGGCTCTCATGCCCCCGGACAGGAGTCCCTTTCACGCAGCTAAGTCTCCTGTCCGGGGGTGTATGAGTTGCTTGCACACACTAGTGTGACTAGGGACAGCTGCAGATGCCTGGTACCTGCCCCAGTTGGGGGGGCTAGGGGCAGTACAGCTGCAACGGGGGAGCTGCCAGTGCAGGGCACTGGCTCCTGCAAGTGGCAGCCAGACATGCCGCTGCTTTTGCCGCCGTGGTTCCCGGTAGAGCCCTGCCACTCCCCAGCTATCCAATTTATATCCACAAAGGCCTCTACCCTGAATCTTTTCCCCCATACTCAGCTCACTGTGTTCTGTTAATGAAGATATACATTTTCTTACAGATATTTTCATGGTACTCTGTGCCCAGCTTTATCCCCAGCCTCTCTATTCAGAGCAGTAGCAGTTGCAGCGCTGCAGAAGCAGTATGCTGTGAGAAAGTACCAGAGAGCCTTCTCCATTTCTTTCAAGGCTGGATTTTTCATGCATTTTAAGACCAAAAAGCATCATTATGATTATCTAGTCTGACCTTCTGTATAACACAAGACAGAGAACTTTATCCAATAATTCCTATGTCAGCCCAATAACTTGTAGTTGATTCAGAGGAGATTTTTTAGAAAGAACGAGGAGTACTTGTGGCACCTTAGAGACTAACACATTTATTTGGGCATAAGCTTTCGTGGGCATGGAGTGGAAGATAAAGTAGGAAGATAGAGATAAATATACAGAGAACATGAAAATACCAACTCTAAGGTGGGCTATTATCAGCAGGAGAAGAAAATTTTTTGTAGTGTTAACCAGGATGGCCCATTTCAAACGGTTGACAAGAAGGTGTGTTAAGAGCACACTTTAATTATTCTCTTAGAGTTGGTATGGCAACCCCCATCTCTTCATGGTGTGTGTGTGTGTGTGTGTATATATATAATATGAATCTTTCACTCCATGCATCTGATGAAGTGGGTTTTAGTCCATGAAAGCTTATGCCCAAATAAATTTGTTAGTCTCCAAGGTGTCACAAGTAGTCCTTGTTCTTTTTGCTGATACAACTGCCACTCTGAAACCTTTTAGAAAGAGACATCCAAGCAGGATATAAAGACATGTTTCCCTCATTAAGGTGTTCCAGTGATTAATTAGTCTTACTCTTAAAAATATGTGCCTTTTTTCCAGTTAGAATTTGTCTAGCTTCAGTTTCCAGCAATTGGCTCTGATTATTATTTCATCTGCTAGGTTAAAGAGCCTTTCATCAGAAATCTTCTCCCTGTGTGTAGGTACTTCCAGACTGATCAAAATGCCTCATAAACTTGTATTGAATAAGCTAAGCAGAATGAGTTCTTTAAGGCAGGCTTCCCAGAGCGTTAGGCATAGCTTCTCAGGGGGTCTGAGATGCCTCTCACTTGTTCTGGAGTGTCTCAGCTTTCACTTAAAAACTGTTGCTAGCTCATGGTTGTAGAGAAAACCTTCAAAATGTGAATACTATAGAGTGTATATCGCTGTCTGCTTATGACTTTGTCCTCACTGCTAAAAAATTGTATGGGTATGGCAAGATATCCATCACATTAGTTATCTTGCAGTAAAATCTTAGTGGAGACAAGCTCCCTGTAGTTTTTACTGTGAAGGAGCTAGGCATGGGCAATATTATTCCCCTCTCCTAGTTTACTTCATGATAAAAGGCGAGTGCCTTGTTTCCACTGGGATTTTACAGAATGGTAGCTAACATGCTTTAGTTATCTTCAATGCAAAAAAAGGTGTTTTTATCTCAAAACAAAGCCTTGGTTTGCAGAAAGCCTAAAACAGTAGCTGTGAGGTATGTACCTCTCCATTTCAATGGCTATGGATGCTGATGCCAATGTAGATACATCAAATGTCTATACTGTTAACTATTTTATTCCTCATGAATGCATTCAGAAATGAGTGGAAGTATCTTGTATTATAAAGATCTGCACCATCGCTTCCCAAAGTGAGGTGGGCAGGAGCGCGTGTGTGTAAAGGATGCCTATGATAGGTCGGCTTTTGACTACACATGGTGGAATTGCAGAGCAGATGATGTGATGGGTTTCATTCTCCCGAGAGAGGGGCTCACGTTTCAGAAGTTTGGGACAGGCTGCTGCTCCCATTATTGGACATATGTGCTCAAATCACTCTTGTGACTCTTTTCTGACTCTTTGATTTTTTTCAGTGTTCTTTTTTGAAGTGTGGTTTGGACACGGTATTCTAGTAGTGGTCTCACCAGTATTATCTCTCTGCTTCTGTTTTGTATTCATTCCTCTGTCCCATCTTCTAAGATGTGCTCTCAGTTCATTATTGGAAGTGCTTGGAAAAGTTTACTTGATGTCTCTTCATCTGATTAATATTTTTGTTAGGTGAACTTGTCTTAAAAATTGGGGTTAGAATCTTTTTGACATCTTGTGCTTTGAAAACTGAAGCAGCTGATACTCAACAGAGCAGATTTTTCCTAGGTTTTTCTCCACTGCCCAAGCCTGCTCATGTCCCCATCAAGATACATGGTCTACTTTGTGTGCAGGTTGTCAGGTTAAGGGATCCACTGCAGTTACAGAATTCTTTGGTAGAAAGACTTCTTATCCATTGGAATTTGCTACCAACCCCTTTTTGTCCTCGGCATCTGACACAGTGGCTCCTGATGATCTTCTCCCTGACATTAGCATCACAGGTCATGTTGATATGCGGACAGTTTGTGGCAGATGAAGTGTGGAGGGAGAAAGGAGCTGTAGTGAGAGTCATTTGCTTAGAACTGGAACAATCAATATTTTCCTGTCCCAGCCTAACGATTGGGATGGAAGCTTAAGCTTTTTGTGTTCTTCAAACATGCTTCTCGTAGTTTAGACCAGGGGTCTCCAAACATTGTGAGATGAGGGCCATATTAGATTTTTGACGGGGCTTTGCGGGCTGCCGCCGCGCCCCCCTCCCTCTTTGCTCCTCCAGCCACTGCCACGATCCCTTCTTTGCTCCTCCAGCCACACTGCTGCGGCTTCTCTATATGCCTGCTCAGCTGGGCTGGACAAATCGACTCCGCAGGCCAGATCCGGCCCCTGGGACGTAGTTTGAAGACCCCTGGTTTAGACCAACAGAACTGCCCTGAGTGGTGGGCATCCTGAAAAATGTAGGATGCTTTCACTTGAATACAGAGTAGTCTGTTATGTGAAAATTTTCTGTTTACTCTCTGAATATTGGACAGTTGAATCTGAATCAATCTGGGGGTCTTTATGACAGCAATCACATTTGGACAGTACAAATACTCCCTGCCTTTTCTAGTTGAATTTCAACCAGCCTCACTTATGGAGATTCTAGAGGTGCTATTAAGTGGGTAAGATTTGTGGTGTTAAGTCTAGTAACGGATCAGTGTAGCAGGTGCACTGACATGTGACTCAGTTTCTTCTCCTCTGTCTTGACTTTATGCATCTAGAGTAGCCATGATTCTGCACTGGGCACCTTCAGGACTGATACAGGAGCTGGGGATTGGGGGACCTGTGTTCAGTTCAAGCTCTGATACTGATCTGTTGTGTGACCTTTGGCAAGTCACTTAATCGCCATGCCTCAGTTTCCCCATCTCTAAACAGGGGATGATACTATCCTATGTAAAATGCTTTGAGATCTACAGAGTTCAAGCATTACTATTTTAATTGTCACTGTTTGTATTATTCCCCTTTCTGTTGTTCATAATACATACAAACAGATCCATCATTTTCTTATCTAATGGTAATGTTGGAGAGATGTAAAACACCTATGTGATGCTGCTTCGGTTCTAGCTTTACAACTTCTGTTACTGGTAAGCACTCCCTAGCAGAACATGAAGAAATGTATATGTGTGAGCTACTCCAGAGTAGAGCAAGAATGATGTGACTGACCACAAATAAAACAATTATATGGCATGTTCACAAAGTGGTGTTAAATGCAATAAGTAACTGAATCTGTTCTAGTTATTTCAGGGGTTACTTGTACACTAATAGTTGTAAAGTTTTCAGAGATAATAATGAGTTTCAAGTTGGTGGTGTTCTTTTAGCATAGATTGTCTTCTCCTAACTGTATTTAGTTAAACAGGTGTTAACAAAAACAGAGTTTTAAACACCTGAATAACATGTCTCTTCCCATCCCTGTCAGATTTCACTTATATGGTACTTTTGGTGTTATCATAGAATCTTCTAAGACAGACAAGCCCTTCATTTCTAATAGGGGAAACAAGCAGAAAATTTAAGGCATGTTTATAACACGGAACACTTCACGCCTGTGCTCCAGGATCTGCATTTGTTGCCAGTTTGTTGCCTGATGCAGTTTTAGGATGTTAGTTTTAACTTATACAGCCATAAATGGGTGAGATTCTGGTTTCTTCAGAGACCTGCCTGTCTCTTTCTGTCATGTGGTCGTTTCTGCAGTCTGAGGGCTTGGTTACACTGGCACGTTATAGCGCTATAAAGCCCCCACGAGCGCTATAACCTCCTCCCCGTCCACACTGGCAAGGCACGTAGAGCGCTATAACCGCTGAGTTATAGCGCTATTGTTAATCCACCTCCGCATGGGGAATAAGGGCTGTAGCGCAGCTGCTGTAGCGCTACAGCAAGAATGTGGACACCCACTGCGCATTAATTGGCCTCCAGCCCGTCCCATAATTCCCCTTGGAGCCACTCTGGTCATCACTTGCAAACTCTTTTGTCCTGTCCTCAGGTGACCACACATCTGACCCGCCCTTTAAAGTTCCAGGGAAATTTGAAAATCCCCTTCCTGTTTGCTCCAGCCAAGTGTGGCGTGCTCTCAGGGAATCCTTGCAGGTGATCATTCTCATTGATTTGATTGATTGCGTGGTGTGGTCTCAGGGATTCATTGCAGGTGATCATTCTGATTGATCATCATGACTCCACGTGCCATGCCTCCTCGCAATAGGCGATCCCCAGTATGGAGCAATAGCGAGGTGCTGGACTTCATCAGCTGTTGGGGAGAAGAGGCTGTTCAGTCTCAGCTGCGGTCTAGCTGCAGGAATTTTGATACCTATGGGCAGATATCACGGGCGTTGGCGGAAGGAGGCCATGAGCGGGACACTCTGCAGTGCCGTGTTAAGGTAAAGGAGCTTAGGAATGCGTATCGCAAAGCCTGCGAGGCAAACGGCTGCTCCGGGGCAGCCCCGGTGACTTGCAGATTTTATAAGGAGCTGCACGCGATACTTGGTGGTGATCCTACGGTCACTCCATCGATCACCACGGACACTTCCCAGCCCACCAGTGAAGGGGGGGGGGTGAGGAGGAGGACGAAGAGCAGGAGGATGAAGAAGAGGAGGAGGATGAGGACGAGGCGGCAGCGACCCAGAGCACGGAGGAGTCCCTGGACGCATGCAGCCAGGAGCTCTTCTCAACCCAGGAGGGCAGCCAGCCACAGCGTCCGGCGGTTGCAGGGGCCAGCTCAGCAGCGGATTGCGGAGGTAAAGCTGCTTTTCTGTGGGGAAGGCTTGCAGCTTGGGGTGGAAAGGGATGTAGGGGGCATTCCACCCAGAGCTCTTCTCAAGCCAGGAGGAGGGCAGGGGGGCATGCAGCCAGGAGCTCTCCTCTAAAGCTAGGAGGAGGGCGGCCAGCCACAGCGTCCGGCGGTTGCAGGGGCCAGCTCAGCAGCGGATTGCGGAGGTAAAGCTGCTTTTCTATGGGGAAGGCTTGCAGCTTGGGGTGGAAAGAGATGCTTGCCTGCTTGCCTACATGTGGAATAGAGCATTGATGTAGTCTATCACCTCGCGGTAATCATCATCAGTAATCTCTTCAAAGGTCTCAATAAGAGCACTTGCAATGCGCCTGCGCAGGTTTCGCGGGAGAGCCAGCGTGGTCCCGGTCCCGGTCACTAGTCCCCGCCACTGTGCTACAATGGGTGGGGGGAGCATTGCTGCACATAGGCAAGCTGCATATGGCTCTGGGCGGAAGCCGCATCTCATTAAAATCCCTTCCCTTTGTTCCTCAGTGACTCGAAGCAATGAGATATCTTCCAGGACAAACACCTACGGAGAATGTTGGAACAGTGTTCAGAGTAGGGCTCCTGCCATTTCCCGGCACTCCCCACCCCCTCCCCTGGCACAGCTTTTCTGAGGCAGGGAAAAAATCATTTCCCTTGCCTCTGGAATGCACTCACCATGGCAGGGGCTCTGTTGCTGTATCTGTGCTCTCTGCGGGACAGGCAAATGGGGAATGTGGGGGAATCATAGGCATGTCTGCTCTTTACAAGGGAACCACTGTTAAATGTATCTTTTTATTTTAGAAGGGTCGTCCTTGAGCCCTGCGCCATCGCTCTTATCAAGAGCTGAGAGGCTGAGGCGACTGAGGAAGCGGCCACGAAGGAGCAAAGAGGATCTTGTACAGCAAGTAATGCAACAGGCTGTAATGGAGAATAGAGTTGCACAGAGGTGGAGGGAGAATGAGAGCAAGTTGAGGGAGAAGGTGCGGAAGGAGAATGCGATTCACCGCCGGAAAAGCACCGATAAGCTGCTCTCATTACTGCAGCTTCAATTGCAGACTATGCAGTGGATTGTCACCCTTCAGGAGGAGAAGCACCGCACCCACCACCCCAATTATCATTTGCCCCAAATCCCTTCCCCTTCTGTGCCTCAGTACCCTCCAGGCCACTATCATCAGCTATATGGTTATCACCATCCACAGCTGCGTCCAACCCCTCTGTCTTCACCGAACAACCCCCAAACCCCGGACCATTATCCACTGCAGTCAACCCCTAATAACATGCCTTACTGCCCTCCGCAAATGGGGTTCGGGGGACATGGGCACTGGAGACTCAGAGACCCGGACATATTCCGATCTCTGATTGACCCCATGCCACCCACATTGCACCTCCCCTGGCTTCCCCCTCACATGCATCACAATATTTTCTTTCAGCAACCGAAGTACCTGTTCAATAAATGAATTGTCTTCTTAATAAATGGGTTTCTTTATTAAGTGTACATACATTATTACAGGCTACAGAAAAGCAAATGCCTGTTCCTGTTACAAGAATGCTCCCTCCCCCCTCCATCTATCTGCACCTCACTTTAGAACTGGCTTTCAGCCTCAAAATGCTCCCTCAAAGCTTCCCTGATCCTAACAGCCTCGCGCTGGTCCCCTCCAAGAACCCTGCTCTCTGGCTGAGTGTATGTGGCCTCCAGGCATTGAACCTCCGAGGACCATGCCTGAGTGAAGGCTTCGCCCTTCCGCTCACAGAGATTATGTAGGGCACAGCATGCGGAAATAACCGTGGAGATACTACCCTCGGCCAAGTCTAGCCTCCCATAAAGACAGCGCCAGCACGCCTTGAGACGCCCAAAAGCACACTCCACAGTCATTCGACACCGGCTAAGCCTGTAGTTGAACCTTTCCTGACTGCTGTCCAGGCTCCCTGTGTAGGGTTTCATGAGCCAGGGCATTAAAGGGTAAGCAGGGTCACCAAGAATCACTATGGGCATTTCCACTTCCCCCACGGGGATCCTCTGGTCTGGGAAAAAAGTCCCAGCTTGCAACTTCATGAACAGGCCGGTGTTGCGGAAGATGCGTGCGTCATGCACCTTTCCAGACCAGCCCGCGTTAATGTCAGTAAAATGCCCACGGTGATCCACAAGCGCCTGGAGAACCATGGAGAAGTACCCCTTTCGGTTAACGTACTCGTCTGCTAGGTGGGCGGGTGCCAGAATAGGTATATGGGTCCCATCTATCGCCCCTCCACAGTTAGGGAAACCCATTTCTTCAAAGCCAGCCACGATGTCATGCACGTTACCCAGAGTCACGATTTTTCGTAGCAGGATGCGATTAATGGCCCTGCACACTTGCATCAGCACAACTCCAACAGTCGACTTTTCAACCCCAAAGTGGTTGGCCACCGATCGGTAGCTGTCTGGTGTAGCCAGCTTCCAGATCACGATTGCCACCCGCTTCTCCACCGGGAGGGCAGCTCTCAATCTGGTGTCCTTGCGCCGCAGGGCGGGGGCGAGTTGAGCACACAGTCCCATGAAAGTGGCTTTTCTCATTCGAAAGTTTTTCAGCCACTGCTCGTCATCCCAGACTTGCATGACGATGCGATTCCACCACTCAGTGCTCGTTTCCCGTGCCCAGAAGTGGCGTTCAACGGCCGTGAGCATGTCCGTTAATGAGACAAGAAGCTTCGTGTCAAATGCATTCACCGCTTCGATCTCGTCTTCAGACTCATCACTGTCATCCTGCATGTCAAGGATTAACTCCACTGCACACAGAGATGTGCTGGCGACAGTCGTCAGCATGTTCCTCGGCAGTTCTGGATTCATTGCAGCACACGACAATGAAAGACGGAGCGCGCCTTGCTGAAACCGTTGAAAGATGGCGCCGGAGGTGGAAGGAAACACAGGGATTGCTGGGATATGCCAAAAAGCATCATCGGTAGTTGAAACAGGATACAGAATGCCCC
This sequence comes from Dermatemys mawii, assembly GCA_007922305.1. Lineage (NCBI taxonomy): Eukaryota > Metazoa > Chordata > Testudines > Dermatemydidae > Dermatemys > Dermatemys mawii. The sequence continues at coordinate 3,677,223 of ML677373.1, forward strand.
GCAAGTGACGCCCCCCCTACCACAAGGCATTGCGCCAGATCGGGAAGAGGTGTACTGTGGGATACATGCCCTAATGCGCTGCTCTTAATGCCGTATTGAGTGCCGCAAATGTGGCCATGCTATAACGCTGGAGCATCTCAGTGTGGACATACAATAGCGCTATTCATATTACTGTATAAGGGGACCGCTATAACCAATAGCGTTATAATCTTGTAAGTGTAACCATGCCCTTAGGCACTGAAACTAATGCCCTCCCTGCATTTAATTGTGAGGGGCTATCAGGGCTTTTTGAGTGTAAAGGCTTGTATGCATGATTAAGTTAATTCTGTGCAAACCCTTGTGTGGACACATTGATTTTGGTTTGCACCAGGTTTATTTTGATTAGTTTTAAATAGATTAGGAATCTGTTTAAACTGACCCAAAATAAGCCACTCTTGTCTTGAAATGACAGTGTCCTCAGGGGGTTAGCCTGTTTACAGTCACACCTTAAATTAAACCAGTTAAGTCCAACCTTTTTGTGTAGACAAGATCTAATTGGCGTCCTACCTCAGCATTCATCAGATCGCAGATGTTCTGACCTTCAGGTCACTGTGCAGGGCTTGCTTCTTTTGCCATGATTGTTCTTGCATGTGGGAAAGGGATGAGTGCTTAAGTGAGGCTGATGGGAGATGTTTGCAGGATGTTTGGTTTTGACCTGATTTGATTTGGTTTAATGTTATAATACAATATTTGTCTCTCTGTTTGGAGCACAGAAAGGATCCATTTTAAAATCAAAATAGGTAAATAAAACTACATAAGCTCAGGGCGGCAAAATGCGGCCTCTGGGTTTTTACAGTGTAGCCACTCTCTGATTTAGTATCTGACTTCATGTCCCAGCATGCAGTACTCCACATCAATCTGAGCATTCTGGGACCTGTATTCTCCACAGGCTGCTTTTCTGTCTTAAGCTTGAAGCTGTTTGCAAACTGGTTTATTTTATCATAATTCAATGCAGCTTTGGGGCTCCTAGTAAGTAGCAGCACAGCCTTCAGCTGCGCAAAATTTGGGCCTGTCTTGGGCTCTAGTTTTTGAAGATTCTCTAGTGCACGTTTCCTGCCATTTATGGGTTTACACTCTGCTCTGGGGACTCCAATGCTTCAAGCCAAGTTTTTTAATTACGGTTGTTGTGAAGTCTCAAAAGCGTAGATAACATTTGTGGCTCCTTACAGTCAAGTTGAAAGGCCCCCAGGCATGACTTTGCCATAACATACACAGCCAAGCAGCAGTCGATCTTCACTTGCTTAAAGAGGGTTATTGAGCTTTTCAGCTCCGACTGTCATTCCTGTGGGGACATTTACAGAATCTCCTTCTGCAGCCTGCCTGCTTTGTACTTGCAAAACCCCACATGAGGCATACAGGCTGCTGGATTTATATAAGGCCTGACACAGGCAGCTGCCCAGCGCTTCCTGAGCAAGGCCCCTGCCCTTGGCATTCCAAGCTTCAGCCCAAGCGCACGGATGTCTGTGCTGGTGCAAGAACCCAGATTTAAGAATCATTTGATAACCCACTATGACTATTGTTTGTAATGCAAGTGTGGTTGCTTGACAGCATCATGTCTCTCACTGTTTGATTCCCTCTCTGCGCCCTTGCCTGTGCTTTGAATGGAGCTAAGCAGTCTTGCCCCTCAGCAGAATAGGGGACATTAGCTGCGGCTGAATAAGCAGTGGGTGGAGACCAAAGTTTTTGTATACCTTACAAATGTTTATTTCTCACTGCTACATTGATTCTCCCAGATGATACAAAACTACTCAAGATAGTTTTAGTCCCAAGCAAACTAGGAAGAGCTACAAAAGAACCTCTCAAAACTGGGTGACTGGGCAACAAAATGGCAGATGAAATTCAGTGTTGATAAATGTAAAGTAATGCACACTGGAAAACATAATCCCAACTATACATATGCAATAATGGGGTCTCAATTAGCTGTTACCACTCAAGAAAGAGATCTTGTAGTCACTGTGGCTAGTTCTCTGAAAACGTCCATTCAATGCTCAGCAGCGGTCAAAAAAGTGAACAGAATATTGGGAATTGTTAAGAAAGGGATAGATGATAAGACAGAAAATATCATATTGCCTCTCTATAAATCCACATCTTGAATACTGCATGCAGATGTGGTCACGCCATTTCAAAAAAGATATATTGGAATTGGAAAAGGTTCAGAAAAGGGAAATAAAAATGATTAAGGGTATGGAATGGCTGCCATATGAGGAGCAACTGAGACAGGGACTTTTCAGCTTGGAAAAGAGACGACTAAGGGGGGAATATGATACAGATCTATAAACTCAGGACTGGTGTGGAGAAATTAAATAAGGAAGTGTTATTTACTCCTTCACATAAGACAAAGCTTGGGATCACCACATGAAAATAATAGGCAGCAGGTTTAAAACAAACAAAAGGAAGTATTTCTTCACACAGTGCACAGTCGACCTGTGGAACTCTTTGCCAGAGGATGTTGTGAAGGCCAAGACTATAACAGGGTTCAAAAAAGAATTAGATAAGTTAATGGAGGATAGGTCCACCAATGGCCATCAGCCAGGATGGGAAGGGATGGGGTTCTTAGCTTCTGTTTGCCATGGGAGGGGATGACAGGGGATGGATCATTTGATAATTACCTATTCTGTTCATTCTCTCTGGGGCACCTGGCATGGGCCACTGTCAAAAGACAGGATACTGAGCTTGATAGACCTTTGGTCTGACCCAGTATGGCCGTTCTTATGTTCCCCTTTTCAAATTAAAGCCTTTATATTTGCATTTTATTGAAAGTGGAGGTTGGCACTGTCAAAAGCAAAAAATTCTGCACTGAATACAATGAGAAGAGAGTCCAAATGGCAAGAACCGAAGCACTGAAAACATTTTCTATCTGGTCCTCTTTCTTAGGTGCACCAGGAGATGGCCTGTGATAATCTTCATGAATCTCTTGCTGATTTCTCAAAATTTCTCCTTAGCATCTAAGAAACCTAATAACTTGTATTTATGAGAAAGAGGAAGACAGTTGTTGGAAGTGGACACAGCCAAGCTGGGAAAAGGTCCAGTGAGCCCCTTTCCTGGGATTCAGAGTCCAAGCTGCAACTTCAAAGTGCTGTCTACACAGATGTTTTTACCATACTAGAGCAAGCTCCACTAGCCAGATGCTGTTCAGCTGAGCTGGTAGGCTCGCACCTGCTCAGATGAAAATGCACTGTAGACATCCTCCTAGAGGCCTTGGTTTCTCTGCACCAGTAAATAAAAATATTTTTACATCTAATCAAATTCTGTACCAGTTGTCTTCTCCAAAATGTGTCCACAGTTACTGATTCTAATTTTTACATCTTTTCATTAGGTCCAGCGTAATTTAGATGTGTGTTTGAGCACTTTGATTTCCAAGTCATTGATAAGGCCCTACCAAATTCACAGTCCATTTTGGTAAATTTCATGGTAATGGGATTTTAAAAATCAAATATATCATGATTTCAGATATTTAAATATGAAATTTCATGGTGGTATAATTGTAGAGGTCCTGACTCAAAAAAGGAGTTGTGGGGGATCACAAGGTCATTGTAGGGGGAGTTGCGGTATTGCTACCCTTCCTTCTGTGCTGCTGGTGGCTGGGAGCAGCAGCACAGAAGTAAGGATGTTATGGTATTACCACTTCTTCATTGCTGCCTGCCGAACTGGGCCCTCAGTCAGCAGCCATTCTCTGGCTGACCAGCTCTAAAGACAGCAGCACAGAGGTAAAGATGGCACGGTATGGTATTGCCACCCTTACTTCTGTGCTGCTGCTGGCGGGGCATCATCTTCAGAGCTGGGCGCCTGGCCAACAGCTGCTGCTCACCGGTCACCCAGCTCTGAAGGTAATGGAGAAGTAAGAGTGGCAATACTGCGACCCTCTAAAATAATCTTGCGACTCCCCTGTAACTCCGTTTTGGCTCAGGACCTCCAATTTGAGAAACATTGGTCTCCCTTACGAATTCTGTATAGTAAAGTGTAAAAACACACAAAAGGCCAGATTGCACGAAAGGTCGGGGGGGAGACCAGATTTCATGGTCTGTGATGTGTTTTTCATGGCCATGAATTTGACAGGGCCCTAGTCATTGAGCTGTCCAGGGGGCTATTCCCCTACACAAGAGCATGAAGACTAAATGCTTATCCTGCTGGTACTTTGGGCACACTGGTGCCAAGCTCAGGTGTAGAATATGAGGACTTTTTATATCAGATTGTTGATACATAAATATAAAGTCTGATTGGTCTTTTGTTGGTGAAAGGAGCTGGATTAACAACCCTAGAGTCTGAAGTCCTCTCGTTTGTCTGCATAAGTGGTTATAACAGAGCCAGTGACAAGCTAAGCGTCCTGCATATTAAGCTTTGCCAATGTGTCTCAGCCCTAAGCTAGAATATCTCTAGGGCTCAGAGGAGAGTTCAGTCTCTATGGCCTATTCAATCTGTAGCCTTTCTGCTTAGACTGCTGACAAAGATGATGGTTGGCATGTTTTTTCTGAGGGCAGGTCTATGCTAAAAACGCTCCATCAGTGCAGCTACATTGCTGTGGTACTTAAGTGAAGATGCTCCTACGCTGATGGGGGAGAATTCTCCCATCGACAGAGTTAATCCACCTCCCCGAGAGGTGGTAGCTATGTTGACAGGAGACATTCTTCTGTCAGCATGGTGCTGTCTACATGGGAGGTTAGATCTGTAGAACCATGTGTCTCGGGTTTGGATTTTTCACACCCCTGAGTGATGTAATTATACTGATATAGCTCTGTAGTGTAAACCAGGCCTGATTTTGTGGGGAATTCAGTTTGTGTCAGGGAGAGGATGCTGAGCCGGTGAATTGTAAGTCGTTTGCCAGCTCAGATGTCTGGTGGAATTGGCAGCTCTGTTCTTCTTTCTCAACCATCTTTCCCCAGGTTGCAGGACTATTTGAAAGGTTTGTGCAGACAGCTCTGTGCAAACTGGGGAAATGACTTGGGATCACTTGTTCCTTAATGCTGATAATTCAAAGTCTGTTTTGAATGTACTATAGTGCCTCTGGCCTTGCCCACAAAATTTAACCCAGGAGATGCTTTTCAGTTGACTGAGGGAGAGCAAATGTTTCTGGGAAAGATACATTTCTTTAGTGTTGACAAGATCTTAGTCACACCTGACCTGGAGTCAAACCAGTGACCTAAGTGTGAGAGGCTTGGTATTATCAATGTCTTGAATCATTTAACTCCTTTAGTGTTTTTTAACCATGATAAATCCTGGGATTGTCCAGCCTAGTACTTTTGCAGTCCCTCTTACATGGTTTTCTCTACCTTTTTAACAGTGATCCTGAAAATATATCACAATTAAAGCTGGCTGCCTGTGCAGAGGGATTGGGTAAGAAGCTGATAGCCTCTGCCAATCCTCTTCGGTGTTTGGTTAGGTTAATAATAATAATTAAAATTCTTTGTACGTCTAAAGCTGTTTCTGACTGAAGATCTCTGTGGTCTTTACAAACAATTAATTTTAGCTTAGCAATACCTCTTCTGAGGCAGACAAATATGATTCCTGTTTTTTAGATGGGGAAACTGAGGCTCTGAGATATGAAGTGACCCATCACAGCCTTGACAGGAAGTCAGTGTCAGATCTAGGAATCGAACCTGTGTGTCTCATATCTCCCAGTCCTCTGCTTTACTATCTTGGGTATTGGTAAATTCCTGGGAAATAGTAATACTGTAGCACCAAGTTACTCATCTTTAGGCCTTAACACCTGTTCCATTATTGCAGTATAATGTTCTTTTGAGTAAGGATGGTGAGGATGTGAAGAGTTTGTACTCAGCATTCATTCAAAACCAAACTAATGAGTATAGCAATGTGAGCAGGCTTCTGCAGGTGATGAGGCAGAGGCTGTACTTCTGAGTAGCTGTCACAGAGCATGTGATTCTAAATCCCTTCTACTGTGTGCCTTCGGAGTGTGTTTGTGCTGCATGCTAAGATTGATCCAGCAAGTAAGTGTTTAAGCATCTGAACAGCAGCATAAGAGTACATGTAACTAAGCACTGTAGGGGGTAGTCAAGTTTGTGATAGAGTTTACATGACTTTATTGTGTAGAAATGTGAGATATGCAGCAGAAACATAGAAATTGTGTACTGTTTGAATTACTCAGGTTGGTTTGCTGGTTGGATTGATTAATGTGGAAAAAGACACCTGCTTTTTAAAAATATTCGGAGTTTCACCTTACTTTTCCCCCAGAAGGATCTAAAGAAGACTCTCATGGGACTTGATTTTTGCTTCACACATTACTCTGCATCTGCTAAGTCGGGGTGGAGGAAGTGTATGCAGGGTCATGAATGTAGGGCTATGGCAGGGGGTTGAGATGCAGGAGGGAGTGCGGGGTATGTGCGTGGGTGCAGTGTGCAGGAAGGGGCTCAGGACAAGGGGTTGGGGTGCGGGGTGTGGGAGGAGGCTAGGGCATGGGTTTGGGGGCTCAGGGCAGGAGGTGTGGAGTGCGGGAGGGGGCTCAGGGCAGGGGGTTGTGGTGCAGGAGGTGTGCAGGAGGGGGCAATGCAGGGGGGTGCAGAGTGTGTGTGGGGGCTCAGAGCAGGGGGTTGGAGTGCAGGATGGGGTGTGGAGTGCAGGAGGGGGCTCGGCAGGGGATTGGAGTGCGGAAGGGGGTTCAGGGTGTGGGAAGGGGCTCAGGGCAGGGGGTTGGCGTCTCAGAGAAAGGGGGGTGCAGAGTGCCGGAGGGAGCTCAGGGAGGGGGGTTGGGGTGCAGGAGGAGGTACGTAGTGTGTGAGGGGGCTCAGGCAGGGGGTTGAGGTCCAGGAGGGGTTTGGGGGGTGGGCTCTCGCCTGGTGCCACTTACCTCGAGCAGCCCTGAGTGGCAGTGGTGCTAAGGTAGGCTCCCTGCCTGCCCTGGCCACATGCCACTCCCGGAAGTGTCCAGCGTGTCCAGCAATGGCTCCTGAGGGTGGGATGGGGCAGGTGGCTCTGCTGTGCATTGCCCTCGCCTGCAGGAACCACCCCGAAGCTTCCATTGGCCGCGATTCCCCATTTCTGGCCAATGTGAGCTTTGGGCAGGGCGGGTGCCTGCAGGCGAGGGCAGCGCATAGAGCCCTCTGCTCCCACTTCCATCCCCAGGGGCCACAGGGACGTGTTGCCAGCCGCTTCCAGGAGCGGCGCGGAGCCAGGGAGCCTGTCTTAGCCCTGCTGCGCCATAGGGCTGGCAATCCGCGGGCTGGACTGAAATCCCTGACAGGCTGCATCCAGCCCGCAGGCCGTAGTTTGCCTTCCCCTTTGCTAAGTCGATCCCACTTAGAAGTTGGTACCTTTTCTCTCTATTGGTTTTTTCTTCAGTTTGGCAAGTTGCTCTTTTTGCGATATGTCATCTTAAAGCTGCGTTATTAAGTACTGTCTAAACTAGTCATCCCTATAGCAATTCAGATGGCAGTGCTGTCTGCACAGAATGACATTGTTTCCATTGCTAGCTTCTACAACACAGCTAGTAGCTGACAGAGACAGTCTGATCTGCACATTATTCCAGTAGCATAGGGAAAAGTTCTCTGAGCTAGAAACCAGGATACCTTGGATTCAAGTCCTGCCTTTACTGATCTTAGTTTTGATTTGTTTGTACTTCTCTGTTGTAATTAATAATGAAAGTTGTGACCTCAGCGCTAGATAACTGTCAATTATAATCTACTGCACTCTGTCCTTTGCAAATATAATAATGGGGAAGTTATACAGGCCATGTTAAATGCAGTGGGGAATAGACCTGAACTGTAGCCTGAGATGCTGCCTTTCACATTCATTGATCCACATATATGTGCTCTGGGTATCCTACCTTTAGCCAGAACACTACACTGCACTCGCAAAGCTAGGCATAGATATCTGGCACTTACCATTACAACAATATCAGCTTGAGCACCACAAGCAGACCCACTCCTCCTTGTTACAATGGTTAGATCAGTAATGGACAGTGGCAGTCGAGGGGCCCAGGGTAACATTCACTTTCTGAGTAACCAGGTGGAAGTTAGTGAGTGATTGTGCTTTTATGAAGACTGGTAAACTGAGTGTATATGACAGGATCTTAAAGGGGGCCTGGCTTCTTGCAAAGACAGAGACCGATCAAGGAAGAGCAAGTCCCTATGTTGTTTGTCTTGACTGTGGGAAGGCAGCACACACTAAAAGGTGCAGCCCTACTGAGAACTTTTGTCCTTGGGAAGAGCGACAGTGGCAAAGGGGAAAGCCTGGGTCCCCAGGAATGAACAAAACCGAGACAGTCCTGAGGGTGGAACATCGAAACTGGACAAATGGCGGCAGTGCTTAAAGTCTCGGCTAACTGAGGGAGATACCTTGGCTCCACGCTCAGCCTGGGATTTTGAGAGCTTGAGGTCTTGTATAAGTGACTAGCAGAACCATGGCAGGCTCGGGAGTCTGAAATGACATGGTTGCAAAGGGGGTTAAAGAGGCACTCAGTTTTCACTGTGAGTGCAAGAAAAAAGCTGAAACTGAACTTAAAGGATCTGGAGGGCAGTGTATCAAACAGCTCTGGAAAATGCAGGCCTAGGTAAAGGGACTGGGCACTGAGGCAAAGAGTCAGGAGGCCCAGATCCAGGAACCGAAGCAGAAGCATTCCCAGATTGTGGAGATGAGATGAGATGCTGGAACCAAGCTAAATGTGTGCAAGGAGACCTTCGGAGAAAAATCATGCAAAGTGGCCAAATAGGTGAAAGTGTTCTGGAGAGAAGTCCAGCTGCACAGAATGCAGGCTGGAGCCCAGCAGATGTGTGAGCAGAGCACTGAAGAACCCATGGAGATTTGAGATAAGGCCGTGAGCCCAGAAATAAGCAGTTGTGAGGTAGGGGGTCAATGCAGAGTCGTTAGTGGACAAGTTGTTCCTCTTTTATGATATTTTATTGAGAGAAACTGGCAGACTAACTAAGGAGCAGGTGTCCTGTGTAATCCACAGCTGCTTGTTGTGGTGCTCTGTTCCTCTCTTGTGTGTCTGGATGACATACAGAGGCTTATAAGCCTGCTACAGTCTTTGCTAGCAGAGTTGGGTCTCTAAGCTGCTCCTACTGTTAGATCCAGGGTTCCCAATCCAGATATGATTCTTGCTGTTTATAAGGTGCCCATGGGCACAGCATTTCTTCATGGATGCAGAAGTGGTGTGCAGGGCAGGTGTGTCGGAGATTGCAGTAGCTCCTATCACTGGCCAGCAGACCCACATAGTAATGGACTGGAGAGATCTGAAGAGAGGGATGCTTCAGGCACCGGGCTAAAATCCTTGTACAACTTAGCAAACGGACCCATTCAGATAGTGGAGTGTCTTTGGAAGGTGGAAGATAGATGTTCCTCAAGGAAAAGAACCCTCACACAGTCCACATAGAGTGAGCAGGAGCTGACCTGCCTCAGAATAGAGAATGGGGACCTGCAGTATTTGTGGCTGGAACAGGTGAAGTTGACTAAGCCAAATACTGAAATGCTCCTTCACATGCAGTTCATTGAGAACTTGAAGAGGCTGGAAGCTGAGATGCTTTAACAAAATAATTGGTAAAGAAGAGAGAATTGGATTACTTAAGGAGCTAGATCACCTTGCTGCAGAGTATACTGACTGACCAAGAAAACTGTTCTGCACCAAATACCATAGTGATCTCATAGTTTTTAATATAAATAGATCATCACATCTGCTTGTTGCCTAGTACACTCGTTTGGAAGGTCATTCTGCCTTTTATTTGTTGAAGGACTTGGGGATTACAGTGGATGAGAATCTGAATATGAGTCAACTGTGTGCTCTTGTTGCCAAGAATATGCTAACGGCATATTGGGCTGCATTAGTAGGAGCATTGCCAGCAGATCGAGGAAAGTGATTATTCTCCTCTATTGGGCACTGGGGAGGCCACATGTGGAGTATTATGTCCAGTTTGAACCCCCCCCTACAGAATGGATGTGGATAAATTGGAAACAGTCTAGTGGAGGGCAACAAAATGATTAGGGGGTTGAGGCATGATTTATAAGGAGAGGCTGAGGGAACTGGACTTATTTAGTCCAAATGTGCAAAAAAGAAGAGTGAGGGGGGATTTGATAACAGTCTTCAACTACCTGAAAGGGGGCTCCAAAGAGGATGGAGCTAGGCTGTTCTGAGTGGTGACAGCTGACAGAACCAAGAGCAAGTTGCAGTGGGGAAGGTTTAGGTTGGATATTAGGAAACACTATTTCAGTAGGAGTGTGGTGAAGCACTGGAATGGGTTACCTAGGGGAGGTGGCTGAATCTCCATCCTGAGAATTTTTTAAGGCCTGGCTTGACAAAGCCCTGGCTGGGTTGATTTAGTTGGGGTTGACCCTCTTTGAGTAGGGGGTTGGACTAGATGACCTCCTGAGGTCTCTTCCAACCCTAATCTTCTATGATTCTAAGTTGCTGTTGAAGTTGTCCTGAGTGTGAGTTTGATGAAGTTGAGGTGTATGTATTGTTTTCAGTATCTGTTGGAGATGGAAGTCAAATCTCTGTGGTGTGCTGGAGTGTGTTATTGACAGCGTTGTAGATGATGTGTAAGTTGCCAGGAGTGCAGGAGACTTTTTTCTTTTGATCTACCATCTGTATCTTGATTGCAACATTAATGATAGCCTACTAAGTTTGTGTTAGTATTGTTAGCATGGTTTTCTTTTAGAATTTGCACCTGTAGAATAATTTTAGCTGCTACTGTATCTTTCAGAGAATTGGAATAAAGGGCAAGCACACTATCAGTTTATCCTGGAGATTTTAGCTACTTAGTATGAAATTTAATTTGCAAGTAGTGGACTGGATAATTCCATGTACTCAGCTTTTTCACACTGTAGTATAGTTGATTAGTATTTAATGAACCTTTTCTGGTTAAGTGCCAGTAGTTTATTTACTGCATGGTGAACGTGGCTGTACATTCTATATTAGGGTTTTAGGTTTCTTATCTGAGGAACTTGACGCAGCGGTACCAACCCCAAGCATTCAAAAATTATGAGTCAGTCCTTTCCACCCTCCAAAGTTATGAGATTTTATAATATAACTATTCAGTCCTTTTTCTTAGCCTTCTAAATTTTGAAACCTTTGCGGGGTTCATGGTTTCCAGCTTTTTTCTGCAATCATGAGGACTAGGGAAAAAAAGAAGCTGAGATTATTACTTACTCACAGGGCTCTAGAACAGGGGTGGCCACTCTGTGGCTCCAGAGCCACATGCGGCTTTTCAGAAGTTAATTTGCGGCTCCTTTTATAGACACTGATTCTGGGGATGGAGCTACAGGTGCCAGCTTTCCAGTGTGCTGGGGGGTGCTCACTGCTCAACCCCTAGCTCTGCCACAGGCTCTACCGCCACTCCACCCCTTCCCACCCCCTTTCCTGAGCCTGCAGTGCCCTTGCTCCCCCTCTCGCCACAGCCTCCTGCATGCCAGGAAACAGCTGCTCTGGAGGTATAGGGAGGGAGTGGGAGGTGCTGATCTGTGGGGCTGGTGGTGAGGTGGGGAAGCTGATGGGAGTCTGCTGACATATTACTGTGGCTCTTTGGCAATGTACATTGGCTCCTTCTCAGGCTCAGATTGGCCACTCCTGCTCTAAAAGCTAGGGCTATCAGAGAAGCGCCAAATATTGCAAAACTCACAATAAAATCATGCATTGGCAACACTAGAGGTATGAGAAATTAATGCTAAAAATCAGATGTTTACTACAGTGCAGATGGGCAGTACTGCTGCTGATGGGTATAGTGTGAATGGACCTAACGTATTTCATTTCCAGATTTTTCTTTATGAACACTGCATGAGTTGGATATTTTGTTCAGTGAGTGTGAACTGGAGTAACATCAGTTCTCAAGTTCTTTCCATTTATACTCTCAAAGAATCACAGATCACTAGGACCGAGGAGAATTATTCCTGGTTGAAGCTTAGTTGGTGAGGGTGGAGGTGAGAGTGGAGGAAGAGGAAAGACTGCAATTGCCTGCATAAAGAAATATCTTGAAAATCAGAAATAGGATATAAATCCTAAGTTCACAAATGATGGGTAGGTTAGCCATGTGAATCACTTTTACATAATCAAAACTAGGGGGCGCACTGTCCGCCTCTTAAAGGAGAAATTTAATGTAATTTATCTTATTTCAGCTGAGAAAACTTGTTTGATTTAGTCTATTAGTGCAGATTTTAACAGGCCTGGTCCTCCATTGTTGCACAGATGTTAACAAACTGAATGTTGCTTGTTGGGAAATGCTAAGTAAAATACTGTTTGACTGTTTGATGAAATATTTTCAAATGTTACTTCAGTCAGAAACTAATTAACATCTCTGGCTTCATTGGGACACAGTATCCTCCTTAATGTCTTAATCATCAAGAATGTGACTTGCTACTGCAGAAGACCTATATTAGCAAAATTGTTTGAATGGATTTGTGAAGGTATCCAAGGAATTATGATTGTTATATTTTTATTAACATGACAGTGAAACTAACACTCTCATAAACTGAACCCTCTTGATTTGATTTGGCCATTGATTGATTTATTTCTTCGCATTTTGGACAATACAGAGCTGTTGAAAATGCATGGGATGTAAATGAAGGAGATTGAGATGACTGCACTTCTTGTTAGTTTATCAGGATAACACTTTGTCCATGAAACCAGTTTTATTTAGAATTTTTAGACTCTAATAATGATAATTGAAACGTGACTTTTAATAGTTATGCAATTCTTTGACTTCCAGTGAATGAAATAGAACTTATCTTTTTTGCTTTAGGCTTTCAGATAAACTTCTGTGAAAAGGCACAAAGTAAGCTACAAATTTTATAGTATTATGCTACTTTTATTTTTATTTTTTTATTTCAGTCTTGGTTCTGGGAATGTATCCACTGTTGTTCCAACTAACCAACCATGGCAATTATACATTGATTGAGCTTCCATTTTTCATATTGCTTAAAAAGTAAAAAAAAAAAACACATACACAAATGGTTTTCTGTTAGGCCATTGGTTGTAAAAGTTTTACATGCCTTTTACATTTACTTGTCTGTAACAAGTGAATAATGATCTAGAGGTACACAGATAATGCTATTATTCAGTGGAGTTTCACACACTGTCAAATCCAGTGGAGTATGAATCATTTGGGATTTCACTTTTTGAATTACAACTGCTTTATTAAACTAGAAGTGTTCCTTAAAGATCACTTTGCTTCTTATGTAACTTTAACTTAACTCATTTTTCTTAATGTAAACAATGCAACATATTTGAATCTGAGTACATAAAAAAGTTCCTTCTGTAGGTATTGGTCACTTTGATATTGATTTGGATCATTGTTACTATCTGTGCACCTCTGTGGGAGGAGGGGAGTAATGTACATAACTTCCTAAACTTGGCTGGCTATTTCAATTGAGGCTAGACTTTTGGAAGGTGAGACTAAAATCAGTCATTGCAACGCAATTTATGGTGACTAATGGAAGCTCTTTAGGATTAATTTTTTTTATTGTTTCTCTTGTGGCTTTTCATACTTTGCATTGCTATGTCACTCAAATCACAGTACCCTTCACAATTGCCTGTCATGAGTTAGTGGAGTTTTACTGGAGACCAAATCATAGTTTTGATGGCACCTCTATTTGGTAAATGTTCTGTAGTTCAGTAAAAATCCCCTCTGCATCTCATTCTGCATTTTAAATATATATATTTAAATTTTATTTGCACTTGATGAATATGCATATTTATTTTAACTGAATTCAGATATCTAGAGTTAATATGCTAATATTCAATAATTGGTGTCTTGGAATTTAAAGACTGATATCCAATGTACATACTCACTAGAGAAATGAATATAAACTAATTTATTTTGTAATGCTCTAATGATAATATCCTGCATTGTGGGAAGACTGGGTTTATATTTCTGCTAATGGCTATTTGCAGACCACCGCATCTCTGTTTGGAAGCCTTTTACAAGAGGTAAACTTACAAAGGTTCAGTGCATAGCAGGCCAATTTGTGTCACCACTGTGCCAGTGGGACTGAACTCAAGAATAGTACATGCCCTTTAACAATATGATTTGTCCTAGAGTGTGACAAATGCTAAAGTTCCTCTGGGAAGCAATATTTTCAATCCATTTTATAAATTAAAATCTTTTCACAAAACTTGTGTGAAACTCCCAGGTCATGGGTCTTCCTAGTGAATGCCTAGCTGATTGCTGCTCAGATGTTTTCTTAAAAACCAAACAAGCAAACAAACCTCCCATAACATATAGTTAGTTTACTGTGGTGATAAATGGGTGTTCCTGGACTATTGGTGAAAAAGAGTTTGTTACACAAGGAATTTGTTTCTGAGAAAAGCTGACATATTAAGTTCTAATATGAAACTTGACATTTTAGGAAAGGTTGCCTTAATATTTGCTCAGGACACTGTCCTTAATCCTGTGTCAGCCTCTTACAGATCCTCTTCTGTGCCATGCACACTGAAAACTTTCTGACCAGAACTATCTCTGCAGTTTGGATTTATTTATTTATTTGTCCACTAGGGACTCTTGCGTAAAACCAGGATCTTTTCTTCAGTCCACTTGCTCCAACTTCTTGTTCTCCACCTGCAACCAGAATGTCCACGGGGTCATAATCTTTTCCACTTGATATAGTGGAGCCTGGCTTTGCGAAGGAAATAAGTGGCTGAACTCTTAAACAGAACACAGGGCCCTGATAATGAAATGAAAGAAAATTATGCACTCTGCCAGCAGAATGGTTTGTATACAGAGCAAGGGGTGATTCCAAAATTTCACAGGAAGCACAAGCATTCAGACAAAGATCTCCCATCAGTGAACTAAATGAGAGGACCTCAAAGACAGAAGTTGTCATTGTGCCCCCTAAAGGAGTTGAGAGCTTCTAAGGTAGGAATATGCTAAGCACAGAGTAAACCAGTGAGTAAGAGGGGAGACATCTTTGACAACCCAATGGGATAAAATGTATCTATGATCTGGGAGCTTGGAAAAAATCATCTGGATTGTGTTTTTGTCAGTGACCTATGTACCGTGTATGCCAAACATCCCAGGAATACAGTGTTAGGTCCGCCAGTGAGGACTCCAGAAGAAATGAGAGTTTTATCTAAAGTCGCGTTTTGAAGTCTGTACTTTGGGTGAAAGCTGTTTTGTATCTGCGTCTGAAGGTTGAATATGATTTTAGTACAATCTTCTTTGGCTGTGACGTGCATTCACCTTGGATGATGGAGACAGTCTCCCTAGTATATTGTTGAGATGGAGGATGTAGGGGTATCTGTTGTGAGTTGCTTAGAGTTGCTGTATGGAGAATTTACAAAGTAGTGTCCCAGAGGTGCAAACACTTACACATGTACATAACATTAGGCTCGTGAGTAGTCCCATTAAAGTCAGTGGATTTGCTTACACATTTAAAGATTTTGCAGGATCAAGGCCTAGCAGCAAATACAGAGGCATTCACAGGGGCTGAACTCAAACGTCTTGCCTGCCCGTTTATCAAAGCACCTTAGTTCATCTTTAAATGCAGGTGGAAAATAATAGAAGTGGATTAAAAATAACTGATCTGTATTCAGAGTATTTTACTAATGAATAACTATCCATGTAGACCGTTGGGTTCCTGCATACTCATCTGTTGTAGTCATTACATATACAGGAAATGTTGACAAAAAATAATTTTGAACTGAAAACTTCACATGTAAAACTTTCTTGGAAGCTTGTCACATCTGGCAAAAAGAGCAAGGCCAATAAATGCGTTTGCCTGGCTCCTTAATCTTGATCAGTCCTTGGAAAATTGAAAGTGATTTTGATCTTAGGTAAATTAAAATATTTATATTAAGATTACTGCTAGTGTCCATTCCTGAAATGAATTCAATTGGCTTACATAATTCAGTTCCTAATTGTTGCGATAGGGTGACAAAAATGTGAAAGGCTCAACAGTCTTCAGAGGGAACTGTTTGAAGAGTCAGTCCTGCCACGCTATAGACTTCTGAATAAATTGCTGTACACAGCCCTCTCCACTTTGGAAATTTGTATACTAGAATGGGGAAAAAAAATTGTTCTGAGGTTGAGAGTGGAGGAGGAAAACCTTTAATGTATTTTGTTGAGACAGGAGTTTTATTTGTTAGCACAGCAGGCTGTCTGTGAAAAGATGCTTAGGAATCCTTATGGCTAAATATCTGCAGTGTATAGGTACTTCTGACAAATCATTGTTCATCATCTGAGGGGTAGTTTGTGCTGAAAGGAGTTTGGGCTTGTGAGGTGAATATTTTAATAGACGAAGTAGGTGAGTAGTTAAAATATCAAGGGAACTTTTTGACCAACAGAATTTGATAGTCATCATAAAACAAGTTTTCAACAGAAAAGAAGTTTAGTGTGTAGTAAAAGTGGCAGACCACTGAACTGAGTGCTTCCCATTATAAATGCTGATTTTTAAAGGGTGGCAATTTTGCTCACTTAAACTTAACATTAAAATAGTTTCCATATGCATTTTCTCATCAAAATTGGGTTTAGAAGAATGTTGGCAGAAGTATTAGCTGAATATTTTGTGTGCATATTTAGCAGAAATGTCATGTTCTTTTAGAACTGAGCGTGTGTGAAAACATTTCAGTTGTTCCGGGATAGTCTTTGAGTGGGTAAATAATATTTGGCTTGTGCGAAATTTTTCAGAAGTGCTCCGCACCCAGCAGCTTCCATGGAGCGTTAGAGGAGCTGTTGGGTTCTGAGCACTTTTGAAAATCTGACTCTCTATTTTTATTAATACAATATAATAATTAAATAAGTAAGCTAATTGAATTTACGATTGTATTACAGCATTCTAGTTTGTTAGATTGTTAGTCCTAAATAGCTCACAGCCCAGCTCCCCCTTCTCCTTGGCCTCTTTGCAGATGAGCAACAATTTATACCGCAGATCTATTTTTCTGCCAAAGAAACACAAATTGGACTACTTATTTGCAGATGTTCTCTCAGTTTTGCATGCTTGAGGGTGGAAAGCTGAAACAAATGGGTATTGATATTCCATGCTGGGCAAAAGTTGAGCAATCTGAGTTTATTTGCAGGTTCTCCCTTTTGAATCCATGAAGCAGACACCTGAATTATTGTTGTATACCAACAGCAATTGGCCATATTTGATCTTAAATTCCGCACAATCCTTTCACAGTATCTGTTTGTTAAATTCAGTGTATGTGCTGCACCCTTAAGAATTTCAGCTCTGCCTACTTTGGTGCTTTTTTTAAACTGTGGATTGCTGACTCATGCAGATGAGATACAGTGGTTTTCTGCCGAGCTGTGTGTTGGACACTATTGTGCTAACCACTGTTACTACTACTATTACTTGACAAGGGGGAAATCTGCAGTGTGATCAACTTCCTGATCTCGAAAAAAAAAAAAAAATCCAACTTTCCTTTCCCAGCAGCTTCTGTCTTGTGCACTCAGGCACAGCTCCAGGAAGTAGCTGAAAGCAAGATTGAGCCTACAACTTCTGTTTCCCCTGGAGAAAGAGACCCTGTTTCCACTTCCCTTTACATTTTTCTCCAAAGATGATCTCCAAAATATTAAAATCCTCTGCATACCAAGCAGCAGGATTCACTTGAGGCTGAGTGCTCAGCCTCACACCTTCAGAAGCCCTAGAGCTGGTATCTGTTTGTTCTCTTGCTGTGTTTAAACTGTCAGAAGGGGAGGGGCCTGTGTTCCCCAGTCCGGTTCTTTTACACGCATTTTCCATTAACCACTGTTGGCTGATAAGTATGTGTGTGGAAAGCCAATATGAAAAACATTATCTGCCTTCAACTGCCAGGAAAGTGGTCAAAAGACCTTTTATATTTTTATCTGCATTTTGTCTATACTTCAAACTGTTTAAACAGTTTGAAGTACATCTCCTTTGATAATGAAGATAATGTTCCAATGTAACTTTGTTTTTTCTGGTTGAGAAGCTGTGGAGTTTGCTCAGAGCTGTTAGAAGTGTCATCATCATCAAGAATTCTTTTTCAGGCTAGCTGTTTTCAATTGTTGCTATTCTGTAGGTTCCTTTTTTAATATTAAATCTTTCCCATAATATCAGATGTACTATATTGTATTTATAAATTATCAGTCACCATAGAACCATCCTCCAAAAGCCTTCACACGTGGTTCTAAATGGCTACCTCTCAACATGTGTAGATGGCACCACAGAACAGTTACACTTTCCTGTAGTAAAAATATAAACTTTGGTAACAGCATAAGACTGTTTTAGTTTTAATATTTGTATATCTGAGTCTGAATTCTTCTTTTGTTCAAAGTTTATGTAACTCCAATGCAAATGAATTGGAGAGAACTTACTGACTTTTTCCACCATCAAGTTCCACAGCAAGGTTACAAAAAGCCTTTAGGAGACTATTCAGCAACCAGTCAGATCCCCAGCTGGTACTCTGTCATTTACATTCAGATGTAAAGTATCTATTGTTTGGGGATCAGGGACAATTGGAGGAGGCAAGGAGTAGAGGATTCAATCTAGGCAGCATGGAATTGAGGAAATGCAAGAAGCTGGAAACTGGAACAAGAGCTGTCTTCTGATGCAATTGTTTTTTTTAAGTCTTTAGGAGGTGATAATTTCCTAAAATTGAGGTTAGAGTTGGAATTTTGTGTGTACCAGGATAAAGGTTTACCCTTGATTACCTTTTGTCGTGGAACTAGTTATATTTAAGCACAAAATGGTGTGTTCCATGGGTTTTAGATTTGGAGATCTTTTGCAATGATCTTGTGGTTCGATAGGAACCCTAATAGCTGCCTTCACCTTTTTCTTGACCAGAAGTGAATGTTGGAGTAAATCTTATTGAACTAGATCTTGGAAGAAGAGAATCCAGAACTCTTAACAGAAGTGCTACCCGCTGATTGCAATTTATATTTTGAGTCAAAATCTTCAAAGTGCCTGATGTAGACATCTTCAGAAGCAGATTGGATTTTTAGTCATATGGAACTTTGCATAATAGGAAAACCATTAAATCCCCGTCTTCCTGCTTTGGTTTGCAGTGTGACCTGACACTGCAACTGCACTTTATTATCTGTGAACACTTATGCTTCAACTTCCTGTTATAAATAGAAAGATTTGATTAAGCTTTAAGACCGGTTGTGATAATTCCTTTGTTCCCAATTAGTTTCCAGTCAAGGTGCTTTTTTCCTTGCACTTTACTTTATCTCATTAACAACTTAAGAGTTCTGTTTCCAAAGCTGCAGTAACTGTAGAAACTGTACAGTGTCCTATGTCTGAGACTCAGACAAAAGGCCTCTGATGGCATCTCACAATGACTGACTCTTCCATTCCCAAAAGCTATGTGAAACAGTCAATTTTGTTTCTTGAAACTTTATAGCAGAGAAATATGTGCATTTGAACAAAGACTCAGCTATCATTTTCAAAGAGAATGGAAAAGTCTGGTGGTATGGATACATACTCTCAGAAATCTGCAGTTATGGTGACAGCCAGTTATGTACCCTAATTTGGAATTGAGGACAGTGCCACAAGACCTCAAGAACCATCAGTACCATCTACGAATTCTAAGGGAGAACAGTGACTGAAAGCTGTTGTATCCTATTTCCAGCCAGACTGAGAGTGCCTTGATATGTTGATTTATAAGTAGTTAGTCAGATTCTTTCAGAAATGCAGTGCCGCTATAGAGCATCAGGTGCTGTTTGTTTCTTAATGGTTAAGAAAAATGTAGCGAATTAGGTCTAAACTTGTGTATAGTCTCCAAAAATATAAAAGTGATGTTTGTGAGGAAGCTTCCCCAACTTCGAACAGACCATAAGTGACTTTGTTGTT
The DNA here is from genome assembly GCA_007922305.1 of Dermatemys mawii. Taxonomy (NCBI): domain Eukaryota; kingdom Metazoa; phylum Chordata; order Testudines; family Dermatemydidae; genus Dermatemys; species Dermatemys mawii. The sequence goes on from ML677373.1 coordinate 3,696,945, forward strand.
TGTTACTTTGTTGTACATTCCCAGTAAAAGTATGATTTGAAAGTCCATCAGCTCCTGAGCTAGTAATGATAGGGAGGTCTCCCTAATGACCAAGTAAATAAGACCTGCTTCTGAACCAAGGGTCACTACCCCTACATACAGGGACCTTCCGAGCCAAAGCATGTGAGTGTGGGCTCTTTGCCTTCAAGATCTGTGACTTGAATGACAACGACGACAGCATTGTCCTCTGACATACCACAGGAAGCTAGAAATCCCAGAGGTAGGTCACTCACCTGAGCTTCTTTTAAGAGGAAAACTCCATGTGAAACCAAACATCTTCTGAGACTTTGTGGGCCAGAGCAGGTTCCCACTGAGGTTTGGTCTCAAGCTAGTTTGAAAGCACCTGGTTCCAAAAACAGAACTTTAGGAAACAGTATGGCACTGACCCTTGGAACTGTTTACTTCTGTGGCTCCAGCACCAACTCTTTTGGCACCAGAACAAAGTTAGTCAGAACAGTTCACCATCACTGTACTGGAGATTGCTACCCCACCTTGACAAGACCCAGTTCCTACACAGCTGTCTATTCTGTGTGGCACTGTTGAGATACTTGGCACTGATGGGCCTGCAGATGTACCTAGAACCTCAGACCCCCTTGCTGTCAGTGAATACCAACTTTGTCTAGTAGTACAGCACCATCAGGTCTTAATACCCAAGGGCCAGTGCACCAGTTATGCAGCCATACCGTGCTGTTCCAAGCTGCCTCCTTCATAGTGCCATTCAGATGCCTCACCAGCCCCTCCCAGTTTCTGCAAAGCCACAAGTAGAAGATGAGGTAATGGAAGAGCAGGCATTGAAAAGTGAACTATTGCACTGGTGACTCTTTCCTCCTCTTACTCCCGCAAATGGACAGCTATAAGGGTTTCAAAGACCTATTAAAAAGAGTGGCTGAGATCCTCCAAATCCCTACTGAGGAGATAAAAGAACAACATACAAACTGGTAGACATACTTCAGGTCTCCACAGTAGGTAAGAGAGCCCTCCTAGTTAATGAGACCATTATGGATCAAGCCAGAACCTTGGAGTAGGTATCTGTCTTGTCACCACCTACATCCACTTGGGCAGATTAACAACATCAAGTGTCTTCTGAGGGTGTGGAATTCTTTTACAGTCACTCTATCCTGCCCTTCCTCAAAGTCACTGTTGCAAACAAAAAAGCAAAACAATGAAGCCCACACAAAAGGAAAAAGAGCAGAGAGATTAAATTTATTTGTCTGGAAAGCGTACTGTGCTGCGAAACCACCAGGTGCCACCTCATGTCAAGGCCCAGAGGTCTTAACTGAAGAGTGACAAATACTTAGCTGGAATCAGTCTTGATCACCCATGTGTTGGTATTATTAAAATAGGTATTGAGTTATACAAATGTGCTTAGTGTTGACACTTTATGGAATGCTTGTAAGTTGTTGCATACGTTGATCTCACTTATAATAGCTGTATCCCATGTTATAAGGCAGGGGTTGGCAACCTTTCAGAAGTGGTGTGCCGAGTCTTCATTTATTCACTCTAATTTAAGGTTCCGTGTGCCAGTAATACATTTTAACATTTTTAGAAGGTCTCCTTCTATAAGTCTACAATATAGAACTAAACTTTTGTGTGTGTCGAGTAAATAAGATTTTAAAAATGTTTTAGAAGCTTCATTTAAAATTAAAATGCAGAGCCCCCTGGACTGGTGGCCAGGACCCAAGCAGTGTGAGTGCCACTGAAAATCAGCTCGTGTGCCACCTTCGGCACACATACCATAGGTTGCCTACCCCTGTTATAAGGCAATATTTTAAGTGTTGACTCTCTGGCTGTAAATCACAAGACAGGAAAGAAGTGTTAATGAGTGTGAAATACTAGTTTTCAACAGGAGCTGTTATTTCCTGGCCCCCCAAAAAAGAACGCCCTTCAACACCAGATGAATTGCTGTAGACTATCAGAGAACAAAAGACTTTGCTGATTCCTCCCCATCCCTCCCATTGCAACTTAAAGCAGAAGGGTCAGTGGATTTAGAGAGAGAAAGCTTGGGCCAGAACACGATATATCCTCAACAGCAGCAGGAAGCCTGCTACAAGAAGGTCGCTATGTTGCCAACTGGAAGTGTTCTTCCATCTGGTGTCAACAGCATAATGTACCTCCATAAGAGCCTGGAATCCCTCTTATTTTGGACTGCCTTCTTTCTTTGAAGACTTGGAAGTCTATCTATCACTTCACTGCTCATGTATCTGGTATTTAGCAATGCCTTCTATCATGCGGTGGAGAACTCCTTGGTTTATACCCATCGCACAACCATGAAGTTCCTGAAAGGCATCATCAGAACATTTTCCACTGGTACTACAACTTGCACCTGCCTGGGACCTGAACTTGGTACACTACTTGTAGCACTTATGATGCTGCTGTTTGAGCCTTTGGCCTCCTGCTCTCTTTTGCACTTGCCTATGAAGGTGTCCTTCTAGGAGAGTGGGTGAGCTTGGGGCCCTCTTGGCAGGCCCCCCTACATGTGTTCTAAAGGAATACAATACGCTTAAGAATTCATCCCAGAGTTCCTTCTGATTTGCACCTGAATCAACCTGTTCATTTGCCTATCTTCTATCCAGAACCTCACAATAGCAGGGAGGACAACGCTCCACTGTTTGGATGTCTGATGAGTTTAGCCTTTTGCTTGCAGAGGATGAAGACTTTAGGTCTCTGTGGCTATTCCTTTCCATCGCTGATACAGTAGATTCTTGATTGTCCAGGATTGGGTTAACCAGAAAGTGGATTAACCAGGATGTCAAAAAAAAAAAAATATGCGTAACTTGCAGGGCCGGCTCTGGCTTTGTTGCTGCCCCAAGCACCAAAAAACCCCACCAACCCACCAGGGCACAGGGCAGCCAGTGAACCAGCACCCTCTCCCCCTGTGCAGGGTGGCTGGTGAAACAGCCCTCCCTCCCCATATTTCCTATGGATGGTGATTATCCAGGATTTTATTAACCAGAATTATTTTTTTCCTTAGCATCCTGGATAATCGAGAGTGTACTACTGTACAATGGAAGGAACAGGGATTTCTTTAGAAAGACTCTTGAAATGGATTTCAGGGTGTCCTTCTCCTCTGTTATGAGTTTATGAAGCCTCTTAGGGTGTCAGAACTCTACTAGAACTCAAGCTGCCATGATGGCTTCCCTGCAGGGAGTTCCCCTCTCAGAAATTTGTGGAATGGTGACTTGGGACTTCAGTCACTTTAACTAGGCATTATACCCTTGTTCAAACTTCGAGATGCCTCCTTTGGTTCAGTGACCTTGCAATCTGTGATGCAGCATAAATCCTTATGCCACTGTTCCCTCTAAGCACACGCACACACAGATCCTAAACCCTGCGCACACGGCGAAACATCACGTGCAGAAAAACATGCACAGAAGCACAAAAATTTTCACAGAAGAATTTTTTTGTACACATAGCCTGTCAAAAATTTGCACAGAAGAAGTTTTTTGCGCGCACGGCCTGTCAAAAATTAGAGAGAACATTGCCTTATACCATTCTCTACAATAAGTAATGGGGAGTTTCCCCACAGTGAATACCCATTGGGAGCTGCACTTAAGAAAGAAATGGCAGTTGCTTGGCATATAGTAACTAGAATTCTTCAAGATATATGATCTTTGTATGAACTCCACAACCCGTTCTGCTTGAACTTTCACCTGATTTGCAGTATAGCAGGTACTGAAGAGGTGTTCAGTTTGCACCTCATCTTATAAATTAGTTCAGAGCATGAGGAGGTGCAGGGTGCAAGTGCAGACCAACAGATACTGCTATTGAATATCTTCCAATCTCGGTCATATGCACAAGCACAGTGGCTATCCATAAGGACATGCCCTTGAAGAACTCTGGTTGCTACAAGGTAAATTAATCTATGTTTTCTCCATTTAAACCAAAGAAAAACAGGATGGGGTGTTCTTTGGGTTCTTAGGGATGTTCTCACATCCCACTGGTCCACAGAGCATTTGGTCCATGGAGAGCTATGTCATAACACAGTGCTGCCTCTCCTCTTCATTTCCAGTTGATTCATTAATGGCATTAAAGACACCTAAAATTACATTACCTTTCAGATATTACTTTTCAAAATAAACCATTTCTGTAATTGTCACAGAGAATTAAGCGATGGAGAGATGTCTGAGAGAGACTCTATAGGAGGGAGAAGCCTGAGAGACCCAGTGCTACTACCCAGTGCTCAGTGGTTTGAGCGTTGGCCTGCTAAACCTAGGGTTGTGAGTTCAGTCCTTGAGGGGGCCATTTAGGGATCGGGGCAAAAATCTGTTGGATGATTTAGCTGGGGATTGGTCCTGCTTTGAGCAGGAGGTTGGACTAGATGATCTCCTGAGGTCCCTTCCAACCCTGATATTCTATGATTCGTAACTTTGTTGGGTCTGCTAGGGACAGTTCAGGGGGGCCTTCGGATCACAGTAGGAAACTGTTTGCAACTCCTGGGACACATGGCAGCTTGCACCATCGTGACTGATCATGCAAGGTTACACCTCCGCTGCTTCCAGGGTTGGGTCAGAACCACCTATTGTCCTGCTAGAGACACGCTGGATAGGCATGTGATGTTTCCTCTCTAGGTGGGGAGCTTCCTAGACTGGTGGAAAGATCAGTTCAACATCTGTGCAGGTGTTCCCATCTGTCATCCTACTCTGTCAGTACCTATGACAATAGATGCATCACTATTAGAATGGGTAGCTCACCATAGTGCCCTCATGACTCAAGGCATATGGACTCCTCCAGAAACCAGTCTCTTCATCAGTCTGTTGGAACTCAGGGCAGTCAGCAGCCCCTGCTTTCATTTCCTGCTCCTTGTCAGGGGAAATCAATCAGGGTCATGACACTGTTCCGTCTAAGCTGTGCACTTGTGTGTGCGCACACATATCCTAAACCCCGTGCACACAGCGAAACACTACATGCACAAAAATTTACACAGAAGCACAAAAATGTGCACAGAAGGAATTTTTTGCACCCACAGCCTGTAAAAAATTAGAGGGAACATTGGTCATGACAGATAACATATCCTGCATATTCTGTATCCACAAGGAGGGAGGAGCAAGATCCCCGTCCCTGTGCGCCAAAGCCATGAAACTATGGAACTCGTACATAGCTTACCAGGTGCAAATTTTAGCTGTGTACCTCCCGGGTATTCAAAACACCACAGCTGATGTTCTCAGCAGACACTCCTAATAGGTGTATGAACAGGAGCTAGACTCTCAGGGCTTGGTTTCTATCGAGATAAGTCGACCTACGTTAGGCTACTCTAGCTACATGAATAATGTAGCTGGAGTTGACGTAGCTTAGGTTGACTTACTCTGGTGTCTTCACTGCGCTGCGTTGATGGGAGATGCTCTCTGGTCAACTTACCTTACTCTTCTCAGGGAGCTGGAGTACTGGAGTTGACCAGAGAGCATTCTGCCATGGATTTAGCCGGTCTTCACTGGTAAATAGATACCCACTGCATCAATTGCAGCAGCGTCGATCTCCCGGGTAGTGAAGATGCCCTCGATCCTCCAAAGATCGGGACTTCTGGAAGTGGATCTCTTTGCCACCTTCAGGGACAAGAAGTACCCTCTATTTTTCTCAAGAATTGTGTGGGCCACCTGTCTTTGGGGAACATCTTTCTTCTATCTTGAAAGAAGGGTGTGCTTTACATGTTTTCTCCCAACACCGCTAATATTAAGGGTGATGAACAAAATCAGACAGGCTGCCTGCAAACTCTCTGGCTTTTAACAAAGACTTACTATTCCTACTGCATGTGCAAATTTCACTCTCAGTAATGTATCAGTTTGGGTGGGCTTGCATTGGGGTTCCCAGTTTTAACCTCAGTAACTTTTGAAATATTGCTTTTTTGAGTGGCCCTATGGGTGTTCCACATCAGTATATGTGTACTCCTGTGCCCTCTTGATTGGAGATTTTACCCAGCAGTGTCCACACATATGCCCTAGACTCCCTCATGCCCCAATGAAAGTGTATATAGGGACTCACTGCCACTCCAATTCCTTTTCAATCACCTGTGTCTTGTGATGGAGCATCATAGTGTCTGTTAGTTGAGCCACATAGCTTGCTACAGCTTGTTTTATTGTATACTTTTTTTCTCATAGTTTTTAGTTGTTTTTTTTTATTTGTCACATTTTGTCCTGAGGTCTCTTCCAACCCTAATCTTCTATGATTCTATGAAATGCTGTCTTCCTAAGTCTTCCTTATCACCAGATGAGGTCATCATGTCTCCTGCACCAGTGAGTTAAAGGCCTCTCCAGACCTTATAAAATGGGTAGCAGACATTTGACAACTCCTGTTGGAGGAGATTCAGGAGCCCCAGCATTCTTCATTCACCTCCTGCGGGCAAGAATGCTTTGCCCATCAAAAATGTGTTCTTACCCCTGCACACACGGTGTGGCAAACTCCAGTTACTGTCCCATCCATGTGTAAAATGTACTACATCGCTCCCAGAGGCTCAGATTATTTTTTCCCATCCTATTCCCAACTCTCTGGTTGTGGAGGCTGTCAGTCAGTGGAACAGGTAATGTCCGTTCCATTCAACGCCATCCAATAAGGAGCTAAAACTGTTAGACCTTACGGGCTGCTAGAGTTACTCCTTAGCCTCTTTGCAGTTCACAAGAGCCAATTACCAAGCCCTGATGGCAAACTGTGACTTCACAGTCTATTGAAAATTCTTATCTTTTATTGAACACCTGCCTTCATTCCTTTAAAGAATGTGCAATGCTGCGATCTTTGGAGGTCTATACACCAGTGACAAAAGGAAAACAACAGTAAATTGCAGATGGCGTAACGGTCTCTCTCATTCTACTGTCAATCCACCAGACCAGCTGAGCCCCTCCAGGAAAAAGCACAGATTTACTAAGAAAGGGCTGTCTTCTATGGCAACCTTTCAGTTGGTGTCATCCTTGAAATACTCATTTCGACCTATTTCCCACCAACATCTTTCTGCTGATTGTCTCTCCCATTTCCTACCTTCCTGGGAGTTCATCACTTCAGATAAGGGATCCTAGAAATGATTTCTACAGGCTACTCTGTCCAATTCAGCTCCATACCACCTTCTCTCCTTTTGCATTCCTCCTTCCCTCTTCAGGGATCCCTCACAAAGACTTCTTGAGGCAGGAGGTACACTTCCTCCTTGCTCTGGGGGCAATCAAACCTGTTCCACTGGACTTCATCAGGACATTATTAGTACCTCCTTGTCTAGAAGAAAATTCTGGACCTTGAGATATTTAAATACTTTTGGCCACTCTCAATACTGCACAATGTTAACCCTAGCAACATTAATTCCCTCTCTGGATCCAAGAGATTGGTTTGTTTCCCTCAACCTTCAGGATGCTTATTTTCATGTTGCCATTCATCCCTCACACAGACAACTCCTATTATTTGTAGTAGTCCATGACCACTACCAGTTTTGGATGTTACCATTTAGGCTTTCTACCACTTCAAATGTTTTTATCAAAGATCCATCAGCTTCGCGAAATGGGCATAATCACCTTCCCCTACTTAGACAGTAGAATCCTAAAGGGTCGCTTCGTGAAACACAGACAGCAAGCAACAAGACCCTTGTCTCTTTTACTCTCTGTGCCTCTGCCTCAATGTGGAAAAGTCTGCTCTAACCCTGACCCAATAAATAGACTTCATCAGGGCCCCCCTGGACTATTCTTCTGCCACAATGTACTCATTCAAGAACAGATTCACCACAATGTTCAAAATTGTTTACATAATTCAACAGAGCCCACAAACAACTGCAAGGGCTTGCCTACAACTCCTGGGCTTTGTGGCAGCCTCCACATTTATCTTGGGAAGAATTCACTCTCAGTATTTTCAAGCATGGTTGAGAACTATCCACCCCCACCCCCAACAGCCATAGTCTATCCAAGCAGGTGTTTGTATTTCAGAAGGTACTCACATCCCTAAATTGGAAGGACCCACAAAACATGTGCATTCCTAAATCCTCCTTCCACAAGGATTATTACCGTCGATGCCTCTTCAGTAGGTTGGGGCTCACTCTTTCAGAATCTCACAGCTGAGTGACAAATGGATCCCTCAGGAAGCAATCGTCCATATCAACATAGTGGGGCCCAGAGCAATTTGTTACACTTGCCAACACTTCCTGTCACGCATCAAGGGTCACCCAATATGAATAATGCTGGACAACAGAGCAGCAATGCATTATCAATCTGCAAGGAGGAGGAAGGTCCTTATTCAATGAATCCATAAACTATGGAACTGGTTTATATCACTCTTCATATTGATCTCAGTGGTCTATCTACCAGGACTACAGAACACAGTGGTGGATTTCTTCAGCAAACATTTCAGAGTCGACCACACTTGGGTAACTGGGAGCACTCACCTGAACTAACACGCTGCTCAGGGTTCCTGGACCCCACGAGAGGCCAGGTTGCATATAAATTTACTGGAATCGAGGACAGTCTGCCTTGCATGCAAGGCCTTCGTTCCCTTTAGACACTCACTCTATGTCAGACAGTGTCACCATGGTGGTATATAGAAACAAATGAGGAGTGAGATTTCTTCTCTGGTGCCTGGAAGCAGTCAGACTTAAGATACTAGCGTATGAGAAATTGCATCACAATACAGGCCATACCTCCCAGGTTTCACAACTTGCTGGCAGAAAAACTAAGCAGAAGTTTCTCTTCAGACCATGAATGGGAGATCTATGACACAGTCCTAACCAAGATATTTATACAGTGGAGTACTCCATTATGTGACCTCTTTGTCCCAAATGAATAGAAAACTTCACCTGTATTGTTCCAGTGGTGACACTTTTCTGCTCTCCTGAACAGATGGCCTCAGATACTCTTTTCCTCTTGTCTCAGTACTACTGCAGCCCATAGGAAAGATCCAGTGTGACAGAGCTGCCTGGGTCAGTAGGGTGGTAGGACGACGACCGTCATCCTTCTAACACCCTACTGACTCAGACAGTTCCGGTTCACAGAACTTCTAATGATGTTTTTACACCAATCTATCAGGATCCATCCCTTTCTGTATCTTCCAGGAAATGGGAAAAATCAAGTACCCCAGCCCAGGCTCATGTCACCTCACTGCCTAGTGTTTGGGTAGGCACTGGAAATAGAACACTCATACTCCAACCGATTCAGGAAATCCTTAACCAAAGTAGAAAGGTTTCTACTAGATTCTGCTACCTAGCTAAATGGAGGCACTTTTCAGCCTGGGCACAACTCCACCAAAATTTACTAGATAGCACGAGCATTCCAGTTTTTCTAGACTATTTTCTGTCCTTAAAGACTGCAGGTCTAGCCCTTTGTTCACTGCAGGTATACCTAGCAGCGATTAGTACCTTTCTCCCTCTGATAGAAGGATATTCTGTCTTTACTCACGCAGTATTTTATGAAAGGCTTGATCACGACCTTCCCACAAATCATTAAATCCATTACTCAATAGGACTGTAACCATGTCCTGTCAACACTCGCAAGTCTGCTCTTTGAAACTATGGCAACTTGTGCCATGACCCCACCCGGCCATGAACGTCACAGTCTCAGTGCCATCACTTCGGGCAGGGTCAGTGAGCTATGAGCCGTTATGGAGGTTCTACCTATACCAGGTGGTAACCAGGGGATTTCTCATGACTGCCACAGCCTCCTTTGTTCTGTTCCCCACCTTTTTATAGTTTTGGAACAAGGCGGGAATCCTTTGTCTCTCTTTGGGTTCGCACTCCTCCTTCTAAATGGAAAAGCACCAGGTTTAAGATGGATTCCAGCACCAGGTGACATGGTCACATGTCCTGTGAGACCCCAAGCCTCCATTCTTCCTGCCTGACTCACAGAAACACAGAAAGCCTTACAAGTAAACAGAGCCATATGTAACCAATTGGTCTAGTTAATGGGAGTCATCAGGATCCTAAGCCACCATTAATGGCCCACACTTTGCATAATTACAATAGGACATCAGAGTAGTACTTCATATTTCTAGTTTTAGATACCAGAATTATACATTCATACACAAGGGATGAATGCACTCAGTAGATTATAAGCTTTGTAATGATACCTTACAAGAGACCTTTGCATAAAGCATATTCCAGTTACATCATATTCACATTTATAAACACATTTCCATAAAACATATGGAGTGCAACGGCACAGGGTACAAGGCAAAAAATGGCCTTATATGTCCATCCACCTACACTGGCCCTATTGCCTGTAATGCCACTCTGGCAGGAGATTTTTTTCTCTTCTCCTATTTAGATGATGAGACCACAGCTTTACGTCATTTTGAGAGGATGTACAACAGTGATACTACTAGCCTGGCCCAGCTGGCCATTCTGAATATGGATGTTGAAGAAGTAGGACAAGATTTTCAGTAGTGACTGTCCCACAATCTGGAACGTCTCGTAACTATGAGTGGCGCTCTCAGGGCAGACTGTCAGAAAACAAGGGCAGATACCCCAAACTGGTGGTATGTGCTATAATTAGATTTTACCAAGCCAGTAACAAATATGAACTCCTGGAACACTATACCAGTCTTACCATGAAGTTACAGATTGTCCCCTGAGACTCTTCCATCTTGCCACCCACAGAAACTGACAAAAAAGAACGAGTTATTGACAGGATAAAGCAGGTAAAATACACGTACAGCTGAGTCACAGTCTATAATTACAAATACTAGCAGAGATGTAGTAATCTGCCAAAAGTTTCTCAGGGCTACCCAGAAAATAACTCTGGGGATCTCCGTTGTCTTGTTCAAAAGTTATTCTGCCCTGTTCAAATAGTCCAGAGATGAAGGATCTTTCTTTGAATCCATATTTATAGTCTCTTCACATAGTAGCAAACTGACAGTGTCACTACACATGTGGGCTTTTCCTTTGATGATGATGAGAGAGGAATGCACTTAGCTTTTTGACCATGATCATCACACACAATAGCTATTTGCTTTGAAATTAGCATTTTCTGTTAAAGTTCTTAAGTCCTTCATTAGCATTTCACAAGATTTTTGTGATGGGTTATTTAATTATATAGATACACGCAATGTAAATGTTTGCTATTATAAAAGAAACAGATAAGTGAAAACAATACAAGTAACATTGCATTAGTTTTCATGAAGTTTAAATATGTGAATACACACATATACATTTAACACTTTGATATACTAACACACAAGTAAAGTGTCCTGGGCTCTGACCTAATATGGGACCTGGTTTGCCAGTGTCACAGTGACTAATGACTTTGGTGGCCTTGCTTTTTGGGTGCCCCCAAAAGGGCCTTATTTTCAGCGGGTGAGTGCTTAGCATTGTTTTCAAAATATCAGCCTTATTTTAAGGTTTTGGGTGCCCAGAATCACTGGTCACTTTTCATAATGTTGGTCCTGGCATGTAAATCACACTCTCATTTAAGTTAAGAGGTTTGTGCTGTTTCCTGTGTTAAATCAAAAGCCAGGTATTTTTATGATAAGTATTGTTTGGTCTTAAACTCTTTCATACCTAATTAAATCTTATATTTGCGTAGGTGCTGGTATGAGCACATACTTCTCACCCCATCAGCACCTCCGCCAACCAGAGGAGCTGAGTCAGTGGCACCAGAGAATAAAGGTGGTGACAGACAGAGTTACAGACAAAGGAGATACGAGAGGAAGCAAGTTCAGAGTGAAGGACTATATCAATTTGCAACCATTGGAGGCCTGGGTCATGGAAGGGAAGAGAGGCCAATAATTAGGGTGGAGCAGTTGTGACTTCATAGTTAAAATAAAAATTCTGCCATAACCGCATCACCTTAAACTGTGTTTTCTGATAATTATTACAGGACCATACATCTATCTACCTTATGCTTCCCTTTTGCTATCATTGACATATCTACGTAGAAGTGAAGGTGGCACCAGGAAAATTGAAAGATGTTAATTTAAGCAAATAGAGTTATTAATTTTAACATTCTTAACATAATGCTTATCAGAAACCCTCTCTTCTATGTTAAAAGGAAGATATGATGAAAGGAAATGATACTTAGGCAGAAAGGGAAGGTAAGAAGTGAATGTAATCCTGGATCATACAAGGCTTAAACAGTCCAGTCAAAAGTAAATGTAACACATCTTAAGAAAAAAGATGGTCTTTAAGGAATGTCTGGAAAGTGGCCACAAACAAAACATATGCATTAGAAGTGTCAGAGTATTTGAATTTTCCATATTGGCTTGTTGTAAGTCAGGTTCATGCATACAGAATAATACCACTTAACAGTTCTGAATGAGGTGTCTTACTCTTTTTGGAGCCCTTTAGCAACAAATCTGTAATATTTTGGTATTTTGCGGCTCAAATCTTTTACCTCTTCATGTACTGATTACTACACTAGCAGTAGCAAATTCTATGTTTTATACAGTTTCAAAAGTGACACTTTTCACCACAGAAACTAATATGATCCCATGAGTCGGGCAAATGGGTCGAGGGGTTTCCCAACAAGAGGAGTTATGAGAAAAGGTTTTAGGTACCTGATCCATGAAACTGGTTTCAGAATTCCTCTGACTCAGAGTTAATTGAAGACGATGTACCAACCAAACCAGTTTCCCAACACATTATAAACGCAGTTGTTCTTGCAGAGGCAAGGGATCAGAAAATGATGATTAGGGGAATAGAAAGATGAGGAGAGATGTGTGAAAATGATCTTCAGCAAAGCTTGAAGGTCTGATCCAGCTCAGTCCCTGAGTTGAAAAACAGCATATGTCGTACAGAAACAAAGCTGTTTCTGTAGACTCTATATTTTTGATGTGCAGAACTCTGAAGAAAAGGGCAAAAAAATAAATCTTTCCACAAAAATATGTAAAATCAAATTAACTTGTAGCCTATATTTGCACACTGCATAACTCAGTGTCTTAAGGCATAAGACATAACTCAGTGTGTTAATGTAACAGTGATGTCTCCAAAATATCGCAACAATGACAACTAACTTACATTCACATACAATCTTATCCACAGATTTTCCTTATGCCAGTTGCATAGGTATCTCTGTTCTTTAGGCTTCTAAAATTTTAGAGTGAAATTAAAGTTGACAACAACAGTCTGACATGTTTAGAAGCGACTGTATAACGTGCAGAGGAGGGCACCTCCCTTATTGAGTGTGGGTTGCAATTCATTTCTTGAAACATCTTAAGGGACAAGACTTTCCTCTTCCTTCTTGCAAAGGAACTGACAGAGAAGAGGACTTGCATATGAAAATAGCATCAATCTAACGTGGAAGTCTGCTGGTTCACAGAATTAATCCCTATCTGATATACATACGCCAATTTTGTGGAATTTTCATTTGATTTTTAAAAAACCTTTAAAATGTGAGGTAAAATCCAGTTTCTGTCACAGTGAATGACAAATCTCCAATTGACTTCAATGAGGTCAAGGTTTAACTTTTTGACATGTAATCCAAGTGAAAAACTTGGTAGGTTAGAAGATAAGGTTGGTTGGCCAAGAAAGACTTAGGGTTAGGGTTTTCTATATTTTTTTGGAAGAAAATTAAAATACAAGCAATGAAATATCAAGTTATTGTGAATGATGAACATAAGACGTGCTGTACTGGTTTATTTACTCTCTGGATATAACGAAACAAACAGCAAATTGTTCAGCAAGACACAAAAATTAATAAAAAATTGTATTAATGAGGCAGCCTTGCCACTGGCAAATTATCTACCGATGCAAATGCTACAAATGTATTTTGTAACAAATTGCAAAGAAAATATTTTAATTATAAATATTATTGCAAAATATATTTTATGCTTCTTATCTTGTCACTGTATTAGTCAAATTTTGCAAAATCCCAACTCATACAACACTATGTATTTGACAAAGTGTTCTTACATTGTTTTCAAAATTTTTACATACTGTTACTCGTGGATTAAACAGTACATCTTTAGGGGCATGGTTCTCCGATGTGAAGAGGGGTTTTTTCATTGTCTTCAAACCCCATAGTAAAAACTGTAAATTGGAGTTAAAGCTGCCTTTTGTTAATTTGTATGTCTTACAGAATAATTGTTTTCCATTTCCTTATGTACATAGTGTAGAAGAACGTTAAGTTTGTTATGTGCTTGTAATGTAACTTAATTTTTAATTTAATATCTTTTGGTTTTCAATGATATCTTCTTTGTTCAAGCAATTTTATCTTTCAGCCAATTTTTGTCTGGACTAATAATAAATACATACTAAGAAAATGTAAAGTTCTGGACAGATATTTATAGACATTGAAACTAATCCTCACAACACTTTCCTTGGCGAATGTGGGAGTTAAGGTTGAAGGTAGAAGTCTGAGAACTGAACCTGACTGAGGAGGGTAGAGCAAGGTGGACCTGCTCCCAGAGACAGAGAGGGTTGTTAATATTCCTCTTGGTTTTACTTTGTTTCAGACTCTGACTTACTCAGGTTAGAAGTGCATGCTGGACTTTTAAGTGAAAGCTTCTGTCTATCACCTTATGTACCCCATAGAATATCAGGATTGGAAGGGACCTCAGAAGATCGTCTGGTCCAACCCCCTGCTCAAAACAGGACCAATCCCCAATTAAATCATCCAGCAGATTTTTACTCCATAACCCTAAATGGCCCCCCTCAAGAATTGAACTCACAACCCTGGATTTAGCAGGCCAATGCTCAAACCACTAAGTTATCTCTCCCCTCTGGTTGGTTTTGAACCCTGGAATTGATATCCGAAATGTACAAGACTCTTATCCCAAGTAGGAAACCTAATGACCTCCAAATCTGAAACCCTCCCTCAAAAATGATTTATGCATTGATTGGTATATAGTATCACCCTTCTCTTTTTGCTTGCACTTGGCTCCATAAGGATCCTTAAGAAGACTACCTGTATTGTCTTCAGTTGTCTTAATAAATCCCAAGCATCTTTATCTGCTGTATCCTGTAACTCTCTGTTTGTATTGTTGGTTTCCATATGACCTATAGTAAATGGAAATCCCCCGCATTCCTCAGGATATCCTTTGCTTTTCTTGTCAAATCCTTTGAGCTAGCACCTGAGAGGCAGCAGTAAGCCATTCTGTTCTTGTTCTGAGTCATAGATAGAAATGTCCCAGGTTACAGTCTTATACTAATCAAATTCACAGAAAATCCAGAGCTAATGGGCAAAGCTAGTACTATGGAAAATAATTAAAGTTCTATAGGCTTTTGGAAAGTTACTAAAATAGAACACAAGGAATGAAGTTTAATTGGAATAAATGCAAAAAGGATCCGACATGCATAGAATCCTAGAATAATAGGACTGGAAGAGATATTGAGAGGCCATCTAGTCCAGTCCCCTGCACTCGTGGCAGAGCTAAGTATTATCTAGAGCAGGCCTGCACAACTCGGAAAGCAGGGAGGGCCATATTACTGCAAAAAACCCAGCTGCGGGCCGAAAAGCTCCACCCTCACCCCGCCCCCATCCGCTTCCCTTCACCCCACCGCTTGGCTTGCCCAACTCCTACTTACCTTTCGCGGGCCGCACAGTGAGCCTGTGCGGGCCGTGTGTGGCCCCTGGGTCGCATGTTGTGCAGGCCTGATCTAGACCATCCCTGACAGGTTTGTCTAACCTGCTCTTAAAAATCTCCAACGATGGAGACTAGATAATTTCCCTGCATAATTTATTCCAGTGCTTAACCACCGTGACAGTTAGGAAGATTTTCCTAATGTCCCTAGATCATTTATTTCAGTGCTTAACCACCCTGACAGGAAGTTTTTCCTAATGTCCAACTTAAACCTACCTTGCTCCAATTTAAGCCCATTGCTTCTTCTCTTATCCTCAGAGGTTAAGAAAAACAATTTTTCTTCCTCCTCCTTGTAACATATTTTTTTTCTTGTTCCCATAAATACAAGAACTAGGCCTTTTCATACTTGAAAACTGTTATTGTGATCCCTCTCAGTCATCTTTTTTCCAGATTAAACAAACCCATTTTTTCAATCTTCCCTCATAGGTCATGTTTTCTAGACCTTTACTCATTTTTGTTGCTCTTCTCTGGACTCTCTCCAATTTGTCCACATCCTTTCTAAAATGTGGTGCCCAGAACTGGACACAATACTCCATAAGAACATAGCAATGGCCATACTGTGTCAAACCAAATATCCATCCAGCCCAGTGTCCTGTCTACTGACAGTGGCCAATGCCAGGTGCCCCAGAGGGAGTGAACCTAACAGGTAATGGTCAAGTGATCTCTCTCCTGCCATCCATCATCACCCTCTGACAAATAGAGGCTAGAGACACCATTCCTTACTCATCCTGGCTAATAGCCATTAATGGACTTAACCTCCATGAATTTATCCAGTTCTCTTTTAAACCCTGTTATAGTCCTAGCCTTCACATCCTCCTCAGGCAAGGAGTTTCACAGGTTAACTGTGCACTGTGTGAAGAACTTCCTTTTATTTGTTTTAAACCTGCTGCCCATTAATTTCATTTGGTGGCCCCTAGTTCTTGTATTTATGGGAACAAGAAAATAACTTTTCCTTCTTTACTTTTTCCACATCACTCATGATTTTATATACCTCTATCTTATCCCCCCTTAGTCTTCTCTTTTCCAAGCTGAAAAGTCCTCTTTAATCTCTATTCATACGGGATCCATTTCAAACTCCTAACTATTTTAGTTGCCCTTCTCTGAACCTTTTCTAATTCCAGTATATCTTTTTTTAAGATAAGGAGACCACATAAGGTGACCAGACAAGAAGTGTGAAAGATCAGGACGGGGGTAGGGGGTAATAAGAGTCCATATAAGAAAAAGACCCAAAAATTGGGACTGCCCCTATAAAATCGGGACATGTGGTCACCCTAAGACCACGTCTGTATGCAGTTTTCAAGATGTGGGCATACCGTGGACTTATATAACGGCAATAAGCTATTCTCCATCTTATTCTCTATCCCTGTTTTTAATGATTCCTAACATCCTATTTGATTTTTTGACTGCCGCTTTGTACGTCTTCAGAGAACTATCCACGATGACTCCAAGATCTTTTTCCTGATTAATTGTAGCTAAATTATCCCCCTTCATATGGTGTGTATAGTTGGGGTTATTTTTTCCAATGTGCATTACTTTACATTTATCCACATTAAATTTCATTTGCCATTTTTTTGCCCAGTCACTTAGTTTTGTGAGATCTTTTTGAAGTTCTTCATAGTCTGCTTGGGTCTTAACTATTTTGAGCAGTTTAGTATCATCTGCAAACTTTGCCACCTTACTGTTTACCCCTTCCTCCAAATCATTGATGAATAAGTTGAATAAGATTGGTCCTAGGACTAACCCTTGGGGAACACCACTAGTTACCCCTCTCCATTCTGAAAATTTACCATTTATTCCTATCCTTTGTTCCCTGTTCTTTAACCAGTTCTCAGTCCATGAAAGGATCTTCCCTCTTATCCCATGGCAACTTAATTTACATAACAGCCTTTGGTGAGGGACTTTTTCAAAGGCTTTCTGGAAATCTAAGTACACTATGTCCACTGGATCCCCCTTGTCCACATGACCCCTTCAAAGAACTCTAATAGATTAGTAAGACATGATTTCCCTTTACAGAAACCATGATAACTTTTGCCCAACAATTTATGTTCTTCTATGTGCCTGACAATTTTATTCTTTACTATTGTTTCAACTAATTTGCCCGGTACGGACATTAGACTTACTGGTCTATAATTGCCGGGATCACCTGTAGAGCCCTTTTTAAATATTGGCATTACATTAGCTATCTTCCAGTCATTGGGTACAGAAGCCGATTTAAAGGACAGGTTACAAACCCTAGTTAATAGTTCCACAATTTCACATTTGAGTTCTTTCAGAACTCTTGGGTGAATGCCATCTAGTTCTTGTTACTGTTAAGTTTATCAGTTGATTCCAAAACCTCCTCTAGTGACACTTCAGTCTGTAACAATTCCTGAGATCTGTCACCTACAAAATATGGCTCAGGTTTGGGAATCTCTCTAACATTCTCAGCCGTGAAGACTGAAGCAAAGAATTTGTTTAGTTTCTCCGCAATGACTTTATTGTCTTTAAGTGCTCCTTTTGTATCTCTATTTTCCGGGGGCCCCACTGGTTGTTTAGCAGGCTTCCTGCTTCTGATGTACTTAAGAAGTTTAGTTGGGGTCTGGTCCTGCTTTGAGTAGGTGTTTGGGCTAAATGATCTGTATTCTCTCTTATAGCATCAGGGTTGGAAGGGACCTCACAAGATCATCTACCCCAACCACTTACTCAAAGCAGGACCAGTACCCAATTAAACTGTCTAACAGTTTTTTTCCCCCCCATCTGTAAATGGCCCCTTCAAGAATTGAACTCATAATCCTGGGTTTAGGAGGTCATTGCTCAAACCACTAAGGTATCCCTCACTCCCTAGTTGTCTAGCTTAATGATAGGGTTTGGTTTAAATCAAGAAGTTTTGATTATAGTTTAATGCTTTTAAAGAATGGCCAGTCGAACTTGCCCCCTTCCAAACTCCCTCTCGAAACTCCCTGTTAGCAGCCCCTGTTCATAAAGCTCCCTGGTCACTTGCTTACTACTTTATAAAACCCTGGCCTTCTTGATAGCCCCGCCCCCTAACTAAGGCTCAGCCAATGAGCTCCCGTTGAGGCCTAATCTGAGCAGAGTAGAGAGCAGCTGTCTCATGTCTTGCTTACAACACTCATGCAAATACATCCCAGAATGATGTTTGCATTTTTTGCAACAGTGTTACACTGTTGACTCATATTTAGCATGTGTTTCGCTATGATCCCCAGATCCCTTTCTGCGGTTCTCCTTCCTAGGCAGTCATTTTCCATTTTGTATGTGTACAACTGATTGTTCCTTCCTAAGTGGAGTACTTTGCATTTGTCCCCATTGAATTTAATCCTATTTACTTCAGACAATTTCTCCAGTTTGTCCAGATCATTTCGAATTTTAATCCTATCCACCAAAACACCTGCAACCCCTCCCATCTTGGTATCATTCGCAAACTTTATAAGTGTACTCTCTATGCCATTATCTAAATAATTGATGAAAGTACTGAACAGAACCAGACCCAGAACTGATCCCTGTGGGACCCCACTCCTTATGCCCTTCCAGCATAACTGTGAATCACTGATAACTACTCTCTAGGAATGGTTTTCCAACCAGTTTTGCACCCACCTTATAGTAGCTCCACCTAGGTTGTATTTCTCTAGTTTGTTTATGAGAAGGTTGTGCGGAACAGTAGCAAAAGCTTTACTAAAGTAGAGATATACCATATCTACTGCTTCCCCCCATCCACAAGGCTAGTTACCCTGTCAACAAAAGCTATCAGGTTGGTTTGACATGATTTGTTTTTGAAAAATCCGTGCTGTTACTTATCACTTTATGTAAAATGAGAGGAAGTTTAGGTATCATGATTCTAGGTTTCCAATAAACACCTAAAGGATAGTGTAAGAAAGAACTGCAGAGAAGAGGATGCTGAGAGTGGTTAGCGTAAATACATTCATTTATTGTCATCTATAATATGATAATACCTTTATAAGGACAGGTATTCTGTCTAGATGTATTGTTGCTGCAGTTAGAAAGATGTTATCATATCATAGTCCATTGCCGTTAACGGACTAGGGAAGGGATTATTCCTCCTATATAGCACTAAGGACATCTGGGACAATGCATGAAGTTTAGGGTTCCATGACATATAAAAATTGTTAAAGATAAAATTGATAGAAAATTGGACCTAGTTTAGGAGCTGAATTTATGCATCATTTACAGGAATTTATGTATCATGACTAAGGGATAACATAATCACTGTCAGTAAATACCTGCCCAGAATTAACACACAGTGGATCAGACAGGATCTAATGTGCATAAACGAGCAGGGGGGAAAGTTTTAAAATGTATGATGACGTTTTTAGTAATACATATATTGACTTTTAAACATCTGAAGTCCCCGGGTGGCTATATTCCCTGTTATGTTTTAAAAGGGAGAACTTGTAGCTGTTTAGCCATAAAAAGTTTTATAACCAGGAGGTCAGTTAGACAATGGAGTGACATCAAATATGTCTATTTGGCAGGTTAAAGTGCAGGTAGCACAGATGGAGATTCTGTGGAAACCTCAGTTCCCTCCTGTAGTTATAGAAGGGGATGGGCCCATGGCAATTGCCAGACTTGATCCTGTCCTCGAGAATGGCCAGTACCAGAAATCCCACAGTAGGCAGCTATGGTGTAGTCTGCCGTCATGAAATTCTCATACTAATCCCCAGTAGAGTTGATTTAAACCTTGAAGCAGGAGGGTTTATATCCCTTCCAAAATTTGTTAGCATTAACTATTATAACATTGAAATCCTTGTTACCTGTGTAAATGCTCAGTCCTTCTTTGAATATTGCTAAATTTAGGGCCTTAATGCCATGCTGTGGCAATGAGTTCCAGGCTTATTATGCAGTATGTGAAAAAGGATTTCCTTTGATCAGTTTTGACTTTCAGATTTCATTGAATGTCCCTTGGCCTTGCATTATGACACAGGGCAAACAGAAGTTCTCTATATTAGTCTATAGACTGTCTCCAGACCATCCATTATTTTATATACTTTTATAATGTCCCTGCTTATTTCTCTTCTTTCTAAAGCAAGCAATTTCAGTCTTTTCAATCTCTCTTCATACATGAATTTTTCCAAGCACTTAATTTTTCTTGCCACTCTTCTGTGAATCTCCTCGAATTCTGCAATATCCCTTTGGGATGAAATTACCCATATTGCACACAGTATTTCAAATGCGGGGAAACATGGGATGGAGAACACTGCATTCTGGGAAGTTGACCCCATTCTCCCAGTTACCCCTGCATGATTTGTTTTGGTCCCATCAGCCATTGCAAAAACTTCCCAAAACAGCCTCCTTTAGATGGTGGCTAGCACAGTGTGATACTTACCCCCAGGGCACTGCTCTTGGTGAGGACGCTCACCAGCAACACAAGGAGCAAAGTGTGCACACACACAAAACCTATGTAATACCTGCCGTGGCTCTATGCCGACATAACTTAGGTCAGCTACGTTTTGTAGTGTTGGCATGGTCATAGTCAGTCAGAGTCCTTGGTCAGAGCTTAGGGCATATCTATATTTAAAGTGCTACAGCAACACAGCTGCTCTACTCCAGGTTTGCTGCTGTAGCATTTCAGTGTAGACACTACTTACGCTGACGGGAGGGCGTCTCAGTGTAGGTCAGTGGTTTCAACAAGGGGTACGCAGACGTCTTCCAGGTGCTATATAAGCTTACCTAGCTATTTGCCTGGTTTTACAACAGGCCATGTAAAAAGTACTAGCGAAGTCAGTACAAAGTAAAATTTCATATAGACAATTACTTGTTTATGCTGCTCTTTATACTGTACATGGAAATGTAAGTACAATATTTATATTCCAGTGGAATTATTTTATAATTATATGTTAAAAATTAGGAAGCAATTTTTCAGTAGTAGTGTGCTGTGACACTTTTTTTATTTTATGTCTGATTTTGTAAGCAAGTAGTTTTTAAGTGAGATGAAATTTGGGGGTACGCAAGAAAACTCAGACTTCTGAAAGGGGTGCACTAGTTTGGAAAGGCTGAGAGCTACTGATGTAGGTACTCTACCTCTACCTCCCCAAGAGGCAGTAACTAGGTGTACACCCAGGGTTAGGCTGGTACAGCTATGTTTCTCAGGGGTGTGAACAAGCCAATGTAAGTTCTTAGTGTAGGCCAGGGTTAGAGTCTCAGACCTTGTCTCTCCACTCAAATTTTGAAGCTTTAATTATGCTGGCATAATTAAACCCCACTATTGTAGATGCAATTATATGAGTATTAAAATGCTTATATTGGAAGAGTTTATTCTGGTTTGAAACATAAATGTGTTATAAGTGTAGAGGCACTGCCTTGGATTAGCTTGCATTGGGTTAAATAGGCTCTGTCAATTGAAGTCCATAATACAGACATATCTCATAATGCAGGATATTAGGTGGTGCCCTCTGAACTATGGTAAAGGGACTCTGCAAGATACATCAAGTGCTGATCAAAAAAGTTAGCGCCTGCCTAGGACAGCTGGAATACAATACGGAGAGAGGTGGACCCAAATTTAGAGGCCTCATGTCTCCAGGAGAGGCACCTTGTGCTCTCTGCCTGGTCTCGGTGAGGGACAGTTACCTGGAGCTTCTGGAACCACCCTTTCTCTCATGGTGCTTCTTGCTCCCCTTTCAAAGCACACAGATGAGATTGCACCATGTCTTTAGTTTTTATGATAGCAGAAGGTTTATTTGTTAAATGTTTATGTGTGAAAAAAGTATAAGGTAAAATCCTAGGTGTGCCATTTTGCCCTCCTTAGAGAGAAGCGCTCCCTTCCCAAAGAAGATGTCATTGTAAAAGTCTACAATGGGTTTTGTGTTTAAATCAGCATTCCTGACTTTTCTTATTAAGTAATGTATATCAAACCTCATATTATTTTGTCCCTAAGTCACCCTGTGTAGTCGCTGAGGACAACTGCCTTATAAGAGGGCCTTCATCCCTTAATGAAAAATCATAAAGCTTCTAGAAATTTTAAATGTTTATGCAATTAATGCCTTATGCATTCTTTGTCAAGTACTGTATATAATAAAGTACATTCCAGCCAAACCCCTTGAGAGAATTACAGACTGAGGTGTATGTGAGCTCAGTATAAATTATTCTCTGCCTTAATTTACAGACGTCCACTTGGACACTTTTTCAGCAGAATCAAGTAAGTGTGAAAATGACTGTCTTTTATTAAGAGCAAAGATTTGGAAATGCAGTGTTATTGGAATCCAGTGCTGAGGAACCATTTATTTATTTTGCTACCTTGAATATGGACGAATTAGGAATATGAATGAAAGGCTCCTTGGGAGCCAAAAGAAACATTTTAGACAGTTGTTGGGAATAAAGAGGTGTTTTAAAATAGTGGGCATTAGAAACGGGGATATACCTACAGGTTCCATTTAGTAATTTTTTAATCATCAGATGTGGCAGGATCTCTGTAGGCTCACACAAACAGACATATCTTTATTTTCTTGGGGAATGAGAGATCCATTCTAGGTTCTGCTTGCTCTGATTGTTCATTGCACTCAGGATTGCATAAAAAGAAATCCTTTACTGTTAGGTACCCCAAAGCACTGGTCCCTAGGCTGCATTGTGCACTGAGATAGCACTTTCAGGGGAGCTGGGGCTGGAGCAGTGAAGAAGCCTTTCAAGCATAGAGACACTGGGCACTCCCATCTCCCTGTCACGTAGCACAGGCTTCTTAATACAGCCCACTTCCCTAACAGCTCTAGTCCTTCCCAGGCCTAGACACATGCCCGTGTCCCCTTCCCTCCCATGTCTGCACAACCCCATTCTTTCTCCCTAGCCCACTCTCTGCTGCTCAGATGATGCAAAGCCATTGTAAATCAGTTTAACTGACTGATACACTGTGTGAATCTGCCCAGTGATTTTGTCCCTAAAAGTTAAAATAGTAAATCGCTTTCGGACTACAACTCTTCAGAATATTAACACTTGCACATGGCAACATTTGAGTTCTTTGTTTGGAGTTCACACATGACATCTTTATTAATTTGAAAAACACAGACATTTCCAGACAAACCCTTCATTAAAATGGGGTTAAGGTTAGAAGTATACATAAGTAATCTTAGGGTAAAAACATTACAGAGATGTGGTAACGATCCCAAAACAAAGCCTTACAGAGCCAGAAAAGTCAGAGTTAAGGCTGCACTTAAAAGAAATTCAAGCATGTTAAGCTGTAGAAATGCACAGTTCAGACACCCAAATATCCTTCTCTCTGCTCTGTAGAGACCATCAGGAGGAAAGGATTTTTTTTTTTAAACCAACCTAATATGTGTTTAAAAATCTGGCTAATCTAATCTGAGACCACAAACACTAAAATGCATTACTGTAATTGCCTATTGTAATTCAACACCGAATGGGGTCATTGCAAGATAGAGTTAACGTTGTTTGGGTGTCCTAAGTGCACATTTCCAAATCTAACATAGAAATTCATTTAACGTTTTTAACCTTTAATTTTAATGTTCTGACTCTGTGATGTTTGTGTCTGGAATAATTACACCATCCTTGAAATGTTTTATGCCCTTAAATTACTGATGTGATAGTATGCTGTGTAGTTGTAGTCATGTCAGTCCCCGTATATTAGAGAGACAAGGTGAGTGAGGCAATGTCTTTTATTGGTGAGAGAGACAAGTTTTGCAGACAGAAAGAGCTCTTCTGCAGGTCTGGGCAAGGTCTTCCCAGCATCACAACTAAATGCAAGGTGGAACAGATTGTTTAACATACATAGTTAGCACATATTGTAAGAGACCAATCAAAGTAGAGTGGCCATTAACACTTCTGCAGTCATAGGACAAAGAGAGAGGTTAGTGGGTTACAGATTGTTGTAATAAATCATAAATCCAGTGTCTCTGTTCAGTCCATGATTGTTAGTGTCTAGCAGAATGATGAATTTAAGCTCCCAGGCACATCTTTTGAACGCCTTGTGCATGTTTTCTTTGAGGATGAGGATTGATGGGTCAGTGATCGCTTTGTGAAAAGTGGTGGCCCACAGGTGATAGGATGTTTTTGTCTTTTATCATTTTCCTGTGTGACTTCATTTGAGAGCATAGTGATTGTCTGGTTTCACCCACATGGTTGTTATTGGTGCATCTAGTGCACTTCATAAGGTCCACCGCATGTGCTAGGCATGCATAGGACCCATGAATCCTGAAAGGTGTTTTGTGGGGGATGTTGATCATTTTAGCAGCGGAGATATACTGCAGGTTATGCATCTGTTCTGGACAGGTCTAGTGCTGCTTTGAGTTGGTGTGTCCTGCTTTATGGTTTGCTTCTGATTATGAGCTTGGAGAGGTTGGGGCGGAGGGGAACGGGTTTCTTTCAGGATGGGATCCCCATCGAGTATGGGTTGTTGTTTGATGATACCCCATATGGTTTCCTGTGTGGGGTAGCAGGCGACAGCTAGGGGTGTGAGGTCAGAGCGGATTTTATTTCTGTATTGGAGCAGGCCCTGTTAGGGTATTTGGGTGGCCCAGTCCATGATGAGATGTACTTCTCTGATGGAGTGCCCTTGTTTGGTGAAGGCAGTTTTAAGTGTGTTAAGGTATAGGTCTTGGATTTTCTCCTTAGAGCATATTCTGTGGTAACTGCGTTCCTGGCTGTAGACATAACAGATTTCGTAGTGTGTTTGGGGTGGTTACTGGATCTGTGAAGGTAGCTGTGGTGATCTGTGAGTTTCTTGTGTATGGTTGTCTGTAGGGTTCCATTGCTGAAGCTGATCATGGTGTCCAGGAAGCTGATGCTAGTATGGGAGTGTTCCACAGAGAGTTTAATGGATGGAGTGGTGATTGTTTTAAGTTGTGGTGGAAATTCATGAGGGAGTTTAAGCTGTCAGTCCAGAGGATGAAAATATCATCATTGTCACGTGTATCATTGGTTTTGTGGTGCATTTGTCTTGAAATTCTTCTCCAAGGTGGCCCATGAAGAGGTTGGCATGTTGAGGAGCAGTCGTAGTATCCCTGGCTGTTCCCACGGTTTGTATAAAATGTTTGTTGTTGAACGGAAAGTTGCTATGGGTAAGGCTGACATGGATGAATTTGGCAATGTATGTTGGTGTGGATATCTGAGTGTTCTCCATTGTCTTGTAAATATTTGAGGCAGCCAGGTATGTTGTCATTGTGAGAGTTGTTGTATAGGGAAGTGACCTCCCTGATGGCAAGGACAGTGTTCTGAGGGAGTAAGTTAATATTGCGGAGTTTGTGGAGGAATTCAGTTATGTCCTGGGGAAAGCTGGCTGTTTATGATGTGGTACTGTCAGCCTTAGCTCCATTTTAGCATTGTGTTTTGTCTGGAAGTTGCTGGAGAGCACATACTGGCATGTACAAGGAAGAACAATAGTATATGTTAGTATATACTATTAGTTTACTAATAGTATATACTAATATATACTAGTATATAGTATATATTATATTCTATATACTAGTATATAATATATACTAGTATATAGTATACTAATGATATACTAATATACAATAGTATATTATATACTAATATTCTATTGTATATTAGTATGTACAATAGTATATAGATTCATTCACAGATCTCAAGTACTTTACAAATATTACTAGACATCTCAACACTCCTGTGACATGAGAGTTTTTTGATGTGCATTTTACAGATGGGGAAAATGCAGTGCAGAGAGGCCAAGTGATGGGGAAAAATGAAGGTGCAGAGAGGCAAAGCGATGTACCCAAAGTCATATAGTGAGTTGGGGAGAGTTAGGGAATGAATTCTGATTCCATTCCTCTTTCCTTGCCACTAGCATTGTGTGCTAACGCTATGTGAAATAAATTTCCCTTTCCTTGCATTTTATGTTTGGGGGATTTTTTTTTGTTTTGGTTAATTCCAGATGCTTGCAGAACAGGATATTTTATTGCCCACAAAAATTTTATTTTCTGTTCATTTCTCGCAGGTAAACGCAAAGCATTGAAGTTGAATTTTGCAAATCCACCTTTCAAATCCACAGCAAGATTTACTCTAAATACGTCTGGAGTTCCTTTCCAAAATCCTCACATGTGAGTATAATATCCAGGCTCCACCAATGGAACAATTCTGAAATTATTCTGCTAACATGTAATGGTAATTTAAACGTAGTTTCATTGCTTCAGTTATATTATAGGCTGTTCAAACAAAATGCTAGTTTGAATCAGTGTGAAAGGGTTTGTTTTAACGATTTTTAATAAATTAGAAAAAGGATAAGCTAGGTCTCTTCCTATCTTAAATTGGGGCTACTGCCTTTCAGGATTGGACAGAGTGCTGTCACTTAAATTATAGCTGATACACAAGCAGATTGTACCTATAACTAATTTCCAGTTCTGTTCACTGTCATTTTCCTGTCTCTCTATTCAGTGCTTATTGCTTTTCATTAAAGACCAGTTCTTATTCCTACATTTACTTGTGAAAAACATATAAATGTGATACACTGTAGCACTAAAATGAAAAGTAGTAGACTGAAGAATATAATTTTAACAAAATCCATATCTTGGGGAAATAATTAGTGACTAGATCTCACTGAATTTCCAAGTAAAATAGTCAGGGATAGTTTTATGTGAAAGATGAATGTAAGTGGAGAATAGAACTGCTTCTGACATTAAACCTGATAAAATGTCACAGACAATATTAGCTTTGTATCCTCAGATCCACCAATCTGGATTGATGGGTGACCCACACACAACCTGTAAGTGTGGCAGAGCTCAGCTAGTGTGCAAAGATGTCCCTAATTTTTCCTCTTCAGGTTTCTTTACCAGATATCAAGAGTTTTGCCAAAGGCGAGTCTCAGAGATTGTCCCTGAAGTTTCCCCAGCTGTCTGTGGTGCTCCTGGACTCTTTGGTGGTGTTTTTGTTCTTAATATGCTTCTGTTTTGCATGTTGCTGCACCCTCCCTTTAGCTCAGTGACTTCTGCTTCCCCAGAATATATTCCTTGAGGTTTGTTCCTGTCTCTGGTAGCTCCCTCTGTTTTGGAGCTTTCTGAGCAAGTTTCAGCTGAGTTAGGAAAATATTTCTGATACCCAAGTAGCCAGTGCTGGTAGGTGAAAAATATAGAAACTTCCTGTGAGCACTTCCACAGATCTCAGGGACCTCATCCTCCCAGAACTGGGATAGAGGTTTCCAGCTCTCTTTTCCTTAAAATGCCCTACACTTACCGGCCATTCTCTCTCTCCCTTTTTAAGTACAAACAGATTGTGTCATTGGCTGGAGGATTCCAGAATTTTCCAGTTAGTTAGTCTCTTTGTCTCTGATGATTTTCCACAAGAGACTACTTTGGAGCCTTTCCTTTTTTAAGGCCCCTCTCTCCACCCTGCTTTATAAAGTATTCAGTCCTCCCTAGTGGGTCATCTCTAGTGACTTACCTTCACAGTGTATCTACCTCCAGTGGTCTCTGTCTTGGAATCTGTCTGGGAAATAATGGTTCCTGTCAAGCATGGAAGAATCTTCTGCTGGAAGCAGTGACATCTTATTTATGCAAGTGACTCTGGTCACGTTGCTATTTAGTAAGTACTACTCTGGTGATGTGGGCATTGCAGTTGCGGAGGGGGCTGGAGACCAGGATGTTCTCTAGGATAATTGGTTCTCTGGAGCACAGTGAATTTGGACTTGTTCTGGGTTAGATGCAATGTTAAACTAACAGAAGGTGTAGATGGTACGATGTGTCTGCTATTTCTTTTTGAGGGGTGTATTAGCTCATTTTTATAGACTCAGAGAGGTGTGTGACCTGTCTCATCATGGATTGTATTTCTGGATTATTTCTTGCTGTGGGAGGCCTGGACAAGCTGAGAGAACATCTTTTTTTATTCTTGTGTTCTTTATGGTTGTCCTTTCTGGTTTCTGTTTTTCAAAGACAACACCCTTGTCTTTTGATTGTACTCCTTGCTCAGTTCCACAGGTCCGTGCCCCTGTAGGCACTGGTGGGCTACAGCATGTGATTCCAAATGTGCTTTTCCCTCTGTGGAGAGGCCTCTCCAGTCACTGAGATGGGTTGGAACTGTTTTTCTCTCTTTTGATGAAAAAGATTGCTGGATGATTGATTTGGATTGGATATTTCAGACCATCTGGCTCCCACCTTTCAAGGGTCATTCTGATTGAGATTGTTTTCTATTTATTACGTTGCTGCTTCTTCTTCAAGCCTTGTGGATTGAGTAGTGTTGGGCTGTTTGGTTTCATGTGTCAATGCTGGCTCAGCACAGTAATGCTGACCTCCGCACCTTGATGGGTTTGCTGTATACATACCATTGGTCCAGATGGGTGGATCTGAAGATACAGAGAGGTTAATTTCTCACATGAAATTTAGGTTTCTGTGACTTGGATCCACCAATCCGGAGGCTGTCCCATTGTATCTGCCTCCAAAAGGGCAGAATTTTGTGTTGTCAAATTATTCTTTTATCTTTTTCTTCTTTGAACTCTGGAAATAACTTATGGGAAGCTGAGAGGAAGCGGTTAGTAGTGACCAACAGGTGCCACAAAATGTAATTGCCTATTAGTTGTATTCTGCTTGATTGACAGGTTGTGATCGGGGAACTGATCAGGCTGGATTGGTGGATTTCCAGGTAAGAAATTGTGGTTTCTTATTATGCAAATGGAGAGAAGGATAATGAATGGGGTTTTCTGTTCTGTTGAGGCTTTTGTTAGGAAGGAGGAAGTGTCCGTATATATTCTGCTACTGAAACAAAGATGCCACTACAAAAGAGGTGACCAAAGTATATTCCACAGGCTAGTTGTATCCTTCAGAACTCCATAGTGTAGCCTGAAGTTACCCTTATGTTTCATGCAGAGGAGCACCATCCAGAGACCACAGTTCTCAACAAGCGATGCTTTCCATATTGAGCCAAATGATCTGACAGAGCTGCTTGTCGGCTTTTAAAGTCTTTGTGGGCCGCAGCTCTGCTAAATATGAGGATGGTTGCAGTCCAGTCCATTTTTATGCAGCTTAGGTGTGGCCCTCCTATTCCTGCCAGTGGACAGAGATTAGACCCCCCTCCCCCACACTCTCCAGCTGTGAGCTCTTCCTGTCATTTTACTTGTTGAAAACAATGGAGAACAGTTTGAAAACAATAGCATCCAAGATAACCTTGAGTTAGGAGCAGAGTTTTAGCTTCTGTGATTCTGAGGCAGAGCAGTAGCCATATGCATTGGGTGAATGGTGCCAGAGGGAGAGGAAAGATCAGCATTAAACCAGCTGGAAGTGCTTCAAGTAGAGATTTGAGGTACACAGAGAAGCTTCCATAGTGACAGCTGTGTTGTGCTTGGATTAGTTAACTATGGTTATTCAATCAATTACTTGAATAGTAAATAAACATCACAATTTTTTGAAAGAAAGTAGATTGCGGGAGGGGGCAGTTTCAGTATGTGACCTGGGGTAAAATTTTCAGAAGTGACTTGGTGTCAGATATTTAGAGGTATTTAGGTGCCTAACTAACTTTAAAAATATGGGCCATAGGCATTTAGGAGCCTAACCCCAAGATTCTATGTGTGGTGATAGAGGAATCACACACTCACCTCCCAGCCCATTGGGGCAGTCAGTCAGGGTATCCCTGCAGGAGTTATGTCCATTATAGGGATGAGAAAGTTGAGGTTTTTAAGGTCAGGCTTGACAAAGCCCTGGCTGGGATGATTTAGGTGGCGATTGGTCCTGCTTTGAGCAGGGGGTTGGACTAGAACCTCCTGAGGTCCCTTCTAATCCTAATATTCTATGATTCTATGAGAAGAGGATGTTGATTAACCAAATACCCTGTGCACCTACTCAGTGCAGAAAATGGAGTCAGTGGCAAAACTCTCATTGACTTCAGCGGGGCTAGGATTTCACCCTAAACATTCTTTACATTTGGGGTAAATCTGTTAAGATCAGGGGGTGGGAGGTGGGAGGAGTTAGACTCACCTTTAAATAGGAGCCTGACTCTGAGTGAGTTGGGCTGAGATTACAAACCAGGATGTATTTCAAAAGAAAGCTCTAACCAGTTTGGAGCGTGACTCCCTGAACACCCCCTCCTACATGATCCTATGGGGCAACACCACCTTAATGTAGTCAGCAGAGGGAGGGGAGGCGTCATCGCCTCTGGACCTTACTTGATCTGACAGAACCTGGATTTTAACTTGAGGGCAGAGAGTGCAGGTCATCTGAAATATCAGGCTCCTATTGAGTGGCTGGAGGTTACTTTTTGAAGTGTCTTTGTGTTGGTTGGGCTAATCTCCTTTGGACAATTCATGCTGTGGATTTCATCTTTGAAAACTTTCTTTCCCTGAATAAAGGGCTCGTGGCTGCTAGGCTTGGGTGCTTCTGAGAAATCAAGTGAATTGCCCTGATTCTGGATGACATTGGTGTGGCTGCTTTATGGGAAAGTCCAGACTGGAGGATGTCAGTGTGAAGCATCTAGTACAGTGGTTTCAAACCTTTTTACGCTCACGATCACTTTTTGAATTTAAGTGCAACCCAGGATCTACCCTACCCCTTACCCAAGGCCCTACCCCTTCCCCAAAGCCCCCCCCTCCCTCCACCCCCCTCTCCCTCCATTGCTCGCTCTCCCCCACCCTTACTAATTTTCACCTGGCAGGGGTTTGGGGTTTGGGAAGGTTATGGGCTCTGAGCTGGAGCCGAAGGATTCGGAGTGTATGAGGGGGCTCCGGGATGATCCTGGGACAGGGGCTTGGGGTGCAGGAGGGGTTGTGGTGTGTGGGCTCTGGAAGGGAGTTTGGGTGCAAGAGAGCGCTCTGGGCTGTGGCAGAGTGTTTGGGTGCAGGAAGGGGTGAGAGGAGCAAGTTCTGTGAGGGAGTTTGGGTGCAGGAGGGGGCTGCGTGCTGGGGCAGAGGGTTGGAATGTGGGAGGGGGAATGGGGTGCTGGCTCTGGGAGGGGGCTCAGAGCTGAGACAGGGGTTTGAGGTTCAGGAGGGGATTCGGGGTGCAGGAGAGGGTTCAGGTGCTGGCACTAGGAGGGGGCTCAGGGTTGGGGCAGGGGGTTGGGTGCGGACTCCCGCCGGGCAGCACTTACCTCTAGTGGCTCCTGGTCAGTGATGATGCAGCGGGGCTAAGGCAGGCTCCCTGCCTGCCCCAACCCCAGGCTGTTCCCAGAAGGGTCCAACGTGCCCCTGCAGGCCCTGGGGGAAGGGGGGCGGACATGCGGCTCCGCACACTGCCCCTCTCTGCAGGCACTCTCTCCACAGCTCAGATTCCGTGACTTTCCACAACCTCTGTGACTTCTGCAGCAGCCAGTGTGGCTGATCCCAGGGCCACCCAAGCAGCTGGCTCCAGGGCCAGCTGCTCAGGTGGCCCCAAGGCCAGCCACACCAGCCACTTCTGGAGTGGCCCTGGGGTTAGCCATGCTGGCTGCAGCTCGGGCAGCTCCGTGCAGCTGGTCCCAGGGACTGCCTGACCAGTGGCCAGTGTGGCTGGCCCTGAGGACTGCCTGAGCAGTAATCCCGGGGGCAGCTGGTGCAGCTGCTGTTGGCCATCCCCGGCAGCAGTCCCAGCGTGGCCAGAGCAACTGCTGTTGGTGATTCCCGGCAGCAGGTGATGCTTGCCCAGGGCCCCAGCAGCAAAGTACCTCTGCTCCCCAGGTTCTCACCCCAGAAGCGCCCCTCCCTCCCAAGATTTAGTCAGGGGTATTTATAGTATAAGTCAAGGGCAGGTCACAGGCCATGAATATTTGTTTATTGCCCATGACCTGTCCATGACTTTTACTAAAAATACCCATAACTAAATTGTAAGCTTAATCATGAGCCTTACCACTTAAAGAACCCTAAAAAGAATGGGCAGCTTGTTTAGCCCCAACTGTGGCCACGATTACTGTGTCTATTTAATTAGTTTAGTATGATGCTTTTTCCTGCATAGCTGTACAGTACTTAGCACTGTCATCATGATAATATAACGCAAAGGCAGAGAAATACCATCATATGTAATTGTTTTGATGAGCTTTAAAAATACTGTATCTGTTCAAGTGATTTGTATTGATGAAAAATAAAATTCATAGTATTTACATTATGCAGGGTGCAAGGTCTGTGCAGTGCTTTTGATCACTAATTATTTTGCCTCTTGGAAGCAAAAATTTTTGTTTAGAAAGACAGAAAAGTTCATCTAAATGTAGATAGCTGAGGCCCTGATTCAGGAATGCTCTATACATATAAAATGATGGGATCTAAATTAGCTGTTACCACTCAGGAAAGAGATCTTGGAGTCATGGATAGTTTTCTGAAAGGAAATATGAGCAGCAGTCAAAAAAGCAAACAGAATGCTGGGAATAATTAAGAAAGGGATAGATATCACGTTGCTGCTGTATAAATCTATGGTACATCCACGTCTTGAATACTGTGTGCAGATGTGATTTCCCCATCTCAAAAAAGATGTATTAGAATTGGAAAAGGATCAGAAAAGGGCAATAAAAATGATTAGGGATCATAAGAATGGAATGGCTTCTTTATGAGGAGAGCTTAATAAGACTGAGACTTTTCAGCTTGGAAAAGAGACAGTTAAGGGGAGGTATGATTGAGGTCTATAAAATCATGACTGGCATAGAGAAAATAGATAAGGAAGTGTTGTTTACTACTTCTCATAACACAAGAACGAGGGTTCACTAAATGAAATTAATAGGCAGAAGGTGTAAAACAAATAAAAGGAAGTATTTCTTCATACAACGCACACTCAACCTGTGGAACTCCTTTCCAGAGGTGTTGTGAAGGCCAAGACTATAACGGGGCTCTTAAAGGAACTAGATAAATTCATGGAGGATAGGTCCATCAATGGCTATTAGCTAGGGTGGGCAGGAATGGTGTTCCTAGCTTCAGTTTGCCAGAAGCTGGGAGTGAGCAACGGGATGGATCGCTTGATAATTATCTGTTCTGTTCATTCCCTCTGGGGCATCTGACACCGGCTATTGTTGGAAGACAGGATACTGGGCTAGAAGGACCTTTGCGTGACCTAGTAGGACCGTTCTTATGTTCACTTAAACACTTGCATAAGTCTATGCCACATAAGCATGTACTTAACTTTAAGCATGTGCTTATGTTCCATTGAAGTCAATAGGATTTAAGCACATGCTGAAGTGCTGTCTTGAATAGGGAGGCTGCCTTTGTTGCGGGCCTGACAAAAAGGTAAAAGTGAGTATTAGGGATGAGGTCCTTTCATATTCACACATTTTATTACGGTTGCATTAATAGTTTATAAAAGGTTAATCAATGATTAACATGTTACAGACATTTGTAGTATGTGTTACAGATGATTATAAACATTGCTGGAAAGTGTTAGAAATGATTATTAGCCATGATTATAAGCAATTTATTGATCTGTTGGACTCTGTAACAGTCCATAATAATAATCCAATATTCCCTCATCCTAAACTATTTATAAATGGACCCTTAAGGTTAAGTGTGGCCCTTCTCACCTTCTGTCTTCTGCATCCAAATGGGATTTAGATCACAAGTAAAATTAATGTAGTCAGCTCAGCCAAGTTCTTGTTGGTTACTGGGACACATTACACAAGATTTACAGTAATGTATGACTTACAGTCCCTGCTGAAGACAGATGCAAATAGAACTAATGCAGGAAGGATTCTTTGACTGGCGCGGTGGTGTATGGAATGATAACACAGCATCTGTCTGCAATACACCTGGCTCTTATTAGAATAGTTAGAACTGAATAGTTCACTGAAGAAATTTAGTAGCATACTTTTGAATGCAATGATTTCGGTTTTAGTACAGGCTTTCTGGGAAAGGTTATTATTCCTGCAGTGTACTGGTATTTTGTACCAGGTACACACTGCACAGTTTATCCTTGTGTACTAGGAAGTGAGTAGATGTAAGGACTGTGCCTTGGTTACGTATTCTTCAGTGTGTTCTTTCTTGAGCATACTCAATGAGCACTTTTTGTGCTGTGTAATCCATCCGTTTCTGTGGCCTGTCTGTCACTAGGTTGTCTGAGCATATACCATTCCAAGCTAGTTTGGAAAGCTGCCAGGGTTAAGTGACTTCTTGCAAAAGTCGTGAGCCCGCCTTCTGAAGTACCTGTTGGACTATGAATCTGTTTTACCTGCTGCTCATCATCGTAGAATCTAAGCATCTGGTCTCTAATTTTTCCTTGCGCTGGTTCATGCTTATGTAGGCTTCTGGCAGTGCAGTGGAAGCTGAGAGGACTCACTAAGAGGCTTTGTAGCTGACTGCCCAATGGAACAATAGGCTCGTGTTGTACAGTGAGCTTCCTCTACTGATGCAAGTTTAGGAGTCAGAGTTTAAGGCCAAAATCCTTCATGAGCAAATTCAGATCCTCTTACAAGTGTGACTCTGCATCTTCTTTCACTTTTATTCAGTTTAAGGAGGTACCAAGGATGTTGTTATTAAGGTGGAAAGGTGGCTAGGTCCAGAATCTAGTGAAATTAGCACCCAAAAGCTTATAGATAACTTCTCGTGTATTCTTGTGGCTTTTTATTAACTGGCTGCCAGCTGCTTTATAGGTGAGATACTTACATCTGGGTGAATAAATGTTCATGTGTAAATTATTAGACAAATTTAATCTCTTTCTATTTGAAAATTGTCCAAGAACAAAAGAGGAATTTTCTTAAATGTACTTGTTCAGAATTATTTACAAAAAATTGCCAGTGAATAATTCTGGGTTTATTGCTTGTCTGTAACAGTTTATCACATTAAGGTGATATTCAAGCACACTTAATTGGACGCTCTTAATTGAGCACAGGTCATATGATACCTTTCTGTTCCCTGACGGTGTGAGCAGAACTCACAGTAGTTTTTGGGTCAGTAGGATCTTTCTTTTCCATTCTTCATCACTAAGATCTTTCCTGATAAATTGTTGGATTGTATCTGGGTATTTGCATCTCTTCAAAATATGACAGACAGTTCAATTGTCCAAAGAGCTCTGTGGCTGAAGATTGTGGAGAGCTAGTGTGATTTGCAAAGCATTTTTTTTTAGTCTCTTTGGCCTGGTGAAGGGGACCTCCTCTTCAAAGAAGATATTGTTGAGATCATCTTTGGAGACTGGATTGCAGGTGCTACCTGAAGCTGTTTCTAGCTGGTGTTTTTATTTCTCTTACTGTTTTTAGGATTCTTTCTAACATGGCAGTCTTATTGTGCAGAGATTCTGCACTGATATTATTTGTAGGTAGGTAGGGATGGCGGTGGAGAGAGGTTGTTTGATAGCTTTGTATTTATTAAGTTATTCTGCACCCTGATTACCTTCTTTTCCTATTCTCTAATTTGTTTTGACTGTAAGTCTCTGTGCCCTTGGCTGAGCAGCTCTTTGGTATCTGCCACGCCTCAGTGAATTGCTGCAGAAATCCCTATGGCTCCAGCAGCAGTAGTGGTAGGAGAGGTCTGTTTTCTTCTTTTTCACTGGTTTTGGCATATAAGTATCACAAAGCACTATGCTGCCAGGACTTCTGGTCTTTCTTCTCTGATACCAGTAGGTTCTATCACTTGTGAGACATTCAGCTGCAGCTTCTGTTCATTCCAGTGGGATTTGTGGATGCTCATCACTCCTGAAAATGTGGACATTTATATTCAAGTGCCTAAATTTAACGTAATATGATATCAGGCACCTATCTGGCTCCCATCACCTTAGTACCTGAGTACTTCATACTCTTTTTAATGTATTTATCCTCACAAACTCCTGTCAGATAGGGAAATGCTATTTATGCAATTTTACAGAAGGAACTAAGTGACCTATAAGGACACACAGAAGTCTGTGGCAAAGAAAGGATTTGAAACTAGATCTCCAGAGTTCCAGGCTCATGCCCTAACTACTGATTTATTGGAGCCTGACGTTAATTACTTCGGTTTGGAAAAGTTGGCCTTTCTCTACAGTGGTTAGGAGCTCACCCTGCATCACAGTGGTCAGAGCCTGGATAATTCAAGGGTGGACCTTTGAATTAGCAATTATTACCATAAAGAGTAATGCTGTCCTTGGGCTTTGGAATGTCAAACTGATTGCCAGTTCTGTCCTAGGATTTGAGACCTCTGGCTTTTTTACAAGATGAAAGGGCATCAAGAACTGAGCAGTCAGTGAGTCATGGAGAATGATAATTCCCTTACTTGCTGTAAGAATCAAGGAGGTACATCAAACTTGGAGCAAAGCCTGTCTGTTGAATCTTTTTACCTCTGTGTGGTTCAGCTGCAGTGAGTTACAAGTTAGGGCAATTAAGTATGTGGGAGACTGGAAAAGTAGAAGCTGGTTGTGTCCTTGATAGTGAGGAAACAGAAGTTCACGGGTGCTATCAGTCAGAGGGAAGGCCAGCTAGCAGTTAGATATGTAGGTACAGTCATCTCCAGCAGGCTGAGAGAGACCTGGAAAATGGTAGTTGATTGTCAAAAGCTGTTAGATGAAGGACTGGCATAGAATTCTGCACACTGTCTCCTTGAGCCATCAGTTGCTGGCATGTTGAGAAAGGAATATCGGAGGGATTATAATGGCTTGATAATCATAGCTCATTCTGGAAGGGAGATAGGCAGGACTGCTACCCCACTCTTTATCCAAAAGCCTGTTTTCAATAGCGTATTTAAGATTCATAGATTCCAAAGCCAGATGGGACCATTGTGATCAACCAGTCTGACCTGCTGTATAACACAGGCCAGAGATCTGCCCCAAAATTTTTAGAGAAATTTTTTTAGAAAAACATCCAGTCTTGACTGAAAAATTGCCAGTGATGGAGAATCCATCATGACCCTTGGTAAATTATTCCAATGATTACTTACCCTCACTGTTAAACAAGTTACATCTTATTTTCCGTCTGAATTTGTCTAGCTTCAACTTCTAGCCTTTGGATCATATTATGCCTTACTCTGCTAGATTGAAGAGCCCGTTATTAAATATTTGCTCTCCCTGAAGACACTTACAGACTGTAATTAAGTCACCCCATAACCCTCTCTATGTTAAACTAAATAGTCGATCACTACAGAGCCAATCTTCTAATCCTTTAATCATTCTCATGGCTATTCTGGGAACCTTTTCCAGTTTATCAACATCCTTCTTGAATTGTGGGCATCAGAAATGGACATAGTATTTCAGCAATGGTGCCAAGTACAGAGGTAGAATAGCCTCTCTACTCCTACTTGAGATTTCCCAGTTTATGCATTCCAGGATTGTATTAGCTCTTTTGTCCAGTGTAGGGTGACCAGATGTCCTGATTTTATAGGGACAGTCCAGATTTTTGGGTCTTTTTCTTATATAGGCTCCTGTTACCCCTCACTCCCTGTCCCGATTTTTCACATTTGCTGTCTGGTCACCCTAGGCCAGTGTCACACTGTGAGCTTATATTCAGCTGATTATCCACCATGACCCTTAAATCTTTTTGAGAGTCACAGCTTCCCAGGATAGAGTCTCCCATCCTGTAAGTATGGCCCACATTCTGTGTTCCTAAATGTATATCATTTACATTTAAACATATTAAAACACATTATTTGCTTGTTCCCAGCTGATCAGACTGTCCAGATTGCTCTGAATCAGTGACCTGTCCTCTTCCTTATTCACCATTCCTCTAATTTTTGTTCATCAGCAAACTTTATTAGTGCTGATTTTATGTTTTCTTCCAGGTCATTGATAAAAATGTTAAATAATGTAGGGCCAAGAAATGATCCCTGCAGGATCCTATTGGAAACACATCCACTCAGTGATGATTCCCCATTTACAGTTACATTTTGAGACCTATCAGTTAGCCAATTTTTAGTCCATGTAATCATAGAATATCAGGGTTGGAAGGGACCTCAGGAGATCATCTAGTCCAACCCCCTGCTCAAAGCAGGACCAATCCCCAATTAAATCATCCAACAAATTTTTGCCCCAGATCCTTAAATGGCCTCCTGAAGGATTTAACATAAGAAAGGCTGTACTGGGTCAGACCAAACATCCATCTAGCCCAGTATCCTGTCTACCGACAGTGGCCGATGCCAGTTGCCCCGGAGTGAGTGAACCTAACAGGTAAAGATCAAGTGATCTCTCTCCTGCCATCCATCACTCCCCTCTGACAAATAGAGGCTAGGGACACCATTCCTTACCCAGCCTGGCTAATAGCCATTAATGGACTTAACCTCCATGAATTTATCCAGTTCTCTTTTAAACCCTGTTATAGTCCTAGCCTTCACATCTTCCTCAGGCAAGGAGTTCCACAGGTTGACTGTGTGCTGTGTGAAGAAGAACTTCCTTTTATTTGTTTTAAACCTGCTGCCCACTAATTTCAATGGGTGGCCCCTAGTTCTTCTATTATGGGAACAAGTAAATAACTTTTCCTTATTCACTTTCTCCACGCCACTCATAATTTTATATACCTCTATCATATCCCCCCTTAGTCTCCTCTTTTCCAAGCTAAAAAGTCCTAGCCTCTTTAATCTCTCCTCATATGGGACCCATTCCAATCCCCTAATCATTTTAGTTGCCCTTCTCTGAACCTTTCCTAATGCCAGTATATCCTTTTTGAGATGCGGAGACCACATTTGCACACAGTATTCAAGATGTGGGTGCACCGTGGGTTTGTATAAGGGCAATAAGATATTCTCCATCTTATTTTCTATCCCTTTGTTAATGATTCCTAACATGCTGTTTGCTTTTTTGACTGCCGCTGCACACTGCATGGACATCTTCAGAGAACTATCCACGATGACTCCAAGATCTTTTTCCTGATTAGTTATAGCTAAATTATCCCCCATCATATTGTACGTATAGTTGGGGTTATTTTTTCCAATGTGCATTACTTTATATTTATCCACATTAAATTTCATTTGCCATTTTTT
Organism: Dermatemys mawii; assembly: GCA_007922305.1. NCBI lineage: Eukaryota > Metazoa > Chordata > Testudines > Dermatemydidae > Dermatemys > Dermatemys mawii. The sequence continues at coordinate 3,736,162 of ML677373.1, forward strand.
TGCCCAGTCACTTAGTTTTGTGAGATCTTTTTGAAGTTCTTCATAGTCTGCTTGGGTCTTAACTATTTTGAGCAGTTTAGTATCATCTGCAAACTTTGCCACCTTACTGTTTACCCCTTCCTCCAAATCATTGATGAATAAATTGAATAAGATTGGTCCTAGGACTAACCCTTGGGGAACACCACTAGTTACCCCTCTCCATTCTGAAAATTTACCATTTATTCCTATCCTTTGTTCCCTGTTCTTTAACCAGTTCTCAGTCCATGAAAGGATCTTCTCTCTTATCCCATGGCAACTTAATTTACATAACAGCCTTTGGTGAGGGACTTTGTCAAAGGCTTTCTGGAAATCTAAGTACACTATGTCCACTGGATCCCCCTTGTCCACATGACCCCTTCAAAGAACTCTAATAGATTAGTAAGACATGATTTCCCTTTACAGAAACCATGATAACTTTTTCCCAACAATTTATGTTCTTCTATGTGCCTGACAATTTTATTCTTTACTATTGTTTCAACTAATTTGCCCGGTACGGACATTAGACTTACTGGTCTGTAATTGCCGGGATCACCTGTAGAGCCCTTTTTAAATATTGGCATTACATTAGCTATCTTCCAGTCATTGGGTACAGAAGCCGATTTAAAGGACAGGTTACAAACCCTACTTAATAGTTCCGCAATTTCACATTTGAGTTCTTTCAGAACTCTTGGGTGAATGCTGTCTGGTCCCAGTGACTTGTTACAGTTAAGTTTATCAATTAGTTCCAAAACCTCCTCTAGTGACACTTCAATCTGTGAAAATTCCTCAGATTTGTCACCTACAAAAGACGGCTCAGGTTTGGGAATCTCCCTAACGTCCTCAGCTGTGAAGACTGAAGCAAAGAATTCATTTAGTTTCTCCGCAATGACTTTATCATCTTTAAGTGGTCCTTTGTATCTCTATCATCCAGGGGCCCCACTCACAACCCTGGGGCTAGCAGGCCAATACTCAAACCACTGAGCTATCCCTCCCCCCCATAATGGGCGACATGTTGATTTTATATTGTTCTAGTTTTTGTTAATAAAAATGTCATGTGGTACCACGCATATGCTTTACAGAAGTCTAGTACAGGGGTTCTCAAACTGAGGGTCGTGACCCCTCAGGGGGTCGCGAGGTTATTACAAAAGGAGTCGCAAGCTGTCAGCCTCCACTCCAAACCCTGTTTTGCATTCAACATTTATAAATGGTATTAAATATATTAAAAAGTGTTTTTAATTTATAAGGGGAGATTGTACTCAGAGGCATACTATGTGAAAAGGGTCACCAATACAAAAGTTTTAGAACCACTGGTCTAGTATATCATGTCAACACTATTACCTTGATCAGTCAAACTTGTTAGTTTGACAGGATCTATTTTCCATCAAATATTTCTATTTTCCATATTGATTGGCATTAATTGCATTACCCTTTTTTAATTCTTTATTAATCAAGTCCCATATCAGCCACTCTTTTATATTGCCTGAGATTGATGTCAGACTGACAGGTGCGTAATTAACTAGGTCACCCCTTTTATCCTTTTAAAATATTGGCACAATACATTTTCCCATTCCAGGAGGTTAATAAAGGCCTAGGGTATGTCTAAGAGAGTTCTCAGGAGGCATGCAGGTTGTTAAATGACTAATAAACCATATTGCTTCCTCTCTGTGAAATAATACTTTATATAAGCAGGGCATGTACAGAAATTGAGCATTTAAATTTTATGTTGATGGGGAAATCCTAGAGTAGATTAGCTAGACAGAAGATTTCCAAAGGGAACTCAGTGTGAGTTTGTAGGCCAACAGCGTAAATATGATTGAGTGCATGTTGAGAAGAAAGAGGGCAGAGAGAGGTGGAATTGTTTTTGTGCATCTTTCCCTTCATCAGAACTACTTGAAATGGCCCACAGTTGGGCATGTGATGCTTCTCGTAGAAGTCTGGAGGCAAATTTCCCAAAATACCCTTTTAGTGCCTGCTTTCTCTCTGGGTGGCTTACTCTTTCTTCTTATTTAATAATATAGCTTTTAATATGACTTGTGCCTTAAAATGGGGTTGAATGAGGGAGATTCTATTGTCGCAGTGTGTGAAATATAATGATAGAGATTATCTGAGAAATGCCTATTCCTTTTATGAGCCCTCTTGGATGAAAGGATGGTTAGGGAAACGTTGGCCTATCACATAATGACTTTGAAAGATAGAATGCTTGGTGCATCATATGTGAGATATCTCTTTGCATTTTTATTTGAAGGTAATTTAATACTTTAGAAGGACTGAAATTTTTGTGTTTTTAAAGCAGTTTTAAAAATATGTATCTGCTTGCTGCACCTCTGTTTTCCTTTGTGTATCAGTAGTCACAATCCTCTATCTTTATTAGGGTCTCAGGTTTTCAGAACTAAAGCTCTTTCCTAACCCACCATAGATACAGTTAAAAGAAAAATACATTTTTGCTTTTAGCATTTTCCATAATTCTTAAAGGGACACCCCCACCTTGACACTTATAAAAAAATGAGTTACAAGTAATTTCAGGTTCTTCATCAGTCCATGTCTCTGTTTTTGTGATAATACAAACTCTGTTTACTGATTTTTTTTTTAAATTGTCTTCCTCTCTTGCTGTGTGAAAGACCTGCACAAATTGAGGAAATGATCACATGGGAGGGGACAACAGTGAAGGCCATGTGCTAGCAAAAACACAGAGGGCAGGTTTTGTAAAAGCACTTAGCATTAGCCTATCTCTTCTCCCATTGAGTTCATTAGCTTTTGCAAATCTCCATAAAAAAAAAAACTGGGGGACAACAGTGAACAAATTATACTAATCATAAATTAGGTTGTAGTCCAGAGCAAATAGTGAAACTGGTCAGATACATTACTTTCTTATAAGTAACTGGTCAGATACATACTTACAGATACAAAAAAAAAAAAAAGTCCATCACTTAGCCCCTCTTCTGCTATCATGAATCTTTTGTCATTTGAACACATTTTGTTCTAAGAGAGAGCTTCCATGTAAATAACACCTGCTGCTTTCCCTTCTGCTACCATGTGTGTATTTCTAGTCAAAACAGAAATCACATTTGCCTGATGTGCATCCAGGACACCACAGTGACACTACTGTTACCTGATGTGAATGGGTGCCTTTTGCCATTCCAAGATTAGCCCTTCCCTGACAGCCAGTAGACACAATGTGTTCTTTGTAGTCAAAAAACCTCTGTGCAAGCGCCTATGATTCTGGGGAGCTTCCCGCCTTATTACTGATTATATGTTACTTTCTGAGCACTCAATGTGCTTGGTGCTGTGAAGGGACAAGAAGAAATGATCTCTTTTGTAAGGTGTTTTTACAATCTGACTGTAAGATTGAAGTCCACATCTATTGTAGATAAGGACAGATGCATTCCACAGTAATGCCTCTTCCATTTCCTGCTGCCATTTTCTGTGCCAGTTCCCCTCAGAACCGCAGAAAGCAGGTTTCTTGAGACACCCTCAACTACAAACTCTCACCCCTTTCTGTATATTTCATCTGTTGGTGCTGTAGTGACACCAAAGATCACTGTAACTGAAAGAGAGAAAATATATAATGTCTGAACATCGCTCTGTCTACATTCAGATAGGTAGCCGTGTTAGTCTGGAATTGCAGAAGTGACAAAGAGTCCTGTGGCACCTTAAAGACTAACTAAAGTATTGAAGCATAAGCTTTCGTGGGCTAATACCCACTTCGTCAGATGCATGCAATGGAAGCATCTGACAAAGTGGGTATTAGCCCACAAAAGCTTATGTTTCAATACTTTAGTTCAGGCCTGCACAACTCGGAAAGCAGCGAGGGCCATATTACTGCAAAAAAACCCAGCTGCGGGCCGAAAAGCCCTGCTCTCGCTCTGCTCCCATCCGCTTCCTCCAACCCCACCGCTTGGCTTGCACCACCCCTATTCACCCCCCGTGGGCTGCACAGTGAGCCTGTGCGGGCTGCATGTGGTCCCCGGGCCGCATGTTGTCCAGGCCTGCTTTAGTTAGTCTTTAAGGCGCCACAGGACTCTTTGTCACTTCTGTCTACATTGTTTGTTATTATATTAAAATTTTAATATGCTCTATTTAATTACAGTATATTTTAACTGTATTCAACTTTTTTGAAGTTGGGTAGCTGCTACAAGTCATTCTTCACCCCTTGCAGAGAAAAAATGAGGCATTTTTGTCTTTGAGCCTTCATTAGCAGTACTGTTAGGGACAGCCAGTAAGAGTCTGGAGCATGCACTTTCAGAAGTGTTGGTCTTTTTATATTCAAGGACTGTGTGCCTACCCTGAATCCAGTGGCTCCTACACTGTCCAAGTGTATAACAATATTTCAGTGTAAAAGAGTGGATGGGTCTATGTTCTTTCTTTTCTGTTAAAAAATATTAGGTGAATAGAGTACTGATGTTTAAAAAGTAACACAGTACTAGCATTGGTCAGTATTAGGTGCTTATACAGTACTAGCAGTGCACCTTGTCTTTGACCAGGTGTATTCTCTGGGTATTATTGCTGGGCCTCACTTGATTAATCTTTTGCTGTTTTTGTGGCATGGAGAAATGTCTGAGAGGGATTACATGTAGGCCCCCAAAGTCATTATATTTATGACATAAGATGGTCTTATACCCAGGACTCCAGGTATAAGTGCCAGTGACTCATGATCTGGAAAAAGGAGTAAACCATGAGGTGACAAAATTTGCAGATGATACAAAACTACTCGAGGTAGTTAAATCCAAAACAGACTGTGAAGAGTTACAAAGGGATCTCACAAAACAGGGTGACTGGGCAACAAAATGGCAGATAAAATTCAGTGTTGATAAATGCAAAGTAATGCACATTGGAAAACATAATCCCATCCCATAATCCCAAATGATAGGATCTAAATTAGCTGTTACCACTCAAAAAAGAGATTTTGGAGTAATTGTGGATAGTTCTTTGAAAAGATCCATGCAATGTGCAGCAGCAGTCAAAAAAGCTAAAAGAATGTTGGGAATCATTAAGAAAGGAATAAATAATAAAACAGAAAGTATCATAGTGCCCCTGTATAAATCCATGGTACACCCACATCTTGAATTCTGCATGCAGATGTGGTCGCCCCATCTCAGAAAAGATATGTTGGAATTGGAAAAGGTTCAGAAAAGGAAAACAAAAATGATAGGGGCATGGAACAGCTTCCATAAAAGGAAAGATTAATAAGACTGGGACTTTTCAGCTTGGAAAAGAGATGATTAAGGGGGGATATGATAGAGGTCTATAAACTCATGACTGGTTTGGAGAAATTAAATAAGGAAGTGTTATTTACTCCTTCACATAACACAAAAACTGGGATCACCACATGAAAATAATAGGCAGCAGGTTTAAAACAAACAAAAGGAAGTATTTCTTCACACAGTGCATTGTCAACCCGTGGAACTCTTTGCCAGAGGATGTTGTGAAGGCCAAGACTATAACAGGGTTCAAAAAAGAAGGAGGTAAATTCATGGAGGATAGGTCCATCAATGGCTGTTAGCCAGGATGGGCAGGGATTGTGTGTCTAGCCTCTATTTGCCAAAAACTGGGAATGGGTGACAGGGGATGAATCACAGGGGAAGATAATTACCTGTTTTGTCATTCTCTCTGAAGCACCTGGTATTGGCCACTATCAGAAGACAGACTACTGGGATAGATGGACCTTTGGTCTGACCCTGCCTCCCAAAACCCCAGTACATTTTTTGCTTTGTTAATGTCTCTAACAATTAAAGTTTGTCATCAGCAGTCTGATATTCAGGCTCCTGCTGAATTTAATCTAAAGAGAAACCAAGCACTTTGTTCTTTAAGTATTAAAGTAATCTCATTGTCATATGAGCAGCAGTTTGTATTTTTGTTTGGTCACTCAGAGTTGTTTTGAACCCTCTGGTCCTCTGGTTCAAAACTGACAGTCGTTTCCTCTGAAATCACGCCTTCGTCTTTTGCCAAGCACCATGAAATGGACAACAAGAAGAGGAAAAGATGCAAATTCAAAGAATCATGGCTCACCCTTCCAGGCCACCACTCATTGTCACCTTTTTTCCTCTCTGCTGATGTTATCTTTTCACTTTATAATGTGGGAAATTGAAATAAACTGGGCTGAATGGATGAGATGCACCAGAAAAATCTGCAGTGGTATAAGAATCCATCAAGAAGATCCCATGCAGAGGAGCTATTCTGCCATAGTAACACTGCATGCTTTGCATCAAGCTTTTGTGTAATTGGATGAGTTGTTTGATTTTGGCCTGCATGATTAAATTATTCTAGCCACTCCACTCATTGGAGAAGCAGACTTCAGAATGGGACTAAAATTAATTAGGTTCCGTATGTATTATGACTACAGCCCTCTGCTGTGAATCTCAGATGGGTGGAATTGTGCCCCGTCATCAAAGCTTTGCATGCTGGGAGGCCTGAAAGCAAAGGAGAGTCAGATGTATCAGTCAGAATTCCAGTGGATCTCATGAATTAATGGCAGTCCTGGGAAGTTCTTTCCTTGAGCTAGGCCTGATTCCCTCCTTGGTGGAACACCTAGACTATTTGGAGTAACACTAGACAGACCATTTCTCCTTCATGCTTGGTCTCAGTGATACCTTGGCTGGCAAGCAGACACAGTCTGTTAGAAATGAGTGAAATCCACCAAAATTGCTTCTGATTGCCAAGTTAGGACAGCTTGATTAGGGTGATAGCCATCTTTCAGGAGGATGTAGGCTCCTGTGTAATCCTATGGGTATATGCAGTTTTTCTGATGTTCCAAACAGGTCTCTCTTTCAGAATGATGCTTTTTGCCTTTTTATCATAACTTTCATTTCTCTATAGATTAAAGAAGGGAAAATAATTCTCTGGCAGCTGTTGGCCTTGCTTCTTGAGAGCTTCCATAACTGTTTAGCCAAAGTACTTTGTAGATCTGAAATAGTCAGGGCAGACACAACCATTTTAAATGGACCCAACATTTAAAGTCTGTCACAGTATCATTAGATGTAGGGGACTATAGAGCATTGATACATTTGATGGTCATTACCTCCTCAATCCCATGACATATTTGAGGGTTGCCTTCAAAATACATATGATGTTTGGTGTTGTACTAGGATCTTTCGGTTAGTCTTGCTATGGCCTCTCTTGCGGTCACTGAAGAAGCTGTGATAAATGCAGCCTTCTGGATAGGCAATCCCTCTTTACTCTCCTAGTTGGATGATTCTCTTATCTCTGACCTATCCTCTTCTGCAGCAGATACCAATGTGTTACTTTCAGGATCAGGTTTTCCTCCAAATTTCAGAATTTCCTGAATTTCAGAATTAGCCAAGGAGCATCATTACCTAAACTCCTTCCACACCCTGCTCAGACAAAGAAACCAATGCAACCTAGAGCTTTTAGGTTCTCTAGCACTAAGCTTGAATCCCCAATAGAATTTTTGTTAGGAATGTAAGAAAAGTCACAAGGGCTACGCTAGCAAAATGGCTTTAAGAGCAATTGTAGCAGAGAAACTTAGTTTTAGGGTGTTTGCAGATGATGAGCAAAGGCATGCATTTGTTTCTGAACATTGTTGGTCATTGCTTTATTTGTATGTACAGGTATTTGAGTAGTCATTTTCTGTCTGTCCTCCCCATATCTCTTATTAAGGGGTACAACATAGAACCCCTCAGTGCTGAAAGAATGGATCCTAGTCGTGGGAAAGGGAAATTTCTTACCTGGAATACTTGTGAGAGGTTCTAATCTAGATCCTGATCACACACTCAGTGTACAGTAATAGTTAGCCTGGAGCTCTTCTGTTAGCTGCAGAGATCTATCTGGAAATAAAAGGGAAGGATATAGTGTGCCCAAGGCCTAAAAAAGTATTCAGGAGGGGATGGGCTGATTTACCTTGACTGACAGGTCTAAATGGGAATGGCCACCACTCCTAGATTGGTGGATCCAAGACACATTAGTTTTTGTGGTAAGAAATTCTCCTTTATCAGAGCCAAGAGGAAGCTATGTGATGGTGACTAATGAATCTATGTGGTCTGAGTGTTATTAATATTCAGTTATTTTGTTAGTAAATTGATTCAAATGATTGGTGTTTTTAAGATTACAGCTGAAAATAATATTTCCATTGTTTTAAGAAAATGAAAGGCATACAGTATAATGCATTAACAGTAACAGTGCAGCTCAAAGATCTTCAAATGCAAGAGCTGCTTTGCTCCATTTGAAGAGAGGTGCATTAGTTAGGCTTATGAGGAAGAAAAATATAACATGCACTAATTTCTTATGCAAGTCATGCCAAAGGCAGTAGTATGTCTAGATGAGTATATGTTTTACGTTATTGTGTCATGTGATAACAGCACCATGTTTTCCTGTCATTTTCACAACTCTTTTCCTGGCTGAAGTGATACACAAGCAACACTGGGTAGTAATCACATTGTCCCGTTCACTTTCAAAAGGAGAGAAGCGGACCTCATCCAGAAACTTTCCAGCAGGCTACAGTAAGCTTAACTGTCTGTTAGCCATTGTCAAATATTTTCCATGTCAGCAAAAATGGCATCTAGAAAGTAATGAAATTTGTCTCAGCAATACCGTGCCATTCCATGAGTTATTTTTATGTAATGAAATTGTCACATTTCAGTATCATTTTTTAAATATATATATATTTATTCTCCTTATTCTTATGTTGATTCTTGATGTGTTATGTCTCTGTTTTCTGTTCTCTCAAAGATAGTTGGCAGTAGCTAGGGCAGAAGGGTTATTAAATTAGCCAGCTCTAACATTTTTATATTACTCTAAAATGCTTTAATTTAACACAAGTCTAGATGGTGCATCCTTGGTAGACTGAGCAAGTGTGTTATTGTCTGGCAGCATGTTTCACTCCAAACAAAAATGAGTTTGGTGTTCTGGGGATACATACCTAAGGCCAGATTCTAGTGTGAGTTACACCATTGTGGATCAGGAGGACTCATTTGTCTTGAATATGGTTATTCAGAATCTGAGTTACATCGGTGTGAACTGAGGGAAGAATCTATCTAGTTAATCAAATACACTCAAAACAAAATGTTGGCACTTCTGAAGCCTGATCCAAGCCTCATGTAAGTCAGTGGGAGTCTTTTTGTGGATTTGAATGGGTGTTGGATTGGACTGCAAGAGCTGTAATACGTTCTGTACCGTTTTCCATGTATTGCTGCGATCTGTGCTTTGAATAATGTTGTTGGAGCACAGAAAGCCAGAACAGGCCTCAGCTGAACTTCTGCCATTTCTTCACGATGAAAGCGAGGAACCTGGCCTTCGTTTTTTTTTTATTTGAGTTTTACTGGCTGAGGGATGCTGAATGGAATTAATTCCTTCTTTTAAAGCGTTTGCTGAATCTCTTCATCAGTGGTTGGTTCTAGACACATGGCATTAAAAAGAATGTGGGAATAAATAGCAGAAAGACTTACAAATGAGCAAGTAGGAGCAAAGCCTTTGCATTCTGTGTCCTCTGCCTGGGGCAGAAATCCCTATTAACTTGTTGGCTTGCTCAGTGCAAGGAAGATATTGTTCTCAGGTCTCTGTTAAAACCTCACTAGGGAGCTGACATTTTCAGGCCACTTGAAATAACTCTGCAGCTTTGCTATTTGAGGTTTTTCCCTGCTATGAAATACAAAACATAGCTATTGTTTTATTAATGTTTGTTAGTCTCCAGGGTGTATAGATTGCTCAGTAAAGAAAGCTATATTTAAACAGAAAGCCTACAGAAATGTCACACTGGCTAATGGACTCAGTGCAAATTGATCATCCAGAATCACAAACCTGCTTTTACTTAAGAATTGTGAACAGTGCATGGTGCCCTGAGATCTTGGTCACTAATTTTGGCAAACCAGCTTCTGAAATGCCATTGTGAACAGCATCTTTTTACCAGGCTTGCGAAGTAGAATGAGTGTATTTCTACTAACCTCTGTGCAGTTAATGATTTCCTTCAGAAATCCTGCATTAGACCAATTTGAGTCAAGCTCTTTAAAATCATGAAGCACAGTCTTACAGAATCATAGAAACATAGAGTTTGAATGATCGGCAAGAGCCATCTAGTCCAGTGGTTTGCAAAGTTATTTGATCGTGCCTCAGTTCTTTATGTCTGTAATAGATTGCACCTTCCACAGGCACCCAACCAATAGCTGCTGCTCTCCAGCCACCCAGCTTTGAAGGCAGAGTGGTGGGTGGTGGCTGCTAGTCTTGTGCCCCTCTTTGAAGGCAGCGCCACCATCAGCACAAGTGCAGAGGTAAGGGTGGCATGGTATGGTATTGCCACCCTTACTTTACTGCTGCTGTTGGGAGCAGTGCTGCCTTCAAAGCTGGTTGGCCAGAGATCAGCGACCGCTGGCTGGACACCCATCTCTGAAAGCAGTGTTGCCTCCCGCAGCAGTGCAGGACCAAGGGTGACAATACCATGCCACTCTCACTTTTGCATTGCTGCTGGGGGCGGCACTGCCTTCAGTGCTTGGCATCCAGCTAGTAGGCACAGCTCTCCAGGTGTCCAGCTCTGAATGTGTGCAGCATATTTTCTTTCCCCTTAAAGCTTCTCCCGGACCTGCAGAATACATTCCGTGCTTCCCAGTTTGAGAACTGATCTAGTCTCGCCCCTGCCAAGATGCAGGATTTGTTGTGTCTAAATCATTCAAGACGGATGGCTATCCAGCCTCCTTTTGAAAGCTTCCAGCGAAGGAACTTCCATGACCTTCCTAGGCATCTGTTCCATTGTCTTACGGTTCTTACAGTTAGGAAGTTTTTCCTGAGATTTAATCTAAATCTGCCACGCTGTAGTCTGAACCCATTGCCTCTTGTCATACCTTCTGTGGTAAGAGAGAACAACTTTTCTACCTTTTTATGGCAGCTTTTCAAGTCTTTGAAGACCACTATCATGTTCCCCCTTAATCTCCTCTTTTCCAGAAAACATGCCCCAGTTCCTTCAGCCTTTGCTCATATGCTTGCATTTCATCCCTTTGATCATCTTAGGAACTCACCCCTGCATCCTTCCCAGATTCTCTATATCCTCTCTATACATTGCTGCCCAAAACGGGACACAGTACTCCAGCTGAGGCCTAGCCAGTGCTGAGTAGAGCTGTATTGTCACCTCTCGTGACTTGCAAGCTATGCCTCTGGTAATGCACCCTAAAATTGCATTTCCTTTTTTTGTAGCAGCATCACATTGCTGACTCATGTTGAAGTTGTGATCCACCGCAACACCCAGATCCTTCTCAGCAGTGCTGCGGCAAAGCCAGTTATTCCTCATTTTATATTTGTCCAATTGATTTTTCTTCCCTAAGTGTAGCACCTTATATTTGTTTTTGGTGAATTTCATTTTCTTGTCTGTAGCCCAGTTCTCCAATTTATCAAGATACTTTTGAATATTAGCTCTATTCTCTAAAGTGTTTGCAACCCCCTTAACCTCCAGCTTTGTGTCATCTACAAATTTACCAATATTCTCTCTATTCCTATACCCAAGCCCTTAATAAAGATGTTTAAAAACACTGGACCCAGAACAGATCCCCGTGGAACCCATCTGAGACCTTCCTCCAATTTGACATCATATCATTAATAGTTACTCTTTGTTTGCAGTTGTATCCATTTAATGGTAGTTCTGTGAAGCCCACATTTCTCCAGCTTACTTATCAGAATGTCATGTGGGACTGTGTCAAAGCCTTGCTGAAATCCAGGTATATTATGTTTACCGCATTCCCCCTATCCACCAAACCAGTTATCCTGTCAAAGAAGGAAATCAAGCTGGTTGTTAGTAAATCTGTGCTGGCTGCTAGTGATCACCCCTTCATTCCCTAGGTATTCACAAATTGAATATTTTATACATTGCTCTAGTAGTTTCACAGTTGTAGAGGTCAAGGTGACTGGTCTATAGTTCCTAGGGTTCTTCTTTCCCCCCCTTTTAAAGATGGGCACCACATTAGCTCTTCTCCAGTCTTCCAGGATCCCTCCTGTCACCCAGGAATTTGCAAATATTATTGCCAGTGGCTCCAAGATTTCTTCAGTCAATACCATCAGCACCTTGGGGGGAATAGCATCAGGCCCCGCTGACTTGAATTCATTCAGATTAGTCAGAATCTCTCTGAGGTGTTCTTTACTTATACTGGTCTGTATCCCTTCCCTTTTATTGTCTATGGGAACTTCGCTAGTTGTCCGGTCACATGTTATTTTTTTGAGAAGACTGAGTCAAAGTAGGCATTGAACAGCTCTGCCTTTCTATCATCTTTCATTACCGGCTCACCTTCTCCATTGAGCACCATCCTTGGCCTTTCTTTTCTGTCTGACATATTTGTAGAACCCCTTCTTGTTGTCTGTAACATTTCTTGCCAGTTATATGTTCCCACCACAACATTTCATCCCTTCCTTCTTAGGTTTCTTTGCTCTGATATCCACAGCAACACAAAGGCACTCACTGAAGATTCACATACTTGTGTATTGGCCTGATCTTGCTCCGTTATATAGGGTCTTAGTGCTGTCACATTATTTTCAGGTTTGCCTGAAATTACCCCACCACCTCTCTGCTTGCCCCTCATAGGACTTCTCGCCCATGCCAAAGAAATGCTTGTTTTTTAAAAGTTTCAACATTCCTACTTCTAAGATACTAATGGTAGAGCTTAATTACCACAATACAATGAATTTATGCCTGTCTAAAAATGTGCAAATATTTTTATTAGGGCTGTCAAGCAATTAAAGAATTATTCACGATTAATAATGTGATTTAAAAAAATTAATCATGCAGTTAAACAATAATACAGGCCTGCACAACTCGGAAAGTGGTGAGGGCCATATTACTGAAAAAAACCCAGCTGCGGGCCGAAAAGCTCCGCCCTCACCCCGTCCCCATCCACTCCCTCCCCCACCCCCCC
>ML677373.1:3749118-3819539 GCA_007922305.1 Dermatemys mawii
CCCCCCCTAACTGCCTCCTTAGAACCCTACCTATCCCCTGACTGCCCTGACCCTAATCCACACCCCCGCCCCCAGGCAGACCCCTGGGACTCCCAACCCCCCTTGCTCTCTGCTTGCCCTGACCCTTATCCACACCCCTGCACCCAGACAGACCCCCGGGACTCCCACGCCCCATCCAACCCACAGCTGCCATGCGGCGGCACTATTCCAGCACCCCACACAGAACCCCCCACTCACTAATTTCCCAATACACACAGATTTCTCCTCCCTCCCATTGCCCTTCCCCACAGCCCCACTACCACAACTAAACAATGCCCCACACAGGCCCCCACTGCGCAGTGCCCTGACAAACGCAGATCTCCTCCACTGTCTAGCACCCCCTTGTGCCACAGCTCAAGGGTTATGCCTGCCACAGAAACACCCTGGGGCCTGCCTCTTTTGCAGCAGGCACACCAGATGTGGGCAGGGATGTTCATCCTGGCAGCGGGATCCAAGTGCAGTGGGACTTAGTGTGGGGGGATCCAGATGGGGGTAAGAGGGTTTTGGGGGGTGAGAGGGCTCAATGGGAGGGTGGTAAGAGGGTTCTTTGTGGGGCAGGGACAAGGGAATCTGCAAGGGGGGACCAAGTGAAAGTGGTAGGTCGGGGAAGGGGTTGGGTGCAGGGGAAGTGGGATTCATTTGGGTGGAGTCCAGGTGCAGGTGGTTGAGGCTTAGTGGGGAGAGTGTCTGGCGGGGGCTCATCAGGGTGGTACAAATGCAGGGGAGATGGGGCTTGTCAGGGTGAGGGTATGATGGACCTCCTTAAGAGGGGAGCCCCAGCTGCTGCCAAGGGGATCCGCATGCTAGGCCTCCACTTCCCCCATCCCCTTCTCTTCCCAATCCCATGTCCCTTCCCCATGGTTCCATCTCCTCCCCATCCCACCCCTTCCTTCCCCACTGCCTCTTTCCCCCTGCCCCCGCTTCCCCCATGCCCCTTTCCCATCCCACCCCTTCCTTCCCCACTGCCTCTTTCCCCCTGCCCTCAGCACACAGGAGGGAGCTCAACCAGCACTAGGACCCAGAAGGTGGTGTCCAGCTGCAACTTCCAGGGAGCTGAGCCACACTTTCTGTTTTCTGCCCGGCTGTGCAACTCAGCAGCCACAGAAATGGTGGGGGCAGAGGGGGCTTCTGCCCACTTGGCTCCCCTTCTGACCACGCTGACCTGCACCCCCTGGCCCTCAGCACCTCAGGACCAGAACACCGTCCCCCCGTGCTGGCTCACAGCTTCTGAACCCGCTGACCTGCCCCCCCCCGGCCTTCAGGACCAGAACACCTTCCCCCCATGCTGGCTCGCAGTTTCTGAACATGCTGACCTGCAATTCCCCTCCCACTCCCGCGGACTAGTCTCCCTAGCCCTGCTCAGTCCTCAGCCCCACCCCCCAGCAGCTCATCCTTCCCCCGTGGGCTGGCTTGCCGGCTCCCTGCTTCTGACCAGCTCCATTGGCTTGCCCCGCCCCCGCCCCCCTCCTGCGGGCCAGGCAGTGAGCCGGGACGGGCCACATGTGGCCCACAGGCCGTATGTTGTGCAGGCCTGCAATAACAGAATACCATTTATTTAAATATTGGATGTTTTGCACATTTTCAAATATATTGATTTCAATTACAACACAGAATACAAAGTATACAGTGCTAACTTTATATTTATTTTGGATTACAAATATTTGCACTGTAAAAAAGAAGCAAAAGAAATAGTATTTCAGTTCACCTAATACAAGTACTGTAGTGCAATCTCTTTATCGTGAACGTTGAACTTACAAATGTAGAATAATGTACAAAAAAAACCCCCAGCATTCAAAAATAAAAGAACATGAAACTTTAGAGCCTACAAGTCCACTCACTCCTACTTCTTGTTCTGCCAGTGGCTCAGACAAGCAAGTTTGTTAACATTTTCAGGAGATAGTGCTGCCAGCTTCTTGTTTACAACGTCACCTGAAAGTGAAAACATGGCACTGTTGTAGCCGATGTTGCAAGATATTTATGTGTCAGAGGCACTAAAGATTCATACGTCCCTTCATTCTTCAACCACCATTCCAGAGGACATGTGTCCATGCTGATGTCAGGTTCTGCTCAATAACGATCCAAAGCAGTATGGACTGATATATATTCATTTTCATTATCTGAGTCAGATGCCACCAGCAGAAGGTTGATTTTCTTTTTTGGAGGTTCAGGTTCTGTAGTTTTGGCATTGAACTGTTGCTCTTTTAAGATTTCTGAAAGCATGCTCCACACCTCATCCATCTCAGATTTTGGAAGGCACTTTAGATGCTTAAACCTTGTGTGGAGTGCTGTAGCTATCTTTAGAAATCTCACATTGATACCTTCTTTGCATTTTGTCAGATCTACAGTGAAAGTTTTCTTAAAATGAACATGTGCTGGGACATTATCTGAGATTGTCATAACATGAAATATATGGCAAAATGCAGGTAAAACATAGAGCTGGAGACATTCAGTTCTCACCCAAGGACTTGAGTCACAAATTTAATTAACACATTATTTTTTTAATGAGCGTCATCAGCATTGAAGCTTATTCTCTGGAACAGTGGCTGAAGCATGAAGAGGCATATGAATGTTTACATTATCTGGCACATAAATACTTTGCAGCACCTGCTACAAAAGTGCCATGCGAATGACTGTTCTCACTTTCAGGTGACATTGCAAATAAGAAGTGGGCTGCATTATGTCCTTTAAATGTGAACAAATTTGTTTGTCTTATTGATTGACTGAGCAAGAAATAGGACTGAATGGACTTGTTGGCTCTAAAGTTTTACATTGTTTTGTTTTTGAGTGCAGTTATGTAACAAAAAATAATCTACATTTGTAAATTGCACTTTCACAATAAAGAGATTGCACTACAGTACTTGTATGAGGTGAATTGAAAAATACGATTTCTTTTTATCATTATTATTACAGTGCAAATATTTGTAATCATTAAAAATAATATAACGTGAGCACTGTACACTTTTTATTCTGTGTTGTAATTGAAATCAGTATATTTCAATTGGTATTCTATTATTGTTTAGCAGTGCAATTAAAATTGTGATTCATGGCAATTAATTTTTTTAGTTAATTGCGTGAGTTAGCTGCGATTAAGTGATGGCCCTAGTGTTTTTGGGTTTTTTGCAGTAGAGTTTTGGAATCTTGTAGGCTGATTAGTCTCGCCAAGCTTCCTGTGTAGATCTAGCTCACCAAGCTTGCAATTAGAAAACTTCATGTCCTGAATTTGTGTGACACTGTCCTTGGCCCTGTACAATGATGCCTGTCTCCAGCAGACCTTGTGGCTAATGCCAAGCTGGATCCACGAACATTTTTTCCTTCTGTCAAAGGGCAACTGTTGCGAAGAATAATTGCCTTGCTTGGTGTTCCTAATCCCTGGAATATAACTGCTGTGACAAAGCAATGTAACCATTTGGAGTGAGGTCTATAAATTGGCAGCTAACAAATGCAATGCTCCATATAGCACTAGCTGTCTTATCTCTTCATGCCCGATGGGACTCCCAAGCCTCTGATAGTTTTGGATTAACATTCTAGACCAGGACTTTTCAAAGGCACTAAAGGCAGTTAGAAGCCCAAATTCCAGGAATTCAGTGGGAACTGAACTCCAAAGATCCCTGGTCTCCCTTAAAAATCCGATCCATAATTATTTGAGGCTGAGAATGTTAATCTGACGCCTCGTGTGTGGGTATTAAAAGTGATAGTACTAATAGATCTCAAAATCTCCCCCCCATCCCTCCCCCACTGAAGTCCATCTTTGGAGCATCCCTGGGATTCAGCTTGATCTTGTGAAGGTTCTATGTCCAGCATGGAAATGGCTTTGTACCCACATTTCTGGCCTGAGAAACTTTGACTGCATTGTCAGAAAGCAGAAGTGGATGGTGAAGAGTAAGCTGACGTTTTATGACCTAAAAAGTCTATAGAGATCCTTATATATCACTAAACACAAGTGATTGAAATCCAGCCTCCAGCAGTGAAGCAGGAATCTAGCATTAACTACTTCTGACCATCTTGTCTGACCTTCACATTGCTCTCTAGAGTTACTCTCTTGTTGTTTTAATTCCGAATTCACTGTGTTGGCTTTGTAGGGCAGACTTTAAAGATGCTGGCTCTAAGTGCTTGTCTACATTAGGGCTTTTTGCACTGATATAGCTATAATAGTACAAATCCTATTATAGATGACTGACCTGGAATTAAGTGGGATTTGCACTTATCCTGGTTTCACAGTGGACTCCCATATTACACCAATGCAATGCATCTTCTCAGGGGTATGCGCTTGTGTGCACCTAAACTGGTGTAGAAGTCCCTGCACTAGACAAGTCCTAAATTACCTTTCCACTCAAGAAATCACAATAAAAATCATAACATTTTAATGCTGACAGGAATGTTTCGGCTCTAGACTCTGCTTCTTACAGGAAAATTGGAATATTTACTTCTAAGAGCTTTGCTACATGAACAAAGTCTGTATTAAAACATTTGACACTCTGTTAAACATGTCATTTGGCCAAATGACCATTTCAGATGGACATTTGAGCAGGTGACTAAAAATATAATCAGGATTGTTAGTGGCATTTCACTAGGACTAGAGCAAATTGCTCTCATGTTGATAGTTCCATGGAGCACCCCTATTTCATGCCACCATTTTCTCACCTGCAATCTTCTCTGTAGGGAGAGATTTAAGATTAGTAGCCGTGTTAGTCTGCAGCTGTAAATAAGACGAGAATGACTTTTGGCATCATAGAAACTAACCAGTTAGTTAGTTCGTCTGGTTAGTCTCTAAGGTGCCACAAGTCTTCCTCGTCTTATGTAGGGAGAGAGGCATTGCTAAGACTTCTTACTCCCACCTCCATGCTTGTGTCTTCCCCCTGCCGCTATAGGGACAGTGGCACAATTTGCCTTTGGGCTAAAGTAGAACAGGAACCCCAATTTCCGTTTTGCAGGAAATTCTGTGAGTTTGAATTCCTTTCATATTCCGGAAAGAAATGAAAACAAAAAAATTTGAAATTTGCCTCAAAATTCTGGGGGGGAGAGGGAATTGAAGTCAATTGAAGCATTTGTTGTTTAAAAAATTGAAATGTTTCATTCCAATACCCACAGCTACATTTTTTAATAATATAAAATAAATTTAAAAATAAGTGATTTCAAAACAAAAAATGAAAATGTTCTGTTGTGAAAATATCAGAATGGTACATTTTGACGTTATTGATCCGGGGGCCGCCGCCCCCAAAGCAAAATATTGACATTATTGACACAGTTCTGCTAAAGGTTTTGCTTTCAACTAATTGGCATTTTCCAGCGGGAAAAAATTCCATCAGAAAATTTCCAGACTGCAGCAGCAGGGCTCCTTCAGCAGGATTTGGTGTCACAACTATGTATGTCTGCCTGCCAGTCCTTCCTGCTACTGCTCTGGCTGAGAAGACATGAACAGGAAGGGCCATTTCCTAGCACCTTTCAAAGCAGCAGTTCACACCTACTAGCTTCTTGCAGCAAATGCAGAACCATTGTCAGATTACTGTCAAATCAAAATGTGCTAACAGCAAGGAAGACTCTAACTCTCGTCACCCAACTCCCAAGGTAAATTGTCTTTAAGTTCAGCAGAGGCAGGTGGCAAAGTCTCAGGTGAGGTTTCTTCTGTTCTTCTGTTACTTTCTTTGAATTGTTTTCACCTGTTCTTGTCTTCTGTTTCCTTTTTTCATTCCTTGCTTTTTGCTAAGTACATTCCATACAAAATCTAACTTATTGCAGTGTTTCATTCTGAGGAATTTAACACAAAGAAATCAAGGAAGGCCAAGAACAGATGAGGTCCCAGCAGATTTTTGTATTCTTAATGTCTGTGCCATCATCAGCACGACCATCCTTGAATTGTGTTTAACTGCAGGGGTTTCAGATGGTTTAGATGGGAAGTAGCAGAGTGGGGGAGTTAGAATAGGAAAGCTATAACAGGGGAAGGGGAGTAGCAGCATCACAAAAAATTGCTGAGGGAAAAATAGTGTTCCTGAAAGAAGCTGTTTAGTGAGTTTCTTCTTCCATTGGGTCCACGGAATGCAGAGATGTTCAAAGACCAAAAAGTGCAACACCAATGTTTCATAAAGAAGCTAGAACACAGCAGATGTGGTCATTTAAGTCTTAGTTGTTCCAGTAATTGGGTACTTTGGGCCTGACCTTGCTGCCCACAAAGACCAAACTTCCAATGAAGCCCAAGAGCAGGTCTACACAGTTGCTGGGAGCATGTCTCTCAGCCTGGGTCAACAGACACTTGCACTAGTGGGGCTTAGGCCAGGCTGCTTAAAATAGCTGTGTAGACTTGGGTTTGATGTTCACACTTTGCCTGAAGTTCAGGCTCTGAAGCCAATCTCTGTCCCTTGGCTTCAGAGCCCAAGTGCCAATCCAAGTCAGAATGTTCATTTTGCTATTTTTTGCATGCTAGCATGAGCCCACTAACACGAGTCTGTCAACCCGGGCTGCAAGACTTGCTCCCAGAAGCTATGTAGACATACCCAAGAAGTTCAGGAGTGGGCCCATAGTAATATCAAAGCATGAGTCATGTACAGCAGCTGGCTGATAGATGTTCTATTGTATTTATCAGCATGGAATATACTGTAGTATGTTTATTCCTTTGGCTGGTTAACTTGAGAAACTTGGATCATTGAATCAAAGGTCTATTCCTCATTATCGCTCATTTTACCAAATCTTGGAATTGTCAGCTGCTTGACCAACTGCTTGAATGAAACGGTCAGTACCCAGGTGACTTGTCTGACAGAATCTCCTGGACTTTCACAAATGCCTACCTGATGTAATGCCTCCATGACACTGGAGGGTTCTGGTGTGAGCGACCTTTGATTATTGTGACTTTAAAGCAGGAAGCCCAGTCTCCTGGCATAGCTTATGATCAAGGAAGTGTTAATCAGCAGATGAATGCATGAGAAACACTGGAGACTTTTGCAGTTATTTTAAGGTAAACACTATTATTTACTAGGAATAAAGTGTAGAAAATACACATTTTCTATTAAATCAGTGCTAACAACAAAATTTGCAACAGGTAATAGGAAGCACCTTAAAATAACTGTGGAATTCTGTAGCTTCTGTCACAATCTATGGGCATCATCCTGCATTCCTTACACAGACAAATTCATACTGAGGGCTATGGAAGCTCTCTGTGCCCAAGGACTCTGGGCTCAGGCACTTCGTCAAGAAACATTTGGTCTGGCAGCTTCTGTTTTTTTGAGTAATAGTCAATTTGCATTATATTTTATATTAAAAATGGATCTTCGATGCCTTTTTTCAACTAGATGACATGATTATGCACTATTTGAAATTAAGATTAACAAGCCCTTCATAAACCTGCTAATGAAAACAGGAGATTTAGTTTGATTTCTGTTCAACATGCAAATAATACAAGCAATACAAATAGTCACCAGGAAGTGCATTGCAGCGGGGGAGGTGACACGCATAGCTTTGTATACATGGGACTAGGAGTGCTCTAAAGAATCTTGGTTCTGCATGCTATACCAAGTCCTGCTATAAGCCTAATGTGTTTTTATGCACAATAGAAAATAGCCAAGTAAATGAGAGTAATTAGAATGAATCTAATCTGAGACACATATTAAGCCTTATGCTGCAGTTAAGACATATAGCTAATTAAAGCTGTGACCAAATGTATTTCTTTGTTGATTTAACATTCTCCCTCAACCCTACTTCCCCACCTAGAATCCTCCCTGGAATCACATTGTTGCTGTAGCATATGTGCACCCCTCTCTTTCAATGTTTAATCAAGTGCTGCTGAAAAGAGAAAGTTACAAACTATTTAAAATGTGGAAAAATTGCTTCCCAATATTTTTGACAGAGAGAGACTGAGAACACACAGCATTGAATCATCAGGAAAATTGAAGATTTCCCCTGAACAGCATTGGGATTTTACTGCAGAGGACTTGAAAGACCTTGGAGAAATTGGACGAGGAGCTTATGGTTCTGTCAACAAAATGGTCCATAAACCAAGTGGGCAAATTATGGCAGTTAAAGTAGGTGATGCCCATAATTGTGTTTGTACTTCAGTTCATTAAGGATGGAACGTGATGGAGAATTAGTGTTCATCCGTCTGTCACCGTCTACTGTTCTGTTCTGTTTATCTCCAGTATAAAGGGTACTTGTGCTGAAAACACAGTGTGTAATGGGCATATCTGTCAAGTGAATTGTGAAGGTCTTATAGCTTGCTTGTGCACTTTAAAATACTGACTCTACCTCTTAGGAAGCAACTGTTGTGGGGGATTGGATGGCTTTGGAGACTGGTAGTGGGCTATGAGGCCTGTTCACCTGCTGATCACTGGTTCAAATCCAGCCTAGTTTGGTAATAAGCACCAGTGAACATCTAATGGCAGCTTGGTGTCCTTTGTGAAATGAGAAGAGACTGGTTCCAACTAGACATGTATCTATGCTGTAGCAATTGACAGCCTCACCAGGGAGGGCAGAAAATGAGTGGGCATATGTTTAGAGAGTATACTGCTCTCCCACTCTCACCATGATGTGAAAGCATGGAGTGCCTCCTGTGCTCACCCACTTCTGGAAACACATAAGGTATCAGCCTCCAGGGCTGTCCATTTGGTACTTTGCACCAAACGCATGCTTTTGGGTTTTTTTAAAATATTGTCCTCCTAGCCCTTATGTAACATAAAATAATCTTTGTCTTTGCTTTAACACTTCACGTTGTTGGGGATTTTTGATTAGTCACTTGACAGTCTAGTTTGGGGTGAGATGGGCAGTGGATGTTGTTTCACTCTGGACGTGATGAATTCTCTCTTCTCTGCTTGTGCTGCATGACAGCTAATGATATCCGCTTCTTAAATCTAGTTACAGGTACAAAATAGTGACACATGCTCTATGGCTTCACTGGAAGAGTAGAAGTGAGCTCTGAACCCAAACTACCTAGAAGTACGTGTCACTCTCTTTAATGGTCTCTGTCTCTCCGAACACTGTCTTAAGTGGATCTGGACATGTTAATTCCCAGTGGGTTCATATACTGGTTGGAGCCAATTTGGAGACGTGTTGCAACCCTCTTGCTAGCAGCCATTCTATACGCTAAAGAGATGGGTAAGACCGAGTTGCCCGAGATTTGTGTATGGGCTGCCCCTGGGAACAACTAAAATGCTCTTCAGGTCTCCAGCATCACTCCTCTTTCCCCCTACATCCCCCAGCAACATCACACCCTCCTTCCAGCAGACAGGGTCAGTTATGCCTTTTGGAGTTGTTGGGCTGGGCGTAGCAGAATGATGCCTGGCATCTTTCCCAGCTCAGGAGCAGAGCTTGCTGCTGCTGCAGCACTTCCAGCCTCACCAAGCCTGGTGAGTAGGAGATGGAAGGAGCCACTGGCGAGCGCTGTGAGGCCATCCTTGCCATTGGGCTCAGATGGTGGGCTGTGCCACATTCCTCAAGGCAAGGAGCCTTGCTGTTGAAGTTGTTTAGGATTTAGCTTTCCCCACAAAGCCGATCCTGAGCTAGCTGCTGGAGCATGCACTGGACATGGCTTTCTCTGATTTCTGTGACTGTTGCTCTTTGGGCTGTCTGGGAGCTGGATCAGTCTCTTTAGACCGGGTGGACCCTATTGCCCCCATAGGCGCCTAGTGCTCTGTGGTGGGTCACCACTGGGTTATCCCTCTTCTCCTTCTTCACATAGACAGAGGCTTCTCTCTCTAGCTCACTGTGTGCCACCCACAACTGACTCTGTTCCAACTTGAAGAAGCAGGTGGTGTGGTTCTCTAAGCCTCTCCGCTGTCTGTCTGCAGGCAGGAGCTTTCCCCACTCTATTTTGTTTTTTCTCCCTCTGCTTGGTTCCCCCTTTGGCAGGAAGAGGATTTTTGAGAACAGGAAACTGGTATTGAAAGAGAAAACATGGCAGAGCAGCAGGCCCAGCTAAGATCAAAGAACTCCTGTACATGGCCAGCCACATGTTAATGTGCCACCTGCCCCACTTTACAGCAGGGTGACAGGCAGCAGGGAGTGAAATTCAGCAGCAGGAGCTGGCTTTGCAGACTCTCCAAGCCAGCCGTTCCCAGTGGCTTGGTGCCTCAGGCCAAGGTGAAGCATCAACCGCAAGAGCAGTGATGCGACAGACAAGCTTTCAGCTGTGCGGGCTGGTCGTTCAGCCGAAGAACGTGACGTTTTGGAAGTAACAAGCCAGAGATGCATAGCTGTTGTTTTCTGTTCTGACGGGTGAAATAAAGTTCCCAAGAATGTGTCTGTAAATGGTGGATTCGCTGTGAGTTTAAGTCTGTAAACCATGATTTGAGGACTTTAGTGTCTCAGCCAGAGTTGAGTAGTCTATTTCGTTGGGCATTGGTCCGGCTTTGAGTAGAGGGTTGGACTAGATGATCTCCTGAGGTTCCTCCAACCCTGATATTCTATGATTCTATGATTATAGGAGTGGGTGGGTGGCCTGCAGTGTGCTGGGCATCAGACTAGGTGATCATGATGATCCCTTCTGACCTTGAAGTCTGTGAGAGGCTGGAAGTTAGAGGGGCAGGAAAAATCCATGGCATAGGACCCTGTCTCTCCATCCCTTTCAGGCTGACATGGTAACCAGGTATTTTTGCCCCAGTAGTTCCAGGAAGGGCCATAGCCCTTCTGATTGTGGTAGATATCTTGAACCCCCGTCCTCACAGTGGATTTTGCAGACTCCAGGCCAGGTCTGACTCCTACAGGCTAGGAACAAACCACAGTTTTTAAAAAATGAACAAACAAACGGAGTTCCCCTACTCCAGGGGCTCAGCTTCCCAAAATTTACTCCCTGATCTCTTACATCTGGGCAGCATGGCATTCTGGGCACTGAACCTGTTCTCTCAGCCCCTTCACATAGGTGATTTGTGCAGCAAGGCCTTGCCTTCCATTTTCCACTTCTTCTACTGGCATACTACTAGCCTCCTGGTGCCTGTAAGCCCACTGTTCCCCGGCTGTCTCAAGTTTAGCCTCCCTCAGTCTTTCCATTTTACCATGGCCTTCTCTGTGTCTTCCTTATCGCGGGTTGCAACAAAGTGGTCTAGCCTATCAGTGTGAGCAGATGTTTGGCCTTCCTTAGATAGCCACACCTCTGCTTTTCCTACCAAAGCAGCAGAGCAGCCTAACCCGTCCTGCCAGGTTGCATGTGCCAGTACCTTTCATGCATGCTAGTCTGGCTTAGCCAACCATTTTACTGAGCCTGGAAGCTGCTTTCATCTTAAGTATTACCGCTGAGGCTGCTAGGGGCTTATACCATCAGCCTGCCAGCTTCAATGGACAATCCAAAGAGCTGTGATCCTACACTAAAATGTCAGCATTAAGGGAGGATGGTGCACTATTTTGTTGCACAGATCTAAAAACACTTCAGCAAGTCTTTAAAGCTCACAGAGCATTACAGCATGAGCAAAGGACTTCAGCATGAGTGCTAATGCCTTGCTCTGCTTCCCTCTCTTCCCCTTATGATCCTTTACATACATATAAATATATATATAAAGTTATAAATGTGTTCCCATGTCTCCCCAAGGGGCATAGCAGAGCCTGGGGCAGCACCAAAGCAGTAGCTGCAGAAGCAGCAGTCTTTAAAATGGTGAGGTTGGGTAGCTTTGTACATGAGGAAGTGGGTGTTGTTCTTCCATTTCTGAGGGGGTTAGTTCAAACCTTCAGTATGATTCCTTTGTGTACCTTGATCAAAAGAAAAAAGTAGCACCGCAGGTGGGTAACTGGAAGAGAAGAGGGAAGGGGAAAAATAAGAGAAATACCATAACAAACAAAAACATGCACCTTGGGCGTCTCCATTTTTCCCTCTTACAAGAGAGCTTTCTAGAATCAGGAAACCAATTATCTCCTGAACCACTGAGGGAGCCCTGGTAGGTCCCACTCCATTAAATTGTAAGGAAATGCCTTCTTATTGTCCTTAACTCTGCTGGCCAGAGATTTGCTTTTGCTTCCCTTATCAATTTTCCACAGTTCCTATCATCTGGTTTATAGTTATTATTATCCATTTCCCCATTATTCCATTTGTTAGATATTATTTTTAATTTTTTTAATCATTAAGAACCTTCCTCCTCAATTGTGAAATTGTGGCTTTCGGGTACTTAGTAAGTGTTCTTAAACAATTCCCAAACCTCATTCACATTTTCCTAATAAAATTTTTCCTCCCAGCTGATTTGGCTCACAATTGTTTTCAGCATTGTGAAATTGGCTTTTTAAAGCACCAAGTGTATATATCCTTCATCTGGACATTATAAATGTGATCAAATCATGAGGTCTTGTATTTAAGTTACCGTTAATTTTTAGTTCTGTGATCAGTTCCTCTTTATCTGTCAAGGTGAGGTCTAATATAGAATTCCCCCATGTCGAATACAACAGTTTTTGAGTTAGGAAACTGTCATCTATATTTAGAAATTCTAAGAATGTTTTAATATTGGCAGCATGAGACATCCAGCATATGTCATTAAAATTAAAATCCCCTAGGATCTCACAACTTTATTCTTACTCATTATAGATAGGTACATCAGGAGTCAGTCATCCTGTTCCCTTATGTGATTTGGGGTCTGTATCAGAGAGCAACAAGAACCCCATTTTGTGGTTTATCTGTTAGGACTTTGCTTCCTAAGCGTTCTAGATCATTTTCTCCAAAGTTATCAGTGACTCAGAAACAGGTAATGCCATTTTTGATGTAGAGTGCCACTCCCCTTTGCCCACTTGATCCTTCCTAAATAGGTCATAAATATTGATTTTAACATTCCAGTCATGGGAATCATTCTACCACATTTCAGTAATAGACGTAATAAAATAAAAATAAAAATAGTAATATTTATGCACGTAACTGAAAAGTTCCAATTCCTCTTGTTTGTTACCCAGGCTTCTAGCACAGGTAGGACCCTACCAAATTCCAAGTTCACTTTGGTCAATTTCATGGCCGCAGAGTCTTAAAATTGGTCAGTTTCACTATTTCAGATGTTTATATGTGAATTTCATGGTTTTGTCACCTTGGGGGTGTTGATCCAAAAGGGGATTGTAGGGAAGGGAGTCCCAAAGCTGTAGTAGGGGGGTTGCAGGATTGCCATACTCACTTCTGTTCTGCCTTCACAGCCTAGCTCTGAAGGCAGCAGCTGCGGAGTTTCCTGCAGCTGGAGGGGACTCCTGGAGGTGGAGGTAGGTCCGATCTCCCCAGTGCTGCTGGTAGCACCACAACTGGGGGTGCTTAGCTGCTAGTCAGGGCCAGTGGTGGATTAATTCATGGGCCAATGGGGTCTGTTCCCTGGAGCTGCTGGGGTGTGGAGAGAAGTGGGGAGCAGCTCCAAGCCCAAGCACCCATGGCCCAGGCAGAAGCCATGGGGTAACGGGAGGAGAGAGCAGAAGCTGTGAAATTGATAGTGCCCTATGCATAGGCAATAAAAGGATTCATTCTCTAAAAACTGGTGAAGACAAGCTGCGACAGCTTGCCAATGAAAAGCGAGCTCAAAGAAAAAGGAAGCAGTGGCTCCAACCCACAGTCGATTCTGCCTTCAAATGCAGCAAATGCAACAGAGACTGCCACTCCCGTGTGGGGCTCTATAGCCACAACAGACGCTGCATGACCAATAGCTGAACATTCCCCATGGGCGCGTATCCATCGTCTCCCAAGACTAACGGACACCAACACAATGGGCCAAATTCTCTTCATGTCTTTTAGTTCCTTGATTAATTTTGTACTCAACATCTCGATTTTGTGATGATATTTTTCCAGATATTCTGATGCCTGCACTATAATTTTCTGTCCCCCAAAAGTGTTTTTCATTTGAATCAATCAATTTGCCTCCTTTGTGCCAAATCCTTCCACAACTAGGAAAATCCATTGTATGCTTTAGATGAGGTCAGGTCATTCAAATTCTGTTTATGGAAATTAATCCTTGAGAAAAAGCAAATGCAATTTCAAGATTTGTTTTGTGACCTGAGAAAGGTTCCATATCCACTATTGCAAGATGGATACATTCAGTAGTTGGTCAGGTCTACAGATGCTCACCATTTGAGGGCTCACCTAATTGGACACATCACTGTTTCCTACACAGAACAGTACAGTTGTCTCACACATGGTAATTTTTCCATACAGCTACCTGGTCTTCAGTGGTCTTATCCATCACTTTACAATAGATGTTTTTAAGTTTTCTTCTTGTTTATAGAGATTGTTTTACTGCTGTCTACCTTGCACTTGTAATAGGTCATAGAGCTCCAGGTTCCCACAAGAGAGAAAGGTAAAATGTATTACCCCTGTGTAGTTCTTCCTTCTCTGATGTGAGCACATGGTGCTCCATGATGTCCCCACACCCTCCCCCTCGAATGTCACCAAATTTTATATTCAGTTCCTGCTGGAGGGGAGGAATCTCAATTCTTTTTTTTTCCCTTATGGAGCATTCGTACAGAAAGATGGAGAAATCTTAGGATTCCCTCGTATTGCAATCTCACTTTGCTCAGTCTTCTTTCCAGTTTTTTTGAATAATAATGAATGAGTCAATAAAGTATCCTTCTTGGAGATGGCTAATCTTCTGTAATGTTTATTACTTGGAGTTTATAGTTTGTTGTCTTCACTTGAGTAGTTGGCTGGGAGTTAGAGAGGCAATCAGTTTTCTGAACAGGTCTACCTGCTGGCAGAACATTGTGAATTAGAGAGAGAGAGGTTTTAAAACAGAGAGAGGAACCTGCATGCTTGGAAGATGAGGAAGTGTAACCCAGTTGCGTTGGGTCACAGAGAACCAGTTCTACTCCAGAGAAGAAAAAATTATAGCTCAGTATGTAGATCTTACCCTTCAAGAGCAGCAGGAAGGTCACTGATTCCATTCCCCCCATAGTGTTCAGTCCCTTTGTTGACTGACAGCTTCAGAGAGCACTCTCATCCACACAAGCATGTTTGGTTTGATTGACAACTAGATGGCCCTGCAGATGTTTTAGTCTGTCTCACTATCATGCATTGCCCTCGTGTGAGTGTTCTGCTGATCTTCACTTCCAGACTGAGGTAGTCCAAGATGACTGCTGTAGGCAGCCCTGCCAAGGCTTGTCTTTCACTGTAGCTTATTTTTTATTTGTTGGAATTTGCAGCTGTTTACACTGGTCACTATTCAGTGCAGCCTAATTTTTTTTTTTTTTTTGGTAAGTTAAGATGGGATGGAGCTCTTCTGTCTTTGATTCCATCTCCAAGTTATAATCTCTTCAATGCTGGACATTGTTTGGGCCACACACTATAGAAGAGCTGTGGGGGTGCTGCAATAGTGTTCTGGGAGCTCATGCTCTTGGTACAAATAGTTCCTACCCTACAAGTCATAGAATGTCAGCGTTGGAAGGGACCTCAGCAGGTCATCTAGTCCAACCCACTGCTTAAAGCAGGGCCAATCCCCAACTAATTTTTGCCATAGATCCCTAAATGGCTCCTTCAAGGACTGAGCTCACAACTCTGGGTTTAGCAGGCCAATGCTCAAACCACTGAGCTATCCCTCCCCATCCAGTGCATCACTGGAGCACTTTGGAGAGCTTTCTCGCAGGGGACTGGTCCCGGTGAAGTTTGAAGATACAGGGAAAATGTTAAAAACCTAACTCATTGCTCATTGGCCAGGTACCAAGAGCCCAGGATTGTAATTAGGGAGTGAGGTGTAAGACATGGAATTGAACTGGGCCTCTGCTTTGACATTGGCCTAAATGGCATGCTGCAGCCATTGAATCACAGAAGTGTAAGACTGGAAGGGACCTCATTTGGGTCATCGAGTCCAGTCCCTTCATTCAAGGCAGGAATATGTAATAACTAAGGCTGTCAAATGATTAAAAAATTAATTGTGATTAATTATGCAATTAAAAATAATCATGATTAATTGCACAGTTAATTTCAGTTTAACAATAATTGAAAATCATTTATTTAAATATTTTTGGTTATTTTCCACATTTTTCAAATATACTGATTTCAATTACAACAGAATACAAAGTATACAGTGCTCACTTTATATTTATTTTTTATTACAAATATTTGCACTGTAAAAATGATAAAAGAAATAGTATTTTTCAGTTCACCTAATTCCAGTACTGTAGTGCAATCTCTTTATCATGAAAGTTGAACTTACAAATATAGAATTATGTACAAGAAATACTGCCTTCAAAAATAAAACAATGTAAAATTTTAGAGCCTACAAGTCCACTCAGTCCTACTTCTTGTTCTGCCAGTGATTCAGACAAACAAGTTTGTTTACATTTTCAGGAGATAGCGCTGCCTTCTTCTCGTTTACGTCACCTGAAAGTGAGAAGAGGTATTCTTATGGCACTATTATAGCCGGCATTACAAGATATTTACGTGCCAGATGTGCTAAAGATTCATATGGCCCTTCATGCTTCAGCCACCATTCCAGAGGACATGCATCCATGATGATAACAGGTTCTGTTAGATAACAGTCCAAAGCAGTGCCGACTGACGCATGTTCATTTTCATCATCTGAGTCAGATGCCACCAGCAGAAGGTTGATTTTCCTTCTTGGTGGTTCAGATTCTGTAGTTTCCACATCAAAGCACTGCACTTTTGAGGCTTCTGAAAGCATGCTCCACACCTTGTCCATCTCAGATTTTGGAAGGCACTTCACATTCTTAAACCTTGGGAAATCTCATATTGGTATCTTCGATTATCATCTGAGGCTGCTATAACGTGAAATATATGGCAGAATGCAGGTAAAACATCAGGAAACATACAGTTCTCCTCCATGGAGTTCAGTCATAAAGTTAATTAACACATTTTTTTTTTTTTAAATGAGCATTGGAAGCATGGAAGCATGTCCTTTGAAATGGTAGCAGAAGGATGAAGGGGTATGTGAATGTTTAACATACAGGAACTCCTCACTTAAAGTCATCCTGGTTAACATTATTTTGTTGTTAAGTTGCTGATCAATTAGGGAACATGCTCATTTAAAGTTGTGCAATGCTCCCTTCTAACACTGTGTGGCAGCCGCCTGCTTTGTTCACTGCTTGTAGAGCCCAGTGAAGCAAGCTGGTGAGGGCTTGGAACCAGGGTGGACCAACAGCCCCCCTAGTAGCTCCCCCTAGGAGCTCCTCACTCCCCTAAGTTCCCTGTGCGGCAGCTGCCCAGAAGGCTGTCCCTCCCCCCAATGCCATGTCCTGCTCTTGCCCTCTGCCTTGGAGCTGCTCCCTGAGACTCCTGCTTGCTTTGTGAGAGGCGGAGGGGTGTGAGGGAGAGGTAAGAGGGGGGCTTATGTCAGGGTGTCCCTTTCCCCCCTGCTTCTGCACCCTGCTTACCCCATCTTCCACAGAGCAGGGGACACACATCACAGAACCAGAGACAGCAGCTGTGGTGGATCTCAGCTTGCTGATCTAATTAACAAGTCAGTGTACTTAAGACAGGGATCAGCATACTTAAAGGGGAAATGCACATATCTCTCTTTCTCACACACACACACAGGGTGTGTGTCTCTGCTGTGCTGTCTCCTCTCTCTTCATTCCTTCTGCCTTGTACAGTGTGAGGCTACATTAACAACAATAAGTTAACTCTTGAGGGCTCAGCCAATTGCTAGTTCATCATTTAGCAATAAGGCATTCCCCAGGAAATGTCCCACCCTCTAACTTCATCACCTCAACCAAGCTTCACAATTATCATCACAGTGTACCAGTATTAAATTGTTTGTTTAAAACTTATACTCTGTGTGTGTGTGGGTGTGTATGTGTGTATGTATATATATAAATATAATATAATTAATATAATAATTAATATAGTCTTTTGTCTAGTGAAAAAATTTTCCCTGGAACCTAACCCCCCATTTACATTAATTCTTATGGGGAAACGCTTAACATCATTTCGCTTAAAGTCACATTTTCCAGGAACATAACTACAGTATTAAGTGAGGAGTTCCTATATCTGGCATGTAAATAAATACCTTGCCATACCAGCTACAAAAATGCCATGTGAATGCCTGTTCTCACTTTCAGGTGACATTGTAAATAAAAAGCAGGCAGCATTATCTCCCATAAATATAAACAAACGTATTTCTCTTGGAGATTGGCTGAACAAGCAATAAAACTGAGTGGACTTGTGGGCCCTAACGTTTTACATTGTTTTATTTTTGAATGCAGTTATGTAACAAAAATATACATTTGTAAGTTGCACTTTCACAATAAAGAGATTGCACTACAATACTTGAATGAGGTGAACTGAAAAATACTATTTCTTTTGTTTATCATTTTTACAGTGCAAATATTTGTGATAGAAATAATATAAAGTGAGAACTGTACACTTTTTATTCTGTGTTGTAATTTGAAAATGTTGAAAAACATCCAAAACTATTTAATACATTTCAGCTGGTATTCTGTTGTTTAAGAGTGCGGTTAAAACTGTGATGAATCGTGATTAATTTTTTTTAAAATCAAGTGAGTTAACTGCGATTAATCATCAGGTCTAGTAATAATTAGACCAAACGTGATTGGTTTTGTGTAACCTTTTCTTAGAAAACTCCAGTTATGGAGATTCCACCACCTCCTGTGGCGATTTGTTCCATTGCTTAACTACCCTGACATTTTTCCTAATGTCCAACCTAAACCTCCCTTGCTGCAGTTTATTCCCATTGCTTCTTGTCCTATCCTCAGAGGTTAACGAGAACAATTCTTTCTCCCTCTGACTTGTAAATTTTTTTTATGTATTTGGAAACTCTTACCATGTCCTCTCTCAGTCTTCTCTTCTCCAGACTAAACTAACTCAGTTTTTTCAATTTCTCCTCTTAGGTCATGTTTTCTAGACCTTTAGTCACTTTTGTTGCTCTTCTCTGGACTTTCTCGAGTTTGTCCCCCTCTTTCCTGAAATCTGGCACCCAGAACTGGACACAATACTCCAGCTGAGGACTAATCAGCATGGAGTGGAGCGGAGAATTACTTCTCATGTCTTGCTTACAATACTCCTGCTAATACATCTCAGAATGATGTTCACTTTTTTTGCAACTGTGTTACACTGTTGGCTCATATCTAGCTTGAGGTCCACTATGACCCCCAGATCCCTTTCCGTAGTACTCCTTCCTGGGCAGTCATTTCCCATTTTGTATGTGTGCAAGTGATTGTTCCTTTGTAAGTGAAGTACTTTGCATTTGCCCGTATTGAATTTCATCTTATTTACTTCAGACCATTTCTCCAGTTATTCTAGATCATTTTGAATTTTAATCCTAGCTTCCAAAGTACTTGCTTGGTATCGTCTGCAAACTTTATATCTATGTTATTATCATTCTAAATCATTGATGAAGATATTGACCAGAACCAGACCCAGGATCAGTCCCTGCAGGATCCCACTCATTATTCCCATCCAGTTTGACTGCAAATCACTGATAACTACTCTCTGGGAATGGTTTTCCAATCAGTTATGCATTCACTTTATTGTAGCTCTTTCTGGGCTAAATTTCCCTAGTTTCTTTATGAGACGGTCATGTGAGACAGTATCAAAAGCCTCACTAAAGTCAAGGTATACCAGGCCTACCACTTCCCCCATTCACAAAGCTTGGTTTGGATTTATTTATTCCTTGCTCTCCTCTCTATTACTCTTGAGCTTTGGAGGGTTTTCTCCAGGGGAGAGGCTGCAGCACATTGCATTTGTGGTCTGCATGTTAGTTGGCAGTGTTTTTGTACAGCCTTCACATACTGTTGGGAGGTTCCGCTGATCACTCAAGATTCTGCTGCTTATTCCAACAGTTTCTTTGGTTCTTGTTACATTGCTAAATGTTTGCTCCTTAGCCAGTTAATCAAGGTCGTGGGGCTATGGTGGAATGTCCATGGTGCACTTTAGTTAAACAATACCATCTCTTTCTGGCCAGACCCACTCATAGCCTGCAGCTCTACTGGATGCAACATATGCTTTTCTCCTGTTGGGATCATATATCTTCCTAATCCCACAGTCAGGTCCTCTGCACTCCATGAAAGTGCATTAGTTAAGGATATCATGCTGTCTTCTTGGGTGTTCTTGTAAATCTTGTGTCTGTTTGCAAGAGTTCTCCAGTATAAGTGAAACTCTCTTCTTTGGGCCTGATGTCTGTCTCCTTCACCTCCCTTCCCGGTGAGAACGTAATTGGAAAAGACTGGGCTCGGCGGTTTCTTCGTTTTGACATTCATTTCAGTTTATTGTTATAACAGCATCTCCCATATAAACTGTATTATCAAGTGCTTTACAATGGTAAGTGATACATAACTGCAGAGGAGGTAATGGCAAGGGAGAGAAGAGATGTTTTGAACTGAAGTTTGATGTGCAGTGGAGGGCCAGAGGCAGAGAGATATAGGGATGGCAGGAGCCATAGAGGAGGAGGCTGTTGCACTAGCCTTGATGAGATTGTGCAGGGGAAGAGGGAGAAGCCAGTACTAGATGACTAGAGAGAACACTCTATGTCTGGGGAGAATCCAGGAAAGGTCGTAAAAGCAAGAAGGGTAATTTTAGGCTGGACCCTGAAATGAAAGAAAGTCAGTGCTATTGTATGTGGTGGGATGGCACAGCTGAACTTCTTTCTGGGTGTGGGAGGGCCGATCGGAGCCGTCTCTGTGTGCTGGAGCCAGGAGAAATTTTGGATCCATCTATAAGAGTGTTCTAGTGTGGAAAGAGAATGGGCGCTATGGATTAGGGTTCAGCAGATGTAGGGAAGAGGCGGCAATGTTGAAGGAAGATGTGGGCAAAGGAGGTGGCCTCTGAGTTGAGGGAGATGCCACGATTTCAAACTGGAGAAAAGCTAATTTCCGAGCCCCCACTGGTCATCTGCTTTGTAGAGTGTTCCAGATGGAGATGACCAGTGGTGTGGCAGTGTTCCACGTGAGTAGCAGTGTGAACTGGGAGCTGCCCAAAGAGCTCAGCACATTCAGTGTTCCTGAGAGGTGCTAGGCTGATGGTCCTGGCTGCTAATGTCCTCTGTCCATACCATAGCTAAAAGAAACAGTACTGCAAGTGTCTTGAGACTCCAACCACATAACAGTCTGCCTCCCCCGCACCTTGAGGGAGATGTTAAGTTCTTTCAGCCCTGGGCATTTCTGCAGGTGCAGCCTACTAGGGTTCAGTATAGTATAGTCATGTCTTCTGTGATGAGGCATGGAACAGACTCACCAAACTCATTTCACATACACCATTGAACTGCTGTTAGATAGATTTGAACCAGTGACCTAGACGTGAAAAATGTCTGTAGGGTCATTGCTAATCCCCCCAAGCCATCCATTCTCTGTGCTTACAGTTGCTGTATTTCACTCATTTGACTGAATTGGAGGGGTGTGTGAAGTGATTCCTGTGTCTGCTGTGCAAGTAGCTTGCCAATTTTCCAGAGTACTGTAGGATCCATTGGGAAAGGAAGGAATTATTGTTCTAGGCTAAAACATAAGTTACTAGAACATTAAGGATGGATGGTGAAGCACTCAGAATATCAGAAAATGTCAAAGGTAAGAAAAATTATGTAACAGCTACTCTACTCCTGTGTATGTATCATTACGAGACAATCTGCAATTACATGATCATACGCTGTTTCTCAAACAGTGCAGTACAAGAGCCTAACCCTGAAAACACTCTACAGCCATCTGCAGTGCTTATTAATGAGTTGTCTCACTGACGTCAGTGGTTCTACACTCAGCTGTGAGCACTATGCCCAGTAGTGTTGGTAGGATGATGCCCGAGTGTCACAGTTTTTTCTACAAGTTTTGGCAAGAATTGGTTTATAATGATAAAATTGTCTCTTTTCCTCCCTTTCCCCCGGCTCATGCTGGAAAACAGTTGAACTGGTTTTGCTGAAGCTTTTGGAAAACAAAAGTTATATTTCAGGGTTCCATGTTCAGGCAGAAACTGAGCATGGAAAACTTTATCCTGAAACAGAAATTTTGGAAAGCTGTACTAGAATGCAACCTATTATGTATCTTTAACTATAGAGGCCACTACCAGGCAGGAAATGCATAGTTGTTTGACCTTTTAGTCTGCCTAGTATCTACAGTATAAATCATGGCATGTAATGACCAATTGTTCTGAAAGACCTGCAGGCACGCTATGATAAATGCACAGTGTAGAGAGTGCCTTCATCTTAATTTCCTTCCTTTAGTATATTTAAATATAATATTTGAGGGTTCCATTTCAAAGCACTGCTCGGGTCCCAGCATCAGTGGGAGCTGTGGCTAACTCACCACTGCACATTGATTTGAACATGAAACCTTGAATATTGTTTTGCTGTAGTTTTAAAGGGGAATAAAGAAAATCTTTGATTGCCTTTTGCTGCTTAATGATGCTCCACCTGATAACGCTGAGATTTGGAGTAACATTTGGCCAGAGATTTCATAATCTGAACTAACTTGCTTTAGATTTGTATTTATTGCAATTTTTTTCTCATTTAAAAACATCGTGTAGTCTTTAAAGCATGTTGTTTTCATGTCCATGAAACCCCATGCCCCACCCTGGGACTGGGGTCCTGGCAGGTTTCTCTTGAACTAGCTGAGGACGATGTAATAGTAGCATATTAGTGATAAAACTTCTGCCATTCTTTACTCTTTCAGAGAATTCGGTCAACAGTGGATGAAAAGGAACAGAAACAGCTTCTAATGGATTTGGATGTAGTGATGCGAAGTAGTGACTGCCCCTATATTGTTCAGTTTTATGGAGCACTCTTCAGAGAGGTGAGCACTCAGAGCTTGTTTCATTTATACCAGAAATTTTATTTTAATTTAAAATTAAATTTGCAGCAGCCTTCAGTTTACAATAAGAGGAAGGAGCTAATTTACTGTGGGATTTTTGAGTCACAAGTTGTAATCAAATCGTTATTACAAGGGAAGAGATTCTGGGTTCTGATTGCTGCTATATATATGTTCTGGTGTTCATTTATACTATCTCTGTCATGATTACTGCTGCTTTCCTGCCATGCTCTCTCATGCTCCCATCTACGATTTGGAGGAATTTCACTGATTTGACTATCTGGACAGTTGTGTGGCACTCAGATATCTGACAGATTTCACGTATCTGATTTTTAGATGTGCTCTACACAGACTCTCAAAGGTTGTGTGCTTTGTACGCTACCTTGTGCTGGGGAGGGCTGGGGCTGCAAAGCCCCAAGAGTTGCTGCAGCAGGGGAAAAGGGGTGTGGTGCTTAAGGAGGCACAATCCTTTCCAGAGCTGCTTGGCATGCCTGCTGCCCCATGGACGTGCCAAACCCTCTCAATGAAGGCACTTCTTCTGGAGTGATTTGCACCTGGGGACACTGGTAGGGAGTCAGTCCTACACTGCCCTAAGCCCAAGGCCTGTGATTAACTTGGCCGCGTCACAGGGCTTGTCTGCAAGATCCATTCCCTCACATACAGAAGCAGGCACTCTGGAATCAAATCTTCCAGGGAATCAAAATGTGATGGTGGAATCCCTCAGCAGACACTTCACTATGGATCATGAGAGATAAAGAGTGGACCTGTTCACTTCTCAAATAAACAGAAAGTCAATATGTAATACTCCAGAGGAGCCCTAAGACATAAATGACAGGCTAATGCTCTACTTCTTCTGTGGTCAGACCATCTGAACTATGCCTTCCTCGCTTACTGCTCCCATCTCACGTCTTCGGGAAAATGCGTCAGGTCAAGGCACAAGTCATCCTCATTGTCTCCAATTGACTCAGCTTTTTATAGGCATTGCCTGACCCCTTCCCTGCTGAGTTTAATAATCAAACGGGGCTGGCTGGACTTAGGGCCCCTGGTCCTTAAAGGCATGGACCACCCTGTTATATCTTGAAGCTTTCCTAACTAGTCTTGCATCACCACATCATAAAAACGACTCTCAGAAGCAGATTTTTGGTAGAAGAGGGCTCCTTAATCTAGCAGACAAAAGCAGCATGAGATCCTGTGGCTAGAAGCTGAAGCTAGACAAATTTAGACTGGAAAAAGGCACAAAATTATAAGTCAGGGTACTTAACCATTGAACCATTGGAATAGCATACGGAGGGCTGTGGTGGATTCTGCATAATTTAAAAGGCTTTAACACTGGATGTCTTAGGATATGCTCTAGACAGATCTGCTCTAGCTCAGTGGTCTTCAAAGTGGGGTGCACACGAGACCATCCCCGGGGGTGCACGAGACCCCGGCGCTGCCACCGATCCTGCCCGGGAGACCGCAGAACTCCTGGGTGGTCTATTTTTGTACTGCTGAAATGCCACGGCAGAAAGCGGAATCTTCTGCTTTCTGCAGCGGCATTTCAGCGGACATACCCCCTGAGGGTTGCGTGAGTTTTTCGTCTGCGAAAAGGGGCTTCGGAGGAAAAATTTTGAAGACCACTGCTCTAGCTAACCAGAAGTTATGGTCTTGATGCAGGAATTACTTGGCAAAGCTTCTGGCCTGTTTACGCAGGAGATGATGATAATGGTCTCTTCTGGCCTATAAATCTCTGAATCTACATGAAAGTTATTAACACCTAGTTTCAAAATTCCCCCTAGGACTCCTAGGATTTATCTCTAGGTGAACATGGCCCCAGCTCTGTGAAACAGGAGTGACAGGGTTATAACACAGGATTCTTTTTTCGTCCTGAGAGAAAACAATGAGTTTTCAATAACTTAAAGAAAAGTTCTAGTCTTCTCTTGGACACCTCCCTGTATATTAGCAAGCAAAACCTTTTCTGATGTCTAATCAAGAAAAATCTGCCACAGAGCTGAAAAGACTTCTTTGGAGGAATCTCCTATATTTGTTGGACTGTAACTGACTCATATCAAAAGTCTGTACCTTATGCATAATTACACACTCCCAAGACTCTGAATTGCCAGTCATGGGCCCAAGATCGGAAAACTGTGATGGTAGGTATACACATTGCAGTACCTATTTGAAACAATGCTGCACAACACTTAGAAGCATAGACTCAACCGCTCACCTTTTAACTCTGAACTCAGTGTAACCAGCCTTATGAACTGCTTTTCCGAAGAGTTTGCCTTATCGATGCTCTGTCTCTGCCCTTGCTCCTTCAGACATCTGCTCTGGGCAAGGGTCAACCAGAAGAAAAAAGACTGGTTGTCTAAGGTCTAGACCCATTTGATATTTTAGGTCCACATGCTTCCATGATTAATTACTGTAAAAAGAGTTTAAGTTCAAGACTACAGCACTGCTGTTGTGAAAAATACCTATCCTGTATAATGCCTGTATTTACAACAATGAAGACATGCCTTAGGGTGCCAAAATCCACCATAAACAGCTCAAACTAAGCCATTTGCCATCCATAACAGTTAGCACAGAAGACTTTGGAACAATAGCTCTTAGTTTGGGCTGAGAGTTGGTAGATATTGGAACTTTTTATTCCAGTTAAACAGTCTAATTTAATCATGATTTAAAATGTCAGCATTTTAAAAAAAAATTGATTTTAAATGGCTTAAATGTTGTGCTATAACTTAGTAAAATGCTCAGCCTCATATTCTTAGTTTTTATCAAAGCCTGTTTCTCTGGTAGCTGTGGTATCCACACCTGTGTAACGCATTTAAGGTTACATTCTGTCTTGAACACTGTACTGAATATAATGAATGCAAACATAAAATATGAAACCTTTTTCAAATCACCTTTAAAGATACCCATCTCTCAGTATTAACAAGAACTGCACATGGGCCGGGGCATTGTTTGAAATGAGAGGATATTAATTTCTCATGATGGTTTGCTTCAGTTCAGGGTTTGAATATTTTATCTGGAGTTCTATGTTCTGTGCAATTTGTTTTGTAGCCTTTACATCTTTAAACGTAAATCATGGAAAGCAACTCAGACCTGGGTTTTAGCAACCAATTCCATTTCCAGTGTCCCGGCATCTTACACACCTCTCCTCCCTGTGATCTTTTCTTTCTTCTACTAGGGCAAAGTTGTCATAAACCGAGGGGAATGTCTTTACTTTAACTGTACACATTTGTATGTGCATCCAAGATTCTTCAACATAGCTTCAGCCCCCACATGGTCCAGACTGCTGGAGCATAATAAATGTTGTCTGTTCAGGGATCAGATTCAAAAGGTCTCTGCATTCTGTTGATTCTTATGTATTATTTTACCTTGTCATATGTTTGTTCTTTTTTAGGGTGACTGTTGGATCTGTATGGAGCTCATGTCTACCTCGTTTGATAAGTTTTACAAATATGTATATAGTGTATTAGATGATGTTATTCCAGAAGAAATCTTAGGCAAAATCACTTTAGCTGTAAGTATTTAGATTTTGGTGCTCCCTTTTTGCACATTTTAAAAGATCATTTAAAAAAAATTATGCTTTTGATCTTTTAATACTGTTCCCTCTGGCTAATTTGCATTCTGTAGAATCTTTATGGTTCTAGTTTTACCATTGCTTTATTATTATGTTAACTCTATTACTTGGTGGAGATGCAGTCAGCAACCCTGGAGGGAGAGACCTCGTGAATAAAGACACCCCAGAATCTTTTGCTTGAAATTCAAGTTGAATCCAAAAACCCTCTTTTTGTTCTGGTTCATTGACATTCCAGTAACCCTGTGCCCACTTTGTCACTTTAACAGATGGCACTAGCCTGGGCTGGTTCATTGCCTGGCAGGAGGCTTTCATTCCAGGCCGGACCAACAGAGTGTCAAACTCTACTGGTTTTCCTTCTTTTTATGCTGCTCTCAAGTTTTTCAATGCATCTGGAATTAATGAAAATGATAATTTGGCTGAACAATCATGAAAAAGCACAAGTTTTTGAAATGAATTTTTTTTTGTCTATGATCTGGGGATATTTTATTCCCAGAGTTTCATAAAGAAATAGGATGGATTTTGAATCCACAATGAAATACAAAATGTCAGTTTTCAGGCATTTTGTATTTTCTTGTGACTATTTCTTCCACCTCCACTGGCCACCCAAAGATGGTAAAAGCCTGATCTTGGGGTGTTTTGTTCAGGCAGTTTCAGAGCACATAAGAATTCTGCACTTGATTACATTCTCCATGTCAGTAAACCAGTAAACCTGCCACAATCAACGGGAAGACCAGTCCTGGGCAGAGTGGAAGTGATGGAGTGTGTCTGTGCAATACTGGGGCTGGCACTGAGTGTCCAGCTCATAAGGGTTTTATCTCTTCTGCTGTTACTGCAAATTCTCAAAAATATGTTAGGCTTTTGGAGCAGTGTTTGACACCTATGAGTTTAAGGCAAGATAGCTCAGGATCCTCTTATCCCCAGAGCCAGCCTATCAGAGTAAGGCAGCTGGGACTTGTTTGTATCTTTTGGAGGGATAGCCAAAACTGAATAGACAACACAGATTCCATTTCACCTATTGCTATGGAATGAGAACAGTTTCTCCTTAGTACCCTAGCAATGGTTAGATTGTTGTATAGAACCATTAAGGCCCATCGCTTGCTTTATGGGCACAGTTGGAGGCATGCATGGAAGAGCTGGCAACTTCTGAACCTTTCCCTGTGGTCCAGGAGCACTGAGGCTTCATTTGAATGGAATCAGGAAGTCTGTGAACTTCAGCCTGTTACACAATTGGTTTCTTCAAACAGCTTTCCACAAGAGAGGCACAGGACAGTGACACAAGCAAAAACTCCCGCCCCTCACACACACACCAAGGGACAAGCCTTGCAGAACAGTGGGACAGTGACAAGAGAACACTATGTATATGCATCATCATTTTGTTAGGTCCTTAGATGCTGCTGAATAAGAACCTAGGTAACAGGAGTTGCATGCATGAAATATCGTAGCAGTCACCTGGGCCTGACCCCTAGAGCTCTGCGTGGATACAAAATTTGTATCTGCATCCAATCCACCATCCACAAACATGGGCCGCAGATATCCACAGATTTGCAGGGCTCTACTGACCTCTCCTTTGGAAATGTCAGAATAGGTTCTTCATTAGCTACACTGAGGGTATGTCTCTACTACCCCCTGGATTGGCGAATAGCGCTCGATGTATCAGGGATCGATTTATCGTGTCTCATATAGACACGATAAATCGATCCTTGAATCAACGCCAGTATTCCACCTTGGCAGGAGGAGTAAGCAGAGTCAATGGGGGTGTGGCCCCGGTCGACCTACTGCCGTGGGGACGGCCAGGTAAGTCAAACTAGGATAGTTCAACTTCAGCAGTTGCATATCTTAGTTTGAACCTCCCCTCCCTTGCAGCCCAGCCCTGAGAAAAATAGCTTGACAGACAGATTGTTAACATGTCCATATGATCCACATTCCTCAAGGGTATTGTCTTGTGTATCCATGAGAGAAGGAGACTGGGTCTGGAAAAGTAGTGAGATCAAAGTGACATCAGTAACACCAGAGGTTTATAAGAAAAGTGTCAGTCAGCCAAAACTCACCTTTTTCAAAAGGTGACTGAACTGCAGCCTGCTGCCTCAGTGGCTGTCAGCGCTGCATCCCTCTGGCATTTCAGGGGAAGTCCTAGTTCTTAGTGTGTGTAGTTTTTCCTCCAGCCAATTTTCAAACGTGGGTAACTAACGTTAGGCCTGTAAATCTGTATTTAGAGGTGCCTAACACAGGTTTAGGTGTGGGCCCAAGGAACTGAAGTGTGAAAACTGAACTAAAATACCTCTCTGACTGTCCCTCTACAGCAGGGGAGAGCAGCACATACAAAGTTCACCATCCCTCCTCTAGCCTGTTATTACCATAAAACCTGAGGTTACATCAGGACGGAAGGTCTGGTTTTGGATGTGTTTAGCTTTGATTTGGTTTAGATTGGTTTTCTGTGGACATGTTGAACTACCCCCTAAATTCTCCTCCCTCATTAGTCCCACAGACTGAGATGAGAGAGATTTTTTTAACAGTGTTCTGAGTGTTGGGTTCTTCTCTCTGTGAGAGCCTAATGGATAGGTAGACGGAGGTGCACAGGGACAGGTTGTCTAGCCCCCATGTTAGCTCTTAACCATACAGTCCTACTTTTTTCTTGCATACCACAGTTCCCCACTAGCCTTTGCAAAGTGTCACTTTCCCACTGTGTTGCAAAATCATTTATAATAGCAGACCTAAGGTGGGGAGTGAGTAGTAAAGACATCATTCTTTACAGCTGTCAGCTGTCAAAAGCCACGCCTCATGGGACTTTATGATTTGTTCAGGAAAATACAATTCTATGATTTATCTAAAAAATAGCTTCTGATTGGCTCAGCCAAAAGGCATGGCTTGTCCAAGGCTGACTGTCCTGAAATTACTGCCTGCAGAGTATTAAAATCTACCCCACTTTATTTTCTCTCAAACACATGTTCTGTTATTAATATTTAATACTTTTATTTTAAAAATAGTTATTTTTAGACTTTATTTCTAATCAACCTAAGTGCATACATTTTTTCTAAAAAATGCATGTTCTATTTCTAATATTTAAGGTCTTTATTCCAAAAAATACAT
This sequence comes from Dermatemys mawii, assembly GCA_007922305.1. Taxonomy (NCBI): domain Eukaryota; kingdom Metazoa; phylum Chordata; order Testudines; family Dermatemydidae; genus Dermatemys; species Dermatemys mawii. The sequence goes on from ML677373.1 coordinate 3,778,421, forward strand.
ACAATATACAAAAAGTCCTGTTAACATATGTATGTTTTAACTCTTTATTGCTCTGTTTACTAAACTTTATTTAAAATGTGTAAAAAGCCTATTTTTTTCTTAATATCTTTAAAATGGCTGTAAATGTGAAAAAGCACACAAAAACACAGGCAGTCCTAATGTTCTCCATAAAAATTCAAAATGGCCACAATTGAAAAAGTGTACATGTCTAAAAATGAGATTGGTGAGTGAACATACACCAAAAAGAGGGTGTGGAAACCTGTCAAAATTTATATGGTGATGACAGATATAGAGGTCTTTACATTGTTTCCTTTCAGACACTCAACGTTCCTCTTTATTGTTCTGGCTCATGTTGCTCAAATAGTTTAGTAATGACAGGAATCTCATTGCACTAACTTATTTTTCATCCATAAAATCTCTTCTTTTCTCCTAGACTGTGAAAGCACTAAACCACTTAAAAGAAAACTTGAAAATCATTCACAGAGGTAAGTTCATAGGTTTCTATAAAGGAATTATCAATTATTTTTCTTCTTAACTACAAAAAAATAATTTCACAGAATTTCATGGATAGTTCCTATTTTAAGTGAAAGTATAATTGTGGATAATCATTAAAATTAGTTTTATAAATATGTCAAATAAATACTTTAAATTCATAGTATTTTGTTTGTGGTGGTTTCAGTCATTTTTCCATTCTTCCTTAACATCTGAAGTGTGTAAATGCAGATAATAAGAACATACAGAGTGCCTTTCCCAGAGCACCTTTCCCTGAATGCCTTTCCTAGAGTGTCTTTCCCAGGACTGGGGAGGCTGCAGCAGCACCATACGCTCTCCCCCAGGAAGGGGCGGGCCTGGGGGCTAGCCTCCCACAGACAGTAGTTCATGCACCGGCCAATCGTGCCGGCCCACGGGGCCCCACAAAGCAAAGGGCCCAGAATGGTCTCCCCAGCTGGCCATACCTTAGGGATGGCTCTGCGTGGGGCCAAGAACCATCCCTATGGAACTCTACTGGAAACATACCTGTTCAGTGATGATTCCCTCTTTACAGTTACATTTGGAGACCTACCAGTCTGCCTGTTTTTAATACATTTAATGTGTGCACTGTTAATTTTGTATCATTCTAGTTTTTTAATCAAAATGTCACGTGGTAATAAGTCTAACACTTTACTGCAGTCTAAGTATATTACATCAAAGTGAAGGTGGGTGAGATCATATTTTTTATTATCACTGACTTCTGGTGGTGAAAGACACAACCCTTCGAGCTTAGACAGAACCCACCTTGTCTTTCTAATATCATGGGACCAACACTAAAAACAATGGAAGATATATTACATCAACGACGTTACCTTTGTCAACTAATCTTGTAATCTCATTAAAAAAATCGTAAACTTCTGTTGACTGGCATTAATGATATTATCATCTGATTCTTTATTAATTGAGCTTTATCATCTGCTTCATTATCTTGCCTGGGATCGATGCCAGTCTGACAGGCCTATAATTACCAGGCTCATCCTGGACAGTGTATATCCATCCATGACAGTGCTCCAGTCATGTGAATTATCCCACCAAATTTCTGTTATTCCAGTCACATCATAGTTCCTTGACTGTGCCAGGACTTCCAATTCTTCCTGCTTGTTTCCCAGGCTTCTTGCATTTGTATACAGGCACCTAAGATAACTAGCTGATTTCCTTACTTTCTCAGTATGAATCAAGAGGCTTCCTCTGGTGCATCCTCCTCCTTTGTTTCCTCCCAGTATCCCACTTCCCCACTTATCTCCGGACTTAGATCAGCATCCCACAGAGAACCTAGTTTAAAGCCCTCTTCACTAGGTTAGCAAACCTGCCTGTGAAAATGCTCTTCCCTCTCTTTATTAGGTAGATCCCATCTCTACCTAGCAATCCTTCTTCCTGGAACATCATCTCATGGTCGAAGAATTCAAAACCCTCTCTCCGACACTACCTGTGTAGCCATGAATTCACCTCCATAATTTGATGGTCCCTACCTGGGCCTTTTCCTTCAATAGGGAGGATGGACAAAGAACACAATTTGTGCCTCAGTCTCCTTTATCCTTCTTCCCAGAGCCCTGTATTCTGCAGTGACCCATGAAAGGTCATTCTTGGCAGTATCATTGATGCCCACATGGAGAAGTAGGAAGGGGTAGCGGTCCGAGGTCTTGATCAGTCTCGGCAGACACTCCGTCACATCCTAGATTTTAGCTCCAGGCAAGCAGCACACTTCTCAAGTATCCTGGTTTGGATGGCAGATGGATGACTGTCCCCCTTAGGAGAGAGTCCCCAACAACCACCAACCGTCTCTTCCTCTTGGGAATGGTTGTCATGGAACCCCCATCCCAAGGACAATGCATCCCATGCTTTCCGGTTGATGGGGTCTCCTGATCCCTTCCCTCAGATGGCTCTTCCAAATCATTCTCCGCCGTAGTACCTGTGCAGAGAGCCTGAAAATGGTTTCTTACCACAAGCTACTTCGGGGACACATGGGTTCTCCTCTTTCTTCTTCTGGGGATCATATGCTACCAATTTTCTTCACAGTTCTGCACTGCCCTCTCTGATTCTTCAGCATGCTGTGCCTGCAGTACCAAATGCTGACTTCTATCCAGAAAATCTTCATTTTCTCTGATGCAACGCAGGGTTCACACTTCAGTCTTTAGTCCTTTAACTTTCTCCTCCAACATGGAAACCAGCTTGTACTTCATATAGCCAAAGTCGCTTCTGTCCTCTGGGAGAAAGACAAACATGGCACATCCTGTGCAAGTCACAACAGCTGATCACTCACTATCCATAATGTCTTCCTTCTAAGAGCCTCTGCATATGTTGTATTTACTGATCACAGAAGCCTGAAAGGGGGAAAAAAAAACCAAACCCCACCACCTCTGTGGGAACTACCCCCAGGCAAACCCCCCCTATTTGCCTGTCTTCTGTTCGTAGCCTAGTATTGTCCTAGTATTGTGTGACAACCAGTCTCTGAGTGGGGCTCATTGTGTTGACCTTACTTGGCTACTGTGGTAAAAACTGCCTGCACCTTTTCCCCAGTAGGAATTTACAGTGAGATACAGTGTGTTAGTTGACTGAGTGATCCGAGGCCCTTCTCTCAATTTGATGGCATTTCTCAGTATGTTTGTCTGAAACACAGGTGACCCATCTGTAAGCAGCAAATGTTTTCAGTTTCAAAATGCCAGAGATGTTTGTACGTGCATTACAGTATTGCTCTGAGAAAACAGACCCTGCCCCAAGCAGCTTAAACGCTTGTTGAGACCCAACTGGAAGAGTCCAGATTCACAGAGCATACCAGGGGCTGTGTAGGGACCTCACTGTTTGGAGGAGTGAGCTCTGGGGAGGGATGTGAAATAGTGGGAGGTCCTGTGACACATGGGAAGAGGGGAAACTGTTCCACTCAGAAGAAAAGGCATGGGAGGCAGCGTGAAGGTGATGGGGAGAAGGCTATAAAGGGGAAGGTTGGGGGGAGGCTGGGACTGAGCGAGGGGAGAGGAGGAGAATGTGCAGGCAGCAGGGGAACTGTGCAAGGCCTCGCAGAGGAGAAGCCTGACTTTAATGCAGGAAGCTTGAGGAGGGCAGTGCAGAGAGCTGGAGAACTGAGTGACCTGAGCAGTGTAACAGGGCAGGAAGGGGATTTGAGCAGCTCTTTCGCTGGGCTGAGGGAGCATGAGACCATGGAGAAAGTGTCTGTGGGAGCCCAGGGGAGAGATGACCATGGTAGGGAGCAGGATTTTAGAGTGGAAGTGGGGCAGGGATGGAGAAAAATGACAGCCTGGGTACGTGAGGGAGTAAAAGGCAAAAAGGAGGTAGCAAGTCTTGGTGGTGGGAAAGGCAGGGACCTGGGGGGCTGGGAAGGGATCAGGGTAGCAGGACTGCTGCTCTTTATGGGTACACCTACACTGGAGTTGGATGTGTAATTTCCAGCTTGATTAGACATACACACACGAGCTTTGAATGAGCTGGTGCAGTAAAAATAGACGTGTAGTCACAGCGGCATGGGCATATGACGCCACGGCTACATTGCTGTTTTAGCGCACAAGCTTGATCAAAGCTGGCATTGGTATGTCTGTCTGAGCTGGCAGTCACAGCCTCAGCTGCTGTGAAGACACCCTCTCTGGGAGTGTACTGCTCAGCCTATGTAGGCTGTGAAGCGTGTGGCCCTCTTGTACACATGCTGTACAAAACCCTGGATACGGCCTGCCACAACCTTAGCTGCCACTAAACAGTTTTGTTTGCTAAGTAAGAGCCAAACACGGTGACTAATGAGGCTTCTTCAGAAGGAACTTCAGAACCAGGACAGTCTCTGTGTCTCCTACTACTTTCCAAGCCACTGCTCCCAAAATAATCTCCCAGATATCTCTGTGATGGGGCCATGAGACAGTGATAGCTACTGCATTTGGGAAATATGTGACGACATCATCATTGAACATGAATGTTAAAGAGGCAGAGTTGACACAGCGTGTTCAACCTTAGCTCTGATTTTCTGATGTCTGTGTCTGTCACTGTGCAGCCATATGGCTGTTGAAATGGAGATCTCCAGCCAGAACTTACGTGTTTCTCTATTTCTTTCACTTACAGACATCAAACCTTCCAATATTCTTCTGGACAGAAATGGGAATATTAAACTCTGTGACTTTGGCATTAGTGGACAACTCGTGGACTCCATCGCCAAAACAAGAGATGCTGGGTGCAGACCATACATGGCAGTAAGTGGGATCTGACAGTGTTGTCGAGGGGGCTGGGATGGGCACGGGATATGGAGCCTTTTGCCTTCTAGCTCAGGCTAAAGTGAGACCCAGCTCACTGGTGATCCCATCTATTGCCTGAGTTGTGCCTCAGTTGAGTTCCCCAGCGGTGGGCATCCACATACCAAAAAGAACAATTGTAAATATAGAACGATCTGTCCTGCTGGCAGACTCAACAGGGACGCCCAGGATAAAACAGGCCACAGAAACTGGGCTCCCTTCTGACCCTGAAGGTGAGAGTCAAAGCACATCTGCTGGGGGTCTGAGCGACGCTTACACTGCTGCAATCCGGGCTGTTGTTGTTCTGGGACAAAGCGAGAACTTCATTCTCCAACATCTTCGACCAGGTCCAAATCTGCATGAGAAAATAAACAGCATGGCACCGAGAAGGAAACTCAGCAGCAAGTGTTTTTGTGTCTATAATGAATCTGTTTTTGTGAGGTTATGTCATAATGAATACAAAGCAAAATCTTTCATAAGTATTGTGATTCAGTCAAACAGATAAATTTCCAAATCGGACCCGGAAGATACAGTTCTGGGGAGCAGCTGAATGGACATTGCTCTGTCTCTGTAGCAGCTTTTGAAGAGTCACTTCATTCCACAATTGTGATTTTCAAAGCAGTCAGTGGGAGTTAGGGATATTTTCCATTCACTGGGCTGCTCTGAAAATCTCAGTCCATATTTTTATTTGAGCTATGGGTTTAGGGGCTGGTTAGGTGCATAGCTATTGCTCTTCTGAGATGAGCAACGGTCACAGAGAACTTTGTCTGTTTGTCTTTAAGCATTTTGAAAAAGCTCTTTAAGTCTCTTCTGAGTGAGGCAGAAGGCAAGGATTTACACACAGTAGTGACTCTGGATTGCACTGAAAGGAGATTACCTCAGCCAATCAGATTGCAGGGGGTGTTCCTAATCCAAGTCAGACCATTTATTTACCACCCAACTATTTGTCTCCCCTTCCTGGCTATTTATAAATCTCTTGAATGATATCATTGCTAGTATTGATCCCTGCACTACACACCATTATTAAACCCTGTCCACAGCGATCTTGGCCATCACTGCTACTTTTGATTCCATACTGCATCTTTTCACCACATTGAATCCCAATGGGCTTCACACTGGGCTTTCTTGCATCCTTAACAGTTGTTCTTTGTCTAAATTAATTATGTCCACTCGTTCATCCTCTTCCACCATTTTAAGTATCTCTTGGCATTCTGCGCAGGTCACTGCTACCGAAGTTGTGCTGGTTTGTCCTTGTTCTATAACTTGTTCTGTAATTATTTTCTCATCTGTTTTTTACTATATTGAAGTGCGGCTCAATGGGCTTTTTTTACTTTTAAAAATGGGTGCAATGTTAGTGTAATCCAGGCCTCTGGTTTGGTCACTGTTGTTAAAGATCTAAGGCGTGTTTGTTGTATCTGTGCTGTCTCTGTTCCTTTATAACTCATGGGCAGCTGGATGGATGCCATACTCCTTCTCTATCATCACTAGGTAGGTTGGGAAGGATTCACATACCGCCCTGTGTTCTCTGTCTACCTCTCTAGGATCAGGTCAGGACTGCAGCTGGACATTTGTTGACTTTTTAAATGGGGAAAAAATGATTGACTGTAGTTTGCACTGTTAAGAGCTTGTGTGTGGTATGTAATTTGTGGGAGAGGCCAGCATGCTGGCATTGGGTGTGGCATGCTGGCACCTTTCCTTGCATTCACTTGGTTCAGTGGCCGTTTGCTGGGGGGAAGGGCGCGTATAATGGAGACTTCAGGAATTTGAGCTGCATAGCCAATGCTCTGCATGATGTTAGAGGTGGATTTACAGTCATGCTCCCTAGCCTAGGTAGAGTTCAGGATCTGTGAGAGTTTCTGTGACCAAGCCTGTACTTCAGGGACTTATAATTGCGAGCAGGTGTGCCAGCTCAAATTTCATTCCTTTTTCCTTTTGGAAGGTAATTTAATGTAAAGCAACTTCAGGGCACTTCACATTGCACCTCTGGAGACTGATGTCCTATATATGTCTACTAAGTGGGTACAGCAAGGGCCACAGCAATGTAAGGTTTCCCTAGAGGGGCCCTTTCCGAAGGTGGGATGATGTTAGTTTCCACTTCCCACTCAGTCCTTGGTTTCTCTGCCAATTATGACTATTTTTATGTTGTGGGCACCTGACCACAGGGAGAGGGAAGGACTGACACAGTCCTGTGCATTGGAGCTAGGCCCCTGAAGAGCCAATGGATGTAACAACATTGGATGACTACTCACATTGACTGCCTGTGAGCCAGTGCTGTAGTGAGCAAGACTCCCTGTCCCATTATTAACCAAAGGCACTCGTTTTTTAAATGAAATTGTAGAGGATTTAGGCTCTAAGGGCTAGGTCATGGGTAGGCAAACTTTTTGGCCAGAGGGCCACATTGGGGTTGCGAAACTGTATGGAGGGCCGGGTCTGGAAGGCTGTGCCTCCCCAAACAGCCTGGTCGCTATGCCTTCTCACTTCCCGCCCCCCTCAGAACTCCTGACCCATCCATCCCTCCCCCGCTCCCTGTCCCCTGACTACTCTGACACCTATCCAAGTGCTCCCAGCCCGTGACTGTCCCCTAGGATCCTCTGCCCCTTATCCAACCCCCCGCTCCCAGCCCCCTTACCATGCCTCTCAGAGCACTAGACGCAATAAATTGATCCCTGATAGATCGATCACTATCCGGCGGGTAGTGTAGACATACCCAAAGATTCACTATTTCTGACTGCAGCAACTCATTTCTCCCCAACAAGGAAAATCTTCCTGACCACGTGGAAGCTCTGTCACTGTATTCAAATAGCTAACACTCCGGGTGTGACAGAGTTCAGCACAGGCATTGAAAGGGGGAATTCTGAAGACTAGTAACAATGCGACCTCTGTACTGTGCTTCACATGAATCTCCGTGTGCATGTACATGGGAGAGACTGTATGGTGTCTGAGCTCTGTGATCCATTTGTACAGACAGAGCAGCAGCATTGGCGAGACTCTGTATTTGATCTGGAGCAGCTTCACGCTCCTGATCTGATGACCAGGGTCTCTTTGGGCTCAGTCATTCACTTAACAGAGCAGTCAGGCTGTTTCTTGATGGTACATCATACTGTTAAATCCTCTCAAATGCTTTTGAATTAAATTACTGTTATTTCTCTGAAGTTGGGTAGCCAGAAATAGCTTTATGATTAAGTAAATGTGTTTTAGCAGGAACTAAGACACGTGCAAATAGCTTCAGGGGGAGACATCCCAGTCCGAGTTTCATGGCATGGTTCCATGCATCTGACACAAGCAGCGTAGAGAATAACTCAGGAGATTCCTGAGCTCTGAGCAAACCCTTTCTGTCAAAGGCATGCTGGTGATGTCACTCACATACTTCGGTGGTTTAGGCTGAGAACATACTTCTGCTTACTCATTCATAAGCTAAAAATGTTGATGAGGTTGTCCCAGCGTGGGACCTCTTCTGTCTAAACTTAGCTCATTACATCACTTGGTGCATAGCCCATATTGAACAGCTTCCACTGCAGACAGTTAGATCATGTCTGCACTTCAGTTCCCCCACATCTCTCTTTTCTGGGGGAAGAAACCAGGAACGTTGTTTCCATCCTGTACATTTAGACACTTGGCTGTGGAGAGAATTTATACAAAACGAGCAAGCCCTGTGACCAGTCACATGTGTGAGCAGGCCATTGAGCCTGAAGTGCCCTATCACTTAGGGCAAGGTGTGAGCTTTGCAGAGAAAAGACATTTCTCTGTTACTGAGGAGTCAGGTGCTGAGTGTTTAAAAATTGGCTCCGAGGGACAGCTACTCTACAAAGGCACTGCAAATCAATAAACAGAGCCTATATTATAACGTGAACAGGAAGTACAGAGTTCTGATACGATTCACATTCCTTTTATGTGAATTAAGGCTGGGAAACAGCCCAGCAGCATCCACATGATGTAGGCACATGGGTTTGTGCAGCTCCAGCTCCCAAACTGGTGGGACAATGACTGAGCCCAGATGAGCTGTTATTCACTGATACGTAGGCAGTAGGAGGTTGCATCTAAATGCTAAGATCACGGAGCACATATTTAGTGGGGATATTCACTACTTTGAAAGAACTGGTGAAGATTCCTAAAGGGGAATAATGCCAGATTCAAAACTGCAAACAGTGGGACATAAGGATTAATCCCACAGGAACACTGGCATTACACAGAGAGCAGGATTTAGGGTACCTGGGCATGACCTTGGTTACTGCAGCTGGCTAGGGTTAGTTTCAAGGCCAAATGAGAGAAAGAAAGAGTGTGTGTGTGTGTGTGTGCGTGTGTGTGTGTGTGTGAGTGAGAGAGAGAGAGAGAGAGAGAGAGAAGGTGATGGATGTAGGTACATGCCTTTATGCTGTAGTTTTTGGGTGCATGGCTTTGAGTTTTTCATTGCTGTCCCTCAGCCACCTGAACTGGTTTCACAAAGGGGCTTTTATCATTGGATTGGCCTGTTCTTTTTAAAAAAATGTTGAAAATAGGGGGAGGGGCAGAGAGTCAGATATCCTGCACTACAGGGATCCCCTAGTTCAGTGCTGCCCGTAGGGATTCTGGTAGTGGGAGATAGGGACAGCAAGGTAGGGCTGTCCACCGGCTCCTCTAACGTGCTACTCGGGCCTCTCTGCCTCCTGCCTGCCCCAGCATCAGGGATGTGCAAAGCCTCCCCTTTGGTCCTCGCGCTCACTCAGGAATCCAAGGTGCTGTAGAGTGCTATCCATGATCAGAATGATCATCCACAATTTTTCTCTAGGTGGTTACAAACTGTGATCAAGTCACCTCTTAACTTTCTCTTGGATAAGGTAAATAGACCGAGCTTCTGAAGTCTCTCACTGTAAGGCAGGCTTTCCAGATCTCAGATCATTCTTGTGGCTCTGTTCTGAATCCTTTCCAGTTTTCCAACCTCTTTTTGCAGTGTGGACATGGGTAGTAGGCATAGAGACTTTGGCAAAGTCACCATCTTCACCAGAGTTTTTCCCGCTGGGGTTAGCCTCAGTGACGTCCTCACCCCATGAAAGCCTGCCTGCTGGGTGACATCAAGGGATGCAAGGCTGTAGGAAGTTACCACCTCAGCACAGCCCCAGGTACTGGGCTAACGTGACAGCTCCCAGCCCCCTGCAATTGCTGCTTCCCGAGCACGAGCTGGGGCTGTGTTAAGCTCCATGAAGTCATTGACACATCACACCTCTGTCTGCTGAGCTAATGTGTCAGTAGTGGCCATGGCTGTGATGTCGTCACTGCCGCATCACAGTCTGGCTTGCTGGGCAGCTGTCCGGGCACTCGGGGCTCTGCAGAGGATAGCTAGCTCAGGGAATGTGAAGGTACACAGCGCCCTTAAACTTACGCTTCCTTCTGAAACTTCTCTTGGATAAGCTAAAAAGATCGAGCTCCTTAAGTCTCTCACTCAGGTGGGTTTTCCAGAGCTAGAGTCATTCATGTGGCTCTTTCCTGAACCCTTTCCAGTTGTTAAACATCTTTTCTAAAATGTGCACACTAGAATTAGACATGGTATCTGGCAGTGGTCTCACCAGTGCCACATACAGAAGTGATACTGTCTCCCTACTCCAACTAAGTAGTCCCTGGTTTATACATCCAACGACCATGTTCGCTCACTTAGCCACTGCCTTGTACTGGGATCTCATGTTCAGTTATTCACCATGACTCTTAGGTCCCTTTCAGAGTCTGTGCTCTCCACAATACAGTCCCCAATCCTGACCTGCATGTTAAGGAGGTATGGTGACAGAGAGCAAGTGTGAAAATTCGGGACAGGCGGGGGGCCCTGGCAGGATATTGGTGCCTGAATGCCCACAGGGAGGCAGCCGAGCACATGCCCAGAGACAGAAACATAGGCATCAAGGGAACTTTTACTGCAAAGTCTTAGGGGCAGACTGAGTTTAGGCACCGACAAGATTCAGCTGGAGCTTGTTGTGTTGCATTGGTCCGAAAGGCAGGAATTCGGCACCTAAAACAGAATCCTTTTGTGCACCCAAGCCTTGGAGGGTATGTCTACACTGCAATTAAACACCTGCAGCTGGGCCATGTTTGCACTCGGGTTCACATGGCTCAGGCTGCAGGGCTGTAAAATTGCAGTGCAGACATTTAGGCTTGGGCTGGAGCTCGGGCTCTGGGACCCGTGATGATCAACAGATGGTTCAGGCAGTGGTGCTATAAGGAGGGCTTTGGGATATATGACCCCTGGGAGCCATTCATGGACAGAGGACTGTTCTCTCAGGGTGGACTTCACTTGAGCAGGGAGGGAAACAGACTTCTAGGATAGAGGCTGGCACAGCTGATTAAGAGAGCTTTAAACTAGGAATTTGGGGGAGATGGTTGGGAGATGTCCAGGTAATCTCCACGCCAGATTTTAACACTGAGAGGGAAGAAAATGAAGTAACAAATGATACAGCCATGGGCAGAAGAATGGACATAAGCTGGAAGGGTAGGGTAGATATCAGTCTAATAGGTGGTACTGATGGTAGAATGTCTGTGACTAATCGGGTAAAGAATGTGAGCAAAGACAAACAGCAAAAATTAAGATGTTTGTACACCAATGCGAGGAGCCTAGGTAACAAAATGGAGGAACTTGAGTTTCTGGTGCAGGAAGTGAAACCAGATATTATAGGGATTATGGAAACATGGTGGAATAGTAGTCATGACTGGAGTATAGATATTGAAGGGTATGTGCTGTTTAGAAAAGACAGAAATAAAGGTAAACGTGGTGGAGTAGCATTGTATATCAATGATGAGGTAGACTGTAAAGAAATAAGAAGTGATGGAATGGATAAGACAGAGTGAGTTTGGGCAAAAATCACACTGAGGAAGAAAACTACTAGAGCCTCTCCTGGGATAGTTCTTGGGGTTTGTTATAGACCAGCGGGATCTGACTTGGATATGGGTAGAGACCTCTTTAATGTTTTTAATGAAGTAAATACTAATGAAGTGACAAAGAGTCCTGTGGCACCTTAAAGACTAACTAAAGTATTAGAGCATAAGCTTTCGTGGGCTAATACCCACTTCGTCAGACTCATGAAAACTTAATTCAAAAATTCATTCAAATTGATTTACATTGAAACAGTGTTATGTCATTGAAAACTGTCTGGCAAATCGTAACCAAATAAATAGCAAAGTATTAAGTTGGGGAGAGTGTTCAGCAAGGCATTGTTGTTAGGTCCAGTCTCATTTAATATATATAGCCACTATTATCTAGAAATTGAAGTAAAAAACATTAATGTACTTTGGCAGGAGTTAGTGAATTTGATAGTGCTATGAACACTAGTTAGGACAGAAGAATAATACAAAGGCCTTAAGAGAGGCTACCAACACTGGAAATGAAGCTGTCACATCTCAAACACAGAGCTGCTAGATATTGGGGTAAGCACCAGCAGTGCAAATTGCTACTTCCCTGCTCTGCGCTCAAGATTTGAACCAGCGCAGCTATGTGGCAGCTGCAGCTGGACTCTGGAAAATAGCTTATGTAGACAAGGCTGCAGCACATCAAATCAAGGGAGGAATCTGGAAGTGGCAATGACTGAGACACACCCACACATGACAGTGGACTGCAAATGAGAAATGAGTGAGTAATGGGATAAGGCAGCAAAAAATGTTTTTGAGCTACATAGGTGTCATATCATGGGCCAGGATGATTCTCCCTCCTCTTCCGCGCCCCATATTAGAGGAACTCACACTGTGGTCCATGGGAAACTTGCCAGTAGCCTGTGGAGAGTTAGCTGGTCACATGGTGCTGGCCCTTCCCTTTCATGATTTCATAGAATCATAGCGATTAAAGCCAGAAGGGGCCATTAGATCATCCATTCCGACTTCCTGTATATCACAAGCCTTTACATTTCACCAAGATGGTTGGTCAGTAGTCCATCGCTGATGATGATGATGATATTGTCGCAGTTTTCATCTATGGCTACGCATATGACTTGAAGTCTGAATCCTAATGCACAGAGTCGGCCACACTGAGGGCATGGAAAATCTGTATTTATGATGTTTGATGATGCAGGGCTATGGCATCTTTCACATGCAGCCTGGAGATGAATTTGTCAATCCTGCTCAAACTGTTACATGCTGATCTTGTAAGAGATCATCAGTAGCTCCTGTTCTGAGCCATTTGCTCAAGTTCTTTAGGATTGATGACAGCCCACTGGAGACTGTCAGATTATCTTTGAAGCACTTATACGAATGACCCTTCTTTCTTTTACCCTGACTCCGCTCCTGACACAAGATCTGTTTTGGGAGATGGTGGTCTTCCATTCTAATGGCATGTCCAGTCCACCTAAGTTGTGCTCTCAGGAACATTTCCTCATCACTGGTTGTGTTTGCCCTTTCAAGGACCTTAATATTGGTCACCCTGTCCTGCCAGCAAATGCTAATTATTGAGCAGAGGGAGCGCATGTGAAATTGCTCAAACTGTTTAATGTGACATGTATAAAGAGTCCACATTTCAGATCCATACAGGAAAGATGTTAGGACCATTGCACTATAGATTTTTGATTTAGTGGAGAGACTAACGTTGTATTGGTTAAGGACTTTTGTTCGGAGACGTCCAAGGGCCTGGCTGGCATTACTAATTCTGGAGGAAATTTCTTTATCAAGGGAACCATCACTTGAGATGGTGCTGCCCAGAAACTGTGTGCCTTGGTTGAAGATGGCTGGCACTGGGGCATTGGAAAGAGGTGCTGGTTGGAACAAGACCTCTGTCTTCCCTGAAACTGATGGTGAGGCCAAAGAGTCGGATGCTTCAGAAAAATATACCAATGATGACCTGAAGATTGTCTTGTCCATGAGCTATCAAGGCGCAGTCATCTGCAAAAAGCGCCTGTACGAGAAGTCTCTCCAGTGTCTTGGTCTTAGCACTGAACCTTCGATCAAAGAGGGAGCCACTGAGTCGGTACCTTGAGGACACAGGCAAAAAACAAGTTGAATAGCACCGGAGCAAGTATGCAGCCTTGCTTCACTCCATTCGAGATTTTTAACACATCAGAAAAGTCACCACTGGTGACCACTTGCACTGTCATGTGGTCATGGAACAGATGGATGATTTGTATGAACCTTCTTGCACAACTCAGTTTATCCAGAATAGCCCATAGAGTCTCTCTGTTGACTGTATCAAAAGCTTCGGTCAAATCAATGAAAACTGCATACAGATCCATGTTCTGCTCTAAATGGTCTTTCCTGGACCTGCCTTACAACAAAGATCAGGTCCGTAGTACTACGACCTGGTCTGAAACCACACTGTGCTTCTGGCAGATTCTCCTCAGGTATGTGTGTAATGAGTCTGTTCAATAGAATGTGAGGTAATATTTTCCCTGCTGTACAGAGGAAAGCAATGCCTCTGTAGTTTCCGCAGTCAGCTTTCCTGCCTTTGTTTTTTAACAGTGATACAATAATAGCATCTTTGAAGCCTTGTGGCATTTCTTCTTCCCAAATGCTACTCAAGATATCATGAAATACCTGGATGGCCTTGGGGCCTGCTACTTTATACAGTTCTGCTAGAATGCCATCCTTTCCAGAGGCTTTGCCAGAGTTTGATGGCTTTCAAAAGTTCCTCAACTGATGGAGGCAGGTTGAGATCCGCTTTGATGGGTTTCTCAGGTGAATGATCAAGGACACAAAAATCAACTGTGGATGGTCTATTGAGTAGACTACTGAAGTGTTCAGCCCATCTCTGCAATATTCCTCCTTGTCTTTGATGACTCAGATTTGGGGGAAAATTCCTTCCTGACCCCAAATCTGCTGGTCAGTATGATCCTGGACATGTGAACAAGACACCAGCCAGGCATGTAAAAATGAAAATTCTTCTCTAAGTGTTGGTCCCTATGGATATTTCACACATGCATATGAATGCGCACCATATGCCAGAGTCCAGAGATTTCTAGAAAATAGTGAAAAAGAGTCCGGTGGCCCCTTAAAGACGAACAAAAGTCTTTCGTGGGCTAATACCCACTTCGTCAGATGCTTATGCTTATGCTTCAGTGCTTTAGTTAGTCTTTAAGGTGCCACAGGACTCTGTTGCTTCTGCAGATCCAGACTAACATGGCTACCCCTCTGATTCTAGAAAATAGTGTCCATTGGTCTACAAATTTGCAATTGTTCTCTTCATGCTCTGAACCAAGGATATAAAATGTGGTGTGGACCAATGCCTCTCCAGTTCCTTCTTACCAATGCACAGCCTTGTGTATCCATGGCTCTCTCAACTAAAACCATAAAAATATATTGTAAATAGTTCTTAGTATTAATAGATTTTAATATGTAGCATAGTTAGTATAGCTGAGTTAGTTCTCCCTGCCTTGGGGAGTTTTTTCCCTACACCAAGTACTATTCCCAGAATCCCAGAGTTTAAGGACTGCATACCCTGCCCCCACTCCTTTTCAGTGAACAACAAACACCAATGCTGCCTTTACTACCTTGATGAGGCTCACTTCTCACTAACTGCAGTGTCTGTCATGCCTTCCCTCCTTGAACCCGTGAGCTAAGAGCTCCACTAAGAGAACATCTCATGGAGAAGGCCATGAGACCCCACTCAGAGTTGGGCCAGGGACAACATCATGTACACCTGGCTGGGACTCTGAGCACAAGCTCAGGAGCTGAGTCTACAACCTCTAAGCCTAACTAATCCCTTCTCATGGCTTCTCTTGAGAGTAAGGAATACACTCACAAGCATAAGAACAGATCCTCTTCAAAATGTGCTCCCGGAAGAAAGGATCCTTCCTGACTGTCCATGTCGGGTAAGTCCTCACACTAAGGATTTAGACCCACTTAAACCTCGTCATAGCTTCATAGAGGATTAAGGTTGGAAGAGACCACAGGAGGTCATCTAGTCCAACCCCCAGTTCAAAGCAGGACCATCTGATAAGCTTGGCTTAACAGAGAAATCTTCAGTGAGTTTAAACACAAAAAAGAAGCTTACAAGGAGTGGAAACTTGACAGATGACTAGAGAGGAGTATAAAAATATTGCTCAGGTATGCAGGCATGAAATCAGGAAGGCCAAATCACACTTGGAGTTGCAGCTAGCAGGAGATGTTAAGAGTAACAAGAAGGGTTTCTTCAGGGATGATAGCAACAAGAACAAAGTCAAGGAAAGTGTAGGCTCTTTGCTGAATGAGGGAGGCAACCTAGTGACAGAGGATGTGGAGAAAGCTAATGTACTCAATGCTTTTTTTGCCTCTGTCTTCACAGACAAGGTCTGTTCCCAGACTACTGCACTGGGCAGCACAGCATGGGGAGGAGGTGACCAGCCCTCTGTGGAGAAAGAAGTGGTTCAGGATTATTTAGAAAAGGTGGACGAGCACAAGTCCATGGGGCCGGATGCACAGCATCCGAGGGTGCTAAAGGAGTTGGCAGATATGAGTTCAGAGCCATTATCTTTGAAAACTCGTGGTGATCTTGTGAGGTTCCGGATGACTGGAAAAAAGCTAACGTAGTGCCCATCTTTAAAAAAGGGAAGAAGGAAGATCCAGGGAACTACAGGCCAGTCAGCCTCACCTCAGTCCCTGGAAAAATCATGGAGCCATGAATTCCTCAAGGAATCAATTCTGAAGCACTTAAAGGAGAGGAAAGTGATCAGGAACAGTGAGCATGGATTCACCAAAGGCAAGTCATCCCTGACTAACCTAACTGCCTTCTATGATGAGATAACTGGCTCTGTGGATGAGGAGAAAGCAATGGACATGTTATTCCTTGACTTTAGCAAAGCTTTTGATATGTGGGAGACCACAGTATACTTGCCAGTAAGATAAAGAAGTTTGGGCTGGATTAATGAACTATAGGGTGGATAGAAAGCTGAGTAGATCGTCAGGCTCAACGGGTAGTGATCAATGGCTCCATGTCTAGTTGGCAGCCAGTATCAATTGGAGTGCCCCAAGGGTTGGTTTTGGGGCCAGTTTTGTTCAATATCTTCATTAATGATCTGGAGGGTGGCGGGGACTGCATCCTCAGCAAATTTGCAGATGATACTAAACTGGGAGGAGTGGTAGATGTGCTGGCAGGTAGGGATACGATACAAAGGAACTTAGACAAATTAGAGGATTGGGCCAAAAGAAATCTGATGAGGTTCAACAAGGACAAGTGCAGAGTCCTGCACTCAGGACGGAAGAATCCCATGCACTGCTACAGACTAGGGACCGAATGGCTAAGTAGCAGTTCTGCAGAAAAGGACCTAGGGGTTACAGTGGACGAGAAGCTGGATATGAGTCAACAGTGTGCCCTTGTTGCCAAGAAGGCTAACAGGATATTGGGTTGTATAAGTAAGGGCATTTCCAGCAGATTGAGGGACATATTCAGTATTCAGCTTTGGTAGCGTGTCCAGTTTTCGGCCCCACGCTACAAGAAGAATGTGGAAAAATTGGAAAGATTCCAGCAGAGGGCAACAAAAATGTTTAGAGGGCTGGAGCACATGAGTTACAATGAGAGGCTAAAGGAACTGGGATTGTTTAGTCTGCAGAAGAGAAGAATGAAGGGGGATTTGATAGCTGCTTTCAACTACCTGAAAGGGGGTTCCATAGAGGATGGATCTAGACTGTTCTCAATCATATCAGATGACAGAACAAGGAGTAATGGTCTCAAGTTGCAGAGGGGGAGGTTTAGGTTGTATATTAGGAAAACCCTTTTCACTAGGAGGGTGGTAAAGCACTGGAATGGGTTACCTAGTTAGGCGGTGGAATCTCCTTCCTTTTAGGTTTTTAAGGTCAGGCTTGACAAAGTCCTAGGTGGGATTATTTAGTTGGGGATTGGTCCTGCTTTGAGCAGGGGGTTGGACTAGATGACCTGCTGAGGTCCCTTCCAACCCTGATATTCTGTGATTCTAAGGTCGCCTCCTTAGTCACCATCACATCAGCCAGAAGGGTGAGCGATCTGGAGGCTCTCATAGCAGATCTGCCTTATACCACATTTCATAAGGTTTCCCTTCCTCTCCACCTGAAATTCATCCATAAGGTAATTTCTGAGTTTCACATGGATCAACCTATCCATTTACCAGTATTCTTTCCAAAACCTCATGCTTTTGATGATAAGAGAAGACTTCACATTCTCAACACCTGGTGGACTTTGATATTCTATTTGTAGAGCACTAAAGCAACTAGAAAAATGCCTAGACTATGTCACTTTAGCAGAGCAATCCAAAGAATAAGCATTATCTCCTCAGAGACTCTCTAAGTGATCTCCAGCTCCATCATTCTTTCTTACCAGCTGGTGCATATTCCACCCGACAATGGGGTGAGAGCCCACTTCATTGGAGCACAACTGCAGCATGACTTCGAGATGTACCTTTACTGGACATATGGAGCTCTGTTCATACTTTGACAAAATTTTACACAGTACTCCAGATCTCTGCTGCAGCTGCAACTGTGGAAATAGCAGTATTACAGATATCTTTACTGTCTGAATCCTTTTACCCCCTTTTCTTTGACTATTGCTTTCAGTCTCTCACATGTAGATTACACATAGTGACCACACATCTTGAAGAACCTCCAGTTATAGGTAAAGAACATCCATTTTTTCTTCTAGTGATGGTCCCTATCTGTATTCCACTACCCACCCTCTGTCTCTTCTGCTGTGGACCGTGACTGCATTCGCAGTAAGAGGAGAAACTGGAGAAGTGGCAGTCTGCACTGCCCCATATACCCCTGGGTTGGAGCACAAGGAGAACAACTGTGCATGTGCAGACCAATGGATACTAGTTACTATAAATCTCAGACTCAGGCACATGTATGCATATGTATCCACACGTGAACAGACAGGGACTACATAGCATGAAGTACTTCCAGTTACAGGTAAATAACCTTCCTTTTTCTTTGCCACCTCACAGCACTGGTTCAGCCTGTCTGGCATCCTGTCTCCGTTTGTGGCCAATCCCTGATGCTTCTGAGAAAGGCAAATAATAATTCTAACCCAGATTACATCTGGTCAATTGTGCACCAGGAAAAAAATTCCTCCCGGATCCCTGCAGGCAACTGGCTGAAGCTCTGAAGCCTGAGATGTGATTATAGTCATCTTAATGCAGAGCTCCAAGTATTCTGAGCATGGTGAGAGAAATGTTCCCTTCGCAGTCCATGAAGGAAGGGGATGAGCAGGAGGACACATCAGTCTACAGATTCCAAGGCCGGAAGGCACCACCATGACCACACAGGCCATAGTATTTCTTCTGGAAGCTGGATTAAAGCATATCATTTTTAATTTCAAGATTGAATATGCTGAAATTCCAGCAATTATTGTTATGCCTTTGTCATCAAGATTGAAAAGACCCCTGTTCTCAGATCTTTTTTTTTCCATAAGTCAGTCCCTAGACACAGTGATCAAGTCACCTTTCAGTCTTCTCTTTGATATGCTGAATAAATACAGCTTTTTCTTAAGCCTCACATTGTAAGGCGCATGTGTTTTCCAGTTCCTGGGTCTTTTTGTGGCCATCCTCTGCAGTATTTCCACTTTTCCACATTCTTTTTTGAAGTGCAAACAGCAGAACTAAGCACAATATTCTTGCAGTGAACTTTACAATGCTGTGTACACAGTGAAGATCACTTCCCTACATCTACTTCATATTCCAAAAATTGCATTAGCCCTGTTTGACACAGTATTGCACTTAGAGCTAATGTCAAGGCAATTATCTGATTTCTGAAGCACTGCTTTCCAAGACAGAATCAACCCTCTGGTAGGTATAAGCTGCATTCTTTGTTCTTGCTTTTGGTGGTATTAAAACTTTTTTTTTTTTTTTTTTTGCGTTTTGTAAACATTTAACCAAGTGATTTACATCACTCTGTAACAACATCCCATTCTGTTGCCCCGCCAATCTTTGTGTCATCTACAAACTTTACCTGCAAAGGTTTCATATCATCAGATCTCTGATAAAAATACTAATATTGGACAAAGAACTGACCTCTGGGGGGCGCCACATTCTAAACAGCCCCCATTCATTGATATCTCCCCTTTAATGACATTCTGAGATCTGTCAATGAGACAACTGTTAATCCATTTGCCCTGTTAGATGCATACAATGCAAGTTTTTAATCAAAATGTCATGTGGTACTAAGTCAAATGCCTTAGCAAAATCTGAATATACTGTATCAACACAGTTACCTTTTTCATCCAGACCTATAATCTTTATTGTCTTTAACCTTCTTACTTCATTGATTCCTTTGACTTCCCATATCAGCGGCCTACATTTTTAACTTGTAACTTATATTCATTGTCACTTACTTCCCCTTCTTTCTCTCCTTTATGTATTAGTTTGGTTATATTTTATCACTGCTTCCACACTTTTTTTTAACGAGGATGGCTCATTGACCAGCATAACTTTTTTTTTTTAATGTCTATGTAATCATGACTTTTGGGGCATCTAGGACCACCTATCACAATGGGATCCTGGTCCATGATGAATGCTCCTAGGTGCTACAGAAATACAAATAATAAATCATAATAAAAATAATAATAATGTTTTTGAAAAAATAGCATGTTTTATATTTCTTGCTGCTAAATTACATTTAAATACAGGTTAAAAAGCACTCTGTGGTTGTCTAGCATTATTCTTCCCTGTTAATTTTAAATAAAACATTTAAAAGATAAATAATACGTCATTGCTTTAGTTGTCACAGGAATGTCATGCAGTTAGTCCATGAGATAATCTCTTTATGAAAATGTGGTCCACACTTTGAAAACATGCACATCCCAGTCTATGCAGTTGAGGTATGACTCTCCTGGGAATATTGGGTTCAGTGCAGAGCCACTCATTTCCAGAAAGACACTGACAAATAGATGGGAATTAGAGGAGAGCAGCAAAAACAATGAGGGAGTTAGAAGGGCTGACTTGTTAGAAAGATAAAAAGAGCTTAATGTTGGTCCTTGACAGTTAAGAGGATGAAGAGGAATTTGACTGCTGGGATGAGTTAATTCCTCTTGGCAAAGGCAGGAGTGATCATGGCCCAGGATATTCTCTCCTAGTCTTTTTCTTCTCCATATGTTCACTGTTCCTGTTCACCTGGAACAGAATTGGGTAAAGAACCCAGACTAAACACAGATCTGAGCTCGCTTTTCCAAATGAGTCACCTTCTCTGTAGGCCTTAGCAACAAGCTCAAAATGTCATCTCTTGCACCTCATTTTTTCAGCCCTTGGAATATAACAGCTGTGAGCATTGGTATTGATGTAGGTAATTTTGGTAGTTTATCACATTTACTTGGAAGTGCATTTTCTCTCTACAGTGTGTGTTAGTGCATCACTGATTTGGATTGCTGATTTCCAAAGGGAATTTCAAAAATAACAATGAAAACACTTGCAAACTAACCTTCCACCTTGGTTTGCTGCCTGAGCAATCTGATTGATTGGCAGTGGGGATCGACGCGTGACAGGCAGGGCATTTCACACAGTCTTCAACCTGCAAACCTGTGAGAGCTTAATCCCCTAAGCACCATGAAGCCAATGAAAAGTTTCCAAGTGACTGCATGAGCTTTGGAACAGGCTTTTGGTGCCAAGATATGCGTCGAACTATAAAGAAAACTTTGTAGGCCCCCTTCCACCACTGTGTGCTGAGCTGTAGACATCTCATTGGCTGACAGATTGGTTTTATCCCCTTTCTCTGATATTTCAGTTCTGTAACTGATAAATAAGCATTTGATTGCAATTTTGATCTTTGTGTTCAAATGGGAATGCCTTCTAGCTTTATCCTTGTAATAAAATCTTGAGAGAGAGCCCACTTCTTGGCATTTTACTAGCTCAGTAAAAGAAAACGCAGTCAGAGTTTTCTCACCAGGGTGACCTGCAAAGGTGGAAGATGGGTTTATGCTCATTTCCGTTCTCTGTGGTGTATAATTCTACTGGACTTTTACACATTTGGATCCTGGCTACCCTGTTTTGGGATGTCAGGAGGACTAATAGCACCATGATCTCCCAAGTACCTGAAAGTGAGTTCTGGGCAACTGATAGCAAATGGATTTGTAGTCAGACAGTGTAAAACCCTTTGTTTGGTTTGGCTTTTTGTTAACACACATTTAACAGCCTGACAGACAGCTGGGAGGAAACAATTGTGCTCAATCCGTGTTGGTCTCCAACAGAGGGATGAGCAGGTGCTCATTTCAGCTCTCTTACTCTCCAAGGAGTCCTCCTGAAAACACAAGGAAGGCCAAACTTGATAGCTAGAAGATTTCTGAGGTTACAAAACCTCAAATAATAAAACAATAAAATCACGTAAAGAGCACCTTTTTGCAAGCAAAGGGAGACCAAGTCCCATTATATTTCCTTTGCAGGTCACCTTGAAGTCTAGTCTTCAGTGCAGTGGTCAGGACTGTGTTCACTGAACTGTTCCTCCTGTGGGGCTGGATGTCTACATTAGAGAATTCTGCTGGGGCTTTGTCTCTGGGTACCGAGATATCCTTTATGTTTGCAGAAGTGCACTCATTTCTTCCTGTGCTGCATACTGCTTGACTGTGGTTCCTCTTCTATTTCAGCCTGAAAGGATAGACCCCAGCGCATCCCGACAAGGCTATGACGTCCGCTCAGATGTCTGGAGCTTGGGAATTACGTTGGTATGTGAGTGCTTTAATCTATTCTGTGGGACAAGTCTTACCTATTGGGCAGCATTATGGGCTCGCTTTAGAGAATATTAGTGTTGGCCAGCTTTATAAAGCAAACACACTGTGGTGATATCCTGCCCCTCTGCTGTGAGGGGAATCGGTGGGGTTCTGACCATGTGACACTCAAAGCCCACCTCTGCTGTGAGCAGGGCCTGGGGAGGCCATGCTCCTTAGCACTCCAAGATGGAAATAGACACCTCCTATTAATTCAATAATTGATTAATTCCCTGTACTGATGGTGGTTTTCCTGAATCCTTAAAGTCCACACTTAGCTGTGGAACAGGAATAACAACTTGCAGCATAAAGGTAAGAGAGCACTAGGAAGGGCTTGGATCTTGAAAGGGCTTTTCTCTTTGTGGCATGCTAGAGGGCCGTGATATCGGGTCTGCCTAAATAACCCACATAGCAGCCCTGGCTTTGGATGGATCTTTATTACTCAGAAAGTTTCAACCAGTTCTTGATCCCACCCATTGGCCCCATTCTGGTTAACCACACTACTGCAGTGTCTGCATCAATGACCTTGGAGAGTGCTATTTCAGTCCACAGGAGGGTGGAGTGGTGACATGGGGAGTGAATAGCAAGAAGCAACCAGAATTTGCTGACCCTATCTGTAGAATGAGCTACTATTAACATGTTCTCTCCCCCCAGGTTCAAATGCTCATTCTCGCGTTCTCCCAGGGTAAAATGTTCATGCAGCCAACTGTCTCTAGGACACTAAGAAGCTGGGGTTCATGTAAGGGATTCTGTCTCGCTCTCCCCGACCCTGTGTGTTCCTTGGGCCTCTGGGGATGACATTTGCCTATCCTGTTGGAAGGAGCTCTTTGTGTTACTCATACTAACTCAGCCTGCGCTGTTGCTGTCTCTGCAGTATGAGCTGGCCACAGGGCGATTCCCCTATCCCAAATGGAACAGTGTATTTGATCAGCTGACACAAGTAGTAAAAGGAGACCCGCCACAGCTGAGTAACTCAGAGGAGAGGGAATTCTCCCCAAGTTTCATCAACTTTGTCAACTTGTGGTAAGTGTGTCCTGCTTTAAAGGCTTGAAAGAGACCAGCCATGTGAATGTTTTGCAGCTGGCTGAAATCAAGCTCCCAACTTTTTTTTTTCAAATTGATTTAACTCAGGGGTCTCAAACGTGCGGCCCGGAGGCCACATGCGGCCCGCAAAGCCCTTCCCTGCGGCCTGCCAAGCTCCCTGGCACCGCCCCCACTCCCCACCATCGCAGTTTCCGGGAGGGAGGGGCCAGGAGCTGAGGCTTCTCTACTGCGTAGCTGGGCCGCTGCCGAGCTCCGGCTTCCAGTCGCTGCTGCTGTGACTTCAGTGAATGAGGTGGGGCGGGGTAAGCCAGGCTCCCCGCCGCCCTCCCGCCTCCCTCTGCGGGAGGCTTACCGTTCCTGGCTGCCGCTGCAGAGAGCTCCTGCGAAGTGCCCTGGCTGGGCCGCTGCCGAGCCTTGGCTTCCAGGCGCTGCTGCTGCGGCCTCAATGAACAAGCTGGGTTACAAGGATGAGTGGGAGGACATTTGGAGATGGAGAACAGGGTTATGGGAGGTGAGTGGCATGAGATTTAGGGATGGGGTACAGGGAGCTGAGTTACAAGGGTGAGTGGGTGGAGATCTGGGGAACAGGGAACTGGGTAATAGGAGTGAGTGGGTGGAGATTGGGGATGGGGCACAGGGAGCTGGGTTACGGGGGTAAGTGGAAATGGGGAACAGGGTTATGAAGATCAGTTTGGGAGAGGGAGACTTTATAAAATTATAACTGATATTAGGCTGAGATGGGCTGAAATTTCTGTCAGATTTATCACCATATTACATTTCAAAAAAGGTTGAATCATCTGAGGCTGGTAATTTCTTGTTAAATTAGATTTGTTTGCTTGTGTTTCCAGCTCTGGGCTTCCTATATTGATCTTGCTTTGTTTTCCAAACAGCTGTTGGCGGTGCTTACCGCTTTCCAGGAGGGAGCGGGGAGCTGTGTGCTCAGAGAAGGAGGCGGGGCAGGGATGGGACCTCATGGAAGGGGTGGAGTGTGGGCGGGGCCGGGAGCAGTGGGGTGGGGCATGTCAGTGATGCGGCCCTCAGGCCAGTGCACTAGTCCACATGCGGCCCTTGTGGTCATTTGAGTTTGAGACCCCCTGATTTAACTTTTATGGAGTATTTTAGGGCTGCGAAATTAGAGTGACTCCAGGAGCTGTATGGTAAAGCCAATGTGTAAAATTGAATTAAGAATGAAAGACGAGCCAGCCTGATTATCCCTCCCCATGCCAGAGGAGCTAGCAGTTGAACACATGCAGCCCACACTCTCCAGGCTGCAGAAATCCCACTGCACTGACTTCCCCTCTTGCTTGGGTTGGGCCCTGTCCATGGTTACAACTGGCTGCACAGCAGAGCTAGGCAAGGGCTAGAGAAGCACAGCCCTACGAGCAGGGGAGCGATTGCAGGGTGACTGCAGCCCCTGCCACAGCCTGTGTGTCGTGCACTAGCTGTATCTATGTCCTCAACACAGTCATTTGTCCTGCTCTGACCAGTGCTGGTCACCTGCTCTAGAGGGTCCAGGTGGGGCTCTCTGGCTCTCCCTGTGAGTCCTGTTCTATAGGCTGACATTGCCGGCTGGAGCTCTGCTAGGGCTCCAGGTTCATCGCAAACTTCAGGCAACCCAAAAGAAAACCCCCTCTGACCTCGGCTTTGCTGTGTAAGGAGACACTGTTTGTATTGCTGCATTTACCACCTTAGGGCAAAGAAGAAAGTTTCAGAGGAGTGTCCCCAGCAGCCTTTAAACAATCCATTAACTCAGGCCCGGAAGACTAGTGTAGACAGTGCCCGGTAGGGGTCTTCCCCCCCTCCTCGACCCCAGAGCTCTGTTTTCAATCCCCTGATCTTATTGAGTTCCCCCTGCACATACACACACACACCCCTCTCCTGCCCATGCTCTGTTGTGGTAATTGCTTTGCTTTGCTGCCACCTGCTGGTCCCTTCCATGACTGTGCTGGTTTCAGTTGTTGGCCATTGGAGGGTCCGTGTGAGGTGGGATGTCTGTTCTGTCAGATCCACTCTGCCAGTGAAGTGACTCTGGTACTCCCAACAAGGTCCTGGTGGACATTGTGCATGTACAGACTGAGGTTCAGTTGCTGCCCCTCCTAGCCAACCATGGAGCAGGTTCTCCTAGGCAAGGGGTTGTGGACCTGGCAGCTCTTTTTTCACACATCTCTGCAGGCCCCATTTGCTTTTACTGTGGCGGGGTAAGTGTTTGGTGCTGTTGCTCTGTAGTGTCTCTTTTCAGGGCATAGTGGCATTTTAGAGGATTAGAGGATTGGCCCAAAAGAAGTCTGATGAGGCTCAACAAGGACAAGTGCAGAGTTCTGCACTTAAGATGGAAGAATCCCATGCACTGCTACAGGCTGGGGACTGACTGGCTAAGCGGCGGTTCTGCAGAAAAGGACCTAGGGGTTACAGTGGATGAGAAGCTGGATATAAGTCAACAGTACGCCCTTGTTGCCAACGGCATTTTAGGCTGTATAAGTAGGGGCATTGCCAGCCAGTCGAGGGACTTGATTGTTCCCCTCTATTTGACATTGTTGAGGCCTCATCTGGAGCATTGTGTCCAGTTTTGGGGCCCACACTACAAGAAGGATGTGGGAAAATTGGAAAGAGTCCAGAGGAGAGCAACAAAAATGATTAGGGGCCTGGAGCACATGACTCACGAGGAGAGGCTGAGGGAACTGGGATTGTTTAGTCTACAGAAGGGAAGAATGAGGGGGAGATTTGATAGCTGCTTTCAACTACCTGAAGGAGGTTCCAAAGAGGATGGATCTAGACTGTTCTCAGTGGTACCAGGTGACAGAACAAGGAGTAATGGTCTCAAGCTGCAGTAGGGGAGGTTTAGGTTGACTATTAGGACAAACTTTTTCACTAGGAGGGTAGTGAAGCACTAGAATGGGTTACCTAGGGAGGTGGTAGAATCTCCTTTAGAGGCTTTTAAGGTCAGGCTTGACAAAGCCCTGGCTGGGATGATTTAGTTGGGGATTGGTCCTGCTTTGAATAGTGGGTTGCACTAGATGACCTCCTGAGGTCCGTTCCAACCCTGAGATTCTATGATTCTTTGATTGATCTTTCCAGCCCTTTAGCATGTGTGGGTTAAGAATGGTGCCCTAGATGGCCTGCCCACTATGGGCCCTGAAGAAATGGCTCCTTTGCCCATTTTGGTAGTGCTCTGCACATAGAAACAGATGCCGTGCCTTTATTTCAGCTGAGCATGTCCTGTTGGGGCTCTGTACATTGTGTTCTCACATCACACACATGGGCAAATTTTGCCTGGCATCCCTGGCCCTGGCACAGTGGAGCTGGCAGACACTTCTTGTGCAGTTTGGAGCCCATCTGTGCAGCGTCTCCCTGCATGCCAGCAGGCCGGGGCAAATAGAGATGAGGGAAGCAAGCCATGATGGCATTAGAGGATCTGCTTCTGTGCCCCTTCGCTCCCTCCCCCTCCCTTCTCCTGCCAGCCTGGGACACTGCAACAGGAGCAGCTTGAATAGGAGGCAGGATGTCCCTCCCCGCAAACCCCGCAGCTTCCTATGGCTGCAGCTTCTCTCTTTCAGGCATAGGAGATTAGGGGAGGAGGCAGGAGGTTATGGCAGAAGGTATACAGGGTTAATCAATCAGTAGGGTCGGGTGCAGATAGGGATCTCCAGGAGCATGGTGGGTACTTTCTCCTGCCCGATGCTGGAGGGAGGATGCTATGGGCCAGCCATAGTCTGTCTGACTGGAGTGCCAGGATGGTGGAAGAGGGGGACAGCAGATGTAAGTTCCTGGAGGATAGGTCCATCAATGGCTAGTAGCTAAGATGGTCAGGGATGCAAGCCCATGCTCTGGGTGTCCCTAAACCTCTGACTGCCAGAAGCTGGGACTGGATTACACGGGACAGATCACTCGATAAATTGCCCTGTTCTGTTCATTCCCTCCGAAGCACCTGGCACTGGGGACTGACTGTCAGAAGGAGGGATACTGGAGGGACCACTGGCCTGACCCACTATGGCTGTTCTTATGTCCCTAAGCCTTATGTCCCTCTCCTCCGATGTGATGTGTGCAGCTGATGGGGCCGGGCACAAATAACACTGCTGCTCCCTTTGGGAGGGAGCACATTAGAGCTACAGGAATCCGTGCAGCATCACAGCCTGTGCAGCTCCCCAGGCCATTGCCCAGGGTACACAGGCTGGAGGAGTGACTATAGCCCAAAATACATCAGTCCTCCCCCAGCCCAGGACATGTGCCTCCTTTCCTCGAGGCCTTCGTCCTTCCTCCCTTCACTTGTGTGGGGTTTTTAAAAAACAACCAAGGAAATTTAATTGTAAAATAAAATCGTGACTGCAGGGCAGAGCCTCTGAACAGTGCACCCGGCCGGGGACAGGTGGCACCCCTGGCCCAGGTACAAGGTCTTTATACCATTGTCAGCCTCTGGAGCTGTCCAGAGCCCTAGCTCGGGCTGGGTTGAGGATGTAGTTGCTATAGTGTAGCAAGGCTTTGTTCCTTGCAAGTGCGGGGTTCCTTGTCCTCTGACTAGTTGCTGAGGCTCTGGCTTTATGCACATACTGACCCTCCCAGCCGGCAGGAGCCACAGAACCGCCTTGTGTGGGCGACTGGAGCCAGTCACTGACCTCGTATTTGTGTGTCTGGATACGCCTCCTCAGTAGGAGCTTGAGTGTCTCCCTACAGTCAGCCCAGTGGAGGTTGTGGGAGAGAGCCCCAACTTCACCCTGGGATTAACCGCTCACTTCGCCCTGGTCTACACTGTAAAAGTCGGTTGGTATAACTACGTCGCTCAGGGGTGTGGAGTAGTTATACCGACTGAATCCCTGGTGAAGACAGCGCCATGTCGCTCCTGCCTCTCAGGGAGGTGGATTAAACGCGCTGAGAAGACAAGCTCTCTCATTGGTATAGGTAGCGTCTTCACTAAGCACTAAAGTGGCGCAGCTGCACTGGTGCAGTGCTTTAAGCGTGGACAGGCCCTGACAAGATGCTTCTCCCACTGTGGAAAGGAGGCGAGTTCTAGCGCAGGGGCATATTCCAAGACTCTGGACAATAGTCTGGTGGTGAGTGGGGCTATGAGCATAGCTAGCCGGGTCAGAGGCCCTGGATCTGTGCAGTGGGTTCAGTTTCATGTCCCATACACAGCTAATGTTTAATCTCTTTGGAATGTGTTTACAAATCTGCCTTTTCCTAATCCTTTTTCTGATTATTTTAGCCTTACAAAGGACGAATCCAAAAGGCCAAAGTATAAAGAGCTTCTGGTGAGTGTGGAGGTGTTTGAGTGGGCGGGCTGCAGGGAGGGAATGATTGCAACTGTTCTCTATTGCCTGATATCAAACAGTGGGATCAAGGCTGCATGTTTATGTCTGGAAGTGCTGTTTTCTCGGGTGATCAGTATAGGATGGGCTCTACACCTGCACGGAGCTATCTCCTTAAATGCCATTATCCTTCCGTCTGCGTGGAACACTGAGCTGCCTGAAGAGCTGCATGAAATAGGCTTAGAGCTCCACTAGCCCCTACAGGGATTTCCTCCTCTCATGTTTGAAGCACAAGATGGCTTCCAGGTGGCATGTCCTCCCAGGACTTGGCATCCTGTGGCAAAAAATCCCAAGCACTGCCAGAGTGACAGCTTTTCCATAAAGGAGCGTGGATCCGAAGGCCCTAGCTCAGAGAGGTATTTAAGCACATGCCTAACTTAAGCCACTTGTAATTGAAGTCAGTGAGAAGTCCCCCTGATAGGCTCGTGTTTATGTACCTTGGTGAATCAGGACCTAAATTCTGAATACATCCCTAAAGAAATCCACTGAAGTGCCAAGTTAAAAAGTCCCCCAGAGAATGGCTTGTGCTCCCCCTGGTGGCTGTGCAGCAGCAGTTTACTGACCCGCCAGTCCTAGGGGGTTCATTGCAGGCTGATGCACAAAGAGGAGCTGGAGATGGTGAAACTTTTGTTCAGTAAAACTTGTGTAAATGTCCACTCAGTTTTAAATCCTGGGCGATAGGATTCTAAGATTATTATTATTTATTATTATTCCCACTTCACTACTTCTGAGTCAGAATTTCCCGACCCCTGGCAACATCCCATTGTAAGTTACCCTGGAAACATATAGTAATTAATTATATTGTGGGTTTAAGAAATGGAGTTCCCTTCCTTTAAATGCCATCAGAGCAGGCTGTACCTGGAGTCCTACAATGTAACCACCCAGCCCCGCACTGTCTCTGGAAGCAGGCGAATCCCTGTGCTATATCAGTTTCTACTGGGCCCTCATTTTTATGTCACAAAAGTGAAAGTAACTTTATTGTTCCCTTTTTGGCTTCCAGAAACATCCCTTCATTCTGATGTACGAAGAGCGCACAGTGGATGTGGCATGCTACGTCTGCAAAATCCTGGATCAGATGCCAACAACTCCCAGCTCGCCGATGTATGTCGATTGACACTGCTGCTTCATCTAACTCTAGAGAAAGGGCTGAGAGAAAACGAGCTGTAAAGAATTTTCATCACATATTGCAGTGTTTTTAATGCTCGCCCAGACACCATGTGCAATAATATTGGTGTTATTTCCATCCTGTCTGTATACTATTGTCACATATAAAGTGCATCCCTGTAATACCTGATCACACAGTGTTAGTGTTGGTCAAAGAGAGACTTCGTCTTGCTCTTTTGTGGACATATTCATGAAATGTGGAAATAAGTACATTTATTTGTTGACCGTGATTGGATAGCACCTAAAATTCATTTCTAGACTCAAAACTTGGAGACTTCTCAGCGGCTACTGGAAAGATTTTTCTCTCAAACTCTTCCAATTATTGTTTCAAGTAATAATAATAATAAAAAACTTAGGCGTTGTTTGTCTGAACATAATGAGACTTTGCCTGGAGGAAGAAGAACTTTCATAACCAACGAGATATTTTGCCTTCTGGAGTTGGAAAGGCAAAGGAGGATTTTATTCTTCACAAAGTGCAATAGATTTACCGTTATGAAATTCTGTTGCTTTACAGTCGTAGTGTATTTTCTGGGGACAGTGCTTAGCTGAACTTCCTGTTAAAGAGAGATCATGTTAAATATAGTGAATATGTCTTTACCAAAAATATGTTGCATTGAAAGAGGCTAACATTAAAATATTCAGAGATGAGACATCATGTATTCTTCTCTCCTTTACCAAGCCAGCCACTCTTCATTATAACTAGGTGTCCTGTTAATTGTTACCTGCTAAGATAAGACCTTTGACCTGAAAAATCATTAAACTACTCGATTGAATTTAACCCGCTTGTGACCTGATTTATAGCTGCACGATGCTCACTAGCAGGCTTTGCGTTTACTCCCAAAAGTGCAGTGTATAGACTCTACAGCTGGTTTTGATAAGCCACAATTTAATCAATCTCGTGATTATTCAGTAAATATTTATAATTCCTCTCCTGTTTCAAAACCATAATCTAGCACCTTTTCACAGACCACCAGGCACTCCTTTTCACTCTAGTATCTGTCACAAGACCAAATCTCTATGGCTTTGCTTCCAGCCACCTGTATCCAGGACTAGAATTCAGAGCCCTTCTCCTCCAACTTGGCTGTGGCTATGCATACTGCTGCAAATAGTATATTCTGTGTCGTTTGTCTGATATTTCATTCATTTTTGAGTAAGTTCTGTGATTCTGAGTGGCCCTAATTATTGTATTCAGGTCTGAATTGCACTTGAATTGTTCAGTGCACACTTAAATCTGGGTACCCTGGAAATCAGTATAGTCTTTTAGCATCCAATATGCGCTGTTCTGGCCAACACTTAAACTCCAGAGCTGATCAGAATTTTTGAACTTTGGTCTTTTTTTAAAAAATGACAAATTTCATGAAAACATTTCGATTTTTTCAACACGCTCCATTTTTTCAGAAATCGTTAGATTGTAGATGACAAAGTAGTGCCTGTGTCTGGACGTGGAAAAACCTTCCCAGTTTTCATTCTGTGATTTTCAGTTGGTTGGCCTAGTCACTTAGCAGGGTTTTCTCAAAATCAGAATGTTCCATTTTCATAAAGAGTTCTTGGAAAATTTGGAAAACAAAACCCAAAGGGTTAGAAACATAATGGGAAAAGCTTGCCGCATTGCCGGAATTCTTGTGGAACATTTCCCCACTTTTCAACCAGCTCTACTAAACACAGAGGCTATGGCAAGACAGCTGCAAAACAGCACCCAACCCCTATGCCCTCCATGTATTCTCAGCGGAGAAAGGAAGAGCAAAGTCTGTGACCAAACAGGAGCACTACACTATTGCCCTTGACTCACAACACTTCTCCAGATTCTTCAGTGATGTCTTCGTGTATGGCCTTGAAGATGGCTCTGTTCCTAGCTTGCCCATGTTAGCTGTCCTGAGCAATTGCTTTCGGATACTGCTGAGCATTCACAGCTAGATATGTTGGGCCTGCTTCTCTGGGGCACTGAGTGTCTTCAATTTCTACTGAAGTCTATAGGAAATCAGGGTTTTGAGACCCTCACAGGCTCTGGCCCATTGTGGATTGTATTCCTGAAGCCCCTGTCTGTCGTGTGGCCAGAACCTCATCCAGGCGAAAGCTTTGCCTGTCTATGCTGGCAAGGACAAAACCAAATTCTCTTAACCAATGAATCGGTTCCCTACACCTTCAATTAATCAAACAAGAGTAACTCGAAAGTATTAACCATACAAAGTACCGAGAGAGCAAAACGTGCTGTCAGCTAATCCTGCCCTGGCATCACAAATTTCCCCCAGAACGCTCACAATGGGAAATTTCCACTTGTTCACATGGCAAATCACAGTATCCGCAGCCATCCCCTACAGTCACGTGTCACCTTGCTCCCTACCCGAACCCCATCCACCATCATTAGCAGTATCATTCAGCCCATGGGAAATGGAGATTAAATGCTTTGAATTCCCAGTGTCAAAGCTACGTTCGAAATAGGCTGTGGCATGGATGGCTGTACAGAAAGGCAAATCTAGTGTATTAATCATAGGTTGTTATAAACTATTAAGGGTGCAGCATTTATTACAATGTATCTTTATTTTTTAATAAAAAGGTGTATAGTGTTCAGAAGCTGTGAAAATAGTGTAAGAACTGTACATTGTGAGCGCTGGTTATTTTTCTTGTACCATAGACAAATGTATAAAAATGATCATGAAGCTGATGTGCAGGGATGTTGCCTTATTGTCTGTACAATGGAGCTTGGTAACGTAAATTGCTTCAAAGAGCTCCAGAATATTTTCTCCTATATTCTGGTTTGACTTCCTCCTCTATTTAAGATATTATACATGGAATCAGAGTGTCTATGTAATAGTTCTATCCTTTTGCCTGCAGGTCAGTTGTAATAAAACTAGGATGCGACTGTGACCTTGTTATTTTTATTTGATAAGGTCAGAGAGACAGTGGGAAGATCCAGTACATGCTGTTGAAATACACAATCTCCATCCTCTTCACACAGCTGTATTCTGGGGACATCGACCCATATACGATGCAGCCTTTGTTTCTAAATCTGTTGTCAAATAAAAATTAAGTGTCCAAGGGTTCCCTTGCTCTCTTCCTTCACCTACTGCGGCGGCCGGGGCTCAGCTGGGCTGACAGTTGCTGTGTGCTGTCAGCTGCTGCGCTATGGTTTGGGGGGAGCAAACTAGACAATTGTCCCTATTTGCTGCCCCACAAACCATGTTGCTGTCTCAAGGCACTGCATGCCTTTCCCAGGATGGCTGAGGGTCAGACCTTTCCTGTAGATCACCACGAAAGTATTGTTGCCCCTTTGGACCAAGCAATTAGCCAATATTTGGGGCCTTGCTGGGTTCTTTCTGATAGGAGTCAGTTCTATCTGATAATATGAGTCAGGTCTATTTATTGGTGCAATCCTGTACAAGGAATGTACGTAAAGTCCTGTTTCCCTGAATGCCGAAGGAACAAATAGGTAGTTTCCTTGCTCAGACATCCCCAAGCTGCCTTTCCAGCATGTTCCATGACCCAGACGCTCTGCTTGTTTCTCAGTGTTTGCTCAATGTCTCCTGGTTTTCCCTCTCACACAGTTTGCCCAACGTTCCTTTAGCCCCTGCATTTGCACCCAGTCCCAAGAAAACCCCCTTTTTCTCCTTGGATTAATTCTTGCTCAAGCCTTGACACATGGCCCAGTGCCTTGGGCGGTGTCTCCTGTAGAGTTATTTTTCAACTATGTAAAAGAGGCTTAATGGCTTCTTCTGTTTAGCCATAATGAAGGGTGCATAATACATCCATTGGCATTAACCACGTATTTGTCTAATGACCCTAATTTCAGCCATTCACATCTTCCAGCATAATAATCTACTCCAGTTCATATTAGGGGCCCAATTCTGATCACACATAGGGTTTCCACCGGTGTAACTCCACTAACTGCACAAGAATTACAGCTGATTTACATGGTCCATTGTTTCATGACAGTGCTTTTAGCTATAAATGAGATTGTTGTCCTCTGCCCAGTGCTGAGTTGCCAGCCCCACGCCATGATTCCCTTTGCAGAAGCAGACTCACTTCTCTTCCATTCTCTTCTCCCTGTCACAGATTGAGGTGTTCCTACCCTGCCTTTGATTAAACTCACCACACGGGTGTAATTTGCGTTTTCATTCAGTCACCCTGGCTATTATTGGCAACCACACTGCTGCTCCTCTGTCCTCGAGCTCCCTTTATATAGCACTGCAGGGACAGTTGGGACTGGGGGGGGGGGGGGGGCATCTGGAAGTTAGTTACATGGGAAATAGCAGGCTCTAGTTTTGACTCATGCAAGGAGTGGGATGAGTGCCTGTCCACCCAGCAACTGGCACAGTAAAGGCCCAGGTTCCATGGTGTCTGGGGAGTTCACCTGCATCACTCCATGCTAACCTTGGGGGAGGCGGGCGGCCATGTGGCTCAGAGGGATCCTGGTCCCCTGTCCTGTTTTCCCAGCAGTGCTGGGCCCTTTCCTGATTGCTCACAAGTACAGCCTCTCCTTTCTGCTCCAGAACGCTGCTAGGCAGCCCTTTGCTTCAGGACCTGCTCTCTGCTGCGCTCTTGGTACCAGAGCACGTCACCGAGTAATATGTGGGTACTCTGCATCCCTCTGAACTGTATACGCCTCCACCCTTCCCTCTCTTTTTTGGTAAAGATTAACCTCATTCTCCCCTCCTTGTGCGTGTGTCTGCAACTACCAATTCTATCTCCTTCCTGTACCCCGACTTGCATGATCCATCACACACACAGCAGTGAATACGCTTGTCCTTAAGCTGCCGCTGTTGTTTCCGCTGTCTTCTTTTACGAATACAGTCCATACGCTGCTTTTCTCATCTCTGTTCATTTGACAAGTTCTAGTTTCAATAAAGCCATGCTGACTGGCATTAATTCTGTTCCCCACCAACACACACACACTTTAATTGCTAACAAATCAAGTCCCATGTCAACTATTCCATTATTTTGTACAGGATTGATGTCAGGCTGATAGGCCTGACCTGAGTCATCCCATTTACCCTTTTTTGATCACATCATTAGCTTTCCTACAGCCCTCTGTATTTTTCCCAGTGTTTTGAGAGTTAGTGAAAATCAACATTAATGGTCCAGAGAGCTCCTCACTCAGCCAGCAATTTTAAAACTCAGGTGGAAAATATTTCATCATCATATGACATGACGATATCATTTGGCTTTTTTTCCAAATAGAGAACTAAAATAGTTATTGAACATGTCTGCCTTTGCTGCATCATTGACAATTCTACCAGTTCCATTTAGTAACAGATCAGTACCATTGTTAGGAGTCTTTTTGTTCCTAATATGCTTTCAAAGGCTCCATCTTATTGTCTTTAACTCTGCTGGCCATAGATTTCTCCTTGAGTCCATTTGCGTCCAGTATAAATTTTCTACCATTCCGAGTTGCTAATTTATTTTCACTGTTATCAACCTCTCCTTTTTTCCATGTGGTTATCTGTAACACTTACATATTTGTTTATAGCTGCCTAGGTTTTTGACCAGTTGTCATGGTTTAGGGAGAGCAGTACTTTGACCTCTCAGGCAGCTAAATGGATGTCTATCTAAATGACATGCTCTGCTTCTGTACTTCTCTCAGCACGGAATCATGCAATTCATCTGACTTTCAGGTGGGTCTCCAGGTTACAATATCTCTGTTTACTAACCATGGTTCCTCAGCAGGTCCAACTGAATTTGGTGCCTGCTATAGACTCTCTTTTGGGATCTGTGACCAATAGGAAAAAATCAGTGACTCTGAACTATAGCTTTAAAACAAAGTTGTGTACAGTGTTGTAACTGTGTTGGTCCCAGAATATTAGAGGGACAAGGTGGGTGAGGTAAAGTATTTTATGGGACCAACGCCTGTTGGTCAGAGAGACAAGCTTTCAAGCCCTTCTCCTTCCCTAACGGTTACCAGCCATCCTGCTAATCAGAGCATGATGCGGGTAAAGCTTCAAAAGAATTGTTACTTAAACACTAGTTTACAGGTTACAGTGACTGGGCCAGCTACAGCAATTGACAGTACATGCAAAAGCTACCGGAGACTGAATTAACATTTTGCACCCATGAAACAGATAGCATGGCAATGGTAGCTAGATAGTCAAATAGCTACCATATTCATAAAAAACAATACAAACTGTTGACTATGTTCTTCAAAACACCAAAGCTTTTGTTCACAATTGTGGGAGGTGGCTTTTTGAACATCAGGTAAAATGTTTGTACATCATTTCCAATTATCATTCACATTTTTCTGAGTAAATTCTTTGTCCCAGTTGACTTGGCTCTTAATTGTTTTCAGTTTTGTGTTATTGGCCCCTTTCAAGCACCAAGTATATATATTACCGGTTTGGACTCTATTCTGTTTGCACATTGTATCGTAGTCATGTATAGTTGTAGTCATGTATAGTTCTGACCTCCAAAGGCATCATCTCTCACAGGCCTGGTGAGAGGAGGGAACCATCAGTGGGTTCCATGAGGTCAGGAATGGCCTTTGACGTGTTGGAATCTCATGGGCCCAGGTGAACTTCAAGTCCATAAAGTCAGTAGAGGTGCAGGAGGTGACCAGCCTTTCTTGACTGACCTCTCGCATGGCAGGATGCCACAGAGAAAGCAGAAGCTGCAGAGGTGTTGGCCATTGGCTGGTTGCTGGGAGAGGCGTAAGCTTTGCATGCTAAAATGAGGGGAGGCAACTGGCCCAGCTCTGATCCCCCTATCAGGGCTGGAGCATGGTATTTCCTGACTGAGATGTGGGCAGGACAAAACAAAATGCCCAGGCTGTCCACAGTACAAAGACATTTGCCTGGCGTTGAGCCTTCTCCCCTTCAGAGAGGTGGCTCTGGGCCGTATCAACCTACATGGTTTGGGACTGCAGGGGGCACAGGAAATTCAATGGTCGAGGCTGTCAAAGTTGTCATGGCTCGAAGTCTCATCCTCCTTTCTTAGCAGGGTTCAGAGGGGTGGTTGTCAGTTTTAATGCACATATTGGTAAAAGGATCCAGGCCAGCTGGAGGCTTTACCCAAGTTAGCTCATCTGTAATGTCATCATTAAGGTGGCACCGAGCAGCCTCTGTGCCTGCCACTAGGTGTCAGATGTCAGTAGCATAGTTAGTAGCTGACTGACACCATACCCTAGGGTCTGGGCACAGCCTCTGCGGTACATGTGCAATTCAGGTCACCAAAGATCATCGACATGGCAAGGAAATTCTTTAAACCTGTTCAAGAGGGGACTGGACTTTTCGAGGAGTGGGAGGCCCAGGCCAGACCTCCCTGATGAGCAAGCTGATGCTAAGCCCTGCCTTGATCTTGCTGGTGAAAAATGTCTGAAGGTTCAGGAGAAACAGGAGACAGCTCTGGCTTAGGAACCCAGGGAACTTTCCCCAGTTACCACTGAACCTGTTGGGTAATAGGTCTGGGTTGCAGCTGTTCTACCACCAGCATCCTGTGAACTGCTGTGGAAGTGCCAGAGATTAGTGAGGCAGACACACTGCTCCACCACCTCCCACCTCCCAGCCCAAGCTGCTGCCTAGAAGCATTTTGACAATAGCGCAAGAGCTGTAGGTCAACCAGTCTTCACACCACCAGTCTGACTCTCTTTTGCTGGCCACTTGCCCATTTTCTTCTGAGGTGGCAGTTTTTAACTTTTGACAAATGGGTCCTGGGATTCCCCATATCCAGGATTAGCTGCTGTCCTTAAAATCATCTCATTAAAGGTACATGTAGCTGCTATTAATACCTTTCTCCCTCTGGTAGAGAACTGTTCAAATTTTCCCAATCCCACAACAGTGGGGCTCTTAAAAGGCATCACTGGAACATTTCAGCCAATATCAACATCTATGCCTACCTGGGACTGACCCTAGGGCTATCAGCGCCTGTGAACCTGCCATCTGAACCCTTGGCCTCCTGCTCCCTCTTGCACTTATCAGTGAACGTGGCCGTTCTGCCAGGGATAAACTCAGCCAAGTGAGCGGGTGAACTCAGACCCCTTCTGGCAGAGCCGCCTTATACCATCTTCCACAAAGACAAGGGATCGCTGAGCTCACACCCCAACTTTATTCCCAAGGTTCCTCTAGATTTTCACCAACATCAGACAATGCACCTTCTTGTATTTTACCCCAAACTGCACAACACTAGAGAGGACAGAAAACGCCACTCTCGGGATATTCACAGCTCTCTGGTCTTTTATCTAGACAGGTCAAAGCCCTTTGGAAAGTGCCCGCGGCTGTTTGTTTCCTTTGCTGAGTGGATGAAAGGAGAAGTGATTTCTTCCCACAGGCTCTCCATGAGGATTTCCACCTGCATGTTCTTATGCTGTCGGCCAGTGGACGTTCCGCCGCCTGGTTCCTCCGTTCTGCAGTGCTCAAGCTGTCTCAGTGGCCTAGCAACAAGGACTCCTGCTCTCGGAGATCTGTGGAGGACGACTTGGAGCTCTGCCCGCTCCTTTACCAGCCACTAGGCTCCGATGCAGGGGTTGGCTTTTTTCATTAAGTTTAAAGCCTCACTTTGCAGTGGAAGGCTCCAGCCAGAGGTTCCTGTCCTGAACCCCCAGCTTCAGGGCTTGACAGTATTACTGCTTTTGAGGAGGAGGAAACCAGAGCCCTCTGCTGGGCAGAGAACACATAGCAGGGCTAGCCTTCCATTTACACATGCTACTAGCAGAGAAGCAGCTAGGTGAGCACCCTGGCGCTGCAAAGAAGTCAGTTCCACTCAGTGCATTATGAAGCTTTTGCTAGTTCAACCTGAAAATACCAGTGTCCTCTGAGCAGCAGCTCCAGAGCAGCAGGGGGCAGTAGCCCTTCAAGCAGGGGTCCTGGGCTGCTCCCCAGAGGTCATGAAGTATTTACATAGAAGTGTGGGTAGATGCAGGGTGCATGTTGGGTGGATGCATGTGTGTGTGTTTGGAAGTATGGGTCCATGTGCAAAGAGTGTGAGTGGAGGGTGTATCTAGGGGAGATGTGAGAGGGGGTTTGTGTATGCAAGTGTGGAAGGGATGTTATTCACACCTCCCGTGGTTGTTTGCAGTTCACCGAGCGGAGAGTGTTCTGTTGACAAGGACTGGGTGTGTGCCAGCGGGCTGTCACTTGGGCAAGGTATGTGTACGCCGAGACTCTGTCACCTCTGGGCTAGATCAACAGCCCATCATCATCGAACTTCGCCATGGTCAGCGCCATGCAGACCAGCACTGGCACATAGCTGAAGATGTCGGCGATTCAACCCTGCAGAATGATTTTAAAATCGAATCACGTCTCAGAGTTTTCCATGAAGGGAGTGGTGGGGGAGATCCAACCAGCCGTCACCCCTTAGCCTGTGACTGTACCACCCCCTCAAGCCAGACAACACCAACCTCACTCTTTCTGATAGGGGTGTCAGGTCCTTGTGTCCTGCTCAGAGCAGCCTTGATTCCCCTGCTTCCCCAATTTGGTTCATCCCTGCTGCAAAAGCAGCCCTTGCCTTGCCTTCAGCGCTCCATTCCACAGAGGGTTTCTGTGCCTGTCACGTGATTTCTAGGGCACGGCCATCACACTCAGCAGCCTGTCACATGTCTAGCAGCTAATCTGCAGCCCTGCACGTTGGGAACATTGTGTTTATACAGGCACAGGCTTCTGCACCTCATCCTGCAGGGCTCACTCTTGTCATGCCCAGAGCAGAGGCAGAGTCCAGGGCCTGGAGCTGGATGGGCCCCCCTGGGGCAGGACTGACTTGCTCTCTGTCCCCGGCCTGGGCATTTCTCCATCTTTATCGGATCTGAGACGTGGTGCTGAAGTTAGGCTGAGCAGAGCTGAAAACAGCACTTGGGGTGGTGGCATCACCCAGAGTTACCATAAATGGATGGGCCCAATACTGTAGTATCTAGGCAGCTGCTTGCAAGTATAAATATGAGGACACACCCCAGACCTACCCACTGAATTTTCTGGTCTCATATCAGTGTCCAGTACCTGGAAGGCTCCTTTAATTGCCATCGATTTAACTGGGCACAGAATTCAGATCTAGGTTTCAAAGCGGGTGGGACTTTGCCTGGGGAGCGAGGAATCGGTGTGCAA
Source organism: Dermatemys mawii (assembly GCA_007922305.1). Classification (NCBI taxonomy): domain Eukaryota; kingdom Metazoa; phylum Chordata; order Testudines; family Dermatemydidae; genus Dermatemys; species Dermatemys mawii. The sequence continues at coordinate 3,818,271 of ML677373.1, forward strand.
CGTGAATCAGGCTCTGGGTTTGGAGCCTGAGTGTGGTTTTGGCTGGGGCTCATTGCTAACAGTACCCTCTGCATGACAGCAGTTCTGGGCCTGCCCAGATCCAGCTGGAAGCATCCAACTCAGGCATGTAAAGGAAAACGCTGCTCACTGTCTGGCAGCACCCAAGAAAATGAACAGGGCATCGGGGGACCTATGCTGGGTAGCGTGCTGTGAGGACTATTTGGTTCTAGGTCACTTGTTTGTTTGTCCCCAGCTTTCTCCAGTGACTCACCAACCATCCCAGAATGATCTCCAGGCAGGCAGACAGGGCACAGCGTGACCAGGCCCTACACCAGGTGCACCCCTCATGGGGCAGAGCAGACAGGTGGCAGAAACCTTTGCTGAGCCCGACATTCCTAGGAAGGCTGCTCAGAAAGGCTGTCATTGTGCCTGAACATATGTGGGGGGAGAGTGGTTATTTCACTTCACCCACCTTCTTTATTGCGAAGAGCTGCGAGCCATGGCTGAGGCACACAGGCACCTGATTTTCTTGTGCTCTTTGAACACTGCAATTGAGTTAGTCTCTCCAAGACACCCTCCTATCAAAGGCCAAAGCTCTCAGCGGGTGGGGAGTGGACACAGTATTCCAGATGAGGCCTCACCAATGCCGAACAGAGGGGAATGATCACATCCCTCGATCTGCTGGTAACGCTCCTACTTATACAGCCTAAAATGCTGTTAACCTTCTTGGCAACAAGGGCACACTGTTGACTCATACCCAGCTTCTCATCCACTGTAACCCCTAGGTCCTTTTCTGCAGAACTGCTGCCTAGCCATTCGGTCCCTGGTCTGTAGCAGTGCATGGGATTCTTCCTTCCTAAGTGCAGGACTCTGCACTTGTCCTTGCTGAACCTCATCAGATTTCTTTTGGCCTAATCCTCTAATCTGACTAGCTCTGCCCTCCAACATATTTAACTACTTCTCCCAGTTTAGTGTCATCTGCAAACTTGCTGAGGTTGCAATCCAGGCCATCCTCCAGATCATTAATGAAGATATTGAACAAAACCTGTACAAAGCTATGTATCTGTAGTTCAGTTGTAGTTACACCTGACTAACGCCCACTAGACAAGATGCTGTCAGTCTGGATCGCTTTTTGGGAAGGGCTTATTCAGGGCAATGAGCCATTATGGAAAACAATAGGCCTTAGGACGGGGGTGAGCAAACTACGACCCATGGGCCACATCCAACCCACAGGCCCTTCCTGCCCGGCCCCTGAACTCCTGGTCAGGG
>ML677373.1:3819549-4012560 GCA_007922305.1 Dermatemys mawii
GGGTTGGGTAAGGGGCAGGCTGTTGGATGAGGCAGAGGTTCTGGGTGGGGCAGTCAGGGGATGGGAAATGGTGGGGTTGGATAGGAGTGGGAGTCCCAGGGGTGGATAGGGGTCGGGGCAGTCAGGGGCTGGGGAGCAGGGGCGGGGGTGGGTGGGATTATAGGGGGGAAGCTAGGGTGAGGAGTGTCTCGAGAGGGGGTGGTCAGGAGACAAGGAGCAGTGAGGGTTAGATAGGTCAAGGATTCTGAGGTGGGGGGCATTAGGGAGCAGGAAGTGGGAAGGGGTTGGATAGGGTTTTTTTGGGGAGGCACCACCTTCCCTACCCGGCCCTCCATACAATTTTGCAATCCTGATATGGCCCTCGGGCCAAAAAGTTTGTCCACCCCTGCCTTAGGAGAAGCTTATCCCACAGCTGATGAGCCTTCCTGAGAATACTCCAGATAGCCTGTAAGTAATGGCTGCTATGATTCTACAAGGGCATATGACCAGGACACATGAGTCTGGACTCCATCTTGGGATAACAGTATTTTTCCACAACCTGGTCTGGGAATCAATTTTTGAAATAAAGGGCTTCTGCCATATGCTAAAGTTATATAAGGCATATGCCATATGCTAAAGTTATATAAGGCACGGAGTGACATCATCTGTGGTGCTTCACTCCCCACACAAGAAGACACTTGGAAACACTGAAGAACAAAGACTGAACTGGGAGAAGTGCTGTACTCAGGCTAAAGGGATTTATAGCTTGTGTATGAGAGACCTGGAGCTTCCAAGCTGTAAAGTAAGTTCAGCTTGTCCCATAAGAATCTGCATCCCATCTGTCTAATCAACCAGGGAGAATTTGCTAATTCATATCCTATCTTTCTAGTATCTTAGACTTAGTTTGTGTTTTGTTTATTTACTAGGTAATCTGCTTTGATCTGTTTGCTATCACTTATAATCACTTAAAATCTATCTTCTGTAGTTAAACACTTATTTTATGTTTTAATTCAAAGCAGTGAGCTTTGACTGGAGTGCCTGGGAAAATCTTTGCTTGGTTACCACAAGTGTGCCTTGTTCTCTTCATATTGAGGGAGAGGCAGACCATGTATTAACCCCATACATTGGCCATATTTGACCAGGGCAGGACGGTACTGCTCTGGGGTCCTAGATGGGAAGCTGATGGTTAGAGATCCTGCATGTAACTGCAGCTGAGTGAGTCCCTTCTTGTGTGAAGGCTGGTGAAAGTGCAGGCTGGAGGGCTTTGCAGCTTGTCACTGCAGAGAGTGTGAGAGGGAGCCCAGGCTGGTGGGCCATCGGGCTTAGTGGTACTCCAGTTCCAGGTGGCACCCTGGGGGGAACCTGTCACAAACTGAACACTGAATTCAGTGGTTGTCCTTGTCCCAGCTGAGCAAAATGAAGCAGCAATCTGAGAGCAGAGAGAGTGACAAGACAAGAGGGTATTTAATAATGAAGGTGTTGTTGGTAACATAGCTGAGGAAACGTGTCTTTACAAGTTTTAAGTTGACAGCATCTTAAACTTAAAGCATTCCTTTAAATAAGGAAATACATTTGTTGAGAGGAGAAAACTATCTGGAAAGCCCTGTACATTTAGGCAGTGCAGCAGCTAAACTACTCTGGATTCAAGTGCTCTTAAAATTCACCATGGAATGGTTTCTAAAATCTCTCACTTATAAAAAAGGAAATTATTTTAGCAAATTGCAACTTGTGATTGTTCTAGCTACCAGTGTCTGGTGAACATTTGTACAATAGAAAAGTGGTGCTTTAAATAGTGACTTAAAAAAGCTACTAACGTTCTTTATACAACATGCAACAACATAATACCTCATCAGCTGAGGCCAAAGAGGGCTGCAGAGACTCCTCCTCGGGCTCCCACAAATCATCAGCAAGTCGCCCACAAGGGAGTGCTCCCCCACAGTCCCTATGCACTGGGCTCATCCCCAAATGACTGCATGGCCAGTGTGCTGCCCTTCCAGTAACACAAATATTAAATACACGCAGGCTGTAAAATATTTTAACAATCTTTGTCAGCAACAATATTTCCTTTTGCAAAACAGCTGACAGGTAATTCCTAAAAAAGTAGATGCATCCCTAGAACAGTAGACATCAGATTCTTTGGTGGAAGCCAAATGGTGACGAGATGGCCCTTTCTCACCGGGGAGCCCGGTGAACAATATTGCACCGTGATTCAGAGGAGAAAGGCAGGTGTCTTCCTACCACAGCCAGAGCTGCAGCAAAGCATCTGTCTTTGATGACCTGGGAAGAACAAGCTCCTCTAGCCTTGTGGATTCACAGCTGTTCTCCAGATGACCTTGTTCTGAGCTGAGCAACTGTGGGGGGCAGCAGTAAACTCCAAAAAGGGAAGGAGAGAGGGATGGCAGGGAGGAGAGATGGCATAGGGATCACAGACTGCACAAGCAGATGGCCACACAAACTCCAGCCATAATTAAGGACCTGTTTTGACCCATTCCATTTCTTGGGAAATACACAGGAGGGGCGATTTATTGCAACTGAATTTCTGTGGCTCTCCCCCACCCTTAGGATTCCCTGCAAGTTCAGGGTTGAGGATAGGTTCATTCTCAGGTTTCGTATACTGTGGAGAAAAGCCCAAGAGATCCCCTCCAGAGCTTCCCGATTCAGCATGCAACTTGTCCCCTGCTGGAGACACATTTATACCACACCAATTATTTATACCACACCAGTAGGAAACCGACAGTTCCCTCAGTGCATCTGGTTATTTCAGTACCTCCATGAGCAAGCTGAGCCGCCAGAGTCAGGTATTAGGACATCTGTGGTTTGGGCTGCTTTGAGGTTAAATTATACAATGTAACTGTGCAGCATGGAACACGCCTTGGCTTTCACCCACTAAAAGTGACCATCTGAGATGTGCTCCCATGAGTTCTGGCACATCTCTGGCATGGCACAACTCACCACCCTTGACTGCCTAGCAGCTCTCTGTGCTATGGGGACTTGGCTTCACAACCATTTTCGATCAATGACTAATTGGAATGGAGACCGAAAGCAGAGCAAGGTGGACCTGGCTGTACAGTGCAGGGGGGTTTGTCACGGTGGTGGGCAGAGAGCATGGCACTAGCTGCTCACGATACTTCTGACCAAACTGGGCCTTTCTCCAGGGCTAAGATGTGCCGTGCAGTATTTCTGAAAGGAGATGAGGTGGCTTTTGGTAGCAATGCCTTGGACCCTGTTTTGGATGCTTTCATGCTTCCGTCCAGGTGAGGTCTCTTTTCCACACAATATGTCACGAGCTACTCAAGTTCTCACGTGAATGGCTGCTAAAACTGAAAAAGCATCAAAACTTGAGAAAAATGTTTTAGAGAAGTCGCATTTTTAAAAGGCATCAATAGCCACGTAGGTGTGAAAAATGAAGGGTCAGCGTCGTTGTGAGGACAATTCCCAGTCACTGATAAAGGATAGGAATTATGTACTGGGAAAAATACTCCAATTTCCCCTGACTGGTTGGCACATTAGCGCTTTGGGTCAGGACTCAGTTCCTGTGGGTTCTGTTGTTTAATGAAAGGGCTCGTGGTTGGCTGCTTTTGCTGTACATCCCCATCTGTATTGCCACCGCCTTTCACCACTGCTGTAAGTGAAGGTCCATGGTGGTGTTTAAGCCGAGATCAGTGACGTCTAGGAAATCTATATTGAAGAGGCTGGGCCCGGTGGTGGTGAAAGAGCCAAACCCAGTGGCTGAGCTAGGTGGGGTGAGATCCAGCCATTCCATTGTTTCCCAGGGCGATTCAGTGAAACTCATTTGTAAACCGGAGCCTTCAGCAGAGGAGGGTGACAGCTGGGTTTCCATGGGCGAGAGAGGAATCTCCTGGGATGTCAGAAGTTCATCTGCAACTTTGCTGGAAAACCCATCGATTAGACCTTCGAAGTGAGACTCCTCACCGCCCATTTTCAGGACAGGGATCTCACTGACCTTTCCCAGGGGACTCTGGGAATTTAATAAGACTTCAAGGTGAGTGTCATTGCTGCCAGGGCAGTGGTCAAATGAGAGTTGGGCTGAGGAAACATGTTCAAATGAAGCAGAGGCCTTTGGAAGTGAAGCGCTGGTGTTTCCTGAAGACACCGTTATCTGAGGTACTTTTTGGAGGCAGGAACGATCTTCTTTGGCAATGGCTGGCATTTCTGTTTGCAAAAGGAAATGGAGAGATCAGACCCACGGCATATAACAGCCTTAACCATCTGCACTGGCCACATGCTTTGACTACCTGCTTTCCCTCAGGGCTGACGCCACCGTTCTGCTCCACTCAGGGTCCCCCAGCCGTATCAGTGCAGAAACGGACATCTTCCAACAAGACCTCCTTCCTCCCTGCACCTCCTTCCCCACCCCTCACTTCACATCTGTCCACCAGCTCCCTTTTCTCCAGCTTATCAAACACAACTACCTGTCTTCAGTTGCAAAGTCCTTCCTGGCTTGGCCCTGTACTACTTATCCTCCTATCTGTAGTCATGCTGCTGCCAAGGATGCCAGCCTGCATTGCCCAAGAGTTTGATTTTCCAATACGTGCCTTTGTGCTGTCCCACTCGCTGCCCCTGTGCATGGGAGGAGCTCCCCAGAGACATCTGAAAACCCATCACACTCTCCTCTTGCAACTGCCCCCTTGCAACAACTCTCTGCTGAGAGATCTAGTTAGTGCTCGGCTGTGTGCAGAGAGACAGTGTGCTAAGACTGCTGCTGCTGACATCGATCAGGGTGGTCTCAGCGGTGAAAGGAGAGGCAGCCCAGGGTATGTGGGAGAAAGTGCGGCACTGGATGGATGGCCCATGCATTGCCTAGACATGGCTGTGGGGAATGGGCACCGTGTGACTTGAAAGCCATAGGTGGTTCACTACTCTGTGTCAGTAATGTCTGCTAGGCCTGACAGAGTCATTGCAACCAGCGCATGGCTGGCATAGTATTTCTCTCTAAAGACTGTACTATGAAGTATCCAATGACAGTCTATATTCTACCGGTCAGCATGAGCCTCATGAGATGTCTGTACAGGTCTTCTTCAAGAAGTTGTACATACGTGCTAAAAATAGGTTTACACTAGGTAACCAGGCAGGGCTCATAACCAAGGTTCCCCCAGACAAATTAATGTTGCATTACCTGGCTACATAGGTCTTATGTGTAAAGCAAGCCTAAGTCAATGGGAATTACATCTGCATCTGAGGCATGGTGCTGAGGCAAACAGGATGAACATGTTAAGAGGCTAAGAAAGCTGCATGGCTTCAGTTCCCTGGAGAAGAAACAGCAGAGGAGGAGATCTTTATCTGGGGGCACACGTCCAAAGGCTACGTTGCCAAGGCTTACTGGACTGTAAGAAGGGTTTTCCCTTTAGTTGAGCAAAAAGGACAGCACTGTTTGTACCCATGAAGGCTGGATGCTGGCCCTGGTGGCTGGTGATGCTGTGAGGTTGTTTTAGGTAAGCTGCTTATCTGAGACCAAGATTTTTGCCTGCTAAAGTTATGTTTGTCTCTTAGAAGTGTGTTACACTCTGTTTCATTTGTAACCATTTCTGTTTTCATTATCCTCCTTTATATCATTGAAATCTCTATCTTAATAAACTTCCCTTGGTTAGATCATATGAAGATCTCTGGGCTGTAATATTAAGCAAAGTGTGAATTATTAGCAAACTTGATATAATTTCTGTGAGTGGCCAAAGGCAGGGGCTGGGTGCTCCAGGGACATGCTTTGCCAGGGCACTCAGGAACTGCAGAGCACCCAGTGTTATCTGTAAGGCAAAGTAAGGGCTGACAGAGCCCCGGGAAGTTTGTATGGGGTGACGCCACTTAACACCAGCAAATCTCTCTCTAGCTAGAGCAGAGGGATCACACAGTGACTAACAGCTCCAGGCCCCCTGAGAAAGTGTCACAGTATTATTGTTCTCCGTGGGGAATGGGCACAGACAGAGCTTTGTAGGGAATGGGTGCAGGAGGTGCTCTCTCTCTAGGGAATGGACGTGTGTGCGGGTGGTGCGCTCTCCAGGGAACAGGTGCAGGTATTTCTCTCTCTCCAGGGTACAGGCACAGGTGTTTTTCTCTCTCTCTCTCTAGGGAACAGGCACAGGCGTTGCTCTCTCTCTCTAGGGAACAGGTATGGCTGATAACCACAGGACAAGCTCTCCACAGGAAAGTGGTTACAGTAATGCACATGGGGATTTGTTAAAAGCAAAGCTCCTTGCAGTGCTGGACATGAGCAGGGCACCTCTGGAGCACTGCTCCACTTGTGTCATGGAAAACAAAGCTTTAAAACCAGCCTCAACCATTCCTTCCTCAGGGAAAACCAGTGCAAGACGGCAGCATCAAAGAGGGCTGCTCCAATGGGGCTCTCATGGTCCCATGTTCGTCACCATGGCGCTGAGCATGCTTTTCCAGCAAGGGCACTGTGTGTAAGGAATCAAATCTCTGCCTACCTCCACTCTCAATCAGCACATCCAGGAGCTCGTCCATTTGCTGACTTCGAGTCATCTGCTGCAGCAAAACACCACAAGAGGAGAGCAGGGGGTTAGAAGCGGTTTCTCAGGCCAAGGGCCAAAGCACAAGATGCAGCTTTGCTAGTCCTAGAGTGCTGGAAAGGTGAGATCCCATGCTATGCTGAAGACTACGCTGGAACCCCAACGTGTGACCGGGATTGGCCTCCAGAGACGGGGAAGACAAAGGGGATCCCTGGGACCAAGAGGCCTCTCCATGCAGTGTGGATGTGCTCACTTCCTGATTTCCTAATTTGCTGTGGCTAGTGAGCAATGAGCTGCTTGCTGTCCCAGGTAGAACTGAGCTCATCGGCTCCATGGTCACTGCACAGCCACCTATTACAACCATTTAAATCAGCCTCTGCTTTGCAGCTGGGCTTCAGGAGCCTGAGGACCAAGTTGGGTGCACACAGCCTCCTTGGGACTCCTGTGCCCAGCACAGCCAGTGCTCTCCCCAGCAAGATGCCTCTCCATGACTTCATCCCTCTGCTGTCCAGCCCGAGCCTTGCTGATGAAATGCACTTTCCCTGTTGTTTCCTTTGACTTAAATGCAAAACGACTCCTCGTCCCCCATCCATTATGTGCCAATATTTAGTGCTATCCACGGGCCCACGTGGGATGAGTTTGGTGGTTTCAGTCAAGTTACCAATGGAACAACTAGCCACCATCACAGCTGGCACTAAGTGGCACCCTGTTTGCGTCCTCATGATATGCCAGGGATGAAACAGACTACGGAGACTGAGCTAACCCTTCCACCTCAGGCACACGGCTGCAGCACTCTGGCAGGAGGCAAAGAAGGCCAAGCTTGTATTTGCTCTAACTACAGGGCTAAGATTTTCCAGTGACTAGTGATTTGGTGTGCCCAAATTGGGACACTTCAAAGGGGCCAAGTTTCCAAACAGTGTTGAGCAACCTCCCACCCCGAGCTCACGTCCACTTGAGGTGTTTCAGCTTGGCCATCAAAAACTGGAGCGTCCGTTATCACTAGCCCCTTCTGCCCTGCTTGACCAGGGCATCAATCTACAGGGCTGTCAGCCTAGCACCTTTCACCAGCACAGTATTCAAATAAAATCAAGTCTGATGCTTTTCGGTCACATTGAGACAATTGTTAGCAGCTAACGCCTGGGTGCACAACAGGGATTAGGCAGCTAAGGCCCAGTTTCCGAACCACTGCGATGCACAAAACTCCAGCTGCTCCCATAGGTGCCTAGGGTTACTCAGAGCCTAACAGTTTGCAGTTCCCTTGTGCCTGTGTTCCTGCCACTGGGCATGTGCACACGCCCCCCCGTGAGCATCCGGGTGCTGATCTTCCACCTACGTCCCAGAGCAAATTCACGAACTGGGGGAAGAGAGGTGTTTGGCTGCCTAAGTCACATTCAGGGCCCAATCTGACAGGTATGCTCAAGGGCTGCCCACCTCTACCGGTCGGGCCCTCAGGTGAGTTCACACAAGAGGGACTCCTTCAGATAGCAGTAGGATGACCAGATATCCTGATTTTAGGGTCTTTTTCCTGCATAGCCTCCTATTACTCCCCACCCCATCCTGATTTTTCACATTTGATGTCTGGTCACCCTAGTGGGGAACCTAGACATTGAACCAGGGTGGGGCAAGCTTTCCACATCCCTGATAAGGCCCCTAACCATTAACTAACAGTTCTGCGGTGATCAGTGTTCTCCTTCCCTCTGGGATTCTTGCTGACAGCACAGGCAACTCTTGCCAAGAGAGTGTTTGCACCTACCTCTGACCATGCACCACTGTCACTGGCCTCTCCCATTGGCTAGCTCATGCCTAGTGTGCAAACTTTTGTGGATTGCAGTCTAAGGCACCTCGCTCTCCCCATTCAATGGACAGGGAGCCCGGGCACCCAACTCGGGCTTTGTGGATCACAGTGATCTTCTAGGCACCTCATGCCTTTTGTGCACTTAGGCCTAAAGCTATTCAATTCAAGCTATTTCTAATACACATCAAATGTGCCTGCCTCACTCACAGACCAGGCGATGTGCTGTAATCGCAACAGCCACTAGTTCCATAAAACTCGATCAAAACAGAACAAGATCAAAATGGCAAAACCTATTCCTGTAGAAAATAAAAACCATGCAGTTACCTGCTTCACTGCATCCGCATAGGATGGAGGCTGCTTTACCTCTGAGAGGGCTGGGCTTGACTTACAAAAACTTGGGGATGGAATAGAAAACTTTTGACCTGACTGCGTAGCCATCTGCGTGGGGGAAATATAGGGAAATGTAATCAATCCACAGGCAAAAAGTTATGCTCCTCTCTGCCTTTCTTTCTACCTTTATTTGGGGCCCAAGCCACCTCTCAGCCCGGTGTAAACCAGAAGTTACTCCACTGGAGTCAATGGTATTACACCAGGGCCAAACCAGACTAAGTGACGGGAAAATCAAGCCTGTGAGGAGGGCAGATGGATTCAGGAGACTAGTTATGAGTTCCCCAAGCTATGAGGAAACTATTCAGGTCTGTCTGTGTGCACAGTTCCTATGCATTTTAACATAAGGTGACCCTGAGCAATTTGTCTTTCAGCTCCCGTATTCAGCTCAACTTTGAACATGCCTACACCAGTACAAGAGGAAGAGCAAAAACAGGCAAAATAATATGCTGGTGAAAAATATTGGCCAAACATAGACAGCAAGGTCCCAAAGATGCCCTGTTACTAGTGCGTGAACCCGCCACCCCTGACCTTATTTCTCCTCTCAGACTATACCCTGGCTGATCCTGACGAGGTCTTATGCTAATTAGTGCAATGCTTGTTTTTTGACACCCAACCCAAATTCCATTGTGACTTAGCTGTGTGAATCATTGGACAGTGTGCCAGCTAAGTGATGCAGTAGCCCCACCACTCATCTCTACTGCCCCTTGTCATAGGGTCTCTAGAGGCACAGTGGGTCAATACTCTGGACCTTCTCTGAAGATCTGGTTTACACAGGTTAGGGCATCCTTGTAAAACTGTCATACTTGACCCCTCCCACCCCAGCCTGAAATCTCCTGCCCTTCACTTCTGATGATCATGGAAAAATTGATTCTGTTTTAAATGTCCCAATTACTCGCCCTAAGTAAGGGGTGAGAATACTGTGAGGCTGGATTAAGCCATGAGGGTATGGGCTACACAGGTCTTAGCCAGCAGTCTTTCTAATCCCATCCATTTCACTATGTCAGAAAACAGACACAGAGCATTTACAGAACCGCTGGTATCTTCTGCTTAGAAGGGGCTCACGCACTGGCCTAGCAGGAATCTTGCAACTCAAAGTTGAGTTTCTTGGCAGAGGTTCAGAGGGAAACTTTCTAGAACACCTGCTCATTTTGTACTGGGTTCTTGCCAATGAATGTGATTGGGTAGCACTCTGCGGCCTGTTATGCAGCAGGCCAGACAACATCAGAATAGTCCCTTCCGGCCTTAAAGTCTATGAATCTGTGAAAAGATTAGCTACCAACCCCCTCCCTGCAGATAACAAATTCCTTTCCCTTTCCTTCTACTTCGCTCTGCCCCTGCTGGCTGGCCCTGTCTCCCCTGTTCCCATGCTGTTATCATGGCAAGGCACAGCATGACCGTGGCAGGCAGTGTTATTTCTGGGAGTGTTGATTAGTGTGGGAGTGCTGCACACATATCCCAGCAGCAGCAGCTGGAGCCCCTTCTTCACCAGGATTCTCAGTGACCCATCAACACCCGGACTGGGAACTCAGAGGAATGGCTCAGATCCGTGTCACAGAGAGCCCAGCTCATTAGTGCTGCTCTGTCATGCACACCCTTCTCAGGTGAGGACCCCTGCACCGGTGTGACATCCCAGCTGGAGATCTGAGAGGCAGCCCCAGCTGGGAACGATTCACGCCAAGCAGAGATAGGCTCAGAACATTCCCAATGGTCCCGCTCACATCAGGGCAAAGGAGGGGGCTGCTGTGGAACAGGGAGCTGGGAAGACAGAACAGCTGCCCTGGTTACGTTGTTTATAGGTGGGCCTGGGTTATGGGGTCTGCTTTTTAGCCACGTGAAGAGAATGTGGCCAGAGACTGGAACTACAGCAGTAGGGTGTGGTGCTCCCCCCGGCACTCAAGTCTCTCTCCACCTGCCCTGCCAAATGGTGTCAATTGGAAATTTTGGGCTTGCAAATGTTCCATGCTCCCAAACACTGACATCTGCACATGCAATTCAGGAGAGTCAAATACTCCTAATTCACTCACACAGCTGGGCAGGCAGAACTGACTGATTGCAAACACAGGAGGCCCTAAAATATAGGCGATGAGCAGAGACCACTTTGGAAATTAAAATGGTGACACTGCGCCCCTGCTCCATGACCCTGCTCCTCCCCAGGGTACAACCCAGCTCCCTATGCTGTCCCCCTGCTGCTCCCTATAGTACAATCCTGTGTGATGGAGCTACAAAGAAGAGGACTACAACTCCCATCAGCTCACTCCCCACGGCAGATCCCCTCCCCCAGGCCAGGTAAGGGGACAGAGCTGTGTGTGGAACAGGCTGTGACTGTTGGACATCACAGCTGGGTGCAGGGCTAAGTGGGCCTTATATGGAGCGACAGCAGCTGGGCAGGGAGCAATGCAGAGTGGCCCAATGAGAGACACTAACTAAGCCTGGCTCTGTAACCCCCAGATGCTTATTTGCTGGAATAGAGACTGGGCTGGAAAGGGCACCCTAGGCACGAGGCTTGAAAAGTCTCACTCATGCACCATTGTTGCTCAGTTCAAACAGTAACACTTTAAGCCTCTGTACCTGGGTATTTGCAACCTCACCCCTTCCCTGCCAGTCTAGTAAAACCCTCTCCCTTAGCCATGTGCCTGAGTGGGTATGGGACCCTCCAATGCTGCGCTACAAGCTGGCAGGCTACTGGCACTCTAAGAGTTTTGGGTACAGAGGAACACCAAAAATTACACCTGCTCCCTGGCTGCAACTGTTGCTCTCCACCGTGCAACTCAGCTCCCTGTGACACTCCACAATACTGCCCCGAACCTGTTGCCTGACACCTCCTATATTACTCCACTCCCACTGCCTGTGTCACCCCCTCCGGTACCCATCTCCCACTGCTTGCGCCACCACCAAAATTAATGCCTCTGCCTGCACCCTGTGTCACCCAGTACAGTCTCCTGCACCCTTTGCAACCTGATAGTTTCTCTCTCCCACTGCCTGTCACTCCCAGTGTCCTGCTCTCAGAGTCATCTCCGAGAGTACCCTGCTTCCTTGCCTGTCACCCCAGCATTCCCCCTCCCCCTGCCTACGTCACCCCCCCCACAGTGCCCTCTCCACCCTGCCTGTCACTCCCAAAGTGCCCTGTCCCTGGCTAAGTCATGCCCACAGCACACCTTCACCCTGCTTGTGCTATCGCCCCTCCTCGGCTGTGTCACCCCCACAACTTCCCCCTTCCCTGCCTGTCACCCCCGCAGGGGGTAGCATGTAATGGAGGTTGGGGGAGGTTAAGTCTCCCCAAACCTCCACTAATGCTTCCTGCCATGGCCCTGGGGCCAGGACACAGCAGGGCTCAGAGCTCTTCTGGCTGGCCAGGGCTTGGGTGGCTCAGGCAGAGCGCTCAGGGCAGTTTGGGCATTTGGTCAGACGTGGGGTGGCTCGGGTGGACAGGCTGGCACTCGGGGTGGGGCAGGCCAGTCGTCTGGGGCTCCTCCAGGCACGGTGGGTGGCTTGCGGGGGGTGAGCAAGAGTGAGGGGGCCTTGGGCGGACGGGGCAGGACAGGGGGCTAGCCTCCTTGAATGGGGGGGTTCATGCGCCACTCACACAGAGCCCCCTTCCCCTGCCTATGTCACCCCCACAGCTCTCCCCTTCCCCATCTGTCACCCCCACAGGGGCCCCTCCCCCTGCCTGTGTCACCCTCCACAGCTCCCCCCTTCCCCCATCTGTCACCCCCACACGGCCCCCTCCCCCTGCCTGTGTCACCCGCCACAGCTTCACCCTTCCCCCATCTGTCACCCCCACAGGGGCCCCTCCCCTGCCAGCATTATCCCCACAGTGGCCCTCCCACCTGAGTCACTCCACAGTGCCCCATGCCCTGTGTCATCCCCACAGTGGCCCTCCCCAACCTGTCTGACACACACATCGCCGCCCCTCCCCCCGGGTCACTCCCACAGCACCCCCAGCTCTTGCAGTGTTTTTGCTGTTATAGGATTGGCTCGTTACAGGAGCCATCAGCGATGAGACAAGAAGCTCCAACACCCTGGCCATTTGAGCATGCTGATTGGCTGCCTGCCCCGCCAGCCCACTTTCTGGGGGTGAGCAACCAATCAGATCTGCTGCAGGCAGAGATTCCCCTCCCTCTCCCCTCAGCGGCCAGAGCCGTTCTCAAGGAGGGGGAGGGGAAGCTTCTCCAGGTGGCTCCGCTCCCTCCCCCTGTGAGCAACAGAGACAGGATGGTTCCTCTTCTCCCCCTGCCTTGCAGCTCCCGCCTGTGTGGGGCAGAGGGGATGAGGCGCACCTGGGGCTCCCCAGCCTGGAACAGGGAGAAGGGACCCTGCTGCAGCCCCCCAGGCCTGGGATGGGGAAGAGCCATAGGAGGAGCAGAGAGTGGCTGAAGTCTGGGTTGAGGCTGGGGTGGGGGCAGCATTCATTGCTGGGCAGGGACGGGCAGTGTGGGGTGAGAGCTCCTGTAGCAGGGGCCAAAACCCACTCCCCAGTGCAGCTGGGGGCACTGGCAGCACTGATTGTCCCCCCACCCCTCACCAGGAATGGCAGGGGAGCGCCCAACACGACAGACCAAATACCCAGCGTCAGCGCTATGAATGACTCAGGGGTTGGGGCTGACTCACGATTTCTGATTCCTGGTGGTCAGCAGTGGTGGACAGTCTCCCCTGACAGAGCTGGCACTGGGCATACGCAGACTAAGCAATTGCTTAGGGCCCCAAGCAGCTCAAGGGCCCCCCCATTCGCTTTTTTAGTATGTGTTTTGTGGGTGGCCCCCCAAATATTCCTGCTTAGGGCCCCCATGGGCTAGTACTGCCTGTACCCCCAAATTTCCAGAGCTGCCCTCCTCTTCCTGAGCTGAACTTTTGCTGCCCACGTTGCTCCTGTGATTTTGTTCCTAACTGTTCCTCCATCGTGAGCAGTTCTGTGAACACATCCAGTGTCACCAGGGTCTTGGCACACTCACTGGAGCTTGTCACTGCATGTCCTCAGGATTTGGCCCTTCCAGCTACTCTGACCTCAGCCTGTGCGGTGGAGGCACAAAGGAGGCAGCTTACATGGAGTTGTGGCTGTGTCCGGGCACACCCTGTGCAACACAGCCAGGCTCTTGGGCAATGAGGTCTCCCTGGCACACCTGCTGCTCTCTGCCTGGGTGACAAGGAAGTCAGTATGCCGGCCGGCCCAGGCTGGAGAGAAGCACCCGGGACTCCTGACCGGTGGCACTGCTTTTAGTAGCATCACAAAAATGCAGCCTATGGCTTGGTGAGGGGAGACGGAGCTGATGCTACTCCACTCCCCACTGCCCTACTTGAAGTGTGCTAGTCCCGTTTGCTCCTGGGCTGGAACCCTTGGCTATGCCTGGAAAACTCCCATTTACACATGCGCTTTGAGCCTGGGCTCTCATGCTGCAAGCCAAAGACTGGTCTGTGAGTGCCCTGAGCGCCAGGGGAAAGCCCAGGCTGATTTGTGTGGCCCTGTTGTGCTCTCATGGGCCAGTTTACGATTCTGCCAGAGAAGCAGCCACTGAGTGATACATTTTAGGGGCAGCTGTACTTCCTGCTTGCACAGAGAGCAAGGATGTGGAAGTGCTGCAGGACAGGCCGTTCCTCTGGTGTTTCAGGGTTGTCAGAGCCAGGGCACATTGGAGAGCTCATGGACTGGCCTGTGCCCAACCTCTTTCCCAGGCCAGAGAGATTTGGATAAGCAACCCTCAAAGCAACCTTTAATACCAGGGCAATCTCCATCGAGCTAGGACAGAATGGCATTAGCCTGGTGCATTCCCCACTTACCGGTGTTGGGCGAAGTCGATTGCTGGCCTGTGGGGAAACACTGCGCCCTTCTCCCTGAGAGCCAGGGGACACAGAGAGAAGATAATGGCTGTTAGGGGACGGTGGCAGGCTGATATGCTGTGGGCTCTTTGCAGTCCCAAGTGGAGAATGCTGTGGAGAACACTGTGGGCTTAGAAACGTGGAGGAGGTGATGGCGCTCTGGCCAGCTGACTCCATGCAAAGGCTGTTTACCATGTGAGGCAGCTGCGGCGTCCCACAGTTACTTAGTTTATCCAAGCTGTTGGCTTGGGCTTTCAAGGCAGTTTGTTTAGATGAGAATGGACAGCTAGATACTGCGTTTTCTTGCTTGATGGGAACACTGAAGAAATTCTGGGTGGGGGACTGCTTCCCCTCCAGGCCATTGTTCCTTTTTCGCTTCTGGAGTTGCATCCGCAGCTCTTCCACCTGTCGCTGCTCTTGTTGCAGCTTCCACGTCAGTTCATTGATGACCTTCTGCTTTTCCACCAGCATCTTGTCTTTCTCTGTGTCGATCCCTTCCAATTCCAACTGGATGCTCCCTCCATTCATGCTGCCCATCAGGCTTTCTTCAGCACTGCCGTGCACTGGGGATGGTTGGAGACCAAACTGTGGAGAAGTCATTGGTCCGTCGTTGAACGTGTCTGGTAAAGAGCCACTGACGGAAAGGTCAGAGGATGCTGGGGAGATGGGTGGGGATGAACTGGTGCTGCCAAACTGATAGAAGCTGCCGGATAGCATGCTGGCCGAGGACTGTGACTGGTAGCTGGACAGCGTGTTTGTTGGGGTGACTGGAAAGGTGACCGTTGTTATTTCATTGAAATTTGGCACCACACTACCACTGCAGTCCTGGAAGGGCCGCAGACGCTCCATCAGTGCCATTTTCGTACCGGATACTGGGAGGCCTCTTATTCGGAGCTGCTGCCTCAGTTCTGACACCTAGGAGCAGAGCCAGCTATTTAGTGACAGTTACTTCCAGCACCTCCCCTCACTGTCACACTCCTTATATATTTGTGGGGAAATACCCTGCAGTGGATATTTCCAGCAGTGACAGTTCTCCTGGTCTCCTGCCTGATGGGACTGAGCCCCACCCCTCGCTGCTACTCACATTACTAGAAGCACCATGCACAGCTAGGGTGACCAGATGTCCCGATTTTATAGGGATAGTCCCGATTTTTGGGTCTTTTTCTTATATAGGCTCCTATTGCCCCCCACCCCCGTCCCGATTTTTCACGCTTGCTGTTTGGTCACCCTAGCTCAGCCTAACAGCCTCATTGTGTCCCAGCAGAGGAAATACATTCCTCCTTCCAGCAGCCAGAGCTGCTATAAGTGGATAGCCGGAGCTGTGAATGGGTAATGTGGATAGCAGTGCTCCTAGGGCAGGAATTCTCATGGAACACAGGCTGACACAGTGGGGCTTGGTGTCCCTGCTGGCAGCTGACCCTTCTATAGAGATTTATGAGCCTGCTACTGGCCATGAGCTAACAGGCCAGCTAGCTAACAGCTTTTAGCTAGCTCTTGCTTTTAGATCCATATGGCTCAGGTTCAGGCCTCCCAGATGACTCAGCCAGGACTTCATTACACATTTGCTCCACTTGCTAATCCTTATTCATGTCTCTGAATAATAAGGATTATTTTACACATCCCTGCTTCCACAAGAGACTGGTCTGGGATTTGAACCATGTTTGAGTTTAAGTAACAAAACCTGAAAGAATTGTGTGTGTAAATGACCCACATCAATCAATATATTTATGTATCTGAAATTTTTATTCCATGCGTCTGAGGAAGTGGGTTTTTTACCCACAAAAGCTTATGCCAAATAAATCTGTTAGTCTTTAAGGTGCCATTGGACTCCTTGTTGTTTTTATCAATCTAGTGTGAGTCTTTATTCCCCACCCCTTCCTCTCAGGGGCTGGTCTATATAAGAGTTAGTGACTCAGCTACAGCACTAGTTCTTAAGTTCAGGCAGTAAGAGCTTACGCTTTTCAAATCAGTAATTCCTGGATTTGTTCCCCATAGACAGCTCCTCAAGGAATTATCACTTTGGATTCTCCTGCAAACGTTTTGCACAGCTCTGACCTCCTGCCTGAATCTGATGGCAATTAGGGGATTCCAGCACCGGGGATTCTCTAATACCACTCTGTCATTTTCTCATGACAAATTAGAGCACTTTGCGAAACATAAAGGCACTCAGCTCTTCTCCATGCCTTATATATTCTGCTGCATTCGCTTGCTCTATAACATGCAAGTTTATGTTCCAGCCAGCTCATTACTGTTACCTCGGGATGCCTGATAGACTTCAAAGCATGTTCATTGTAAGATACGGTGTCGCTAGATACTATTACTGTTAACAAACGATTAACGGGAGGTTTGCACTCACTTTCAGATCATCCAGATTGGAAGGGAGAGGACCTGGTTTGATAGAAGAAACACAGGTCTGTCCGGAAAAAGTGGTTTTCACTGGAGAAAGGGGCATGTTGGTGACTGGAGTTGATGAAGAGTTTGAACTTTTGACCATTTGCTCACTTGGTTGCCTGAAATGACAAAAGAGAGGTTTTTGGTAACAGAGTCGAGTTTTTGCCACATTTACTAATAGAAAATGGCACTTACTTATGGAAGGGTAACCAAAGAACAGCCCCTGCCCATCTAAAATATGGTTTAACTGCTACATCATCGCTGCTTTCTTCTTCACTTTAGAGGGGTGACCCAAGGTCCCAGTATATAATGCTTCATCTAGAGGTGATTGTAAAGAGCATTGGAGACACTATAGCAGGGCATGAGGAGCTCCAGGAAGGAGTTCAGCAAGAACCTGGAAGGGGCTGTGGAGAGAGGACTTGGGATGCTTATCTTTCCTTGTGCATTTTCAGAGGGGATTAAAGGGAGGCTTATGTGGCTGTCATCCCTCTATCTGGACAGTCAGAATATGGCTTTGGATGTGACCAGGGTAACATTGTCAAACTGTGCTCCCAGATCCTTGCTGTGCTGCACCAACAGGCACACAAGCACAGAGGAGGGACCTGCAGGAGAACATCTAAGCCTCAGACTACTGTGCAGACATTGTTCTTTACAGGCTGCTGACTCACTTGTGCTGTGCTTGGTGGACTCCAGGGTAGCTGAAGTGCTGCTGCTGCTGCTGCTGCTGGCTGAGGATTTGTAGCTGCAGGAAGAGCTGCTGCTGTTGGAGGAGTCTAGCATAGGCTGAGTCCATGGGCGGAGGAGACTTCTCTGCTTTCTGGTCAGGCGGAATGTACTGGTGATACTTCAGCTTCTTCACCTTTGGCTTGGTGTCCTTGGGCTTTTTGTGGCGGTTCTTGCTATCGCTGGATGATTTTGACTGTGTGTCATACAGAGAAAAGAACGGGGGTTATCTGAGAAATCAGATCCTGGGCTGGAGTTGGCTAAGCAATGACTTTGACAGTTATGAATTGAGAGACCTAGAACCAGAGGACGGGCCTGTCCATTCCTGAGGGCATTCTGCGCCAAAAAATTATAAATTTGGCACCAAAAAAATTAAAAATTATGTGCATGTTGTTTTAAAATTCTGCAAGTTTTATTGGTCAATAAATATATGCAGAGGCTCCAGCATGGCCGTGGGGAGCAGAGGCCACTGTCTGCACAAAGGTGGGAGATCACCCTGCAGCCCCCCCCATCCCTGGGATACGGACTCAGTGGTGAGGCTGCACCTGACTCTGATGCAACACAAGGCCTGGGCCTGCCCCAGAAACACCCTGGGGCCCTGCCCCTCTGCGCCAGGCACACAAGGTGTGGGGCAGATAGGCTCAATCAGGCAGGATCCAAGCATGCTGTGGGATCCAGGTGTGGGGTGAGAAGATTCTGTGTGGGACAATCTGTGTGCAGGCAGCTCAGTGGGAGTCTAGGTGTGGGGGGATCTGGATGCACACAGGCTCGTGGAGGAGGGGGGGTTCCAGGTACAGGGGCAATCGGACTCTGAAGGGACTTTCAGGTGAAGGTAGTTGGGGCTCAGCAGAGGGGTCTGGGTGTGGGGAATGGGGTTGGTTGGGATGGGGGTCTGAGTGGAGCTAGTTGGGGGTCTGATGCAGAATTCCCCCAGGAGTAATGTCCTGACCCCACCACTATCGCCTGATCCTAATGGTGAGCCCCAAGTGGTCCTTCCCCTCCACGGCTCTGTCTAAATGCCAAGGCACCAAATCTGGAGACCACTTCTGTCTCTAAGTGACAATCACTGAAGTGATGCACCTGCTCCCAGTCACACCAGATGTACCAATAGAATCCAAGGAGCTTCCCTTTTATCTTGGATTTTGCATTCCTAGTTTGTATTCTTTTCCCTTTCCATGTAGCTGGTGGGGCTATCTAATACTCAGAACCTCTTAAATGGGATCCACTGGGGAGTTCCATTTGTGCAGGAAGAGCAACATACCAGACCTGGGGTCTCCTGTGCAGAACAGCACAATAATTGGGGATTTCACTCTTTTGATTTTAATGCTTCCATTAAAAAATCCCAGTGTAAAATTACCTAGATCATTAAAGGCAATGGAAAATGAGGGGACTTGCAGCAAACTATGCAGAGATAGGCCCCATTGTCTTTCCTCAATGAGCAAACAAGCTTTATACCAGTCCTTGCAATCAGTTGGGTATTGGGGATTACAGACTGATTTACAGACTGAATTAGTGCATTTCATTGTACTATAGATAAAATGGTGCACCAAGGACCTAGTTAACTTTTACTAAGTTGCATTCCTCTGCTTAAAGTTCTGCTCCCAGGTCAGCATGGCAGATTGTGACTCTGATATTCTGCTTCCTTTCCATTCCTGGACCTCCCAGTGGGTGTCCACTAATCATGTTGCATTGGGAGATCTGCCCATGCATGATGGCAAAATAGAATTGAGAGTGTCAGAGAAATTATTATTAATAACATCCTCTCTTCTCACAGCTGTTTGTTCAAAAGGCCTAAATCCTGCTCAGAGATACAGGGTGGGTGAGGCAATATCTTTTATTGGACCAACTTCTGTTGGTGAAAGAGACAAACTTTGGAGTTACACAGAGCTCTTTTTCACGTCTAATCTAATATCTTGGGACTGACATAGCTACAACAAAACTGCATAAGTCCTGCTCAGTGAGACACCAAAAGCTGCTCTCTCTAAAGCAACTAAAATCCTCATCTGAGGCCAATCCTCTTATTCATCTACTCATTTACACCGATTAGTCTAATTCAATGTACTGCTGGGGGACTGAGAAGTCACACGCTACGCACTGTGCTGTTCTGAGTGTGAGGAGCCCAGCCTTCTAATGCACTTTATTGAACTCCTCTGTGTGACCCTGAGGCTTGGCATGCTGATAACTCTAATAAAACAATGACCACGATATTGAGATCCCAGCGTGAAGGGGTGAGTGGTCTTTCAGGGCAGCAATGTGTGCTGTGAGACATGTGATCCCTTCCTGGGAACAAGCTAAGTCCAGACAAGACGGAGGTGGTTCAAGTTGGTAGCATCTGGAGAGAATCTTAGGATTGATGGTCTGGATGGAGGAGCACTGTACATCTTTTATCCTTATGTGAGGTTCACCATGTAGAGCAGTTCTGGAGCAGGGATTTCTCCTATACTTCCAGCTCGTGGAGGTGACCAGAAGGCTCTGTTTATGGTTGGTGTGCTGATGGTGGCTGGTATCTCTGTAGATGGATGAGGTTTTCTTCCAGCAACTAAGAGAAGTTACAAAGAGTCTTGTAGCACCTTATAGACTAACAGATGTTTCATGGGTTAAGATCCACTTCATCAGATAAATGTTGTGGAAATCTCCAGAGGCAGGTATAAATATGCAGGCAAGATAGCAAGGTAAATTCAATCACTAGATCACAAGCCGTGGTTCTCATGGAAGACTTCAGTCACTCTGGTATCTGCTGGGAGAGCAATACAGTGGTGCACAGACAATCAAAGAAGTTTTTGGAAAGTGTAGGGGACAATTTCCTGGTGCAAGTGCTGGAGGAAACAACTAGGGGCAGAGCTCTTCTTGACCTGCTGCTCACAGACCGGGAAGAATTAGTAGGAGAAGCAACAGTGGATGGGAACCTGGGAGGCAGTGACCATGAGATGGTCGAGTTCAGGATCCTGACACGGGGAAGAAAGGAGAGCAGCTGAATACAGACCCTGGACTTCAGAAAAGCAGACTTTGACTCCCTCAGGTAACTGATGGGCAGGATCCCCTGAGAGAATAACATGAAGGGGAAATGAGTCCAGGAGAGCTGGCTGTATTTTAAATAATTCTTATTGAGGTTGCAGGAACAAACCATCTCGATGTGCAGAAAGAATAGTAAATATGGCAGGTGACCAGCTTGGCTTAACAGTGGAATCCTTGCTGATCTTAAATGCAAAAAAGACACTTACAAGAAGTGGAAGATTGGGCAAATGACCAGGGAGGAATATAAAAATATTTCTCAGGCATGCAGGAGTCAAATCAGGAAGGCCAAATCACACTTGGAGTTGCAGCTAGCAAGAGATGTTAAGAGTAATAAGAAAGGTTTCCTCAGGTATGTTAGCAACAAGAAGAAAGTAAAGGAAAGTGTGGGGCCCTTACTGAATGAGGGCTGCAATCTAGTGACAGAGGATGTGGAAAAAGCAAATGTACTCAATGCTTTTTTTGCCTCTGTCTTCACGAACAAGGTCAGCTCCCAGCCTACTGCACTGGGCAGCACAGCATGGGGAGGAGGTGACCAGCCCTCTGTGGAGAAAGAAGTGGTTCAGGACTATTTAGAAAAGCTGGACGAGCACAAGTCCATGGGGCCGGATGCGCTGCATCCAAGGGTGCTAAAGGAGTCGGTGGATGTGATTGCAGAGCCATTGGCCATTGTCTCTGAAAACTCCTGGCGATCGGGGGAGGTCCCAGATGACTGGAAAAAGGCTAATGTAGTGCCCATCTTTAAAAAAGGAAAGGAGGATCCAGGGAACTACAGGCCAGTCAGCCTCACCTCAGTCCCTGGAAAAATCATGGAGCAGGTCCTCAAGGAATCAATTCTGAAGCACTTAGAGGAGAGGAAAGTGATCAGGAACAGTCAGCATGGATTCACCAACGGCAAGTCATGCCTGACTAACCTAATGGCCTTCTATGATGAGATAACTGGCTCTATGGATGAGGGGAAAGCAGTGGATGTGTTATTCCTTGACTTTAGCAAAGCTTTTGATACCGTCTCCCATAGTATTCTTGCCAGCAAGTTAAAGAAGTATGGGCTGGATGAATGGACCATAAGATGGATAGAAAGCTGACTGCATTGTCGTGCTCAGTGGGTAGCCATCAATGGCTCCATGTCTAGTTGGCAGCTGGTATCAAGCAGAGTGCCCCAAGGGTCAGTCCTGGGGCCAGTTTTATTCAATATCTTTATCAATGATCTGGAAGATGGTGTGGACTGCACCCTCAGCAAGTTTGCAGATGACACTAAACTGGGAGGAGTGGTAGATATGCTGGAGGGTGGGATAGGATACAGAGGAACTCAGACAAATTAGAGGATTGGCCAAAAGAAATTTGATGCGGTTCAACAAGGACAAGTGCAGAGTCCTGCACTTAGGATGGAAGAATCCAGAAAAGAACTCAGGATCCAGACCATGTGAGTAGAGGGAAGAAGCCACTCCTAATATTAGTGATAGCAAGCACCAGAGAGAGAGAAGGGAACAGGAGTAAGCCACACCTTGCAGGAGAGTCTGTCTGTCTGTCTGTCTATCTATCTATCTATCTATCTATCTATCTATCTATCTAGACTGTAATATTCTACTATTGCGTGAAATGTGTGTTAGTATCAAAATCCCCCCTTCCTGTGGACAGCAGCACTTTCTGAAGGGGCACATATTTGTCTACGCAGCCTTGGGGCAGGGTTTTGTTACTGTGGGTTGAAACTGGCTGCTAAAGTGCATTAAAAAAAACTTTAATCAGCAAAACTGTTGTCTTTCTTTGCCAGGCGACGGGGTAGATACGTTACCTTCACCACCGCAGGCACCGGCAGGGGTGGGCTCTGCTGGCCGTTCACCTGCTTTGGGCTTCCACACTGGCTGTTTTGCACGGACGTCAGCTCAGCCACCTTGTTTTCAGAGCTGTGGGAATGATCCTGGAATCAAGAATCAGTCTCCATTAGCATGGGGCACCTAATGCCCAGGAGTACAGGAAGCAGCATTAAAAAAACATATCATTGTGTGGAAAAACTTTCCCTCTCTAGTCAGGGGGCCAGCACCCTACATGGCCGTGAGCCTCCCAGCGGTCTGTGGCTGATTGGCACAGTGTTGATGGGGCTCCTCATGAACATGCACTGGCTACTTGCCTCAGGACAGAGCATGTGATGGCTATCACATCTAAGGTAGGGATATCTTTCAAGCCAGGGATAGATGTACTTGCACTAACTCCCCAGAAACCAAAGTGTAGCCACGGCAGAGGAAGTGGCGGAAGGGACTAGCCACCCTGAGTATGTACCTAGCATCTTAGACGCGTCATACTCGGGGTGGCTAGCCCCTTCCTCTGCCTATGCCACTTCAGCTATTGTTAGCTCTGGAGCTGCCTCCAGGCTAGCACGGGTAGCACACCTCCATCTGAAGTGCTGAACCTGATGGGCAGGCAGAGGCCCTTGGTCCGGCACTAAGGAGAGTGCTGCTGCACAGTCACTGGTTACCTCCATTGCTCCTCGTACCAGGAGTGGGCTCTAAGCCTGGATCTCACCACTCAGGGCACTCCCATTCTCTGCCCATGCTCCAGCCTTGGGAGTAAGGGGGAGCGTTGATGAGGTTTGAGACCTCTCCTGTTTGGTGTCAAACCCCATTCACTACCCACACACAGCCTCCGCACCAGGGCTAGTCTGTACATGGGCAGCTGTTGGTGTCACTCTACCAGCGATGAAACACTCCAGCGCCATGAGAACCGACGGATTCTTTTTCCCGGGATTATTTACATCAACCAAACCACCAAAACACCATTTGCAAAGATTCCTCTGTCAAACAGAGGAACAAACCAAGACACAGGATGAAATTTTGCTCCTAACTAGTGCTCTGCAGTCATCGCCCTCATGGGATATCCCACACAGGCAGCTCGCATGGGCAATTGTATCCATCTTCTCCTAGAAGCTTGTTTGGAATACAGTGATTTCTCAGTGCAAGTCAGAGCAAACCTTCCTAAGGCCTTGCCTTGGTTTATATGTGTCTGACACTGACAGCGTTTCATCAGGCCGATACAATTAGACAAACCAAATGGACAATCATTTGGCTACCTGCCATAAGTGCTTGGAAAATTGAGGCACCTGATGTCAAGTACGCTGTGTAACAAAGACATTGGAATGGAGAGAAGTTGCTGAGCCAAGAATCCGTCACTGGCAGGTTAACAATTGTTCAGGATCTTTTGCAGAACACCCCAGTGCTCCCTGGGACGACCAGAGGCTGATATCCCCCTGCTTTCCCCTGCCTGCAGCCGGTGCACTCAGAGTGGGGCCTGCCCAGGGATCTTGCAATAGCCCAAGCTTCACCAGTGGATTTAAAGAGAAAGCATGTTTGTTTTTTTCAGAATCCCGAGTCTGGGTTCCCATTTGTGTCATTAAGTCCCTGACAGAGCAAGTTCCCTGGGGACCCTGAGCAAGGTTCATGGTATTGTCAACTGGGGGCTGCTCTTTTTCCCCATTGATGGCATGCACATAGCATGGCCTGCAGCTTCATCCCCACAGCCGCTGTTGACTCTTCATCCCAGGCAGCAGCGCTCTGTGTGGCTCCCGGAGCGGCCTGCAGTCCCCCATCTCCCCAGAGCTGCTCACCTGCAAAGGTGTTAATTACTGTCAAATGCAGGGGAGATGCTGGGGAAGGAAAGACCTCTCCCCAGAGCCATGTGCACAGCCACTACCTCCGACTGCAGTGAAGAGACGTGTCAAGATGTGGAGATGCCCCTCTGGGTGAGCTGCTGACTGGCAACCTGCTAGTTCTGGCACCTGCCTCACACTGATGCCACTGAACAAAGCCCAGCTCTCTAGCTGAACTGTCTGGAGAAGAGTCCTACGGCCCCACTGCTAATCAGTTCTACTGTCTGCTTGTGTCCACTCCCCGTGCCCCCCGCCTACCCCTTGGGTCTGGAAAGCCTCAATTCCTCTCCTGTCTGTGAGCTCCACAGGGAAAAACTGCCAACATGCTTAAAGCTACCAACACTACAAGGAAAGGTGCTACAGTGATACAGATCATAACTACTAACACGAACTGCCCAGTGACCGATAGAATGGGCAGAGGGGAAGCCACAGCAAAGACATTTGCATCCTAGAGCATTAGAGACAGGAAGAAAGATGAGCACTGCCCCCTCTTCTCCAGCCAGACTCAGACCTCCGGAAAGGGGCCGACATGTTTTGGGTACAGCCTCGCCCCTACTGAGTGATGGCAGGGACTGGAACGGGGCATAAGGCACTGCCACAGCAGGGACTGTTCATGTGAGTTGCAGGAGCAGTGTGTGGGATTCTGGGGCAGCCCCTTCCAGAATGTATCTGGCACCTGCGGAAGCTTTGGAAAAGCACCGGAGCTTTGCAGCTCCACAGACCCTGCAAGCTACACAAGCATTTGGCCTCTGTTCTTCCCTCCCTGGCCACATGACCACTCTGCCCATCAGTCACCTGGTCTCACTCTCTGACCTGAATGCCCCTTGCCCAGGCGGGCTGGGAGCGAGTGAGCTTTTCACAGCATGTGGCATTGAGCTAGGTGCTCTCTCTCTGTCTGTTCCTTCCAGCCCAGACGTAAAGCAAAGAAGTAAATCAAAGGAAGCAATGAAGGGGTTAGGCTCCGTGGAGACTCCAGGGCAGCTGGCTGTACAGGAAGGCTGAGCCAGGCAGGCCACATCTCTGCTTTCTTTTAAGCCTCCTGTGCCAGTCTGAGAGCTCCCAGGGATGGTCAGCTAGGCAGTGCTCCTCCTGTCTCTGCTCTATAAAGGAGGGTACCATGCTAGTTTCCCAAGGCCAGATTCTGCCTCCTTTGCTCACACTGAGCAGAACCTCTCTGAGCCCACTGCTGGCTGTGGGACTCTTGGAGTAGGGATGGTCTCCTGAGTGCGAGTGAAGCGAAGGCAGAATCAGCCCCCTCCCTAGCGAACACACGTTTCCCCATGACCGTGTGAATGGGTGGAAGGAGGTTGTTTAAAGCTAGGGTGACCCAAATGTCCCAATTTTATAGGGACAGTCCCAATTTTGGGGGTCTTTTTCTTACATAGGCCCCTATAATCCCCCAGCCCCCGTCCTGATTTTTCACACATGCTGTGTGGTCACCCTATTTAAAGCCCTCACTTGAAGGTTGCTCTAGGGAGTGAATGCGAGGGGGAGAGAGAAGAGTCAGCACTTTGCAAGCAGCTTTCGGGAGGGCTCTGCCCGCGGGGATGAGCGCCCCCAATGGGGTGCAGAGTCTTCCTGCATTCAGAGGGTTGGGTGGATGTCCGAATGCTCCCGCTGGGCAGAGGGGACAGGCTTCCCCAAGCTGGCTCCCGGGGCCAAGCCCTGGCCTGCCCAAAGAACACTTGCTTTTTTTTTTTTTTACCTGAGTTGTCCCTGATGTGGCAGAGGAAATTGCCTCTGAGTTTTTGGTGCCTGCTGGTGATTCTGTGGAGCCCTGCGAATCCTCCCTCCTGGCCTGCTCAGGGGACAGGCCATCATTGCTACTGTCTTCTTCAAAGGCAAAAGCATCAGCTGATTTAGAGAAGCTCCCCTGGGCACCTTAACAAGTGAAACAAAGGCAATGGGTCAGTGGCGCACAAACAGAGACAGCCTTAGCAAGGCGTGCAACGAACCGTCTCAGCGGCTATACCAACCCCCCTACAATACACAAGCCCAGCCCCCACCCCACAGTACCTGGTGTGGGAGCACATTGAGCACAGCTGAGGATGGGAGGGGGATTTTGATGGAATGAGCAATTGCCCCTGGGAACAGTGCCCTGGTTCCAGTATGGGCATTTCAGATAATCCTGGCTGTGATATGGAGCTGTATTTTGTGCAGCATCTTTCATACAAGATGATTGGCTTTTCAGAAACTGCTCAGCCATAGATGGGAGAACATGATTTTCAAATTGGGGTGCCCAAGAAACAACTCCCAGAAAATCATATCAGGCTTTGGTGTCTCTGTGCCCGTTTTATGCCTAAAACTCTGTCCACATCCACCTACAGATCTGGGCCTTCTAGTAAGGGGCTCACAGGAGTGCAGCTGAGATGGAGAGTCCATGAGGGGAGAGGTCAGGCAAGCTGCTCAGACTGCAGAAGCTCCAGAGGACAGGGACTTGCAGGCTCATGGAACGGGACAGGGAAGTGCGTCACCGAGGGCAGTAGGGAGAGATTGTGAAAAACCCGACCTATTGAAATCTCTAGGCTGCAGAGGGATTTTGGCTGATTCTGGTTATCATCCTTTGCACTGATTTTATTTCAGATGTGTCTGTCTGTTTCCCATTTGTATCCATCTGCTCCAGAGCAGGCCGTGGGGATCAGGCCCTGGAAACCTGGGGCATTTTAAGCAGTAATATTTGTCCTCCCAACATGGATATGCAAAAGTAGGGAGATCCAGGCTCCTGCTCTCTCATTGGCTTGACTGGGCATGTCATGGAGGCAGCACACTAGTGAGTGACACTCTTGTGGGCAAATGCAGCACAGTGATTCTGCTCCCCGCTAGTGAAAGGGATGATGTTGACTCAAGGTCTTTAGGGAAAGTGGGGAATCCTGAGAGCGTAGCTAGGCAATTGGAGCCTGGGAAATAGTGTAATAGGCCCTCTACTGCACCCAGTGTAGTCCATGGGAGATGCGGGTATTCAATGCCTTTGCAAATCAGGCTGTGGGGTTATGAGCCTGAATACGGATTGAGGGGTGTGTGTGTGTGTACAAACGAATCTCTAAATCACAAAACCGATGGATATACTGAGCCTGTCTGGAGCCTCCGCAGAGAAGCCAAGGACAGAATCAAACACAGGTCTCAAATCTCCAGGCCCCCACCCTCCCCTGGCTTCTCTGCACAAAGTACAAAGAGTTGGAAGAAAAGTTCCAAATGAGTAACTACGCTTCTGGAATCCCAGCACAGCCTGGTCCAGACACTGCTCCAGAGGATTCCTAGGGCAGTGTCCCACACTCAGCTGGACAAGAGCTCTTGACCCCAGAGTTGTGCTGATAAGCAAAGTGCTGAAAAAGAAAGGCTATTTTGCAAGACCCCCGGGAAGCTGTAGGCAGGAGGGTGGATAACAGAAGAATTACTGCTGCTGCAGTCATCTGCAGCGCTGTCTTATCACTCAGCTTTAAACTAAGGGTAGGACTACACTACCCGGGATCGGCAGGTAGTGTTGGATGTATCGGGGATCGATTTATCGTGTCTCGCCTAGATACGATAAATCAATCCCCGAAAGCGCTCCCGTCAACTCTGGAATTCCAGCTCCGCAAGAGCTGAAGCTGCGTACCTTAGTTCGAACCTCCCCCGATCCTCGCTAGTGTAGTCCAGGCCTGATAGCTCAGGGGCAGCTGGGGAAGGAGGAAGGGCTGAGGAAGAGTGGTCCACCTGTCCATGCGCCAAACCCAGCAGTGTTCTGACCTCTGCCTTCTGACTGATCAGATGGGCATTGTCACCCGTGCTCTTTGCACAGGGGGTGTTCTCCGGAGGGCGAAAGAAGATGAGAGACCCCATTGTGTGTGGGATAGCTGGCTAAATCATTGGCCCTGCTGTCACCAGCTAGGCACTAGGGGAGCTCCTGGAGTCTGTGCTTATCCGCCCAAGGCACTTGGTGGGAGGAGATACCACAGGAGCATTGCTAGTTAGCATAGTTACAGGCCCCCCTATTGCAGAGCATGGTTAAGTGCTGGGCTATGCACTCTAGTGGTCTGGGAGCTTCTCTCCTAGCCATGAGCCGCAGTGCTCCTAGCATGGGGCTCGAAGGGCTCCAGTCCCACCAACGTTCATGTATCGGGAGTAACACGAGTGGTTTGGTAGGGCTGCCAGGGACTCCAGGATGCAAATATCCTCAGCAAAAGGGCTCAGCTAGTGGAACAAACCCCTCAGCCTTAGCCCCAGGGCAGCCATAGAGAGAGATAATGAGGTAACCTTGTTTGAGTGGGCTCCTCCCTCCATACCATCCTCTTGCCTGCAGGGCACTGCCCTGGATCAGTCTGCTGCAGCTGTGACTGTCCCTCTCCAGCAGTGGGCTGTGGTCCCCTCCCAAGGCTGTCAGGTTGTGATTTCGAGGCTGCAGACAGGCTGCACTTCCTCCAGAAGTGCAAGTGCTGCCTACCTAGCTTCTGCCAGGATCTAACGTGCTCCACTGCCCCCTCCCTGTCAGCGCAGGTCATTGGTTCAAGGATTTCTCCGTCACCATAAGCCTTAAGAACTGACGTGCCTGGGAAGCTGCAGGAGCCAGTAATACCCAGAAGCCAAAATCAGGTCTCATGCAGCACAGAACAGTTGTTCTAGGCCCATTGAAACCAGAAGCTGGTTCCGGGAAGGCCAGGAAAGGGAGCTTTTCTGGTGGGAACCTGTGGGAGCCAATGGCACCTTTTATTCTTAAGATACCATGGGAGGTCTAGGAAGGGTTCAGAGGCAAGGGGATGGAGCAGCGTTACATCAGAATATGCCCCAAAATTGCCTCAGGAGCTACAAATACTGTGGGCTTTCTGTGACGCCGAGAGCTGACTCAATGGGCAGTGTGCTCTGGCAGTGACAATTGCAGTCTTGGTGAGCACTGTTCTGAGAACTGGGTGACATAGCATGACAGATGGCAAATTATCCCCCTTCAGTGTTCCTGCTGTCTGGAGCTTTGAAGGAACCCTATCAATTTCCAACATGTTACCATCCTTAGCCACAGAATAGCAGAGAATCATAGAAGATTAGGGTTGGAAGGGACCCCAGGAAGTCATCTAGTCCAACCCCCTGCTCAAAGCAGGACCAATCCCCAACTAAATCACCCCAGCCAGGGTTTTGTCAAGCTGAGCCTCTAAGGATGGAGCTTCTACCACTTCCCTAGGTAACCCATTCCAGTGCTTCACCACCCTCCTAGTAAAAATGTTTTTCCTGCTAGGCTGGCAGTTAGGAGGCATTTAAATCCCCTCCAGGAGGAGATACAAACCAAACAAGTGAGCCAAGGGGACCTCAGTCAGGGACAACATGGCACTCCAGGGCATGACTGGAATGTGCTGCCTCTTACTTCACTTCTTGATACCAAGGGTCTGCATGGAGTGGGGAGAGGGGAATGCGCGGCTTATCTCTCTTGCTCTCACAGCAATCTGTGGCTATCCATGTTGTTTCATGATCCCATGCCTCTGCCGTAATCTCAGGCAGGATGGTGTTTGCTTGGGGCTGTTTTTAGTGCACTGGGTATTGTCCTCCTGAGTGCATTGGACAGAGTGATGACAAGGATCTGGTAAAAAAAGGCTATTAGATCACCCCTCAGCTATGTGGAGCACAAGCAGCCTCCTGTTGCTGGAACATTAGGGATCTAGACTGGCTTCAGCACTTTCTTTCGCCCTATTGGAGGTGATTAGATGAATATGTCAACTCTACTTTCCATTGTATAAACATTTAAAATTCCAAGGTTACAGTAAGACAATTTTAAACCCTGTCATTTTTCTGGTATTGCAAAAACAAGAGATTCAAAGTTTCAGAATAGAAGTGCTCTCCTCTGCTCCATGGCCGAGCCTGGCCTGCAGGCTCCAGGGGAATCACGGACCTGGCAAACACACCATGCTGCTCCTTTGACTTAGGCATTTTGCTACATAAATCTAAAGGCAAGCATTGACATCATGTCATGCTGCACAGTTTAGTGCTCAACGTTCAAGAACCCCAGAAGGTTTGTTTAAAGACGTGCCCTTGACTCTGCCCCTTTGTATCTGTGTAGATTCACCAACTGGTTGTGTGCTCAGATGGGATTCACACCCAAGGCAGGTAAATAGTCTCCTGGTTGTTCTGCTGGGGAGGACATCTGAAACTCTGCCCATCGGGGGAAGCTGCCTAGGAGAGAGGTTAAATCAGTGCATTCCTGGGCACCTTGGCCACACCTCTCCCAGGGCAGTGCCATCTGTGACGGAGTGGGAATGGTCCTAATGTTCTCTCTGGATACTGTGTGAGTGCCTCAGTTTCCCCTATGCATTTCTTAAGTCTCTAGGTGGCGGGATAAGGGCTAATAGTGTTGCAGAACAAAGGACTAGTGGAAAGGAGTGGCCACACTCTGACTTCTGGCAAATGATGGCATGGCCCTTCCCCCCTTGTAAGGTGTTAGCTGAAATCTGAGAACAATGAGGTCAGGTGACCTCCTGGCCCGGAAAAGAGACAAAGGAAAAGCAGAGGAGGGACTAGGGGGGGTTAGACTGAAGCTGGCTGGAGTTAGGCAGGGAAGGGCAGATGAGCTATCTGGCTCTCTGCCTCCCCCAAAATGGATCCAGCTGAGGGGTCAAGTTCACTGTACCAACAAGCTCTGTTTTAGATCATGTTCCTGTCATCTAATAAACCTCTGTTTTACTGGCTGGCTGAGAGTCATGTCTGACTGTGGAGTTGGGGTGCAGGACCCACGGACTTCCTCAGGACCCTCCCTGGGCAGGCTCGCTGGGGGAAGCGCACGGAGGGGCAGAGGGTGCTGAATTCTCCAAGGTCAGACCCAAGGAGGCAGAAGCTGTATGCTGTGAAGCTCCTAGCCCTGGAGACAGTCTGTTCACAGAGAAGAAGCTTTCCCCCAGAGTCCTGACTGGCTTTGTAGGGAGCAGTTCCAGATCCTCACCCCAGGGACTCCGTGACACCATCCCACTGTTTGAGTTGCACCAACTAGCTCCAAGCCTTCTTAGAGTAGGGATTGTGGGCACCTTCCACCCCTCTGAGCCTGCTTCAGGAAGACATGCTGCATCAGGCAGGCCCTCAGACTGCATTTCTGCTGGCAGAAGCTGAGGCCAGCTAGAGCCCACATGCTTGAATTATGTGGCCAGGGATGATTTCTCAAATAATAAGGTATTAATTGCCAGACACAAGCTGGGATCAGTTGGAGCTGAGGCTGAGAACACAGATTACTAATTGAAGACAAAGTCCCATTACCAGCATGTTCTAATTATTCTAAAACTAAGTGTTATAACCCAGGAAATACATCACCCAGGTAATTCTTAATAGAAATTCAAAGATGCTGAGATGTGGCAAAGCACAGGTAAGACACTCAGACGACCCAGCCCTGCCCTGTAGTAATGTCATGCAATAATCATGGGATTGCGAGTCAAATGTTTTGGTGCTGGTAGGCCCAGACTAGATTAAACTGATTTTAAGGACACGTTATACATTTTCATATTTTTACCCTGATGATGCCATTTCAGGGCCTGACAAGAGAATGACTGCTAAGCTTTTGAACAGGGGAAGACATTCTTAGTCAGACCATTTAAAACTTTTGGTTGTTGAGCCCTATTTAATTCAAGCCCCTAACAAGCACTTAGGAGAAAGGCTCTCTTTGTTCAAGATTCACCTGCCCAGTTTATTGTGAGCTCAGAGAGGTCCCATGCCAGGTGTCTGATTCTGACCTCACATCAGCTTTACGCTTGGCTAACTCCACTTACACCTGATATACGCTGGGGGGTCAGTGAGAAGACAGCCAGGCCCTCGTTGGCTCATCTGTGGTAGAAAAACTCTTGAAATCCCAGACATTGCACAAGCAGAAAATGCTGGGGAAGAAAAACCTTGCAGGCCATCTTGGTGCATCACAGAAGGGCACAGGGCACAAAGCCATTTGTCCATTGTCTGTCACCTCTAAGGCCTGAGATCATTGTACGCTCTTGGGTTGCTTGGTGGGCAAGGGAGGAGCCAGGAACTGAGCAAAGTCTGAACACTCTGATCCAGGTTTCCAAACCACCCCCCATTGTGCTGGGGGGTGGGGGGGATTCCCTGGAGTCCGTGCTGCCCAGGTGGGTTAGTGTGCACACACCAATGCACAGGCCAAGACCACGGTGCCTTTTGCAAGTGTGCCTACCATAGGTTGTTTTCCATTTGGGCAAAGGCCCTGGCCCTCCTCAAGTACTCTTCCTCCAGCAACCTTCCAGCCTCCAAACCTCAGCTCTTCCTGACACTGTTGTATTCAAAGACATGGCCTTGGAGCTTTTATAAAGTAGGAAAAGGACTTTTTACAGTCTTCCATCGTTTAAAAATGGTTGATTAGATTTTGCTTAAACTCCCCTTAAAAAAGAGAAAAACCCTTCAGGCAGGCATCCAGCCTGGAACATTTCAGGCTAGTGTATTGAGAAGTTACAAGCATGAGAAATCAGGGCGTGACACTGGACCCTGAACTATAGTGATGTGACCCATGCAACAGTGGGCTTTAAAGGTGCAGAATATACCAAGACCAGAACAGGGGCCAAGAAGGGAAACCTCTGCCCATGACAGCATGGGAAAGCTGCAGGCTTCACTCTGCTCGACAGTGCTTTGCCAAGCTGGCTCGGCCTGGGCTGGAATAGCTCAGGTGCTACATGCTGGGTTCTTAGCCAAACCAAGAGTCAACGGCTTCCTGCTCCTCACACCACTTCCTGTGTCATTCTAAAGCCAGTATTGCCAAAGGGTCTAAGTTCCTGGTGAGCAGGGCCCCTGCCACTGGCTCCAGAGCACGCTGAGCACTAACCGGGACATGCCAGTGGAAATAATCCATGACAATTAGGGATTGAGTGTTATTGAACAAAGAATTTGGGCTGCCTGGAACTAGCTTTCGGGGCCACATTCAAGTCAATGGCAAGACTGCTATTGACTAGTAGAGCTAGATCAGACCCTCCATGAATGGGCCTGGCTTGTGTACAGATGAGCCTTCTTGGCCTGTCACTGCTGGGAACTGCTGGGTCTCTTGTCTCTCTCTTTCAGATACTTCCTGTACTGGGAGTGATTCTGGCAGGATTGAACATGCCTTTTCATTTGGGTGTCTGGAACAGTACCAGCCCCAAGCAGAAATACTAAGAGAGCACAGCAGGGCTGGGCTCCATCCTCCTGCAGGTGCTGTCTGTGGGCTGACAGGGGAGTAGCAGTTCTGACTCTGTAGCTGCTTGAGCACTGCAACCTGCATTTCCTAGCCCACTGCTCTCCTGCCATTCCCACTGGCCAGTGCCAGGCTGCCCGGGGCTGTGTAATTCCACTCGGAAAGGGTTTGACCTCTGAGTGGGCTTTATCCCCTTGGCGAGTCAGCATGGCAGCTTAGTGTGCCGGAGCGAGCAGTCCATGTCCTAACTGCACAGCCTGGGCCAGCCCTTACCAAGACCCCAGGGTGACAAGCTGTGTGTCTCAGGTGAGCCAGAGAGCCAGGAGCTGCAGCGGGGAGTGTCTCCAGCATCCTGAAGAAAGGAAGCCCCCTTGTGTTCACTAAGGTGAGTCCTGTGGCCTCTGCATCAGAGAACATGCCCAGCCTGGATGCTGTTGCCTGGGGCACTGCTGAGCTGCAGTGCAGACACATAGGGCCTGAGTTGTCCCTTCCTGGGGCTTTGAGGCAGTTTACACTAGTGCAGAGTGACCACCTTTCTGATTGGGGACCGTTTTACACCCACTTTGCAGAAGTCTAAGTGGAATGGCACGCCAGGGAGAAGTGTCAGGGGGTACTAGTCCCACATGCTACACATAGCATGACCCCTCATCCTCATCCCCCGCACACTCATTCTCCCAGCCTTCCTGGCCACTGCTTGGCACTTCAAGGGGAGGCACAAATCCAACCAACCAACCAAGCACATGCTAACCAAGTAGCTGTGCAGTAATGCAGTGGGGGGTGCTGCCCAAGTCCTGACTGATTCTTTACCCCAGCTGTCCCCTGGCTGTGCACAGAAGGGAACCGGACTCTGCTTCGGGCAAGTGAGGTGAAGGGATGGTAGGAAGAGACTGGACATGCTGAGGCTTTCCAGCTCAAGCTGATGGAGGCTGTGCCTTCTTTTTGGTCCTTAGCCAGAGAGTAGGATTTGGGTGGTGATGCCTAACATATGTGGAGGAGATGTGACTGCACAGAGGGGTGACTGAAAATGTTAGCCTCTAACCACGGCAACTTAATGGGAGACATTTCTGGGAGGAAATGAGCTTCCTTTCTCCTCTTAGACCTGGTGAAGAGAATAGATGCGCTGCTGGTTGGGGCTGTTTGCAGTGAAAATAACTTAGGTTCTGTTATGGCTCTTAACTTTCTATTGGTAATTTCCTGCCGGAATCATATCTAAATACTGCACTATATGTATCAATGTCCTTATCAATCTGTGCTATACACACAGGTGCGATACAAGACGTGCTTCTCTCGTGACCTACCTTTTATCGCCTCTTTCACAGCTGAGTCAACGGGAATAATATTCTTCTCCACCAGCTCCAAAGGACCTGGTCTGAGAGCAATTTTTTCATTGAGATCATCTGCAAGTCGGGCTCTTTTCAGCTTCATCTGAGTAGCTTGAATGGACCCCTCTGCGGCTGAGTCTAAAATGCGAAAATTGAAAGTATCAATTCCAGGTTCTGCAGAACCTGTGCTCTAGATACTGAATGCTCAGTGATATTGAGATTCCTCTTCCGGGATGACAGTCAAAACAAAACACATTTCAGGTTAGAGCAGTAAATGGAGAGAGATCAGTTCCAGTATTCTGAGCCTGGAACTCTGGCTGTTAGACTAATCCCTAGACATAGGATTGTGTATGGGATGGATTATGGGTCTCCACATGGTTCTCAGTGGTTCCCAGGTCAGAATTCTCAGCGATCAAGTAAAAGATTTCCCCCGCTAGATTCCAGCTGTGCAAACTGAGCCTTGGAGCCTAGAGTTATGCTGGGTTCTGTCTGATCAATAAACAGTCTGCAATGAAACCTAGTTAAAACTTGTGTGGGTGATGCAGGAGCGGAATAAACAGCTCCTCTCCCCAAGCTGGACTGGCTCTGCCAGCTGTTGGGAGCAGACTCCAGCTCCTTGGATGCTAAAATATTAGAGAGTGCGTAAAAAGAACCATAAAAATGATTCAAAGGCTGAAGAGAATCACGCTGTACAGGGAGAGATGTGCAGAGCTCAGTCTGTTCAGTTTATCAGAAAGAAGATTGAAAGTAACTTGATTACAGTGGAGAAGTTTCTTCGTGGGTACTACAAAAACTTTGGATAGTAAAGGGCTCTTATTCTAGCAGAGAGAAGTGAACCAGCCACAAATGGCTGAAGCTTTAGCCAGACAAATTCAAACTGGAACTAAGGCACAAATTGTTAACAGGAAGGGTGATTAACCATAGGAACAAAATCCCAATGGAAGTGGTGGATTCTCCATCTCTTGCTGCCTTCAAATCCAGACTGGATGCTTTTCTGGAAGGCACAAATTATGCTTTAGTCAAATGCACGTTGTTGGCTTAATACAGCTGGAGACTCAGAAAGTTCAAACACACCAGGTGTCCTGCACCAGGTGTCCTGCACCTGACTAAGGCAAAAGCCCCATGGAGAGGACAGACCTTGGCCCCTGGCGCAGCTGTTTAATCTATCCTCTTGGCTGCCGGGTTCAGCATTCACCCTTCTCTCTCTGAGCCCTGGTAGGGAATAGATGTGTCCAGAATGGGACAGTATTTGGAAGGCTGTACAGGGCTGCAAAAAGAGGCTTTCTGATCATTAGGAGGCACCTGTGAAGTGCCCAAGAAGGACCATGAAAGAAGGGAGAGATGAGCTCGCTGTCAGCAGAAAGCATGTGCTCGCTGCCCAGGCACAGAACACTCCAGCATTTCAACATGTCATGTAGCTGCTGCTCTGGCAGTCCTGGCTGAACAGGCCCAGCGTTGGCCCAAGAGCCTAGCTGCCCTGACTGCTCCGTGTGTTTGTGACATGTTATTGCTGTGTTTTATCACTCCGTGTGAGATCTCCAGCACTCCTTGCTCTGCCAAGAGAGTCAGGAGTTCTGTTTCCAGCCAGAGCAGTGAGTGCTCCCCTCCAACCTTTCAGAGCTCAGTTGGAGTCTGCCTGAAGGCTTGAGTCAGGATTTATTGTCTGCAGAGCAGTCTGCCTGCCCTATTGGGACACGAGCTGTGGTGAAACAGGAAGCAGTGTCAGAAATCGGCCCAAGCCCAAGACTCGGGGAATGTGCTCAGAGGACGCCACAGACTGATTGCAAAAGTGATCAAAGGAAATACTTTTTCCATATAAAATATAATTAGACTGTGGAACTCGCTGCCACAGGATAGCATCAAGGCCAATAAATCAGGAAACTGGACATTTACATGGATAACTGGACTACCCAGAGTTAACCAGAGTTAAAGCTAAAAGGTTTAGGTAGGAATATTAAATGTCCTTTGTCAGAGTTTAAGTTAATCTCAGACTATTGCGGGTTAGGATTGAACTTCATGGGAAGCAGATAATTCCACATCAACTTCTGGATACTTACACTTTAAGAAGTGGGTTCTATGATTCTGTGAACCTACAGATGGCCACACTGGGTCAGACCAACGGTCCAACTGTTCCAGTATCCTGTCTTCTGAGAGTGGCCAATGCCAGGTGCTCCAGAGGGAATGAACAGGACAGAGCCATCCCCTGTCCCCCATTCCCAACTTCTGGCAAAAAGAGGCTATGGACACCATCCCTGCCCATCCTGGCTAATAGCCACTGATGGACCTATCCTCCATTAACTTTTCTAGCTCTTTTTTGAACCCTGTTATAGTCTTGGCCTTCACAGCATCCTCTGGCAAAGATTTTCCACAGACTTACTGTGTGTTGTTTGAAAAAATATTTCCTTTTGTTTGTTTTAAACCCTCTGCTTTTAATTTCAATTGGTGACTCCTTGTTCTTGTGTTATGAGAATTTAATAACACTTCCTTATTTACTTTCTCCTCACCAGTCATGATTTTATAGACCTCTATCATATTCCTTAGTTGTCTCTTTACCAAGCTGAAAAGTCTGTTTTATTAATCTCTCCTCATACGAAAGCTGTTTTATAGCCCTAATAAGTTTTGTTGCCCTTCTCTGAACTTTTTCCAATTCTAATATATCTTTTTTGAGATGGGGCAACCACATCTGCATGCAGTATTCAAGATGTAGTCATACCATGGATTTATACAGAGGCAATATGATATTTTCTGTCTTATTATCTATCCCTTTCTTAATGATTCCCAGCATTCTGTTAGCTTTTTTGACTGCCACTGCACATTGAGTGGATGTTTTCAGAGAACTATCTGCAATGACTCCCAGATCTTTTCCTTATTTCCTAAATTAACAGCTAATTTAGATCCCTTCCTTTTGTATGTAAAGCTAGGATTGTGTTTTCTAATGTGCATTATTCTGCATTTATCAACACTGAATTTCATCTGCCATTTTGTTGCCCCGTTACCCAATTCTGTGAGATCCCTTTGTAACTCTTTGCATTCTGCCTTGGACTTAATTATCTTGAGCAGTTTTGTATCATCTGCAAATTTTGCCACCTCACTGTTTACCCCTTTTTTCAGATCATTTATGAATAAGACTACATTTTAGTCATGGGTATTTTTAGTGAAAATCACAGACCAGACATGGGCAGTAAACAAAAATTCACAGCCCATGACCTGTCCATGACTTTTACTAAAAATACCAATGAATAAAACTTGGGTGGGAGGCCTGCCCAGAGCCCCTGTGGGTGCTGGGGAGGGTAGCCCAGCTGCTTTGGTGGGGGCAGAAGGGGTGGGGGGCGGCACGTGGCCCAGGAGCCCTGCTTGTGCAGGGTGTGTGTGTCAAGAAACTTTATCTCTGCATTCTGTCCTGAGGTGATATGTACCCAGTCAATATGGGGATAGTTGAAATCCCCCATTATTATTGAGTTTTTAATTTTTATAGCCTCTCTAATCTTCCTAAGCGTTTTACAGTCGCTATCACTATCCTGGTCAGGTGGTCGATAGTATATGCCTACTGCTATATTATTATTATTCAAGCATGGAATTACTATCCATAGAGATTCTATGGGACAGTTTGGTTCATTTAAGATTTTTACTTCATTTGACTTTATGCTTTCTTTCGCATATAGGCCACTCCCCCACCAACACGACCTCTTCTGTCCTTCCGACATATTTTGTACTCTGGTATTACTGTGTCCCATTGATTATTTCCATTCCACCAAGTTTCTGTGATGCCCATTATATCAATATTGTCATTTAATACGAGGCATTCTAATTCTCCCATCTTATTATTTAGACTTCTAGCATTTGTGTTTAAGCACTTAAAAACTGTCACTTTTTGACTGTCTGCCATTATGTGATGTAACTGAATGGGACTCTTTTTCATTTGACTGTTCCTCATCAGATCAATATTTCCATTAATAGATCCTCCCCTAAGGGATGTCCCTGTCCGAAAAATGTGCTCCTCCGCACCTGTCGGCTTCCCCTAGCCCTTAGTTTAAAAACTGCTCTATGGCCTTTTTAATGGTAAGTGCCAGCAGTCTGGTTCCATTCTGGTTTAGGGGGAGCCCATCCTTCCTGTATAGCTCCCCCTTTCCCAAAAGTTTCCCCAGTTCTTAATAAATCTACATCCCTCCTCCCTACACCATCGTCTCATCCACGCATCGAAACCCAGCAGTTCTGCCTGTGTAACCAGCCCTGTGCGTGGAACTGGAAGCATTTCAGAGAATGCTGCCATGGAGGTCTGGGCTTCAGTCTCTTACCTAACAGCCTAAATTTGGTATCCAGGACCTCTCTCCTATCCTTCCCTATGTCAGGAGTGCCTACAAGTACCAAGACCACCAGCTCCTCCGCAACACTACACATAAGTCTGTCTAGATGTCTTGAGAGATCCCCAACCTTCGCATCTGGTAGGCAAGTCACCATGTAGTTCTCCTGGTCATCACAAAACCAGCTACCTATGTTTCTAATGATTGTATCCTTCCAATGGACCTCGTGCCAGCCACTGTCAGACACAGGATACTGAGCTAGATGGACCTCAGGATTTGATCCAGTCTGTCAATGCCTATTTAAGGATGATGAGGGCTGCATTGGGCACAACATAAAATACCTTGTGCTACAAACCTCACACGTAGTCTGATTGCTATCAAGATCTGGAGCAAAGTAACCTAAAAGTGCATCTTGCAGAGAAACAGGAAAGCAACAGAGGATTTGGGGCCACAAGAGAGATGGAGGATTGGAAAAATCTACAAATATGTGCGGAACAGCTCATCCAGCCTTACCTTGTAAAATGTGCATATTGACCAGGTCTGATTGCTCAGGCCTGCTTCTGATCTTGTGCTTTAGGTAATCCTCAGTCTGCAGAACAGAAATACAGAGAATGTTAGATCATCAGCTCCAGATAGTAAATTACATAATGCTGGCTCTTTCTGCTCAGCTATTGGAATTGTTTGTGTTTTTGTAGGAAGAGGGAATAACTGCTTTTCTTCACTGAGTGAGCTGTTACATGGTACCTTATTCACCCAAGTACTAGTCAACACTTGGATGGGAGATGCCCAAGGAGACAAAGTGATGCTCTTGGAATCACTGTTGACAATTCAGCAGATGGCCCTCATAAAGTGTGTCCTTTTAAGTCTCCAGAGAGCTGTACCTCAAAACCCCCAGAACTGCCGGTGCCCAAGCTGTTCTGACAGTATGTGAAGTCTGCTGGAGCCCGGTTCACCGACTGTGAGGACTATTCACCAGTGCGTGCCTGGATCTACCCCCACAAGACAGTACAGCATGTTTCCTTTGGAGCTGGTGCTGAATCAGCCCCCAGCGTGGTGCGAGAGGATGCTATGCTGCTGGAAATGCCAGTTTTCGATGAGATGTAAAACTAGGAGCCTGACCCTCAGTACCAATTCTCTGACACTGTTTGCTACAGAAAGGTATAGTGGCCATTCCAGTGCTGATAATGACACTCTGCCTTTCTAAATCCCCCACAGTTTCCATGGTACGCTGCACTTCCTGATGTAAGCTGCTAAGTCCTGTTGCTCAGCACTTAACTACTGAATTCCACTTTGTGAACGGCTCTGGCTGACAAAGTCATGTTCTCATCTTAGATACAAAAGTGATAAATGCCTTTGAAATAGATAGACCAGGTAGGTGAGGCAACATATTTTATTGGATTAACACCTGCTTCACCTACCTTGTCTCTATCTCATATCTTGGGGCCAAGATGGCTACAACCACACTTAGATATGTAGATAGAAACTGATATACAGTGAGACCTTCACTGAGGACATCACTTAGTAAACAAACATCTTGGCTCAAGTGACAAATTAGTGTTATTATTGGAATGCCCAAAAAATTCCAGATCCTTTTTAAATAGAGAAATAATGATGCCTGTCCAATGAGCTATCAATATAAAGGGAAAGTGAAAGGGTACAGCAAACACACGCGTTTATTAGCAAATACACATCTACTCTCACACACGCTTAATTGTATTATTACAGTAGGAAATAAAAATTATACTCAAGTTACCCCTTCAGCTTGTCATTGTCATTGAATTGACCTTCAGATGTAGCCAATAGAGTTTAACCTGACAATTAGTTAAAGGCCAATTCACTACTCAATAGAGTTTACCAACTATAAATACCTGGACAACAATGGAAGAAACTTACAAGCAAAAGCAGGTGAGCTAAAGTGTCTAGCATTGCAAGAGGATTGTGATATAAGTGGTATTTCTGTTTAACAGCGTGGAAAGACAATAATCAATGGGATACTGTAATAGCTGGTTATAAACTATACAGGAAGGAATGATTAGGTCAGAGAGATGGGAGAGTCCCACTATCTGAAAGATTCCATGGAACCTAGTGAGATACCAGGTCTGAGGAGAGGCGACTACACAGTTGAATCTGTAGAGATCCAGATCCCAAATGAGAGGAATACAAATATGTGAGTGAAATGATACTTCCAGTCTCCAGTTAAAGAAAATGCTATTGAATGCACAGTGGGAGACCAAAGTAAAAACTATATCTATAAAAGGAGTTATAATGGATATTTCTTAGTACCTGCATAAAAAAGGATTAAATGTCACTTCAGACCAGATTTTCAAAGATATTTAGGTGTCTAAAGATGCAGATAGGTGCCAGCTGGTATTGTCAAAAGTAGCTAAGCAGGTTAGATGCCTAGCTCCCTTTGAAGTCAAGGACAGTTGAACACCAACTTTCTTTTGAAATTCCTGCTAGGAGCTTATTGGCATCTTTAGACACCTAAATATCTTTGGAAATCTGGCCTTTCAAGTCCACATGTAGAGAAACAACTTCTTGTCACCTTAGTGAGAGAACACAAGAGGGGAGACTATGCTAAACTTTGTCCCAAGTAACATAGAGGTAGGTTCCAGAAGCAGCTATAGTTGAGTTGCCAAGTAATAGTGACTATAATATAATCAATTCACCACCATTGAGGGAGGATTAGAAACAGTCTAAAAGGTAGAAATCAGTGCATAGGAAGAAAGAGTCAATTTGCAATATAGCAAAAGGTAAACAATGAGATGCCACAAAGTTCTGTGTTAGGAGAATGTTATTTTAGGTACTTATTAGTACTCTGAAAAAGGGCGGGGGTAGCAGTGAGGTGGAAAAAGCTTCAGATGGCAAAATATTATTTAAGTCAGTTAAGATTAGAGCAGGCTGTGAGGAACTTCAGAGTGACTTAACCACGCTGGGTGACTAGGTAGCAAGAATGCAGATGAAATTCTTTGTTGACAAAGACAGTGTAATGCACACTGGAAAGAAGAATTTATGCTGATCTTACACACTACTAGATTCTAAATTAATTGTACCCACTGATGGAAAACATCTCGGTGTCACTGTGGGCTGCTTAATGTTATCTGCTCATCAGTCATAACATTAAGAAGCATAAGAAATGGGATGGAGAAAACAGAATTATGCAGTTCTATAAATACATGGTAGGTCCTCTCCTGGAATCATGTATTAAGTTCTGGTCACTCCATCTAGCAACATATCTAGCAGAAAGAGATATGTTCAGAGACAGGCAATGAGAATGATGAGAGATATGGAAATACTTCCTTATCAGGTGAGAGTGAAAAGGACTGTTTAGTTAAGAGGGAAGATAAAAAGAGGACATATAAGCTAGTGAGTGGCATAGAGAATGAATGGTGTCTCATAACACAAGACAAGGGGAGGCCAGTAAATTCAAAACTAATAAAAGGAAATATTTTTCTACATAATGCATCATTAACCTGTGGAACTCCTTGCAACAAGATATTGTGACAGATATGGCATTTTTTTGCCACATACTTGAAAAATCTTGTTGAATTCAGATTAATATCTTTTAATACAAAGATATTAATCT
This sequence comes from Dermatemys mawii, assembly GCA_007922305.1. Taxonomy (NCBI): domain Eukaryota; kingdom Metazoa; phylum Chordata; order Testudines; family Dermatemydidae; genus Dermatemys; species Dermatemys mawii. The sequence goes on from ML677373.1 coordinate 3,862,091, forward strand.
TTGTATTAAAAATTCAAAGTTTATGTATTATTGTGGAATTGTATGTAATGCCTCTATAGGGGAGACATGTAATCTTTGTATTAAAGAGACATATAGGGGAGACATGTAATCTTTGTATTAAAAGAGACATATAGGGGAAACATGTAATCTTTGTATTAAAAATTCAAAGTTTATGTATTATTGTGGAATTGTATGTAATGCCTCTATAGGGGAGACATGTAAACCCTGGGAAGTGTTATGAGCTTCAGAGGACTATCTGAAACAATGTGCCAGACAAGAATGAACTTTCAGGACAAGCAAAGTTAAGTGTGTTTCCCAGGAAATCTCTAGGGGGAGATGAATGCAAATGTACCACACCCCAATTATGAAAAAATCCAACCCTTTGAAGCTATGCCCTGTGGAAAAAATCATTATCTGCTGATAACCTGGTCCTGGAATTTAAGGCTGAAAGGCCAAAGCTGTGTAATGGAGAGACACACAGATTCATAGGTGTGCTTGTTCTGGGCTAACAGCTGTTTTGAACTAATAACCAAAGAAAACTCTTGTTGGTGTTTGAACTACTGACTCGTACCAGAGCCCTTGCTGGACTCAGGGTGACCTCTGATAAGCTTTCTATCATGTGTGTAGGTTTTTATATTGTTTGTAATATGTTTTCTCTATAATGTTTTCACCTGAGGAAGAAATGTGCTTGCTTAGAAAGGGCTGTATGGTGATTTTTAACTGGGGCAATTATAGCCTTTGAGAAAGAAAAGCAAAGCCGGCCTGCCTAGGCCACCTGACTTGCTGGGGAACTCATGATGAAGGCAGGGAACTGTGTAGTTGGAAAACCCCATTAGGAGGGAGGGAGATGTGGGTCTCTGCCCAGGAGAAGTGACGGCTGAAGAGCTGGGAGCCTAAAAGTTGTTGCCTGCGGTGGGTAGGCCACAAAGGGGCAATATAGGTGCAGATACTGCTGACTGCAAGAGCTTCCAAAAGAGGATTCCAAAATGGACAAGGCATTATATGAGTAACGAGATCACCCAGTTACATTACATTGGAGAAATGTAACTGTGGTGCCCACATAATGACATAACAACACTTCAAAGATCTGATTAATCATATTGCCTCCCCATGATTTCTCCCATGCTACCTGTGATGCATGGAGGAATCCCTTAGTAAAATTTTACAAAACCATCACCAAGTCCTTCCTCAAAACTTGCCTCTTCCGTAATGCGTGCAGTAAACTGCAAGCTGATCACAGATGGAGAGGTGCCGAATTGAGTGGCTAAGAATTTGGAACATTCTATTAGTTCTGCTATTCTGTCTCCCGCATTCCCCACTCTGTGATTTGTGTTAACCTCCTGTTATACCTTCATGCTTCAGAGCACAAACTGTCTGACATTAGGAAGAAACTTCCCCTGTGTAATTTACTCCAGAATTGTGTTTCCTCTGAAACATCTAATTCTGGCCACTGTGAGAGAAAACGTATCAGACTAGATGAGTGGCAGATCCGATCCTGTACAGCATTCCTATGAATCCATGTTTTCCTGATGCCTTGATTTATTTAAGTGGTCTCTCTCTCTCTCTCTCTAGTTCTGTGAGATACTGTGCTCTGGAAGACCTTTGGAATAACGTATCTGGAGGTGGTGGATTAATTGAATTAATTTCACATTATAGGCTACCAAACAGCCATCAGATAGATTCCTGACTCAAGAGAGACTCTAATCACTAACATAGAGATCTGTTAACAACCCCTTGGACCATTTAGTCCATTGTGCATTCATTTTAATGTTTCTTTTAGTTCTGGTTCCTCTCAGCCCTTCCTGGTTCTAAGTAGTACGAGAAATGGCCCAGGGGCACAAAAGCAGGAGATGCTGTTATTGTGATGTTTCTAACATCAGTGGAAGCAGAAAATATTGGGACACACAAAAGAACCAGTCCTCGCTTTCAGACAGCCCCCCAACCTAAAACAAATACTCACCAGCAACCACACACCATACAACAAAAACACTAACCCAGGAACCTATCCTTACAACAAAGCCTGATGCCAACTCTGTCCTCATATCCATTCAACTGACACCATCATAGGACCTAATCACATCAGCCACAACATAAGAGGCTCATTCACCTGCACATCTACCAATGCGATATATGCCATCATGTGCCAGCAATGCCCCTCTGCCATGTACATTGGCCAAACCGGACAGTCTCTATGCAAAAGATAAATGGACAAAAATCTGACATCAGGAATCATAACATTCAAAAACCAGTAGGAGAACACTTCAATCTACCTGGCCATTCTATTACAGACTTGAAGGTGTCAATTTTAAAACAGAAAAACTTTCAAAGCAGACTCCAACAAGAAGCTGCTAAACTGGAATTAATTTACAAATTGGACATTATCAACCAAGGGTTAAACAAGGACTGTGAATGGCTTAGTCATTACACTAATTGGATCTATTTCCCTAAGTTAAGTTTCCCTCACACCTTCTTGTCAGCTGTCTGACATAGATCTACTTGATTATCACTACAAAAGGTTTTTTTCTCCTGCTGATAATAGCTCATCCAAATTAAATAGCGTCTTAGAATTGGTATGATATTTTCCAACTTTTTATGCTTTCTGTGTATATAAATGTATCTTACTTCTGTGTTTTCCATTCTATGCATCTGATGAAGTGGGCTATAGCCTACGAAAGCTTATGCTGAAATAAATTGGTTAGTCTCTAAGGTGCCACAAGTATTCCTCGTTTTCTTTACAAAAGAACCTGTTGTTATCAGATTTCTAGACCAAATCTGTAGAGCATGGAATTTGGAGAAGATTCAGCTAAGCAACCAAAATGTCACTGGCTGCTTATCTTAAAGCACACACCAATCCTTTTGAAATTCACTGGTTACTGCCTTAAACAAAGGGTACCCCTATAAATAGGAGTATATTTTTGTCATGCATTGTCCTATTTAGCACGCTCTGAGAACAAAGACATTTTTGGGCATCCCACTAATAATCCTTCCCTCTTCCTTCAGGCAAGCAGCCAATGGAAGCCTTTGAAGGGCGAGACAGAGAGACATTAATGTATACTTGAACAATAAAATATACGACAGTTCAAGGATACTTTAAATTGCTTGAAATTTCCTAAACATACTAATTTTTCATAGGGATGTTTTGTTTCTTACATTAGTCATTTATGAGTGCAGAGACAAAGGGCAAGTACCTAGAATATGTTAGTTCATAAGAACACTCGCAAATGTTTCAAGTTAACTCCTTCACATAAAGTGCCTGTACAACTAGCTGCAGACAAATCTCCCATAGAGTAACTGAATGAATTATTATATTCTGTTACACATCAGCCAAAGCCAACCATTTAAAACAAGGTATTTCCCTCTTAATGTAGCCATTCTACTATTATTGCTCTGTATGTGGCACGAACCAACTATTAATGAATATGATAGGGGAAAGAAATGAGGATGAAGAAAAACATACTCAAAGGCCAAATGAGAAAACTGGGATAGTTTTGGATTAGCTAATCTTGGATTGATGCAAGGGAATCAATGCAATCTACTTGATATATCAGCATATCAGAGGTTTGTTGTCTATTGTCAGCATTGCAGGGTATCTCATTCCTTGCTGTATGTATTTTTCTAACCTCTTGTCTTGGCCTGTGTGCTTTCTGAATTGGATCCCAGGCAAACAGGAGAGCTATATGAATCCTGGAGATCCTCTTAGGCTATGTTTACACTTCAGACTGGGGTGGGATTGCCAGCTGGAGGAGACACCCGCACTAGCTGATTGAGCTAGCCATGCTAAAAATAGTGTGGTCATGGCAGCATGTGTGGTGGGAGGGGCTACCCCCTGGAGTTCATGCCTATGGTCTCTGGTGGCATGACTAGCCCCTCCCATAGTTCATGCCACCACTGCTGCTCTCTATATTTAGTACACTACCTTGTTCAGAGCTAGTGCAAGTATGTCTCCTTGAGCTGCGACTCACCACCGGCTCCAGATGTGGCCATAGCTTTTTTTGCCACCTTAGGCGGTGGCGGCATTTCTGTGGCAGCTCGCACAGCCCCTGTCTGCTTTGGGCACAGCCAGAAGTGCACAGTGGCCATGAGAGCAGCCGCTGAAATGCCGCTGAAACCGTCAAAACGCCACCCTCAAAAACGGGTGCAGCCCTAGGCAACCACCTAGGTCGCCTAGTGCTCACACTGGCCCTGCATAGCCTGGGTTTAGCAGAAGCTGACCAGTGTGTGATGTGTGGGGCTTGGAACGCTGACATGGTTCCCCCAAAAGTGACCTCGTCACAGGCATTTTCAGACTTTTCTGGAAATGGCCACTTATCTTATCTCTGCCATTAGCAGTATTGAGGGATTCCTGAGTTGGGCTAAATAGCTGGTGCCAGCATGAGCAGAGCACATTCTGGGGCGGGAGGCTTTGCAATATCCCAGTGGACCCCGGGGCATGCTGCAAAGCCAAAGGTCAGGGGTTTGTTATGTGATGACAAGTATGACTTGCTTGGGGGACCACTCACTGCAGACGACAAAGGGCATTTCAGTCCCTCCCTGGACACTTGTTTAGGGCTCCGTTCCTCAAGTTCAGTGGCTGAACCAGAAGCCAGAAGCATGAACCTGCCTCATAGATCATTGTCAGCCCTTGTACGAATTCAGGATTCTGATCCCCTTCCTCAGGTGTAAGAGTCTTCCTGATCTGCCCCATGCATCGTTCCTCTACCCCTCGGAGCTCTCTGAGTCACCCCAGAAGATCACCTCTGTGATCCACCCCACAGAACTCTCCTCCACATTGGGGATCTCTGTGATCCACCCCAGAGAGCTCTCCTTCCCCTGGGGGATCTCAGTGATCCACCCCCCCAAGCTCTCCTCCACTCTGGGATCTCTCTAATCTACCCCACAGAGCTTTCCTCTACCCTAGGGATCACTATGATTCAGGGCTGCCAACTCTTTGAGTTTACCCTGCAGGCATTCTCGGAGCTCCTGAGGTCCTTTCCTGTTGCCCCATTCCTGGGGTGAACTGCCCCATGGGAGGTGCTGCCCCTGCTGATCAGCATCTTCCTCCCACAGCTCATGGAGCAGACAGAGCTCTTTGGGATGCGGGTAAGGATCCTCTCCAGCTGGCTCTGCAGGGCCTCCTCTACAGCGGCCAGCATTGCCTGCAAAGCGGGAAGGTGCTTGTGTAAAGAAACTCCCTCCTGGCCCCAGCACACCTGAGGGAAGGGACTCCTATCTGTCCCACTCTCCTCAGTGTCTCTCCCCTTGTACAGGGCAACATGGAGCCCAGCACTAAAGAAATGCAGAGCAGGGACAGCCTGTTATTATATTTACAGGGTGCTCTGGTGTAGATTAATGCATTGGGGGCTTCCAATATTACTACCTCAGCATTCAGAAATCATGAGATTTAAATTTTGCCACCAAGAAATCACCATTTTTATTTTTTCACCTTTGGGTGAAGCTGGCTTCTCCTAGTTTGTGTGGGATCATTTCAGGGCCAAAATTCATGCTTCAGCCAGCTTGGATGGGGGCGTGGGGGTGGGGTCGTCCACTACTAAGGCTGCTAACTTCCTAATCGCAAAAACTGAACACCCTTTCCCTGCCCTTTCCCCGAGGTCCTGCCCCTGCTCACTTCATTCCCCCTCACTCCCTTACTCGCTCTCCCCCACCCTTACTCACTATCACTAGGCTGGGGCATTGGGATGGGGTGCAGAAGGGGGTGAGGGCTCTGGCTGGGGATGTGGGCTCTGGGGTGGGGTAGGGCGTAAGGTGTTTCGGGTGTAGTAGGGGGTGTGGGCTTTGGGAGGGAGTTTGTGTGTGGGAGGGGGCTCAGAGCTGGGGCAGGGGGTTGAAGTGTGGGGTCTGGGAGGAAGTTAGGGTGCAGGAGGGGGTTCTGACCTTGGGCAGGGGGTTCAGGGTGCAGGCTCCAGAAGGATGCCGCTTACCTCAGGAGGTTCCCAGAAGTGGTCAGATTGTCCGGCTCATGTGGTTGCCAGCCAATGGGAGCTGTGGAGTCGGCACTCAGGGCAGGGTACTGGGGCAGTGCATGGAGGCGCTCTGGCTGTCTGTCCGCCTAAGGGCCAGACACGCCGGCTGCTGTCAGGAGCTGCATGGAGCCAGGGAGCCTGTCTTAGCCCCACTGTGCCACCAACTGCACTTTTAGTGGCAAGGGTCCCTTTTCAACTGGGTTTCTGGTCAAAAACCAGATGCCTGGCAACCCTGTCCTCTACCCCTTCCCTAACTGCCATTCCAGTCCCCTCTGTCCTGTCTCTAGCTGGATATGACAGCTGGCTGCCTCACTTGAATTCTCCCTCCATAGTTTCACTGTAGTTTGCTGGCCCCCACATTCATTTGCCAAACATATTTCCCTGCTTGTCTCCTAAACCTTCTACCCATCCCATACACTCTCTCTGCCCCCACATCCTTTGCACCTCCCTGTCTGCCCTCCAATTTCCTCCCAACCCTATTGGTATGTCTCATGCCCCTGCTATCCCCCACAATCCCCTCATTCTCTTGATGTGTCTTACGCTTTCCACATTTCCCTACATATCCCTCAGCCTCCTTTCTGCCCCTCACGTTCCCCTGCCCCCTCATCCTGCCTTTCACCCCCACATTCTCCTGCCCCCTCAGCCTGTCTCCTGTCCCCACATTCCCCTGCCCCCTAATACTGCCTCCACATTCCCCTGCCCCTTCATCCTGCCTCCTGCCCCCACATTCCCCTGCCCCCTCAGCCTGCCTCCCACCCTCACATTCCCCTGCCCCCTCTGCCTGCCACCTGCCCCCACATTTTCCTGCCCCCTCAACCTGCCTCTGCCCCCATATTCGCCTGCCCCCTCAGTCTGCCTCCCACTCCCCACATTCCCTTGATCTCTCAGCCTGCTTCCCACCCCCAACATTCCCCTCAGTATCCCTTACGCTCCCCACAGTCTCCCACAGCCCCTTCAGAAAATGTCCTGCTCTCCATATTACACCTGCAGTCTACCTCCTGTTCCCCACATACTCTGCAATCTTCCCCCCACACCATTCCTCTGACTCCTCATAGTTTCTCATCCTGTTTCCTAACACATTTCCCACTCCCTGCTGCCAAGTACTGTGAGACTGCCGTAAAATCACAAGAGCTGGAAGCAAGGAGTTTGTGTGTGTGTCTGGAGGAGGCATCCAGCTTATTCACGGTGGGGGTGGGTGGGGTGGGGAAAGAGTTATTACACAGGAAGTAGAATTAGGACTTACAGTACTTGATAATGATATGGGGCTTCCTAGGTGCAGGTTTGGGGTCCCTATAATATGGGGAACACATTGGAGTTCCTTTCCCGCTTGGCTGATGGCCCCTCCCCTTGCTGAGAGCAGGGCTTTGCCCTGGACTGCAGCCATCAGGGTAGCTGTGCTTCTGCTACCCATGCCCTCGGCTGGCAAAGTCACTGTTTGCACTGGTGGAGTTTGTTATGGGGTTTAAGCGGGGTAAACGCCAGTGGTGCAAATAGCAATTTTGCATGTCCACATTAGGTGTTGCAATGGTGTAAGTACATTGATGGCAGTAACAGTCCAGGCAAGGCCTGATTCAATTTATGCAAATGTATGCAAATGAAAGGGAGATGGTTGAGTGTTTTGTCTGAAGTTCCACCCAGAAGATGCTTGTGATCTTCCTCAGGGATCTTTCTTTCCCACCATGGAAGATCTCTATGATCCACATCGTATTTCTCTCCACCCCTGGATCGCTCCTGCATTCAATATAGTCTGCACTCATTCCACATGGCCAATATGTAGCTGAGGTGCACATTGCAGACAGGAAAGAAGACACGTACTGTAAATGAAGCTGTGTTAATGTCAATGGAAGCAGGCCATTAGATCCAACGATTATAATGTCACTTTTACACAAACTCCCTGCCTGAGTCTCCAGCAGCCTGCCCAGACTTGGAGGATAATCAGGGGTGAAAATAAAATGTGCGTCTTACCAGTATGGCGGGGACAGCTTCCCCTCAGAAGGGGTGGGGCTGGGGATCAGCAACCCCCTGCCAGCCCCCTGCTCCGGCTGGGTACCTGCTCCTTTTGCCCACCCCACCCATCAGCGGCCGGGGGGGGAGGGTGGGCAAAAGGGACAGGTATGTTAAAGTGCCGTGGCAGCGTTTTAAGCAAGGTTCTTTTCCCGTGGCAGTGCTTTAGGGACTTGACAGGGCTGCCGATGCAGGGATGCAAAAAGAGCATCAATGTTAAAGCACTGCCGTGGTCCTTTAAGCAGAGTCCACTGTACAGGCTTTTTACCGTACTTTTTACCGCCGTACTTTCACCCCGAGGCTAATACACAAATTTATTCATTTCCATGTGTGCAAGAAGTTACCTTGGCTCTCTCCAGGTTTTTCCTTTGTTCATGGAATGCAGATGGGCTTTTCAATGCTGCAATAAGAAACACAGAGGCACAGTCAACCCCAGGGAGGGAGCAAGCAGCCACCAGAATATTCAGCAATAGAATTTTAACAAGTGCTATAAAAATAGCAACAGAAATGAGCCGATCTCTTTACTGAGCTAACTAAAAACCCAGGAAAGCGATGGGAAATCCCAGTCTCTGAGCCAGGCCGTGGCAGGAGAGCAGCGGTGATGGAGAGCAAGGAGAGAGCAGGAGCCACATGGGCGGAGAGATGGTGCAGGCTGTGCAACTCAGCGCTCAATGGGACACTTCCTCTTCCAGGGAAGGCTCTTCCCTGGAGAGCTCTGGGTGGGTAGCAGCACCAGGAGGCCTCAGAACAGAGTGGGGAGGAGAGAGCAAAAGGTCAGTGCCCAGAAGAGAGGAGACCTCAGTAAAGGACTCTGTCAGCAGGTGGGCCTGCAAGTGGCTCAAACTGTGAGGCCAAGTCCAGGGAGCATGAAAAAAACAAAGGGATCTCATCATTCTTCACTTGGGTTGCAAGTGCCTATTAAACACAGGACTCAGAAGCTTTCATTCTCTGCTCTCCTCCACAGTTTCTCCACTCACTGCACACCAAACTCTTCTCTGTTCATTTACACAATCCCCTTCTCTGCAGCTCCCGCCTTCAAGCGGCCTTCCTGGCTCTCTAACACTCTTCTCCAGCCCCCTTTGAAAGGGGCTGGGCAACTGAACTGTAGGTTTGGGGAGTGCTAAGTGGGCACATGACCCAGCCTGGGAGCCACAGTCAACAGGCTGCCCTGGCCACCACTTTCAAACACTCTTCCTGAAGGCGTTTGGTTTTCCTCAGAGAGGGTTTCCAAGAGAGGGTGTCTGTATAAATCTGTTCAACCTCTTCAGAATATTATATCATGGAGGAGAGGCCAGCCTGGTTGGTGAGGGTCCCTGTGGCACATGCTATGGCCCACAGCTCTCTAGGGATTACATACAGTTCATGGGTTAAAAAATCAGAGTAATTTCTGAGTTCCACTCTTTGTTATTCCTGTGTACTTCAAAATAGCAATCGACAATAAGTTCTTTAGTATCATCTCAATATCAGCTTCCGAGAGCTGAGTGTAAAGAGTCTTTTTCCAGTGCGGTTCAAAGCCTCTAATGTCAATATCTGAAACTTTATGTTAAAGCTTAGCTATAATTTATTTATATTTGTGGCTGAAACCCGTGGTTTCAAAGTGCGTAAATAAAGGCTGTGGGCAAAGCAAAGCCACAGTTTGCTCTGTGTCACATTATTCCTCATTTACAGGGTGAAAATGAGAGCAGAGTTTGATTCTGCATTTGAAATGTGTAGCAAAGACACAGTCTTTTGGGGTCTCCAGGGAATTTCTTCTCTGGCAAGAAAAGAAAAAAGACTTAAACCTCTCCTTGGCTTCCTGCATTGAATGGAAGAGACATTCTAAAGTGAGGAGTTCAGGGGTCTATTTTGTTTGGCATGATTTATTTTGCTAACTTACTGCTTGATCCTTGAGCGGAATGAAAAAAGGGGCTAGAGATTCATTTTTGCACAGGGCTCAGAAACTAGCAGCCAGTCTACACTCCAGAAATGTGGGCGTAAATGGGGAGCTCAGGGAGAAGCAATAAACATGTCGGAGAAGGGAAAGGAGGCCAAGGGGAATTTTGGGTGCATTGGCCGGTGGAAGGGGACGGATCCAGTGAAAAAGTAGGATGGATCATACCAAAGTACAAAGGGGCAGGGAACCTTCTCTTGCTTCCAGCATTTCTAGAGCAGACAGACAGACATGCTCGTATGATTGTGCCGTGCTTTGGTGTGCAGCCATAAGGATGGTGACAGCTGTTTTAGTCAAAAGCAAAATAAAATGAGTGCACAAAAAAAAATGAAGTAAGTAAGGGACGTTACTTTTTATAGCCCAGTTCACTACGAAGTCCTAGTGTTATGAGGTTTCTGTGGGCAGGAATTGACCAGGTCAAACTTCATTTCATGCTATTCATAATGACAGTGTTGCAGAATTTAGTCATTTACCAAGATTTTGGAGGAATTATGTGGAGGCTGTAGCTTGTATTAGTCTGCAAAACAAATAAAGGTATTGCTAGCACCAGTTCTTCAGACAACACATCAGGAGGGATCGGTGATGGGATTCACCAGTTTGGAAGTGCAGGTGGCTCCGCAGAAGATCGACGAAGCTGCTGCACTTGACACGCCAATTTTAGGACTAGATTTTTGCCTTTAAGGCACAGCTCTGTGTTTGGGAGGATGAGGGGGAGCCTCTGTGTAGCTGGAGCCCAGCATGAATTAGGCCAGAATTCTACAAGGGATCCTGGGAATCAATCTCTGTAGCAGCAGCTGGTCTACCACCAAGTGCAGTGAATTGCCAGGTCCAGCCAAGCCCTCTCATTTTGGGTCAGAGTCTGACTTGCGGATTATGGCTGGCCCAGGTGCAGGGTTGCTAGGGGAAGACTCCTTGCACGCTCTTCCCTGTTTGAGCACATACCCACACAATCTGCCCCTTTGTGGATTACGAAATGTACACAGTTAGTGATACTCCTGACTTTATGGCAAATGCCTCTCAGCAGTTCCACAGAGTGAATTTCCCCAGTAAATCAGGCCTGAAACATTTTCATCAAGCCAATAAAATTGCATCTGGATGAGACATTCAATAACATACCCTGTTGTTTTGGTCCTCCCATTCACTAACAGGGCAGGTTTGGCTCAGTTACTTTAGTGCGAATCCAGAGTTCCTCCATTGACTTCACTGAGCCTGATTCTCTGCCTATTTTCCCAAGTTCTACCCTTTGTGACTCCATTTGCTGAGCGAGGTTGAGATTTGTGCCATTCTCACCAAGGCAGTCACCCATCTTGGAGCAGGGGGGCAGGGGGAGGGGAGGCACATGTCTGCCTCTCTCTTCAGTCCATTTGGAACTGATCACAGACTGACCTTCCACAGCATCAGGCTGTTCACACCATTGGGGCCAACTCAGCTACCACATGGGACACTCCTGCTGCCCACTATCTAAGATGTTTTAGCTTGCTGTGTTCTGTATCATTTGTCTGAGGCTTCCACTTTAGTGATCTTTCAGTAAATAGAATCTCAGAATTGGAAGGGACCTCAGGAGATCATCTAGCCCACCCCGCTGCTCAAAGCAGGACCAATCCCTCTTTTTGCCCATATCCCTAAATGGCCCCCTCAAGGATTGAGCTCCCAACTCTGGGTTTAGCAGGCCAATGCTCAAACCACTGAGCTATTCTTCCCCCCATAGTTACAGAAACTTGTGGTGTTCAGCACCTCCACGTGCTATGGAGAACATTCATAACTCATTGGTATCCAGAAGGGATTGCTCAACACTTTTACCCACTGATTTTCTATTATTGTGAATATTAATCTGTCTCTCTGTCCGTGGAAATCTAGAAATGGAACAGTTATAAAGAGGTGGTGAAATTCTCTGCAACAGAATTACACTAGCGGAAAATGTGGCGGAGGGATTTTAAATTACCCATGTCCAAAATCCAGGACTGACAATGTCCTTTCTTGGACCACCTGTTTCATGATTAAGATCTGATATCTTGTGACTCCTTAAGGCTGCTGTATCTCATAGAGTAGCTTTCTAATATACTGTATAAAACAATCATATCCAGCCCTTGTGACTTTTGGGATCTCAAACTTTAAAATCATGACACTCGGGTTTACAGAACAGCTCTTTTTGATATATTGTAGACTGCACTCTTTGTACATTTCAGCAACCTCACCTCATTCCACACTCACCTCAGTGTATGGAATGAGGTTCCAGTCCATGAGCATCTTCAGGAACTCAGCTTACATATGTATGCTCAGTGCCAGCAGAACATGGGGAAACCATTAGGAACAGACCTGTATTGTTATGACACATTGATGGTGCATGCACAAAGCATGCTTTTAAACCCTTGGCGAGCTGGACTATTGAAAGGCACCTATGAGATGCAGCAACTAGCTCTTTGTCAAATGTCTAGTTTCTATCTTTCCTTGTGACATGATGGTGCTGTTAAGAAATGTGCACATTTGTGTAACGCAAAAGAGTATTTTATTGTCTTCATTCTCAAAAATGAGTGACCCATTTGTGCTTAGTCTCTCCCCACATGGCCCCCTTGGACAGAGGCCTGCAAAATGCCAGCCCAAAAGGTGAAAGTGTGGCAAAGCTGTAAGCAACAGGAAAAGGCCTTTGAGGTTTCTGCACTAGTGCCAGTGCCCCTGCTGTGCATTTCTGTGCCGTGCGCAATGCAGGAACTCTTTAGAAAGCATTAGGTCCCAATTTCTAAAAGTGCATATGCCCCATGTACTCACACCATTAGGGGATTTCCAGCGGCTTGGACCTTTATGTTCAAGAACTCTAGTTTATGCACATGCAGTGGGACATTCTGCACACTCATCTTGAATGTGCCCCTTTTAAAAAGTGGGCCTGTCATCTAACAGGAGATGTTAGAGGTAGCACAGAAAACTGACCCTGTCACCAGCCCTTGCAATTCTATCACAAGTCTGACAATATTTGGTGTTTTCCTTAAAGCCCCAGGCTCTTGGATTTACATAAGAATCTCAATTTACATTAAAATAAAAAAAATGTCTAGACTTCCTGATTGCAGAGAAAAGCTTGAAAGTATGAACCCAATAGGCTCAAAATCCAGAATGCAAATCAAAAGAGCTCAACATTTTTTATGTTTTAAAATCTCATGATTTTTATGACAGTCTCATGATTTGGACCCTGACTCATGATGTTTGCATGCTTGAGGGTGGTAGTACTACACTGATTAGTCTTCAACTGCTAACACCAGTTACAGACTCATGAAAGCAAGAGAATTAGAAAGATGGTGGGAGGGATAGTCCAGGTGTTGAATGGAATGCTACAAACATACTGTTACTGAAATGTCTTGTTACTGGAGTGCAGAGACCATACCATTTGGGTTTAAGAGCTGTTTGAACAGCACAGTCCTTAAGGGGGTTTATTTTATAAAGCACAGTAGCCAAGAACAGGGAAAGAAAAGAGCAAGTAAGTAAGAAGTGTATTAGGCCTTGCAAATTGCAGTCCTTAGCAATTATTCTAAAGGGGCTGTGAGGAAACAAATTGTATAGGGACAAATGCTTGGCCTGGGTTACTGCTAACATTATAGCTCTGGTACATGGAGGGCTGTTCTAGACTAGGATGAAATGTGTCCATTAACAAGGTAGAAGGGAGGTCTGAGATCCAGCTGACTGGCTCCACTGTTTCCATTTGCTGGCTTCCTGCAGGGAAGCAGTGAAGGGACATCAGGCAGGCCAGTTTCTTCTTGCCCTTCCTGGCTCTCATTGGCTAGCACAGTGCTGTTGGGTTTTGGTTTCTGAAACATTGGGCTATAGCCTGGGCTGGGCTGCACTGGATCCCACCAACTGACCTAGCGGCTGCAGAGCCCTGGTGAGGGAAATCCGCTTAGGAGGTAGGGGGATCTGAGCAGGGCACAGCAAGTGTGCTCCACTCATCTTGGGGCCAGGGGATGCAGGGCAGGTATGGCCTCCAGGAGATGTATGGACTCAGCATGGCTGCCAGCTGGCCTCCGGCTATGCACCTGCTGGGGAGTTCTGGCCGTGCCTGGGACAAGGGCTGTTTATGAATCCCACCAGGTAGCACAGTCCCTGTTGACTCATGGTCAGGGAAACTAGCCCCCTGTTTTAAATGCCTCTTTTAAATAAAACGGCGAGCTGTTCCGCCTTGACGGCATGGCACTGCCCTGTAACAGGGAGACTCTGGCCACTGCCAGGCCACAAACCGCTTGAGATGTGGAGAAAAATCATGAACCATTTCACCCCCTCTCCTCTCTCCAGGGAAATTCACTCCAGCAGACACTCCCAGACAGCTCCCGGCAGCTTCCTGTTGCTTTGTCAGACTGTTCCCTGCCTCTGGGCCTGACCCTGCCAGGTGTTGAGCACCCCCGGGAGAGACCTGGCCCTTTGTAGGTTCAAATGGGTTATCAGACTCCTGCTCTGACCATGCAGCGAACTGTTTGGCCCAAACAGGCCTGTGCTAACCTACAACGGAGGTTTTGAACAGAACAGGAGGGTGACCTGCAATACACCAGAGAGCGGTACTAAAAGTCTACCAAGGATGATGGCTAGCAGGCCAGATCCTCAGCCAGTGCAAATGGGGGCAGCTCAACGGACATCCATAGGAGGCCTCTGCGTTATAACTCATGTAATAGATATCCAAATAGAGTGCGCAAATGCCAGCTAGAGCAGTGTGGAAGTAGCAGGGTCCTCCCCAGAGCCCAGCCTGCCACCCAGGGGTGAGAGTGAAACCCAGCCAGGCAGGTGTGCCAGAGACCAGCTACCTATAATCTTCAGGAGGCTAATGCAGTGCCTGCGGGAACTACCGGTGGCTGTGCTCTAGCTCTGTGATGCCCATGGCACAGAGAGCGTTAGGCGAGGTACTCACGTGGCATGATGCCCTGGTCTGCCAGCTGCTCACGGGTTCTTCTCTGCTGAAGCCGTAACTGCAAAACTGTTAGAGAAAGAGTGTCAGGAAGAGATGCAAATGTTTTCCTGAAGCAAGTAACCTTCTACAAACAGCCCCAGGACAGAGCTTTCAGCAACACGCCCAACGCCATTCTCCCACTGAGGATGAAAGACAAAAGGAGGAGAAAGGAATCCCCTCAGGGGATGGGTGTTCCTGAAAAACACCAAGGGAGCCCCTGCAAAGCAGGTGCCGAGGCAATACTGTGATGGTGTTTTATTCAGTATCTGTGTTCGTAGAGCAGCATTCTGGAACTGGAGGGCAGAAGAACCAGCAGGTGAGAGAGAACACAGACAGGACCTCTTAACTGCTCTCCAGAGTCTCAAATTTCATTTAAAAAGAGCACTCACCACTTGGAAGAAACCCTTCCAAATGGGCAACAAATCTAAAAGATGCTCAAGGCTGCAGAGAACCTGAAACAGCTCTGAGCTGCCCCAGTCAGTAAAATGGGGTTGGCTCATTATCCTTTGTAATGTCACCATTGCTGGCTATTTCACTGCCCATCATAGCATGTCCCAAAGGAATGGAAGGGTCTGTCCTAGTGCTTCCCATAGCGCAGGGCATGCTGGATGCATGTCAAGGACGAGCCAGGGGGACACAAAGGGAGCATCCGTTAAGAAGGGGAGACTTTTAACCACACATAGAGGCCTGGCACGGGTTGGTTTCATTTTCCTGAAGGTGGCTCAGCGTTCAATAGTTTGGGACGTGGTGCTCCAGGGTGACCAAAAAAACAGAATGAAACCAAAGTGCATGGCAATTCCTGGAGCCGTGTGAGAGCTTTCAGCCACAGCAAGCCTCCCCTGGAAACATGGGACTAACTAACATGGGTTCTTTGTGTCTGCTCTTCTGTAGGTGGGATATGTGAGAGCCCCATATTGCTCCTGGGGGCCAGGAGCAGATGGAGAGGAGGATTATGAGGGGGCTAGGCTTTGTGCTTGGGGTGGCCGTTGTTGTGCTGTGAGGGGTTCTGTTGGCACTGAGCCCTCTGGCCTGCTCTGGAAGTCATTATTTTGGCACCTATGTCAGTGTTCTCATGGTGGGCACCATATGGTGGCCATGAAGCAGCACAGGATTGTGATGTGGTGGGCATGTGGAGACTGAGTACTGTGGAGGTCTGAGCCCTTGACCCCGTGTGAGTGAGCAGGGGCATGAGTGAGCAGGGGTGTGAGTAGGCAGGATGGAGGACTTTAGTCTCACCTGCTGCACACATGGCCAGTCTTGGCCCAGTTGATGCCAGCCGAGTGCTCAGCACAATGTGGGCCAAAGGGGACAGCCAAGCTTAGCTGTGCTATCTGTGCCAACCTAAAATGCAGGTCTCCAACCCCAAGCCTAGCTCTAACACAGTGTGTCCATCTGGCAGGGATGGAGCTGGGGCTGGTCCTAGTGCATTGCCTGCCCTGCTGAAAGAAGACCTGGAGAATTATAGACTAATCAGCCTAATTTCAATATCTGGGAAGATCCTGGAAGAAATGATTCAACAGTCAGTCTGTAGGGACCTAGGGGATAATAGGCTGATAAGTAAAAGCCAGCATGTTTTTTTCAAGAACGAGTCATGCCAGACCAACCTAATTTCCTTGTTTGACAGGTTAATGGCCTAGTTGATGGGGTGGGGAGTGGGGAGAAGCAGTAGACGTGATATCTCGATTTCAGGCTTTTGAAACAATCCCACATGACAGTCTCATAAGAAAACTAGGGAAATGTGGTCTAGATGAAATTACTATAAGGGGGGTGCACAACTAATTGAAAGACTGTACACAGAAAGTTCACTGTCAAACTGGGAGGGCATAGCTAGCAGGGTCCATCAGGGGTCAGTTCTGGGTCTGATACCATTCAGTATAAAAACATAACATAAGAACATATGAATGGCTATGCTGCATCAGACCAATGGTCCATCTAGCCCAGAATCCTGTCTTCCAACAGTGGCCAGAGTCAGGTGCTTCAGAGGGAATGAAGAGAACAAAACAATTATTGAATAATCCATTCTCTGTCATCCAGTCCTAGCATCTGGCAGCCGGAGGCTAAGGGACATCCAGAGCATGGGGCTGCATCCCTGATCATCTTGGCTAAGAGCCATTTGAGGACCTGTCCTCCATGAACTTTTCTCATTTTCTTTGAGCGCAATTATAATTTTGGCCTTCACAACATCCCCTGGCAACAAGTTCTTCAGGTTGACTGTGCATTGTGTGAAGAAGTACTGCCTTTTCTTTGTTTTAAACCAGCTGCCTGTTAATTTCATTGGATGATCCTGGTTCTCGTGTTACGTGAAGGAGTAAATAACGTTTATTCTCTTTCTCCACACAATTCATGATTTTATAGATTGCAATTATATCCCTCCTTAGTCGTCTCTTTTCTAAGCTGAACAGTCCCAGTCTTTTTAATCTCTTCTCAAATGGAAGCTTTTCCATACCCTAATAATTTTTTGTTGCCCTTCTCAGTATTTTTTCTAATTCTAATATATCTTTTTGATATGGGGTGACCAGAACTGCACACAGTATTCAAGGTGTGGGAGTACCCATGGATTTATGTAGTGGCTTTATGATATGTACTGTTTTATTATTTACCTTTCCTAATGGTTCCTAACATTCTGTTCGCTTTTTTGTCTGCTGCCGCATGTTGATCAGAGGTTTTCATAAAACTGTCCACAATGACTCCAAGATCTCTTTCTTGATTGGTAACAGCTAATTTAGATCCCTTCCTTTTGTATGTATAGTTAGGATTAGGTTTTCTAACGTGCATTACTCTGCCTTTTCAACACTGAATTTCATCTGCCATTTTGTTGCCCAGTTGCCCAGTTCTGTGAGATTCCTTTGTAGCTCTTCACAATCTGCATTGGACTTAAGTATCTTGAGTACTTTAGTATTTTCTACACACTTTGCCACCTCACCATTTTCCCATTTTTCCAGATCATTTATGAATATGCTGAAGAGCACAGGTCCCCCAGTACAGACCCTTAGTGGACTCCACTACTTCTCTCCATTCTGAAAACTGGCCAGTTAGTAGTTGTGCAATTTCATATATGAGTTATTTCAGAACTCTTGGGTGAATACTATCTAGTCCTGGTTTAATTTATTGATTTGTTCCAAAATCTCCTCTTCAATCTGGGACCGTTCCTCAGATTTGTCAACTAAAATCAATGGCTCTGTTGTGGGAATCCCCTTCATGAGCTCTGCAGTGAAAATCATTTCCTCAGTGTCTGTCCATCCAGGCATGTAGCCTATATTTCAAGTTCAGAAGGGAGGCTAGATTTCCGTGTTTTCCAAGAAAATCAGCCATCCCAGGATCCTTTGAGTATGTCCTGTAGTTGCCCAGTGGGCTCGTGCATATCTGATGTCATGGGGAAGCAGAAATTGGCAGTTAAAAATCAAGAGCACTTTAGTTCTCACATGTTAGTGAAAATTGACTGTGTCTCTTTAAGACCCTGTAGTGGGGCAGCTGCCCTACTCCCATGCCAGAGTGGGCTAAAGTAGGCCAGAGGGGCTGCGTGGGCTGGCAGCCAATAGAAGAAGGGCCTACTGAGGGCCAATCAGGGCTGAGATTGTGGCCAGCCAATCAGGACCAGGCTAGGTGCTATATAAAGGCTGCCCAGGAGAGGAGCAGTCAATCTCTCCTGGAGCTTTGAAGGGGAAAGGTCTGGCTCTTGAGGGAGTGCCAGCGCTGGCTCAGGGGAGCAGAAAGGAACTCCAGCCTTGTTACCTGTCAGACTGCCAGCCCTGAGAAAAGGGCTTAGCCGGTGCAAAGGGGCCAAAGGGGAAGTGGCCTAGGGAGAGCAAGATGGACTAGGGGAGAAAAGAAGGGCAGGATGGCTACTGCCAAAGGGTCCTGGGGCCGGGACCCAGAGTAGAGGGCAGACCTGGGTCTCCCCGTTATATCGCATCTGGCTGCGGGAAGTGGCCTCTGTGGACTGCACTAGACCCCTACTAGAAGGGGCTTGACATGGGGTGTGGTTGGCCACTGCAGCTGGGGTGCAGCGAGAGACTGGTGTAACCCCCCGCTAGAAGGGGATGAGTTTGGACTTGGGAGCACTGCCAGTGGGCAGTGTCCTGAAGAGGACGCTGCAAGTGAGAAACAACGTGGGTCTGGAGGACAGCCTGACAAAGGGTAAGAGACAGAGGAGACACCACCAGAGGAGGGTGCCCCAGGACTGCTGAATGAACTAATTCACTGACTAGGTGCTGTGGTGGTGAGTCGTACCCCGTTACAGACCTGTCTTTGAATTGGTAGTGGCTAAGAATTTGAAAACTAATAAACAGTGTTATGTCCGTGTCTCAGCAAATTGAGCTGCTAGGAAAGGACACACACAATCAGCAAATAGAGTCATTTAAAGAAAAAAAGCTCACATTTCAAACCTCTGGGAAAGGGAGGTGGCATAAGAATTGTTCTTGAAGGTGAGAAAGACAAATTAACTCTGAGAAGGCAAAATTCCCTCACATTATTACCTCACCAAACCATGAAATACCAACCACTGCAAAGATAGAATTGAGCTAAAAGCCTATGCTAAGGAAAACACTGAAGTGAAGGAGAATCTAACAAGTTACTAAGTACAAAAGTTCAAAAAGGATATTGAACAAACTGTCCTCAGAGACAAACTGTCTAAGCAAAAGGTGTGGTATGACAAAGATACTTGTAAATGCCCACTTGTGATAGACTTGGTGTTAATATCAATGCTAAACATTGGGATAAATTTGATGTTGATGTCAAACTGTGGAAATATGTACAATATGTATGACCTTTAGGAAAAGCTGTTGGTGGTAAGCCCACATCTTGAACACTGTGTGCACATGTGGTCACCCCATCTCAAAAAAGATATATTGGAATTAGAAAATATTCAGAAAAGGGCAACAAAAATGATTAGCAGTATGGAACAGCTTCTGTATAATGAGAGATTAAAAAGACTGGCACTTTTCAGCTTGGAAAAAAGACAACTAAGGTGGGATATGATAGAGGTCTATAAATCATGACTGGTGTGGAGAAAGTAAATAAAGAAATGTAATTTATTCATTGTCATAACACAAGAACTAGGGGTCACCAAATGCTATTAATAGGCAGCACGTTTAAAAGAAAAAATGGGGTATTTCTTTACACAATGCACAGTCAACCTGTGGAACTCTTTGCCAGAGGATGCTAGGAAGGCCAAGACTATATAAAAGGGTTCAAAAAAGAACTAGATAAATTCATGGAGATTGGGCAGGGATGATATCCATAACCTCTGTTTGCCAGAAGTTGGGAATGGGGGACACATGATGGATCACTTGATGATTTCCTGCTCTGTTCATTCCCTCTGGGGCACCTGGCTCTGGCCACTGTCAGAAGACAGGATACTGGGCTAGATGGACCTTTGGCCTGACCCAGTAGGGCCATTCTTAAGTTCTTATGAATGATTCATGAAAACACACTCTGGGTTAAAAACACTTATGATTATGCTCTTTACTTGAATAAGAACACCCTACTTGTTAAAAAGCTTTATGGTAATGATTTGCAGCTGATACATGTAAGCAATCTTAGAATTTATCACATTAGAAAAACCATTACAAACTTGAACTGCTGTATGAAAAGGGAAACTGAGGCACGCCATCTCATAGCTTTTATGGCTAAATGCCAAGACACCTACACTATGGAGAACATTAGTATCTACATTGAGTTGATATTAAATGGATTACAAACATTTGCCAGAGCTTGTATGGATAACTTTCATGAACTCCTGCCAAGGTCACATGAAACATGTATAGACTGTGTTACAAAAGCTGAAGAAATCCTTTAATGGAATAGCCAAATATTACAATTGGTTTGTAAAGGGATGCAATAACATTTACTCCCATGATGACCCTTAGAAATAAAGTGCCTATTTTAGACAGACATGATTATAATAAACCATTTCTGTTGCACACTGATACTTCCAATATTGGATTGGCAACTGTAATGATGCATTGACAAGAATGGGAATTATATAGGATGTTTTCAGCAGTGTCTTGGATACCCCTTCCTGCATCAATTTTGTGTTGGAGGTGTGATCCTATGTATAAGAGAGGTGACCATTTATAGCACTGTTGTTACCACAGTACACAATTTCCATAAATCTTGTACAAAGTATGCCATGTAATGTATCAACAGAAAAATTATGAACTGCTAGGTATGATTATCCTGTTTATATGCTTGTATCATCTTTGTATCTGAAGTGAGATAGCTAATATTCATAAAACATGTGTTGACACCCCCAGATATAGCTGGCTAGCCCTGATGCAAGTCTATGTTGATGGCCCTCCCCTGGCTCTTGTCCCCATCTCCACAGAGCAGGGGAGGGGGGACAGGGATCAGGACTCAGAGCCACTGTGGTCTGAGGTCTGAAGAAGCTTTCCAGGTGGTGAGTGAGTGCCTTAAAGAGACAGCACATGGTTTCTCAGACTTCCACAGCAATCAGCTCTCACAATCTCTGTCTCTGTTGCGCTCTCTCACACACACACTCTGTCTCTCCCTCTCCCCCATTCCCATGCACCCCATCTCTGCAGAGTGGGGGATGAGGAAATATGGCTCAGGAGCAGGAGAGATTTCAGTGAGTGCCTTAAAGAGACAGCGCACAGTCTTTCAGAAACTTTCCCAGTAGCCAGCACACACGCACGCTCTCTCTCTCTCTCTCTCTCTTTCTCTCACACTCAAACTCTCTCTCTCTCTCTTTCTCTCACACACACTCTCTCTCTCTCACACACATACAGTTGTTCACACTCACCTCCCAATACATAACTGCATTGTTGTTATTTCTTGGTACTTCCTGTAATTTTATTCTTTCAAAGTGTGTTATTTTAGTTTCTGGACTGGTCTATGTATTTAATTTTTATTTCTCTCACACTTAAATTTCATTCTTTGAGTAGCGAGTCCTAAAATGACTAACCTGTCCTGGCTGGAGTAATTATCACAACAGTAACTTTTAAATAATATACATTCTATCTAGGATTTTTGTTTCTACTGGAGGCGCACATCCAGACATAACATAACAAAATTTATACTGCACATGGATGGAAAAAATTAGAGGGAACATTGCTGAGGACCTTCCAAGCTTTAGGAAGTTACCAGAGAGACTTATGCAAACCAGCAATCTATTCCATCACTGCTATGATCCTGATCTACGAACAGTGAAAATCACTTGTATGTTTGTTTCTTTAATCATTCAATAACTCTCTTCTTTTCTTAATAAATTTTTAGTTAATTTACTAAGGATTGGCTGTCAGCATGATATTTGGGTAAGATCTGAGATACATATTGACCTGGGGCTAAGTGTCTGATCTTTTGGCATTAGTGGAACCTCACATCACATATCGGTGAATTTGGTTTTGCATAACCTCTCACTATATTAAACCCATTTGTCTTTATGGGAACCAAGGGCTGGAATGCATAAAGGGGGACTGTGTTTCGATCCTAGTTAATCCAGCTGTAGAAGCCCTTTTGATACTGGTTTGGTGAATCTAATTACAGAACAAATCACCAATTTTTGGAGATTGTCTGCCCTGACTCTTGAAATCTGCCCTAAGCATGGCATTCTCAATGTGGTCCATCCCCAGCACCAGGTCATACCTCCATCTTCCACAGGATATTAAATGTAATTACATTATGGTGACTATTACTGAGTTATTCATTTCTTGGACCAGATGCTGTGCTCCACATAGAACTAAATCAAGAATTTCCTCTTATCTTGTGAGTTGCAAGACTAGTTGCTCCAAGGAGCAGTCATTAATGGTGACTAGCAATTTTATTTCTGCATCTCGTCCTAAGGTGGTAAATACCAAGTCAATATGGGGATAGTTGAAATCTCCCATTATTAAGTTTTCTATTTTTGCAACCTCTTTAAAATCCCCAAGCATTTCACAGTCACTGTCATCATCACCATCCTAGTCAGGTGATCGATAATATATTCCTGCTGCTATCCGCTTACTATTCAAGCATGGAATTTCTATCCATAGGGATTCTATGGTACAGTTTAAGTCCTTAAGATTTTTCTGTATTTGACTGTATGCTTTCTTTCAGACTCCCTCACCAGCATGACCTAGTATGTCATTCTTATATACAGTGGAACCCCACTATAATGTGACAATTGAGGTCCAAAAATTGGATTGTGGAAAATGTGGGGTTGTGTTGTAGCGGGGTTACCATTTCAAGCTGGTCACAGGCTGAGCACCAGGGATAGAGGCGAGGACCCCAAGAGCACGCCGGGGCTGCAGGGTCAGCCCGGGATGAGCAGGAACTGAGCGCCGGAGACTCTCTTATGATCCCGGGCCAACCCTCCAGCCCTAGCAGCGACTCTCCTGAGAGTCCTCGGCACTCAGCTCCTGCTCATCCCGGGCCGACCCTGCAGCCCTGGCACGCCCTCTGGTTCTTGCCTCTGTCCCCAGCGCTCAGCCTCTGACCCGCTTGAAATGGTAACCCTGCTATAATGCGACCCCGCATTTTCCGTGATCCAATTTTTTGGTCCCCGGGAGCCAGTGTCCCCAGATCCAAAAAGAGGAGCCAACTTATGATTGCATTACATCTGAATGTGCGGTATCGCGGGGCGCGTTATAGTGGTGTTCCACTGTATTTTATACCTGGTATTACCATGTCCTGTTGATTACATTGTCTATCAACTTTCTGTGTTACCTATTCTATCAATATCAGGCACTCAAGTTCACACATCTTAGTATTTAGCCTTTTAGTATTTGAATGGAAGCACTTATAAAATTTGTCAACATTTCATTGCCTGCCTTCATGTGATGTAATTAAATGGGACTCTTTTTCATTTGACTGTTTCTCTTCAGTACAGTTTCCTCTATCAGTACTTCATCAATATTTTCATTAATGAGTTGCATAAGGGCATGGAAAGTCTGCTTATAAAATTTGCAGATGACACCAAATGGAGCATGGGGTTTACAAGCACTTCAGAGGACAGGATTAAAATTCAAAATGATCTTGACAAATTGGAGAATTTGGTCTGAATTCAACATGATGAAATTCAATAAAGAGAAGTGCAAAGTACTTCACTTAGGAAGGACAAATTGAATGCACAACTACAAAACAGGCACAGCACCAGTCCTGTGGATGTAACACCCCATCACTGAAGGTTTTTAAGAATAGGTTGGATAAACACCTGTCAGGGATGGTCTAGATTTACTTGGTCCCACCCCAGCTCAGTGGGCTGTACTTTATGACTTCTCATGGTCCCATCCAGCCCTATATTTCTATGATTTCACTGACTTGTGGGAGGAGGGAAAGGGTGTCCAGACCCGCTCAGCTCTCCTCTTCATTAACCTTCAGCTTCTGCCAACAGTTTGTAGTATCAAGAATGAAACTTCCCTGAAGTCTGAAATGGAGCGGAATAATAATAACGCTTCTAAAGTAGCCTCCTTTGCATGATGCTACTTGAAATGTCATTGTTTTGTACTTTTCCATGTTCTGAATACAAACAGTGTCTTACATTCAAAAGTAAATATTTAGTGAAAACCTCACATGGGAGGATGGTTTCCTGCCAAATTCCAGCACTTCTTAGAAAACCAAAGTTAGATTTTTTTTTTCCTGAGAGTAATAATACAGCCTCAGCACATGGGCCAGTCTACATGTATACTGTTTTCCTTACACACTCAAATGTGAAATTAATGACTGGTTCTGTGCAAAAAGGGGCAAAGTATTCCCCATATAATTTTGCACCATTTCTTACCCAGAAAACACCATTGTTCCAGGCAATGTCACTGAGATGCAGTCTATCTAGGTACTTATTTGGCCCCATCACCATAGCATGGGAGCTCTTGTAATCATACATAGGTTTTAACCTCCCAACCCCCTGAGCAGTGGAGAAGTACTACTCCTCTTTCACAGACGAGGAACAAGGTAGAGGAAGTCACTTGCCCAAGAATAGAGCAACTCTGCAGTTGTACAGATCACTGAAGTTCCAGTCTTGTGGCCTTGCCACTAGACCATCCTTGCTAACTACAACTATGTTCAATCCACTTCTGCACATACACAATAACAGCCAGAAGCAGGAGTGTGATCACAGAATATCAAGGTCCAAAGGGACCTCAGGAGATCATCTAGTCCAACCCCCTGCTCAAAGCAAGACCGACCCCCAATTAAATCACCCAACAGATTTTTGCCACATATTGCTAAATAGCACCCTCAAGGATTGAGCTTACAACCCTGGGTTTAGGGTATGGGGGGCAATGCTCAAACCACTGAGCTATCCCTTCCCCTGCTGGTTTGCTAGCAGTGGCCACCCAACTGCCTGCTCCTCCATGATGAATATGGTAAACTTCATTTTTCCATGGCAGCTCTTTGGAGACTGTGAGCAGAACTGTCTGATCAAAGGTATCCAGAGATGAGCCCTGGCCTGGCCAGTATACATGGGGAGCAGACAGGGGAGCTTTACGAAGGAATTCTCCAAGTGAGGCAGGAACAACTACAGGACCCCTGCACTAAGTTTGTTGTCTGTTAGTTTGTTGTTGGGTGCTAGTTGCTGATCATGTGCAGCTTGATTCAAGTTTATAGTGTGGTCTGTCTGAGAGGCTGTGTGCTGAGCCTAGCAGCCAGCTAGGCAAGACTAATGAGGCTCTAGCCTGCCATCCTTTGATCCCTAATCTACTGAGGATCCCTTGAGGAGGGTGCCGGGCTACTCTGGGAGAACAAGATGTGACACTGCATCACATATTCTTCACAGTGATATTATTCTGATACGATTATGGCAGAATGATAATGCATTTTGTATAAGACGGGTCATATGAGGTGTTTTGGAAAAGTTATGATTCTCAGTATGATTATCCTACATGTATGTATATATCATTTTTGTATCTAAAATGATAAATTCTATGTATCTGTATTTCAAATGTAGTTGCACCTGGGTGACACCCATTAGGAAAAATGTTTTCAGTCTAGATAGCTGGACGTGAAGGGCCTATTCAGGATAATGGGCTATTAGGAAAAACAATAGGCCTTAGGAGAAGCTTATCCACACCTGGTGAGCTTAACTTCTGTACCCAGGAATATAATGGAGCAAATAATTTAAGCAATCAGTCTGCAAACATCTAGAAGATAATAAGGTGGTAAGTAACTGTCCGTATGGATTTGTCAAGAACAAATTATATCACACCAACCTGATAGCTTTCTTTAACAGGGTAACAAGCCTTATGGATAGTGGGGAAGCAATAGACATGGTATATCTTTACTTTAGTAAAGTTTTTGATACTGTCTCGCATGACCTTCTCATAAACAAATGAGGGAAATGCAACCTAGGTGGAGCTACTATAAGGTGAGTGCAAATCCATTTCAAGAGAGTAGTTATCAGTAGTTCATGCTATCAGTTATCAGTAATGCTGGAAAGGCATAACGAGTGGGGTCCCACAGAGATCAGTTCCGGATCCGGGTCTGTTCAATATCTTCATCAATGATTTAGATAATGGCATAGAGAGTACACTTATAAAGTTTGTGGATGATACCATGTTGGGAGGGGTTGCAAATGCTTTGGAGGATAGAATTAATATTCAGAATGCTCTGGACAAACTGGAGAAATGTCTGAAATAAATAGGATGAAATCCAATCAGGACAAATGCAAAGTACTTCTTTAGGAAGGAAGAATAACTTGCACACATACAAAATGGGAAATGATTGCCTAGGAAGGAGTACTGCGGAAAGGGATCTGGGGTTCATACTTTGACCATAAGCTAAATATGTGTCAACAGTGTAACACTGCTGCAAAAAAAAGTGAACATCATTGTGGGATGTATTAGAAGGAGTGTTGTAAGCAAGACACAAAAAGTAATTCTTCTGTTCTACTCTGCACTGATTAGGCCTCAACTGGAGTATTGTGTCCAGTTCTGGGCATCACATTTCAGGAAAGATTTGGACAAACTGGAGAAAGTCCAGAGAGGAGCAACAAAAATGATTAAAGGTCTAGAAAACATGACCTATGAGGGAAGATTGAAAAAATTGGGTTTGTTTAGTCTGGAAAAGAGAAGACTGAGGGGGCATAACAGTTTTCAAGAACATAAAAGATTGTTCCAAGGAGGAGGGAGAAAAATTATTCTTAACCTTTGAGGATAGGACAAGAAGCAATGGGCTTAAATTGCAGCAAGGGAGATTTAGGTTGAACATCAGGAAAAACTTCCTAACTGTCAGGGTGGTTAAGCACTGGAATAAATTGCCTAGGGAGGCTGTAGAATCTACATCATTGGAGATTTTTAAGGGCAGGTTGGGCAAAGAGCTGTGAGGTATGGTCTAGATAATACTTAGTCCTGCCATGAGTGCAGGAGACTGGACTAGATTACCTCTCAAGGTCCCTTCCAGTCCTATAATTCTATGATTTTCTATTACTCAGCAAGGTAAGCAAGGGCATGTGATCAGGTCACATGACTCTGGACTCCATCTTGGTATGTTAGTGTTTTTCCACAAACTGGTCTGGGAACCAAGTTTATAACAAAGAGTTCCCATTACATGCTAATGCTATATAAGGCAGGGAGTGACATCATCTGTTGTTCTTCACTCCTCACACAAGAGGACTCCTGGAAACACCCGAGGAACAAAGACTGAACTGCGGGAAGTGCTGGACGCAGGCTAAAGTGATTTCTAGCCTGTGTATGAAAACCTGGGGCTCTCAAGCTCCAAAGCAAGTGCAGCTTGTACCTAGAGAATCTGAAACATGCTTGTATCATGAGTCAGGGTGAGAGATTGTTAATTCAAATCCTATCCTTCTAATAGGTTAAACTTGGTTTGCATTTTTATTTATTTACTATGTAATCTGCTTCAATCTGTTTGCTATCACTTATAAACACTTAAAATCTATCCTTTTGTAGTTGTTAAACTTATTTTATGTTTTAATCTAAACCAGTAAATTTGGAGTGAAGTGCTGGGGAATCTCAGCTCAAGGAGCAGGGGCTGTTGCATTTTCTCTCCACATTGAGGGGAAGGTGAACTGGATAATAAATTCATAGTGGTCAGGATTTTAACAACTCTGGGGTTCTAGGCTGAGAAGCTGGCAGATATTTTGGCTGTAGCCTCTCTATTGTTGGTTCATGCAATGGCTGGGCAGGAACCCTGCATGTAACTACAGCTGAGTCTGTCCCTACCTGTGTGAATGCGGGTGGAAGTGTAGGACTGGGAGCAGGTCTGCAGCTTGTCACAGCAGTACAGTGTGAGAGGGAGCCCAGGCTGGTGAGTCAGAGGGCTCAGTGGTACCCCAGTTCCAGGTGGCACCCTGGCGTGAACCTGTCACATATGGGATTTAAAAAGCCAGCTCTTAAGTGATCAGAGGAGCTAGCAAATGGGAGTTTTGCAAGAGAGTTTAGAGAGGAAGAATGAAAACCAGATATATCCAACATTCTCTGCACTTAGGCCAATAATGCCAAGCCCCCAAAATAAACTCTGCAATAATAAAATTAATGCAGGCAGAAGTCCAGCTGTGTAGTGGGACAATCCAGTTTATTGCACTGAATGAAGCTCGTACAACAACCTGCCTTATTGGCAGGTAGCTTATGTGTGCATTTGGTGCAAGCAGCTCATGGCCCTCTTAGACTGACTACAGGCTCTGGAGACCATTTGGATTTATTGAAAAGAAGGACCGTGCTATTTGTGCTTTCTGTTAGGAAAGTGTTGTTTGTCGCACATCAAGTGTTCGACGACATTTTGAAACGAAGCACGAGAAAACCTTTCTTGATGAAGCAGACAAGACTGAATCGATCAAAAAGAAAGTAGCAGCCTATAAGAAGCAAAGCAGTGTTTTTAAAAGCTTAAGTGTAAGTAAAAATCAAGCTACCGAAGGAAGTTACAAGATTGCACAGTGCATTGCAAAAAACGGAAAGCCGTTTACAGATGGGGAATACATAAAAGAAGTTTTTCTCAGCAGTTTGGAGATTTTGTTCAATGATTTGCCAAATAAAGATACAGTCATATCTAGAATAAAATAACTGTCCGTCTCTGCCAGAACAGTTGAGAGATGCATAAGTGAAATGGCAGAAAACATTAAGGAAAAGCAGACAACTGCATTAAAAGACACAACAGTGTTTAGTGTTGCAGTTGATGAGAACGTGGATATAAACGACGTTCCACGTTTGGCAGTTGTTGCAAGATATTGTGCTTCTGATGAAATCCAAGAGGAACTTTGTTGCCTAAAATCCATGGCACAACAAAGGGGGAAGATATACTGGAAAGTTTTGTAAACCATTTTGAAGAACGAGGAGTTGACATCAGAAAAATATGTTGTGTGACAACAGATGGTTCTCCTGCCATGGTCGGAAAACAGAAGGGATTTGTAAAGTTACTTGAAGATCAAATTGGCCGGCGAACAGTCACATTTCACTGTATCATCCATCAAGAAAACCCGTGTGCTAAAATTTCTAATTCAGAGCTTAATAATGTGATGAATACAGTGGTGTGAATTGTGAATTTCCTTGTTGCTCAATCTGCTTTGACTCACCAACAGTTTAAAGCACTGCTAGAAGAGATGGACAGCGCTTATAACGACATCCCACTTCACAGCAACATTTGGTGGCTAAGTCGTGGCAAGGGTTTGGTGCGCTTTGTAAACTGTTTTGATGCAATCAAGGCCTTTTTGTTGGAAAAAGAACAAAATTACCCTGAATTGGATGACAACCAATGGCTGTGTAAGCTCATGTTTCTAACTGACATCACTGTTCACCTAAAATAACTCAACCTGTCTCCAGGGTGCAGGGCAACAGTTCTGGATCTTTATGAAGCCTGGAAAGCAAAACTAGCAGTTTTGTCCAGGGATATTCAAACTTCTACTTTCCACTGCTTCCAACACATAAAAGAGCTATCAACACTTTGCACTGTCAATGCCGATGAGATTGGAAGGTACATGGAAGAACTGGAATCAGAATTTTCTGACAGATTTCAAGATTTCCAGCAATTTGGCCCAATGCTTTGTTTTCTAATTAAACCTGAAAAATTCAACGAAACCGACTTAGATTTGTTGAAGATTTCAAAATGCAGCTCATTCAGTTAAAAATCTCAGACTTGTGGACATCAAAGTTTGTGGATCTGTGGAGCACACTTGAAGCTACCGAGAGAGATCATGGAGCCTCTATTCTGACCTGCTGGATGTCCCTGCCAGTGAAATTTAACTGTTTGAAGAAAATTGCGTTTGCAATGCTTTCAGCATTTGGATCCACATACCTGTGTGAACAGGTATTTTCACACATGAAAGCTGTCCTCTGTCCCTCTCGGAGCCGGTTAAAAACTGATCACTCAGAAGCCTGTGTGCAGCTCAAAGTATCCAAATACGTGCCAGACACTGAAACTCAGCAAGGAGAAGCAAGGGCAAGGATCACACTAAACTGATAAGCTCTGCATTTTAATTTAATTTTAAATAAAGCTTCTGAAACATTTTGGAAACCTTGTTTACTTTACATATAACAGTAGTTTGGTTTTTTACATATATATATTATATAATATAAAGAGAGACCTAAAAAACGTTAAAATTTATTACTGGCACGCGAAGCCTTCAATTAGAGTGTATATAAGAAGACACAGCACACCACTTCTGAAAGGTTGCCGACCCCTGTCTGAAATCACCTGAAGCTACCACAGCACATCTGAATCCTTCCCAAATGCCAGGAGGCCAGGGCCTCATTGGGCAGAGCATCAGAATGTGCCTGTTTAGAGGCACCCAGCAAACTTGCACTTGTTTTGAAACTGGCGAATATCAGAACCCCCCCATTTCTGAGAGAGCTCCTGTCACTAGCAGAGCCCCATGTCTGCTTTTAAAAGCTCCATTCCTGGGTGTTTATAAGAGTCTCTCCTCTCTGTTGATGCTCCTAAAGGGGATTCCTGCAAGCGAGATGCTGCAGGGCTAAGTGACATGTACTGGGGTACAGTGAGGCTGGCTCCAGGTAGAGTGCCGGGGAATGTGCAAAGGGACCAAACTGAGCAGCAGGGCAAGGTCGTCTTTGCTCTTTATCCTTCCAGTTCCAAGGGTCTGAGGTGCTACTTGTAGCTGCAACAGGTACAGCGTTTCAGACCAAAATGCGACTTTCCAGGTGACGGTGCCCTTATAAATAGGCAGAGAGAGGCTGGCTCTGAACACCTGAACTGTGAGATTTTGCAGATGACCCTGAGCTGCATAATGGGCTGAACCCAAGTGCCTGGATCCAAATATGTCCAGACTTTGAGAGTTAGATCCAAAACCTGGATCCAAATTCTGCAGCTCCAGCCTGACTGTTCTCAGAGTGCCAGTCACTAAATTCCAGCCCAGCCCCTCCTGGGCTCTAGTCCTTGAGAGTTAACCCTTCCCAGGTCCCAGGCTTCTTTGCTGCTACCAGAGGCTGAGCAAGTCCTCTCTGCTATGGAAGCCTTGTGTCACACTGATGGGCTCCCACCAGCTCTGAGCACCCCACATGGTTCAAGTCCTTAGGCAACAAGAGGAGAAATTCAGCCAGTTACAGCCCGAGCACAGAGCCTGTCTGACCAGCTGGCTCCACAGCAAAAACAACTGGCTGAAAGCTGCATTCACTCCTTTTCCCACAGGACAGTCTGCCACGGGGATTCACCTAGAGACCCTAGCCCCACTCAGTTGTCCCCCTGCCCATGAAGCTTGTCACTTAGGCCAGACATTTGTTTTATCATGTTGTAACCAGGAATTACTGATGGGCTGGAGCTGCACCATCTACATCCAATCCCCCCTTGGAGCTTCTTCCACACTCGGGGTGCAAAGAGCCAGGGGGCTGCTTAGGCCCTCCTTGTCCGTCAATGCGTTGGGCACCGTTTCACATCACTTGCGAGTCCTGTTCCACGCCTCCTTGCAAAGGCCAGAGGGGCTGCTGTGGGGCCCTCCTGCAGAAGGAAGATTTTCAGAGCACCTCGTAGTGCGAGGACATTACTCAACCTCTGTACAGAGCAGGTGCACACAGCTGGCAAGCTCTTGAAGCTTGGGGAGCACTTAGGAGCTAAGCATAGTAGGTGATGCATTGATGGAATTGCCCTTGTCTGGAAAGAACCAAGGAGACCCAGTGGCTACTGGTGACTCTCTCACCATTTAGCTCTTCCATATCTTTCCCTGTCCTGCTATTAAACAGGCCAAGCAGAAACCTATGGGCCAGAATGTGTGCCCCAGGAGCTCTCCTCACACCCCTGGCAGGAAAGGCAGCCCCTGATCCCTGCTAGTGCTCCCAGGGGTGCCAGGTGCTGGAAGGCAGAAGGACAGGATGAGATCAGGGCCCTGGTCCAACACCTGCTTTTGTTCAACAGTTAGTAGAGCTGACTGGGCATGGAGAGGGGCAGGTGTCGATGGGCACTGGCTAAGAGCCCTCTGGAGGCATTTTGGCTGAGGCAAGCAGAGAGTGAGACTTTGGCTGCAGCAAGGCCGCTATCCATTCCTGCCGATGTATCAGGTAGTGCCTAGGGCACAATCTAGCCCTAAAGAAACTAGGGCCAGTTCCCTGGCCTGGCACATTGTGTGTCAAGTACAGCAGGGGAAGGAGAGCATAAACTGCTGGGAAATCAGAAGAGTAATGATTGGCACCCATTTTGCCCTGGTGTAAGGGACTCACATTCTGCTGCCTGGCAGCATCCGTGGCTATCTCCAGATTCTCCCCACCTCCACAGCATGCTGGGATGCTGCACACGTCTGTCCAGAAAGCACACATGGCTAAGAGTGGTCTCAGCTGGCCGGTCCTTCTGCTGCTACAACACACTTCCCAGGAGAGCTGCCCTCAGTGGTGCTACACCTGGGAACAGAGTGAAAAACAGGCCTGCACCAGGCCATAGGAGCTGGCTGCTGTGAACAGGGCTGTGCCCAAAGGTGTCTGCAGCTGGACCGGCTCTACCTGAGAGCATGGCTGGTTGGAGAGCCCGGGCTTTGTGCCTTGCTCCCTGCTCATGTCCAGCCATCGACGCCTCTGATTGGGCCAGGCCTGGGGAGATTTTCAGTAGTGCCAGGTTCAGTGACTGTTTTGGGTAGGTTGTAGGTCAGCAGTAGAGACTGTTCCCAGCCTGAGGCCCATTGGGAAAAGCACAGCCTGGCACAGAGCCCAGGCTGGGTACAAACATTCGTCACCATCGTCAGCTATTGTGAGAAGAGGTTCCAAACAAGCTACAGCCCGTGGTCAGAACTTGCTTCTCTAAGGATAGTGACAGAGCCAGGGGTCTGAGTCAGCCCTGTGCCGACTTCCCCACATGCAGGAAGGTGACTCCATGCACACACCAGTGCCACATGGCTCCTGTGACCTCAGCCTGGCTTAGACCAGCTCACGATCTGCTCCTACTCCCACTGACTTGGGAAGAGGGGTAAGGCTCTCAGCCAGAATCCCAGCCTTCATCAGCCCAGCAGAACCCAGACCAGCTGAGATGAGAAGGCTCCCAGCTCAGCACAGCTCCTAGCGAATGGGCCAGGAGGAGGCGTCCATCTGGGAACAGCTCCTGTACCCAAGATGTCTGCCCTGTGGCTCATCTGGGACAATTATTTCCAACAGATCATGAACCTCCTGGTTTGCGTGTGGCCTGGGGAAGTTCAGAGCAGTAGGCCAGGCCATTTACACACCATGCATTGTAGCGGATCTAGTACACGGGGAGTACACAGCCTAACGTAATGATATTGAGCACTTGTACAGAGGAGAAGGGCAAACATCACGGCTCTCACATGTTAGCCAGTTACATGCTGTTGAGATAAGTAAGTGACATTGTCCCTGCTCTCAGATGGGAAACTAAGGCGCAGGGACCCAGGACCAGGCTGGCACATGCCCATGCTTGGGCACCCATGTTTGAACAGTTTGGCCCAAGCAACATTCCCCAATTGAGAGCAGCCGTCAGCATCCCAGTGGTAGTGGGTGAAGTGATCATCTCTGTCACACACTGGACTGGGTCATATCAGGCTGAATAAGGCCTTAAGACGAGCATTGAGGCAATTGCTTTTTTATGGGGGAAATGAGTCCCAGCTCTGGGATCCAGCCCCAAATCATCCTTATGACTTCACCAAGGCCTGTAGGGGGCATGTGTCAGTGTCCAGGAAGAGTGTTTGTGTTAGCCTCACAGCTTTCTTCTTGTCAGAGTGCGGAGGAACAATCCCTCCTGCCTAGGTCCCTGTGAGCTTCCCGAGCCCGCTGCCATGGCTGCCTGCCTGCCCAGGTTACCCTGCGGGCTCAGCTGCCACTCTCAGATGCTCTGGCAGGATCACTGTTGATCAGGCGTAACCCCAAGGGCAGGCACAGGGAGAGTCCAACCAGCCAGTGCACAAGGATTATTTTTCACGGTTTTCTTGCTGCGATTCGACTTTCTAAGCAGCTTTCCCAGACTCCGCAGGGAGAGTGCAGAAATTCCCTTGCGCTCCTTGCAGAAGTGATCCCAGAGATGACAGCCAGTGCCCGGCCCCCCTCGCTTGCTGACAAAAGCTGGCCCCACAAGCTGCTGGGATGGAAGGAATGGGGGGCAGGACTGGGCTGTCCTGGCCTTCAGGAGCCTTGTTGGGACGCACATCCCCCTCAGAGCCCCTGGACTCACTGAGAGCCAGAGCTCCTCGCTATTGAGTGTCCAGCCCACGACTTCTCTCCCAGGCTCAGCAGAGCTGAGAGTGTCACTTGTTGACACTGCAACTGTTAACCCTTTAAGTTCTGGAGAGCATTCTCCTCTCTTCCCCCGCCCATGTATCCCTTTCAGTCCTGGAGGGTAGCCAATATCACCACCTCCTCCCAGAGCTTCTACATTTCTTCCCCATTCACAGCTCAGTACATTTAACCTTGTCAGCGCCACGATGCACCACCCCTCTCCCTTGCCTGCAATTCACTCACTGCTGGGGAGGTTTAATTAGATCCATCAGCTAAACCAGTCAGGGTCAGGATGCCTGTTAAGATAAAACAAGACACAAACCGACATATATTGATTTTTCCCAAGTCTCTTTTTAAATATTCTATAAAACCAGAGGGAACTCTCAGGCAACAATGTCGTGAATGAAGATAGGCTTTCAAATAATGCTGTTTTAAATCCATACATGGATTTAAACAACATTATTTGAAAATTAAACAGAAACACACGTTGTTTGAAAAACCTGGCAATTCCAAGTCAAGATTCCACTAACAGCCTTAAGATAGACCTTGTCCTCCTGCCCATCTTCAAACTATTACCAGAAACTCCCTTGCTCTCAGTTACCGTACTTCATTTACCTTTTCTCTCCATCTAATATCAGCCATTTACCTTTGACACATTCACTCAGATATTCAGGGGGAATCACATCTTATTCAGGCACAATGCAGAGAAAACAACTTTCTCATCTGCTATTCCATTGTAAGCCACAGGTCTCAACCTACTTCTTCAGCCTTTACATGCAGACTGGATCCCTGCTGCTTCTACTTCATCCAGCCAAACAAGGCTCATTGGCACCTTAACCTGTCCACACCTCACAAGCTACCCAGTGTTAGTCTAGGGCACCATCAATGCCAAATCCTGCTAAGATGTGTTTAGAATGTTATACATTCATTCCCAGCACTGTGGTACTATCAGCATAGGACCTTTTATGTCTATTTCCTCATTGATTGACCAGGGAAAGTGGAAATAAGTAGAGCTCTGCAAATCTACAGCTATCCGCCTTATATCCACATCCATGGACCATGTTTGCCGATCATGGATCAGAGGCAGATGCCAATTTTGTATCTGTGCAGGGCTCTAGGAACAAGATCAGAGTTAAGGTGGTTTCACGTTGCATTTTCTGGCTATCAGAGTTTGTACGCAGTGTGTGCTGTGGCATTCTAATAAGGACTGAGTGCACGTGATTTGGTTTGGAGCAGTGGCTCTATCCATAGGAATGGTTTGTTCTGGGAAGAGTTAAATACATTCAGAAAGGTTCCTGGAACAGCCCCTTGTGTGTCCCAGTTGATTTAATGCGATCCCATTGATACTTGGAGCCTGTAGAAGAGCATGGCAGCCAGGCAAGCAAGAAGAATCATTGTTCCTGAAAAATTTGTCAGGATGACCTCAGGTTTGTGTATTTATCTTTGGCAAAATAGACAAAATAAACACACACACAAATCCTTGTCTCTTACTCCTAGGAAATGGGAGGAGAGAAAACCTTAGTGCCTGCAACACGTTGGAATTGCTGATGTGAAGATTATTCTGCATTTCAAACCACAGTTAGGTTTCCCAAATACTGCTCAGAACAGCTATTCATGGCATTATATGGTGTCTGCTGCAGTCTCTGCACATGATACAGCTGTGCTGAGTCCTTCCACTCCACTGCGGGCAACTGGGATTGTAGAAACTTGCCATGTATGTTCTGGGCACAGGACTCTAGGGAGGATTACCAGGGACTATCTAGAGAACCTGGCCAGACAGAGACAGTTTCCAACTGTTTCTTCCTGATTCCCACTGGAGCTACCAAATGGAACCAAGTGACTAGTAGAGATAGGCTATCAATAGGTCAAAATGATTCAAACAACTCTAAGGACAATAGTTATGTCTGTACCATCAGATGGCCGCCCCCACTATGTGCTGCGGAGATGAAAGAGGTTTCTGGCACTAGGACACCAGTCAGATAAGAAACGTTTCCATGGCCTATTAACTCTCTGATAGCCCTTTCTGCAGTTCAGTAACTCAGATCACGTAGCGACGGGAAGAATCCACTCATATTCCTGCCTTAGCCACATCAACATGGAACTGTTCGAAAGACATGTGCGATCACGGGTCACAAAGAATGGTTCATCCTTTCTAGAACCTGAGGGAATGGTCACAGTCTGCCACCTGCCTGCTTAGCATCATTGCCAAGGCAATAGAGAGTCCTGTTAGGGCCTGATTCTCCATTTACACCTGTGCAAAGTGAGTGTGAGGTCCAACCCAATCCGAGTACTGTACTCCCTGACACCAGCACTAGTGTTTTACAGTTACCATGCGCAGGCTTTATGCAAAAGTAAACGGTGCTCAGGCCTATAAATGACTTGTACCAAACTGAGATTGATCATTGCAGTCATCTATTCAATTTGCCTCCTTTATTGCATGTTATGTGGCAATTTAACTCAAGAAAACAGCCCTGCGGAGTTCTTGATTTCTGCCGACATTCAGCTCCCCGTCCCCAGTTTTAGTGATGTATCAACAGCTGGGATTGGGATGCTGTTAATGCTGGCCCTGAGCTGTTCATGCACTCCCCTGCACCATGGCTAGAAACAAACGTTCACAAAGCCGGGATTTGGGGAAGATTCGCACTAAAATAATAAATAGGCAAAATGTTGTCAAATTGGCATCATATTTTTGAGCAGCCTGGGAACAAAGGCCACAAGTGAAGAATGCCCCATAAATCAACTGCATTAAAATTGCTGAAAGAAATGAGAATTTATGGAAGTGAAGACCCATAAAGTTTACACTTAGTAAAGAATCATTTGAAAGATATGTTTTGAAATTCTGCTGTCGGCTCCATAATAAACCCCTCTTACAAATAATCCAGAAATGAGTTTTAAAAACAATAATTGTTCATTTGAAAAGAATGTGATGACACAGAACACATCCCCATCCCCCTCTCTTCAGAAAGGTGGCAGTATTGCTTTGGAGTTGCTGCATGAATTGTTAGGAACTGAGACTTCCTTCAAATGAACAGTGATGTACCATAATATACCAACAAAATCTAAGGAACGACTTAATCTAATGCAGTGTAAGATCCTAGTGATATGGAAACCACACCAAAGCCCTGGACCCAAGTTGTGTGTAACTCAGCCAAACTAGGACCCTTGTGTTTCCCCACACACATTTGGATTTTTAACCAACTGCCAACTTTGTATTTGCTAAGCAAACAAAGTTTAAATTGACCACCCAGCTATCTAAGAGATCCTGATAACACCACACATGTCTAGTATTGGTATTGGAAGCCTCTGATCTTCTTATTACCCGCAGCATACACAAAGGCAAAACCAGAGTGGGTGATGGTCTGGAATCGCTTTACAGCATTCTATATAGTGTGTCCAGACATAATTTGTCTATATGTCCACATGTACAGTAGAACTATAGAGAACCATATGCCATTGAAGCTAAGAGCAGATCGCCAAATACATTTTCTAGAGTTATGATCAATTAATTTACATTAATTAATGTCAGTTAAAAGAATGAGCAACACAAACACATACATCCCCCTTATTTATTATAAGTCTAGAACATGAATAAAATCACAAGTGTCCAGCAGAGGGACTGAGTCAGAAGTGACCGTCCCATAGTTCACCTTCACTCACCTTCACTCATGCAGACCGTCCTCTGGGAAGCCCCTCACTGGGACTTCCACTAACTCACATGGGTGGGACATGTTTTTAGTTGCAAACCCTCTGAAAGTGGCACTCAGCTCGGTGGCTCTGGTTTTATTTCTCTGATGATGTCACTTTAAATATTTTGCATGTTCCGTTTGTTATTTTAACTTCTAAAAATGACGCATTTCTGCAAATTCATTTTTATCCAATTAGTCACAACTTAATGGAACAAAGTCAACTGCCTGGATGTCAGAGTAAATGTCAGGCCCGTCTTCTCTGTGATTAGCATGTATATACAGGATAGCACCTGGAATATATGGAGGGGATTAGGCATGTCATTTTTCACAGCTGCCCTTTTGGATTTCTGACCCAGTCCTTCACCGTAGGGCCAAGAGAACTGGGAACTGTAGCTTTACCAACATACACCCCAAACATAAATTGAAAGCAATGAAAAAGCAGTTAAAAGTAATAGAGAAGAAGGAAAATGCATTTCTTCATTTGCAGAATAGCCTCTGTGAGAGCAAAGCCATGACAGCTTTACGACTCCCTGATTATTTTACTTGCATGCGGCTTCCAAACATTTAATGAAAACCAACGTACGGCTGAGGCTTGCAGAAGAGGAAAACTTTAGATGAAATTCTTGATGCTTAGCCCTACCTGATCTGAACTTGCTCCGAATCAGCAAAGAATGCTCAGAACCCAGCAGGGTCATGGTGACTCTCTGTGAGCAGGTCCAGAAGCCCCCGCACTTAAAGCATGAACTGGCTCCAAGGAGACAAGCTGGCAACTGCTAGGGCCCCAGGATTCATCCAGCCCTCCTGGGAGCCTCTGGGTTCTTTCAGAGCTGGGCTTGTAGAAAGCAGCAAGTGACTTGAAAAGATGTGGTCCCATCCAGCACTGCCCCTCCACAGAAACCAACTGCTCTCCCCTGTGCTGGGTTGAACTAATTAACTTTGAGCTAGCAGGACCCTCCTCCTGCTCAGAGTTTACTATCTGCAGCATCACTGGGTGTCCTGGCTGATGTCATAGTCTAGCAGGGAGCAGTGACTATCACTAAAGGGTCTTAGGAAAGACAGAAGTTTGATATTTGATCCTTATTACTACCAACAGGAACTTGGCCAATCAGGAGGCTCCTTCTCTCAGACAGCCGGCTTCAGAGCAGCTCCGAAATATCAACAGACCCAGAGCTTAACTCTTTCCAGCATGGGGAGATGTAGCCACCGGGAATTCCGTGTGATGGGTTTTAACAGAACCTAGAGAGGGGCTTAATAGCTGTAACTTGAAAATAATCTGGGCAATTTATTCTCTGATATTTAGGACTACAGGGACATTACATGGAGCTCCCACTGCTTGTGCAAGAAGAGGGACAGGATGAGATATTTATTCATTGTGCTTTTATGCTCTCTGATGTACAGAAGCTGTGACTTCTTTCCTCTAAGGACTCAAAATGTCCCTGTGGGGCATGCACCACTGAGAGCATGCTGGCATGGCCTCATAGTCTGGTTCTGCTTGGCTCCTTGTGATACCCTGATGGACTGTGCTGTACAGTCGGTTTATGCAGGACTCACCAGGGGTGATCTCATTCACCGATAAACCACAGATAAGTGGCGTTTTTTGAGGAAACGGTCTCCTAGTAAATGCATGGCCATCTTACCATCCAGGCCCAAAGCGTTTGCTAAAATCAATCGTTCCATGGTTGACTTATTTGTTGGTGCTGAATATGCAATATGCTGAGGTTACTGCAGCTTAAAATCATCCGTCTGTCCAGGACAGACTAATGCAGTAAGCACAGAGATGCGCGACACAGAACACAGACACTGCCATGGGCCACACAGAGCCATACTGATGCTTCCCCAACTCCCA
Organism: Dermatemys mawii; assembly: GCA_007922305.1. Lineage (NCBI taxonomy): Eukaryota > Metazoa > Chordata > Testudines > Dermatemydidae > Dermatemys > Dermatemys mawii. The sequence goes on from ML677373.1 coordinate 3,901,973, forward strand.
TCTATCCCGTTCCAGAGTTGGCAGTGCCTTTGCAAACGCACAGTGAGGTGGATACAAATCCCTGAACAGCTTGTTCCATGGAAAAGGTGACAGGCAGAAGTCACTACAAAGGGCTGGAAAGAAGGTTTTCCTTTTAGTGCCTGACCAGAATGAGACTTTTGATGTGAAAAATTTGCCAAGAATGTCCCAGAATCAGAAGCTAGAGATGGGGAGCCCTAGGCTCAAAGAAACTTGTTCCTTATTGTACATTCTCTGGTGCTGTGTCCCATGGTGTTTTAAATGTTCAAGGCAACAGACTCCTGCCTCCCTTCCCTGAGAGGCCATTCCCCAGCCTAACAATACAGCTCACTTCCGACTTCCTGATACAGTCCCAAAACTTCCCCCTCACTCCTCCTTGCCCTGAAGAATTCCTTTCTGCCTATGGGACTTGTTTATGTGCTTCACAGAGCAGTACACTATTATCACGTCCTCTGCTAGTGTCTAGTCTGCTAGCTAAACGACTCATGTTTGGCCAGACAAGCTGTTGGGCTCAATATAGGGGGACCTGAGTGAAATTCCATGGCCAGCGATATGCAGGCGGTCAGACTAGATGATCTAATGGTCCTTAACCTCCTTGTTCTTCTTCTTATTTTAGGGCTAGTCTACACTGGCAATGTGTCCTCTGCAGTTGAGGTGTGGCACTGGGCGAGAGCTCTCCCAGCACTCCAAATAAACCACCTCCATGAGGGGTATAGCTCCCAGCACTGTTTATTTTGGCTCATTACAGCGCTGCACCTTGCCGCACTCAGGGGGTGTTTTTTCACACCCCTGGGCGAGGAAGTTGCAGCGCTGTTAATTGCCAGTGTAGGTAAGCCCCCAACTGCCTTGCTCAATTGTGCTGTAATATTGCTGTGCCCAGAAGTGAATGGCACTGTTCAGAAAGGGCCGCACCAGAGCCATGCAGAGTGGAACTAGAATCCAGCTACTCCCAGATGGGATCTCTCAACATCCGCAGCCCACTATTGCACGGCCCTTCCCCCCGTGTCAGTACGTTGTAAACTCAAGTTTACTTTATTGCCCCAGTTGCCCCTGGCCTTCCTCGTCTATGGCTTAGGCAGAGCTTTCCCTGCTCCAGATTATTTCTCCCCAGATGATTTACTTGTATTTTCCCATATAATTCTGTGTGGCTGAACCACTCTTCTCTCTGTTTCCCTTGGAGGACTCCTCTCTCTTCTCTTCAGTATTATCTACAGGTTTCATTGATGTGCTGGTTACCTGCCCTTCTAGATCAGCTATGTGGGTTTCTGTGACAGTGTGTTATGGCCTACGGGACTGAGAGGAGGGGTATCTGTGACTGTTATTGTCTGTAGGGCCGAGGGGAGGGGTTTCTGTGACTGTGTTATGGGCTGTGGGGCCGAGGGGAGGGGTCTCTGTGACTGGTTATGGGCTGTGGGGCTAAGGTAGGGTTGCTAACTTTCTAATTGCAGAAAGCCAAATACTCTTGCCTGCCCCCTGCCCCGCCCCTTCTCAAGGCTCTGCACCCAGCCCCATCCCTTCTGCAAGGCTCTACCCCCGCTCACTCCATCCCCCACTCTCTCTGTCGCTCACTCTCCCCCACCCTCACTCACTTGTTCATTTTCACCAGACTGGGACAGAGGGTTGGGGTGCGGGCTCTGCGATCAGACCAGGGATGAGGGGTTTGGGATGCAGGAGGAGGCTCGAGGCTCAGCGGAGTGGGGCTGAGGGGTTCAGAGTATGGGAGGGGGCTCTGGGCTGAGGGAGGGGATTGGTGCATGTGGGGGGTGGTACCGGCTCTGGGCTGGGGGGAGCAGGCTTTGGGGTGGGGCAAGAAATGAGGGGTTCAGGGTGAAGGAGGGGGTTCTGAGCTGGGTCAGGGGGGTGGGGCACTGGAGGGAGTTTGGGGTTCAGGTTCTGGGAGGGAGTTTGGGTGAGGGAGAGGGCTCAGGGCTGGAGCAGGGGGTTGGAGCATGGGAGCGGGTATGGGCTCTGGGAGGGAGCTTGGGGCTGGGGAAGGGGGTTGGGGTGCGGGAAAGGGTGTGGGCTGCAGCTGGGGTGTAGATTCTGGGGTAGGGCCGAGAATGAGGGGTTTGGGGTGCAGAAGGGGACTCAGGGCTGGGGTTGGGAGTTGGGAAGCGGGAGGGGGCTCAGGGCTGGGGCAGGGAGTTGGGGTGCAAGAGGGGTTTCAGGGTGTGGGCTCTGGGCAGCGCTCACCTTGGATGACTCCCGGCAAACGGCAATATGTCCCTCCAGTTCCTAGGTGGAGGTGCAACCAGGCAGCTCTGCGGTGCACATTGCCTCCATCTGCAGGCGTTGCCCTCACAGCTCCTATTGGCTGCGTTTCCCGGCCAATGGGACCTATGGAGCCGTGCTCAGAGCACAGCATGGGCAGCACATAGAACTATCATGGCCATTCCTCCACCTAGGAACTGAGGGACACATTGCTACTTCTGGGGAGCCTCACAGAGCCATGGTCCCTTTTCAGCCGGGCCTTTTGGTCAAAAACCAGATACCTGGCAACCCTAGGCCCTGCGCCCCTCTCTTCACGTTACTGCTGGGAGGAGGCTCATTCGTTTCCTTTTGCCCATGTAATTCCCACCATTGTTAGTGCCGGCTGGCGTGAGGGGATGCAAGAGTAGACAAGTCCCCACCAGTCACTGGTCTCATAGAACCTGGCTGAGGGCACGTCTCAGTAGCACAGCGGGGAAAATGCCAGCAGGCCCCAGAACCTTGTCTGCACTAGCACCCCATCGCCGCACTCACCAGTGGGCTGCTGCAGAGGAGCAGTGGTGGGGACTAGGCTAGCGGAGGTGAGGCCCAGTCTGAGAATCCACATTTGCCTGGCAAAGCAAGAGCACAAAGGGAAGCCAGGGCCCACTGGGGTGAGCTACAGTGAAGTCCCTTGGCAGGGACTCTGCGAGCATATGAAGCTGTGCGAGTGAGGGAGAGAAGCAACGGGCAGGAGGGCTGGACTGAGCCCAGGGCCAGTCATTAAGCAGCAAGGGAAATGCCCCAAAACAAAGGTCAGAAGCAGGATGGAACAGGAAGGAGAGCAGAGGAGAGCCAAGGTCCAGCTCTCCAGTTCTGCAGGGGTGTCACTGTCAGCATGGGCAAGAGCTCTCAGGGGTCTGTGGTGGGCAATCTCTGTGGTTGCAGGTGACAAAGCTGTGCAATAAAAGGGGTCCCTGCTCCTGCCGGGTGTCCCAGCCCTCTGCCGCCCATTCCCAGGGGCAACGCAGTGCCTGCGGGGTGAGTACCTGCGTAATGAGCGCATTGGTATGTGCTGTCCTGCAGCCAGGTTGGCTCAGTGTTTTAATAGCCCCAATAAACCTGCTCGCACTCCTCCTCCCTGGCCTGCCAGGCTCGAGGGGAGATGCTGCTCCGCTGGGTTACACTGTGACCGACAAGCCCTGGACTTGGCTCAACCTCACTCATAAATCTCTGGAGACGAGGAAGGTTTCCTCAGGTCAGTTACGAAAGGTTCTGTTTGGAATTAAAATCCCTTTGACAGTGGGGATCAGAGGGAGAGATGGTGGGATCCCCTTGCCCTGGGCAAGTGCTGCACAAAGAGAAGTCAGCACCACAACCCTGGAGAAATAGCCTCTTCACTGGTGGGCTTCTATGCCGAGGGCTTCTCTTCTGTGTTCAAAGGCTCCAGAGGGTCCCCAGGACTGGGGAATGTCTCAGAAGCTTCCTGGGCTGTAGGAAGGATCCCTGCTACACCACAGAGCGCCTCCTCGAAGCCTGTCAGTTCCAAGGAGCTCATGTAACCAAGCCCCTACCAGTGCTTATCAGCTGCTGGTCTCCCCAGGGCTGGGGTGTGAGGGTTTCCATTAGTAAATCCAGAATGTGGCACAGCTCAGCCCATGAGAGGAGGGCCGAGCGTGGGAGTGCAGATCCCTGAGGGAATGGCTAAAAGCTGAACAGGTTGGCCTCTGCCTTGCCCTGGACAACCCAATGGATCTCTGGCCTTCTGCATCAGTGAGTCTCCCTCACACTTCCCTGCCCCTTTGTGAACGACTGACTCCTCTTGCCCTTCCTCGCCCCCCCCAGTATGGGCAGAGAGCACCTGCCAGCGCTGGTACTTCTTCTTTAGTGATGTACTTTCCCTGTCCCTGCCCCGCTCTGGGCCAGCAGTGCCGGCTCAGCACTGCGGCTGGGATGGTGCAGGGGAATCAGGCTATGTCTCTACAGCGAGATGGACATTTCCACTGTGTCACCAGTGGAAAACCCCACAGCAAGTACCCCGCCCTGCTGAGGCCCAGCCGTGGGGTGGGATGGGTGTTACAGGCCCAACAGGACAGACACAAAATGCAGGAGCTTCTGAGGTTCTGAGATCCCTGATCAGGTACTTCCCCTCCCCCAAAGGTTCAGGCACTCCCCTCTGTCAAGAGGATCAGGCACTCTGCCTTCAAACAAGTCAGGTCCCCTCACCCCAGTATCAGCATCAGGACCAGGACATAGGCAGTGTGACCTAGTGGTTGGAGCAGATATTGGCAGTTGGGCCAGGTCAGATATCAGGAGGTCAGAGTCTGAGAGGGTCCAGAGGGTGAACAAGGATTCAGGGGGTCAGGCAGCAGGCAGGGCAGGTTACCAGGAGCTCAGATTCAGGCCGTAGGAGCAGGTGGCACAAGGGACTCCATCCCTAGCAGGGAAGACTCAGTTGCATGGACAACTTCCTATGCTGGGTTTAAATAGAAGCCGGGAACCAGTCAGGACCCCACAGAGTTCTGCCAGTCGGATCCCACGACTGGCATCTGCTGTCGGTGTTCATCTCTTAACAGGACACTGGGTAGCAGATTGGAAGTGGGAGCTCACCAGCCCCTGCCCAAGCCAGCCAGCAACCCCTGTGCCAGCCCCTGGCCTGCAAATCCTGTGCCAGCACCTGCCCTGCTCAGCCAGTAACCCCTGCACCAGCTCTTGCCCTGCCAGCAACCCCTGCACCAGCCTCCACTCTGTCAGCAACCCGTGCACTAGTCCCCGCCCAGCCAGCATATCCATCAATGCAATGACAACAGGCAGGGTGGCAAAATGGATGAGGGGACCCGTCTCCATTCCCACTTGTGGGATGAAATTCCCAGCAGCTGCATGGCATCACAGTAAATCCTTCTGCCCCATGAGGTTTCTATCTGTCTGGAGCACGCCACTTGTGTGAGCTCCCACGTCATCCTCCTCTGCAGCAAGGGAGGCAGCGCTTGATTCTCAGAGGCCAGGGTTTGCAGGGCAGGAGCTGGCGCAGGGTTTGCAGGACAGGAGCTGGCTGGGCAGGGCTGGTGCAGGGTTTGCTGGCTGGGCAGGACAAGGGCTGGCACAGGGGTTGCTGGTGTGACGCTGGCAGACCAGTGACAGCTCATGTCAGCTCCCCCTGCCTCGGCGGAACTTTGACCCCACACCTGGAACCAGTCTGGCTCCCCGCGGTGGTAGGGTTGTTAAAATAGGTACCTGGATGCCAGGAATGGGTTTAATGTTCAGCCTTTAAGGAGCACTGGTGAGTTGCCGCCTGCACTGATCTCACATATAGCGTTTGTGTCCTGTATTAGAAGGTGTCATTTGAGCATTTGCAGTGTGAGCCTTTGTAACTGTGAAAGTCCCCGGACAGGCATGAGCCATTAATGAGTGTGACATGCTGGTCTCCAGCGGCAGGTGTTTTGTTCTGTGCGACAGGGAAGACCCATCAACACCAGATGGACTAGAGTGGAGCATAAAGGGTGTGTCTACACTGCGATTAGACATCCGCAGCTGGTCTGTGCCAGCTGACTCATTTGTATGCATTTGCTATGTTATTTGTATCACAGCAGGGTTTAGCGGCCCGGTCAAGATCCTCAGTGTGCGTGGTGCTGTGCACACAAAGTGTAAGATGACTCGTGCCTTGAAGAGATTACAATCAAGAAGGGCAAAGAGCAGGAGGGGAAGGGACTCACCCTGCAAGATGGGAGGGTCCCAGAGCTCAGGTTGTTGCCTGAGCCTGGACGTCTATGTAGCAATGAAACAGCCTTGCAGCCTGAGCTCCGTGAGCCTGTGTCAGCTGGCATGGGCCAGCACGAGTGTCTAATTGCAGTGTAGACACACCCAATGAGGACAAAAGGCTTTGTTGTTTACTCTCCCTACATGAGGAGGAGTCTTGCAAGTGGATTCTTCCCATCAGCTGAGTTTACAGCCCAAAACAGAACGGGGGAAGGGAATAAAAACCCCTAACAAGGACCAACTGTATCTTTATGCTGCTCAGACTTTGGATGGGAGCCTATTTTCTAGCATAAGCAAGGGATCCCCAGCTGCTTAACCTGGGTTAGCCCAAAAGGACATAGGGCTCTTGCTTAATAAGAAAGCTTCTAATACCTTTGGAACTTTAAGAGTGTAACTCATTTGTGTGTATGTTTACCTGCTTTAACCTTGTAAATAACTCACTCTCTTGGTTCCTTTTCTTATTATTTCCTTAGAAGTTTTTAAGGTCAGGCCTGACAAAGCCCTGGCTGGGATGATTTAGTTGGGGTTAGTCCTGCTTTCAGCAGGGGGTTGGACTAGATGACCTCCTGAGGTCTCTTCCAACCCTGATATTCTGTGATTCAATTATTCTAATTAATCTGTATATAGTTTATTATAGGACTGGTTACAAGTGTTGTCTCTGGTGTGAGATCTAAGGGGCAATTGACCTGGGGAAGTGAGTGGTTTTTTGGGACTGGCAGTAACCTGAATGTTGCTGTGATCAGCCATCTATCACAAAGGCAGCTCACCTGGGTGGCAAGATCAGAGTACCCAAGGAGAAGGTCTGTGATGTTAAGGCTGTTATAATGCCTGAGGGGTTTACACTTGATAACTGGTTGGTGAACTCTGTGTAGAACTCATAACCAATTTGTGGTTTGTGCCTTGCCTCTTACCAATAAGGCCTGAGATTGGTACTTATGCTCTGGAGCCACTGTAGCACAGCTTGACAGCTGGCAGGGCAGGGGCTGGCACTTTTCTTGCTTTCCAAAGGTGATTCCGTGGGTCATTCATCTTATTTGCATCGCAGTAGGGTCTAGAGGCCCCAGTCAAGATACTCATTGTGCTTGAAGCTGTGCAAACAGAGTGTCAGCTGACCCCTCCCAAGCAGCAGCCGCGTGTTCCCCAGCAAGCAAGGGGAGCTCGCCTGGCCCCTGCTACAGAACTTCTCGCACGCTGCACGGTTACCACAGAGCTTCAGGAGGGCCCCCTGCCCAAGTTCTGAGTGTTGCTGTTAGACCAGGGCCATTCCCAGTCCATGTATCCCTGCCACGGCCAAATCCAGTGTCCCTGCCAACACCTGCCTCTTCCTTCACTTTCCATGCCCTGGCAGCTGAGCCAACGCTATTGCTGAGTAGCCTGTGGCCACAAGAGGGAGCTCAGTGGTGTGAAAGGCTGCATGGTCTAATGGAATAAGCATGGCACTGAGGTAAGGGACTAATATCAGCTCTAACATCAATGCCTGTGATGGTCACAATCAGGTCACTTAATCTTTGTGCTTCAGTTTCCCCATCCATAAAATGGGGATAAAGCATCCCTATTTTCCAGGGGGTGTCTGGGCAAGTGAGTAGGGAACATTCGCAAGGTGCTAAACTCCCCCAGTGCTCACAAGCCCCTGTAGGGTCAGCATATGTAGCAGCTGCTAAGTCCCGGCTCATTTTGACAATTATCCCTTGCAAAGTTTCTGACTGTTGTCAACTCTGCCCAGACCCCAGGACCAGCAGTTGGGATCCACTCCTCCTGCAGCGGGTGGGGCACCCTGCAACACAGATATATGCCATAAAATGATTCAGTTCAGTTTGGGGTGGTCGCAAGGAAACATCTCACTAACCCTCCCCTAACCCTAAGACTGATCCTCTGCCTGTCCAGGGGAACAGGAGTCACTTACAGTCCAGAGGGGCATCTCAACATTGTTTGGCAGACCCACTCAAAACACTAAGGCTGGTTTGGGGAGAAAACAAATCATCAGTGTGGCTCTGAGAAGCAGGAGCTGACAAGGACCCTACGCAGTCTTGCTGAAGTGGTACAGGCTGCACCTTCAGCCCCACTGGAAAATGGTAGTAGACTGTACTCATCCTTTTCTTGTCAGTGCCATTCCTGACTAGATCTGACAAGCTCTAATCTGCCATTCCTGCAGAATAGAGCTTATTGAAAGTTTAAATTGATCAAGAACTCTGTGAGGTGCTCAGGGGACACGGGTTCAGGGTCTCACCATCAGATTAGAAGTGGTTGAACGAGTCAATAAAGGAACAAAGCAGAACGGGGTGACATAATTCGATCAGACTTTCACCAGGCCTTTGGCAAGGTCCTGAACTAAAGCCTAGTAAAGAAACTAAGTAGTCCTGGGTGAGCAGCAAAACAGTGTCATGGATCAAAAACTGGCAAAAAGCCCAGCCAGAAGAGTTGGAATGAACCGTCATTCTTCGGCATGGCCCAATGTTAACAGCAGGGGCCTCAAGGCTCCCTGTTAGAACCAGTGTTGTTATTAATCAGCTGGAAAGGGGACTGAGTAGTGAGGCTGCAAAAATTGCAGCTGATTCATAGTGATTAGGTTAGTGATTAGGTTATTAGTTCAACCTTTTTTTCATTTGTGGACCCCTAAAACATTTCAAAGGGAGGTGCAGATCCCTTTGGAAATCTTAGACACAGTCTGGAGACCCCCAGGGGTCTGCGAACAACAAGCTGAAAATCACTGTGTTAGTCAAATCCCAATAGGTCTGTCAGGAACTCCAGAGGGATCTGGCCAAGTTAGGTGCCTGACCAACCCAATAGCAGAGGAAGTTTAGTCACTGATGATTCCTAGATTCCTGTAGCTGTAGAAGATGAACTGGCAAAAGTACGAGATGCTGATGGAGTCATGTCCCTCAGAAATGCTGAGCTGCCTGAGTCTGAGTCACTGCAAATGTTTACATAAGTTTAATAGCTTGAGGCAGCTATGCCTTTAATATGCTTAAACTAAAGATCCTCTAGTTTTCAGAGTGGAGATAGTGTTGTTGACTCACATTAATACTAGTAAGGGGTAACCAGAAGGGACAAGTTACTCTTGAATGTTTGAGGGGGACACGCACAATGCTCTGCAGGCAAGCCAAGAACGGATCTGGCCTTAGGGGCCCTCAGTCTGATAAGGGGGTCATTTAACAAGAGATTTTTTGGCAACAGGACCTGCCGCCAAGTGCTCTCAGAAATAGTTGCTAACCCCGCCCAGGTGCCGTTTGGCTGGGTTAGCACAACTCTGTACATATGAGAGCTGTACCTACTAGAACTGATGTGCTGTTCCATGTAGCTAGTGTCTTTTTCTCTTCTCAAATTGGCTCCAAGCAGCTCAAGATTTTTCCTGGTGTATTTGTTGTTCACAATAATTTATTCAGAAGTTGTTCCTACCAGTAACTCTCATCTGTGGATTATTCATGAGCAGCTCCCTGGGAGTGTGCCAAATGTGAGCTTGTAATTGGACACATACAGCAGGTCACATAGACAAACACCCATCAGAAATGGTCTGGCTATTACGTAGTCAGTTCCCTTGTATAAACTGGAGTCATTTGAGGGTTGCTCTAATTTATACTTGCATCCAGTAGGGCATTCTACTGTGGGGCTCTCCCAGTTTCTCCTATTTCACTTTATTTACATAATTATATTATCCCTGGAGCAGGGATTTGAGTCTCCCACAGAGGGTGTGCCCCACAATAGAGATATTGCTGCTCCCTCTTTCTCAATGATTATTCAAATTTTTTATGTACACTAGAATATCTTCACCAGGAGAGAGTGACAGAGCCCTACCACAACACCCCATAGCAGATGGATTGAACTTGGTGTGAGGGAATAGAAATGCTCTCAATGGCTCCTCTGACTATTGTGTGAAGGTGTCCCTGCCTGAAGCTGTAACTTGACTCCAGCTGGGGGGAAGAGGTCACCTGACCTCCTGCCCGGGAAGGAGACAAAGGAAGCAGGGGAGGAGCTGGGGAGGAGGTTTCAGTCGGCAGCTGGCTAAGGAAGGGCAGGGAGGCCCAGATAGGGTCTGGCCTCCCTGGACCCCTGAAATGGATCCAGCTGAGGGGTCCGGTTCACTCTGTCTACAAGCTCTGTGTTAGATCGTGTTCCAGTCAACTAATAAACCTCTGTTTTACTGGCTGGCTGAGAGTCACGTTTGACGGTGGAGTTGGGGTGCAGACCCATGGGCTTCCCCGGGACCCCGCCTGGGCAGGCTCGCTGGGGGAAGCGCACGCAGGGGCAGAAGGTGCTGAATGCTCTGAGGTCAGACCCAGGAAGGTGGAAGCTGTGAAGCTCCTAGCCTTGGAGACAGGCTGTTTATGGAGAAGAAGCTTCCCCCCAGAGTCCTGACTGGCTTCGTAGGGAGCAGGTCCAGACCATCGCCCCAGGGACTCCGTGACACTTGGGTCTACTCGTTTCCTGCTTGAGTGCCCCAACTACCAGGCTAAAGCCTACACAGAGGAGGAAATCTCCTCCTCTGGCCATTTGATGGATGGAGCCCTTTACAAATACCAGGAATCAAATGTTTCAGGCACAACCAGGTGTTTTGTTCGACACAAGATTCCCTTTGTCGATTTGCTGACATTTTCGGCGTGTTTCAGTTTTACCTGAATTGATTTTTTTTCAATTTCTCAGGACTGCCAGCAAACTGAAAACTCCGTTATTCACCCAGATCTCCTGCCCACTTGAAGTTCCCCCAGTATTAACTAGGAACTGAAACACTGGAGATATGTTTAAGGTCCTATGGACAAGCAGTGCTGGGATGGGTTCATACCGGGCACAGCAAAGAGCACTTAATTAACGAGGGAGAAAGCCAGTTCAATAAAAAGGAAATAAGAGGGCACGTTGCTTCCTGTTAATAGCACCTGAGCCTGGAGAATACTTGTGCATCCAGTGCTGGGGCAGGGCAGTGCTGGCAGAGTGGAGTCGGCCAGGGTAGGCGCAAACTCTCCAGCTCCATCACGAGGCCTGCAACCTTCAGTACACACATATGCACCCCGCCTCCAGCAAAACCCACTCTTGGGGAAGGTTTGTGCCTTAGAGTCGCTGGCTGTTGCTTCTCTCTGTCTGTTGGGGCAGGGGGTGTAACAGTTGTCAGACAACGGAGCAGGTAAGAGGCTGCATGGTACAGTATTTCCTGGCCCTGTTTCCAGACACGGGAGAGGTATCTCACCCCATGGCACCAATTCCAGCATGTGCTGTTACAGTCTGACCCCCACCCCACTCCAAGGGAGACAGAAAACCCAACCGCTGCACGCCAGCAGCAGGGTGAGAGAGCTATCCTGCCTCTGGAGCAGTGGCCTCTGAACCTCACGGACTCTGCTCACAGGGCCATGGCTTGGTCCCAGATCGACCTCTTCTGCTGTGGCTCGTGACGTGCCAAGCGGCATCCAGCAGCTAGAGCCTGTGTTAGTGACTGACTCCTGGTGACAGGACGTGATTGTTGCTCCTGTCTGCTGCATTCTGGATGTACCCATGAAACAGAGGAACCTCCAGGAACCTGTAACAGACCCTGAGCCAGAGGGCTGGAGCTGGGATCACAAACCCTACACAGACACAGAGCTAGGAGACATGGAGCTCAGGTAGCATTCAGAGGTTCTTGGGGCAGAACGGCCCACGGTGATTATCCAGCCAGAGCACTGAAGTGATTTCTGTTTGAACGGCGCGTCCCTTGTCGGCTAACATCCGGTCCTGACTTTAAAATCGCCAGCGAAGTAGAGTGCATCGAGCCCCTGGCAAGTGGTTCCAATGGCTAACTGCATGTTAAGAAACGTTAACAGGAAGAAGAAGCAGAATTAAAGAACGAGATCACTGCTAGAGAATTCTATAGGATGGTTCCAGAATCTATGGCAAATGTCTTGTGTTCCATTAAATGCTCTAGGTTTAGAGAATCACTTTTACAGAACCTGTTAGTTTCCTCCCACTTCAGTCCCATAGAAGCATTAACTGAGCACATTATAGAGAGAAAACACAGAGATGAGAAATAACAAGTGCCCACACAGCCATCCTATGGTGGGAGCAGGCATCCCATCATAGAGCACGATGACCAGACATCTGCCTAGTAATTTATGCTCTCGGCTCCACGCCCGTGGACAAGTAAGTGCTCCGGTGTTTCACAATATTCGCCTGACAAGGTCATCCTGCACTTCCAGCACACGCAGGCCTGAGTTCTCCCTGGACATGCATGGCACAGGAACTGCTCCTCCACAGACACGCTCGCCACACTCTGAGAGGTCTGGTTTTTCACATTCATTGTTATTATTCTGAGGACGGCAAAACAGGCCACTGGAGGTGACAAAGGCGGCATGGAACAGCAAGTCAGGGCACTTCCCGTTCCTTCACTTCTGCTCCTGCTGAAGGCTCTGCACCGGAAATCAGAGAGCAGAAGCAAGCCTTAAATTCCCCCATAGACTTAGTGATTGTAAAGGGCAACTGCAAACCAACAACTCACACCCTAGAGCCTCAATGAGAGCAGTTCTGGTGCGACCCGCAGCTGTGGAAAACAGGCCCCAGAGCTGCAGCTCAGCTCTGTGGGATCCCCCTTGGGCCTCTGAAAGGGCCCGGAGGTGCCACCACGTTTGTGCCACCAAAGGTAGAAATGCAGGGCTGTGGAGGATACAACTCTGATGGTGTGACATGGCTCATGCCCTGCTCTGGGCTCTGAGATCCTGGCACTTCTGCTTCCCTGTCTGGTCTTAGGTGAGATCCTCCATTTCAGGCCTTCGGCTTTGGAGTTCACTTTCTTCTTTGCTCTCTAAAGCTGCAGTTTGGCCTAGTCTCCACTAGAACAGATTTGCCAGTACAGCTCTGCTGGCAGACTTGGTGGCGACCCGCCATCCCAGATCAAGGAGCGCTTTAGCTGGTCCAGCTCATACTGGGTCCCTAAATGACTCCAGGGTGATCATCCAGACCAGTCGTGGGTTGTGTCACCACCTGTCCTGTAACCCTGGCTGCTTCTCTGCTGTGCAGCTTTGGATCAGCACCCTGATGCCAACAGCCTGCTCACAGCACCACAGCCCCACCTTGGCTACCACTGTCTTGGTTCCTCCTCACAGGGTGACCCCTACCCCTTTCCAGCCCTCTTTATTTAATTGGGGACTTACACTTCTCTTTAACATACAGCACTGAGATGGTTTGTAGCAAAACTCTCCACAAGTTTATTAACAAAGACAAACGATTAAGTGATGTCTCGGAAGAGTGACAGAGAGATGAAAAGTGACAAACACACTTTCTAGTGACTAAATTTAACTTCAGCAAATTACAGTCTTGGTCTAAGCAGCTTTCTTACCTATACTGAGTTTTCAGACTTGCAGCCCCCTTGGCTGAAAGGTTTCACCTTTCTCAGATGTACAAGAGCTCTGCCTTTTATGTGTACGGTAATGGATGCGAAATGGCATTCTGTCCTTGCTTAGACCTTCCAAAGCTCAACGATCTTGCTCAGGAGTCAGGAAGGTTTCCTGGAGCTGAAGCTTCCATCCCCTATCAAGAGTGTTAAGTGGCCATTTTCCATATTGGATTTGCCCGATGGCTTTGTCTATCCTTCATTGTCTCTCCTGGCTCCATTTACATTGGAGACATATTCAAGCAGGAGGAACCACATTTCTTTGTCTAGGATGGGGTGACATAAGACTTGCCTGAGAAACACCTTTTAAGAACATATTTCCAGCACATATTTATAATTCTTCATACATCATTCATATATAGACCGCACAGTAATATTAATGACCAGAATGTTGCCAGCTTATATCTGATACCTTATGTGACACCTGTTAGATACAGAATATGTCAATAGTGAGTTGGGGCAATGAGTGTGTTTGACTTGATATGAGTTATGTTATGAGGTGTGCCCTCAGCCAGTTGGAATGGAGGTGCTCCCGGGGTCATAACCAGCAACTCTGAGATTCTATGAGTGCAGAAAAGCACTGTTTTGCAGGTATTTGCCTACACTAAGACTTGTGCCAGTATAGGACTATCATTAAAACATTCCCCTCCAACTGATGTAGATACACTAGCAAAAGCTTCTAGTGTAGAACTGCAGTTTGCCTCCTGGACAGTCTCCTCAGTGTGTCTGTTCAAACTCCAACTTTTCTGGGAAGGGCTAGTCAGACTTTGGTTTCTTTTCTCCAGCTCCCTTTTGGAGCATGTCTGTGACGTTCCCATCAGCGGAATCTCCACATTGTGTTCTGGGCAATCAGACAGACCCGAACAGATGGGCATTATGACTCTGAACCTCCCCACTCTTGAGTAGCTTGGGTAAAACCGGTGCCAGAGGCCTGTGAGTAGCAAGAACCTGGGGAGGTCTCAGGGCACCCATATGACTCTTTGCATTGGGACATGCCAAGGCTACCCCCTCACCGCTCTGGCTCAGAGCCCAGGTTCTGCTGTTAGCTATAAAACTACAGTACATTGGAAGAGCACGAACCTCCCACCACCCTCCTCTGGCACTGCTCTGCTGAGCAGGGACTCTCTGAAAAGGGACTTTCTGGGTCAGCCATAAGGAACTACCTACCTTGTTCCCCTTGTAGCCTGGGGATGGGCTCTCGGCTGCATGGCTCTTCTGGCCAGCTTCAGCAAAGCAGCCTGGTCCTTTCTCCCTGGGTGATGGAGATGGGCTCTGGAAATGAGTTCACGATGCCTAACACAGTGCCTAGTTGGGCAGGAGAGCTGGGAACACATCAGTTCCCACGGGGCTCACTCAGCCCTTCCATCCTAACCAGGTGGGTGATCTGAAGCAGAGGGAAGCGTGAGGCTGACATGTGCCCCATCCCCATGCTTGCCAGGCTGCCACTGCAGCACACGTGGCACCCACTGATCAGAGAGGCCTGGGCAGGGTCTCACTCCTTTCCAGGAGCCTGCAGCGCACAGAGGAGTTGGAGTTTACAGTGGGAATGCCAGCAGCCCTGTCTGTCTAGCACTAACAGCAGACAGGCCTCACTCGACTTCGAACTGTGAACTATTTATCACAATGCTGCAAGCATCTGAGCTGGCTCCCTTAATTTATGACAGTCCATGGGATGTGATGCAACTGACAACACTAACAGAAAATACTTCTGCACTTTACTAAAGCTACTATTAAGCTGCCTGATGTTTTCAGCATAATATTTACTTCTTTGTAAATAGGCTAAATTCTCCAATCCTGATTCAAAGCAGGAAGATCAGAGAAGGAAAATAAAGAGATGACATGGCTGTTTAAAGATTATGTAAAATGTTTTGTACTCGCATAAATATTTGATTGTAAGATGTCCAGTCTGTTGTGTTTATTGAGGAGGGCTGTGCCGGGTGTGCCGAGTGCAGGGTGGGGCTTTTGTCTGGGCTGCTCACGCAGGCATCAGAGCCTCACCATGCACGCAGCTTGGGGCGCAGGGGGATCGGACAGAGCTCCCTGCTACTTCGCTTGTCTGGGCTATTCTGAGCCAGGGTCAGAGGCAAGGCGTGAGCTCCTTTGGAACAGCAAGAGCGTCTCATCTCTCTGGGTGTGGCGTGCACTAAAGAAAGGATGGGAACCCCAAAGGGTGGGCCTGGACACGCACCCCAGAGAGCAGGGACTTGCCACGAGCGGCTCTGGCTTGAGCAGATCTTTAAGGCCGGACTGGCTACGCCGGAAGACGTTCCAGGAGCTGTCATGGGGGTGCCCATGCCCTGGGCTCCTCCTTCAGTTCTTCCTTCTTCGGGTTAGTGGGGCGTGGACGCTGCAGAGGCCGAGGGTTGAGCCCTGGGGAAAGGAGAGCCCTTGCAATTGGAGGCCCTGGAAAAATGGGTGCCCCCGCATGCCTCTCCCCAGCAGGAGCATGGGGGAGGAGGGTGGGTGGTATTGCGGGCAGAAGGGGTGAGGAGGGTTCCCTACTTGCTCTGGGGAACCCCACAAAAGTTTAATCCGCCTCTGCCTTGCAGGGACTGGGCGTGGGCTGATCTGCTGGTGCCCCCTTCCAGATGGTGAGGCTCTGGGATGGAGGCTCCAGTGGGTGATGCTGCCAGGCAGTGCCTGCTGGCATAGCCGATGAGAGAGGGGCCAGACCACCTCCCCTCATTGCATTTCAGGGGGGTGGCACAGCAGCCTGAGCTGGCTGCTATCAAAGCAGTCGCCAGCTGCCCACCTCCCTGAAGATCCTGGGTGGCGGAAGGCCTATGAGCTCCCACACTCAGAAGGCCGAAATGGTGAGGAGGCGCCTGGCCCCGAGGGGAGGAGCTTGGGATGCTGGGGTAAAGCTCTCGTGTGAATATAGAGGCATATGGACCTAGCTAATATCTGCTGTGCGTGCGTCTCATGTCTCAGTCTGTGTGTTCTGGGCAGGCAGATTTCCAGGGGTTTCATTCCTCAGAGCTGACATTTGGGGGAGTGTTTTCCCAGTGGCAGCCGGGTGGGGACAGCTGGGTCAACGCCCTGCTCCTGCCCTGCTCCGAGTGCGCTGGCTGCATCCATCCCTGCATGGACCAGGCTGGAGCTGTCAACACAACAGCGCCTTGGGGATGAGCCATGGCCCGGACTAGTGCTGTACCTCCCACCATGCTGTCCATCAAATACCACCGCCGCTGGCTAGTCTAACAGGGCTTACAGCTCGTAAGGACATGCGCTCCCTGGGTGTGAGCACAGCACACCGCATACACTGCAGTCACAGCCAGGGGGGAAGCGCATTTAACAAGCTCCTTTGACTGCCTCAGCTGCACTTTGCTACCTAACCCATCTACCTGGAGTTCAAGCCTGGAGCAAGTCATGCAGGTTAGCCCAAGCAAATGCCAAAGCCACCTTCTGTATGTTTCAGACATGCTGTATATGGTACATAAACTCTTCTATACCAAAGCACGCTGCCATATCTGCTGAACATGCCAGCCAATAACACAAACCTCTCTGGACCACACCCTCATTCATGCCCACTTACACCTGGCAGAATGCCATTATATTTTTCAAATAATTTTGATGGATAATATCAATTTATTTTTAAGCACTTTCCCCCACTTTTATTGATTTGAATTTTCACAGTTGCAGGAAATTGGGATGCAGGATCGGACAACAGGGAAATCAGACAATAATTATGTAATGGTAGTAGACGTTTCAATTCTAACAGTTAAACTGCTGGCATCACATGGCAAAATACACAAAGTAAATCGCCTTAAATAAAACTTTAATAAATTTTCAAGCAGCATTCTTCTTACTTTGCCTAGCTGTAAATTTCAGCTATTGTCGATGGAAGTATTTTTTCACTGGTTTGTATGTGTAGAATGTTTGTTGACATTTTCTGATAAAAATCTAAGCCTTCCAAGCCTTTATATGCTGTATATGTAACATGGGTTACACAACCCCCTGTTTACCACACCCCACCATCACGTATGCCACTGCGCCTCACAAGTTACCTAACATTTATTTTAAAAATAGGGTTTTAAAAAGTCCTAGTCGCGTCTCATATCCTCCCCCCACCCCCTAAACAGACATGCCAACCAACCCCCGCCAAAACTCAGAAATTGAGCTTGTTTTTGGCTTAATTGGCTTGTGAGTTGCTAGTTTTCGGCTTGTAGCTTGTTGCTTCTCTTTTTTGATTGGCTGCTGGCAAGCAGGGGCAAGGAGCGGGAGAGAGTCAGAGGAGCACAGCGGGCCCACCAGAGTCCCAGACTGCATGCCGGGGGGGATCTAGTCACATAGAGTATTGGGGTTCTTAGGGATTGGCTTGTTTTGCCCGTGTTTTGAAATGGGATTAGCTTGATTTTTGGCTAATTGTGAACGTCGGGGTGCTTATTTACCACGTAACAGCTGGCAAGTGTGCCCCTAACGCCGAGTGCTTAGTGCTATATACGGGATGCCGAGAAACAGGAAATGTAAGACATCTCTCAAGCTGACCTAGGGTGCTGGCACTAATGTCAGAGTTTTTCTGGATTCCAGTCTTTTGTGAGCTGCCAGAGAAGCAAGCGCTGTGTAACTCCGCGGGCTGCTGGGACTCCCCTCTTTCCTGTTCTTTATAGTTCTGTGAGGTGCCTAAACCTCTCCCTGGTCCAGGGATGAATATTGTCCATCCTGAGCTTCAGACCAATCTAATTTGTGGGTGGAAAATCACAGATTTGTGGGGAGAGCGAGAGGAATTTCTGCGATTAGGTGTCTGGGTATCTTTAAATGGAGACTGTTCTGCAGCTGCTCGGCATGTTAGCCCTCATCCTGCTGGAGATGGATTAGTGGGCAGAGTGCAGGTGAGAAGGTGTAAGGGGCAGCGAATAGGCCGTGTCTCCCTGGCCCAGGCCTTCATTGTTGCAGCGCGGTGAGTAGGCACTGACCTCGGGAGACTCCCTACCCACTGCCTGCAGGGGCAGCAGGTGAATTCTGCAGAAAGGCAGGGCAGTAGAATAGCCCAGCGTGCGAATGGAAGGTCTCAGCGAGCAGGAAGGAAGAAGGGAGGGTCTCTGTGAGGGAGGAGGGAGGGGGGAGGGTCTCAGGGAAGTGCGGGCAGAGGGTCTCAGCAAGCGAGGAGGGCGGGTGGACGGTCTCAATGAGGCGTGAGGGTGGGCAGAGGGTCTCAGCAAGTGGGGAAGGCAAGCGGAGGGTCTCAATGAGGGGAGGGTGTGTGCTGCTGGCATCAGGAAGTGCCTCCCCGTGTCTGTACTGCACTAACTCTGCCTCATTGCTAACCTCCACTCAGGCCTTGCTTTTCGTCCTCACTGGTGCCTCGGTTTCTTTCCCCTTCTGATCTCTCTGGTTATTTAATGGTGAAGCTATTTGAGGCCATGCAGGGCATGTGAAAGTTGCTGTCAAACCCACGTGCATCAGCCCTTTCTGAACGGCTCAGTGGCAGGGGAGAGCACAAGCCATTCCTCGAATACACACAGCAGCCTGTCACTGTCCCAGTCCCTCCCCCTTAAACACTACAGTGCTGGAGAGCCAATCCTCCAGCCAAAGAACCATTACACAGGGCCCAACAACTCCCATCCCTGCCCCCGTGAGAGCAGCACCCGGGGAATGGACTGAACGTTTCCCTCAGTGTCTGTTCCTCACATACTGAACCGTTCTCTCATGGTCTCTCACTCTATGCTCAGCCCTCAGTAAGGAACTCCTGTTTGGGGCGGGACGTGACCTGCATTAGTGAGTGATGCAAAGCGAAGCCACGCCTGGGTTCCTGGTGAATGGCACTAAAGCCCCCTGCTATAGACTGGGTGGGTTGGGAGCATTATATATTTCTGGAATGCCTCTGGTCTTTATTAAAATGTGACCACGGCCAATCCAAGAAAGCTCATCACCCAGGCACGGGGCCAAGTGTAAGTTACTTCTACAAATATTTATTTAACCATATCAATGACAAACTCTTTTGTATAAATGTTTTTATTTTATCATAATTTACCAATTATTTTAAATCAATTGTTTGCTTGGTTTCTAAACACTAATCAAGAGGCTTGCATTAGAATTACTCAGAGGATTAGATGCATTATCTCACTACAGCTCGTGCCATTGCCTGGCTGCGTTGGCCTGGGTGGGTGTATGGATCCAAACCATCCCACTTCTGGGGATCGGGAAGCTGGCAGCCAGGCCCAGCGCTGAGCCAGCCTCAAACTTTCCCAGCCGCAAACTTTCCCGCCACTCAGACCAGTCACCCAGCCACAAAGGGCTCAGAAAGACTGATCCCACCTTCCCAGCCCTCGTTGGCACTGTCCCTCTCATAGACATGTAGACTTTAAGGTCAGAAGGGACCATCATGATAATCTAATCTGACCTCCTGCACAATGCACGCCACAGAATCTCACCCACCCACTCCTGTAATAAACCTCTCACCTATGTCTGAGCTAGTGAAGTCCTCCAATCATGGTTTAAAGACTTCAAGGTGCAGAGACTCCTCCAGCAAGTGACCCGTGCCCCATGCTGCAGAGGAAGGCGAAAAACCCCCAGAGCCTCTGCCAATCTGCTCAGGAGGAAAATTCCTTCCCAACCCCAAATATGGCGATCAGCTAAACCCTGAGCATGTGGGCAAGACTCACCAGCCAGACACCCAGGAAAGAATTCTCTGTAGTAATTCAGATTCCGTCCCATCTAACATCCCATCACAGGCCACTGGGCATATTTATGCTAATAGTCAAAGATCAATTAATTGCCAAAATTAGGCTATCCCATCGTACCATCTTCTCCATAAATTTATCAAATTTAATCTTGAAGCCAGATATGCCTTTTGCTCCCACTGCTTCCCTTGGAAGGCTGTTCCAGAACTTCACTTCTCTGATGGTTAGAAACCTTCATCTAATTTCAAGTCTAAACTTCCTGCTGGCCAGTTTATATCCATTTGTTCTTGTGTCCACACTGGTACTGAGCTTAAATAATTCCTCTCTCTCCTTGGTATTTATCCCTCTGATATGTTTATAGAGAGCAATCATATTTCCCCTCAGCCTTCTTTTGGTTAGGTTAAACATCGAAATTCTTTGAGTCTCCTTTCATAAAACAGGTTTCCATTCCTCAGATCATCCTTCTCTTTACCTGTTCCAGTTTGAATTCATCCTACTTAAACATGGGAGACCAGAACTTCCACACAGTATTCCAGATGAGGTCTCACCAGTGCTTTATATAACGGTACTAACACCTCCTTATCTCTGCTGAAAATACCTTGCCCGATACATCCCAAGACCAGCCATATCACATTGGCAGCTCACAGTCATCCTGTGATCAACCAATACTCCGAGATCCTTCTCCTCCTCTGTTATTTCCAACTGGTGGGTCCCCAGTTTATAACAAAAATTCTTGTTATTAATCCCTAAATACTTTTCACTAAATCACTAAATACCTTACACTTTTCACTATTAAATTTCATCCTATTACCATTACTCCGGTTTACAAGGTCATCCAGATCCTCCTGTATGATATCTCGGACCTTCTCTGTATTGGCAATACCTCCCAGCTTTGTGTCATCCACAGACTTTATTAGCACATTCCTGCTTTTTGTGCAGACATCACTAATAAAAAGATTAAATAAGATTGGTCCCAAAACCGATCCCTGAGGAACTCCACTAGTAACCTCCCTCCAGCCTGACAGTTCACCTTTCAGTATTACCCCTTGTAGTTTCCCCTTTAATCAGTTCCTTATCCATCTTTCAATTTTCATATTGATCCTCATCTTTTCCAATTTAACTAATAATTCCCCATGGGGAACCGTATCAAATGTCTTACTGAAATCGAGGTAAATTAGATCCACTGTGTTTCTTTTGTCTAAAAAGTCTGTTACCTTCTCTCCCCAGGCTAACAGCCCTTGGCTCCCTCCAGCACACACCAGCAATAGCCTAGCCTGTCTCAGTCTCTTGACCTCCACCTGCTCTGCCGTTAAATATCCATAGCACTCCTGAGGCCTTTAGCTCCACGACTCAGGCTCCCTCAAGCTTAGAATAGATACCTATGATTCACATTCCATAGAGAGCCAAATTCAGGGCACAATGGGAGTCTCAGAATGATCTTTTTCACCTCCAGCCTCTGGATCCCCTTTCAAATAGCCTAACACCTCTCAGACCTCAGCCTCCCTAAAGCACCATGAGGTCTTCTGACCTACTCCATTTGCCCCCAGCATTCCCAGCGCTATGGCTTCCCTTCCAATAGGGATCTCTGCCAACCTCCCTCTCCCGGTCTTGGCTCCCCAGGCAGAGGGGTCTCTAGTTCCCAGTGGGTATGTGTCCTTGGAAGCTGCATGGCGCATACTGCTGTTGAGTGCTCTGTTCTTCTGGGCATGTGCAATGCTGGCTGCACTCCTGCTCATTCAGACCATGTTCCACGCACTCCATCTCCTTGGATATCACCAGTGCTGCCTGGAGCCCTGCTCACACATAGCCGACTGCCTGGTGAGCTGCAGTCCTTTGCCTACACCTGCTGCATAACAGACTAAAATCGAAGCCAGAAATCCGCTCATTGCAACCGGCCTGCACTATTGATTTGTAAGAACTCTGCGTGCTGCTGTTCCTGCACCTTAATTCCCTGCTCCCGCAGAGTCTGTTGTAATACAGTTATACTCGCGTGTTTGTATCTGGTTATTAGCTGCTGCACAGATTGGGGTGTTTATAGCTTGTGAGCGATAAATCCTGAGGACACTGCTTGCCCACCACTGAAGCACCTGGCATGGCAGCTGTCCTCTCTCTTGCTCTCTTTCGGATTCTGCCTGGTACAGCTGAGCGGTCTTGGTTGATCCTTTACCATTTCATCAGTGACAGGGACAGAGCTGCTGGTGTTTTGTGACGCTGATAAAGCTGGCAGGGCTGATGCTTAGTCCCAGATGCAACAACCCCCGCAAACACTCCAGTTATCAAACTGACCTGGGCATTTCTTCTGATAGGGTCCAGTCTGGGCTACTCAACTGGTAGATAAAAACACAGTCATTCAAAGGGCTCCCAGCAGGGGGAGGAGTATAAAAGTGCTTATCAGGAACACGGAGACTTTGAATGGCGTAAGGATTTTCTCCTGAGCCCACCCAACGGGTGTCAAGGAAGAAAATGCCTTCGGAGAGCCCTGAAGCTCATGCCATGCTGACCCTTGACAGGACAAGTGAACAAGGCTGATGATCTCTCCACCTTGTGCAGGTGGAATGGGACAGTCCCGGACAAGGGGAAGAGCAAATGGAAAGGAGACAAAGAGAAGTGAACTGAGCTGCTCACTGAGATGTGTGGGTGCAAAATAGAACGAAAAACACGGCAGCACAGAAGTATTTGACAAAGGCCTGGGCTTGAATCTGCTGTGCCTCGGGGATAGGAACCCGCCTGGCCAATCCTACGTCTCTCTCCTGCCTGCCTCTTGTCCTGTCCCAGAATTCTCCCTGGTTCCCCCCAATTTTCTTTTCTGTGATTGTGTCTACACACAGAACTGAGACATGGACAACTGGATCCTCCTGCTGCTGTAGCCGTCTCTTTCCCTGAAACCAACGCCATTGGCCTGAGAGGCTGTTCGGGAAATGGGGGCTCATTAGGATGTAAGAGAGCCCTGTCCGTGCCCCTTCCCCTCAGCCATGCTGGAACCAGCACCTGGCGGGGGAGGAAGGGGGCAGCACAGGGGATGCAACACCAATTCCTCTCCATAGGAGGATGAACCAGCTTCAGGGTCACTTTGTGCTCCTGGAGTGGGGCAACGAGGCTGGAGCACTGGGCAGAATCTGGCCCAGTGTCAGCAACACATCTTATGCGTATCCAAGGCTTCAGACTCATGTATTTTCTTCTTCTGTGCTACCTGGGAAATAGTAGGTGCATTGTGATACATACACACGGGGAAGAGCTGAGATCGAGTGCAGCTGCACAAGCCCTGCCACTGACTAACACATGGCCGTGGGGGGAAGCAAACGGGGAGGAAGGGAAGGCAGGACAAAGTAGCAGTGATCAGAGCATGATACGGCATAGACTCTCTGTGGGCCCAGCGTGCAGGTTCCATGAGGTGAGCAAGGCAGGAGCGTCAGCTGAGCTAGCCACCGGCTGGGCTGGTGCTTGAAGTGGCTGTTTGCTCCTTTTGTTTGTTTTGGGCTGTTTGGGGTGAATACTGCCAAACCTTTCCTGTGAACAGGTTTACCTGGCCTGTGTTCCTGAGCCTCCTACACTCGCTGTCTCTGGATAACAGGCTCGGATGGTGAATAGGAATAACTGACAGGAACGTTTATAGAAACAGCTTATTTGAAGGACCTGATCCTGTGGCTGTTCAGGTCACTAGGGCACTGGCTCAGGCCTCAAGCACTGAGTGACGAGTATCCCTGGAAAGAACGTTTTATATTTGCTTCATGAACGTACAGGCCAGAAACTTGCTTCTCTGAGTTACAGTCATTCAATCCGGGGACATAAACATTCCATGTGACTCAATGAGCTTTCACCTAGCTCTGATTTAAAATTTCAAATGCTGAATACTTGGAACAAACTAGCTGCCAGTGAGCTACAGACCAGCAACTGCAACTCCAAATAAATCACTTGGAGAAGATTGCAGTGTCTGTCAGCACAGATCTCTGAATGGACAGAGCAATGCGAAGTGTTGACTAGATGGTCTCTGATTAACTTTTTAATGCTTATATGTTGGGGCAAATGTGAGGGGGCATTTAAAAAACTCCAAATTAAAAATAAGAGAAATGAAAAAAAACACTTTTTGATCAAGTGCGTAAACTGTTTTGTTTTTCTTTTTAAAGAGGGAGGATTCTGAAAGCAATTTAGCAACTTTCCTCCAGGGTTAGCACCAGTAATTTCATTAGCCTGCACAGCAGAGTGATTTAAATAGCTTTCTTTGAGTCCATTTTAATAAAACTATCCCTGAACACATACTTCAGACAAAAGCTATTGAGGAAGAATTTCAGAAACCTTGGATTAGGGTAAGGATGAGATTTGATTTACTCCTGGGATGTGGCAGTTGGGGTGAGGTTGTACTGGTGGGGGAGACTGAGGACATGGACTTTAGAAAAGCAGACTTTAACCCCCTCAGGGAACCGATGGTCAGGATCCCCTGGGAGGCTAATATATGGATGGGAAAGGAGTCCAGGACAGCTGGCTGTATTTTAAAGAAGCCTTATTGAGGGCGCAGGATAAACCATCCCAATGTGCAGAAAGTATAGCAAATATGACAGGCAACCACCTTGGCTTAAGAGAGAAACCTTTAGTGAGCTTAAACACAAAAAGGAAGCTTATAAAAAGTGGAAACTTGGACAGATGACTTGGGAGGAGTATAAAAAAACATTGCTCAAGCATGCAGGGGTCTAATCAGGAAGGCCAAAGCACAACTGAAGTTGCAGCTAGCAAGAAATGTGAAGGATAACAAGAAGGGTTTCTCCAGGTATGTTAGCAATAAGAAGAATGTCAGGGAAAATGTGGGACCCTTACTGAATGGATGACAGATGATGTGGAAAAAGCTGAAGTACTCGATGCTTTTTTTGCCTTGGTCTTCACAGACACATTCAGCTCCCAGACTTCTTCACTGCGCAACACAGTATAAAAAGGAGGTGAGCAGCCTTCACTGGTGAAGGAACAGGTTAAGGACTTTTTAGAAAAGCTGGACATGCCAAAGTCCATGGGACCGGATCTAATGCATCCAAGGGTGCTGAAGGAGTTGGTTGATGTGATTGTAGATTCATTGGCCATTATCTTTGAAAACTTGTGGTGCTAGGGGGAGGTCCTGAATGATTGGAAAAAGGCAAATATAATGCCATCTTTAAAAAAGGGAAGGAGGAGAATCTGAGGAACTACACACTGGTCAGTATCACCTCAGTCCTTGAAAAAATCATGGAGCAGGTCCTCAAGGAATCCATTGTGAAGCAGTTGGAGGAGAGAAAGGTGATCAGGAACAGTCAACATGGATTCACCAAGGGCAAATCATGCCTGACCAACCTGATTGCCTTCTATGATGAGATAACTAGATCTGTGGATATGGAGAAAGCGATGGACGTGATACACCTTAACTATAGCAAAGCTTTTGATATGGTCTTCCACGGTATTCTTGCCAGCAAGTTAAAGTATGGATAGGATGAATGGACCATAAGGTGGATAGAAAGCTGGCTAGATCATCAGGCTCAATGGATAGTGATCAATAGCTCAATGTCTTTTTGGCAGCCAGTATCAAGTGGAGTGCCCCAGGGGTTGGTCCTGGGCTGGTTTTGTTCAACCTCTTCATTAATGATCTGGATCAGGCCTGCAAAACTCATAAAGCAGCGAGGGCCATATTACTGCAAAAAAGCCAGCTGCGGGTCGAAATCCCTGCCCTCACCCCGCCCCCATCTGTTTCCACCCACCCCACTGCTCGGTTTGCCCCACCCCTATTCACCCCCCGCGGGCCACACAGTGAGCCTGCGCGGGCCGCATGTGGCCCCTGGGCCGCATGTTGTGCAGGCCTGATCTGGATGATGAGATAGACTGCAGTCTCAGCAAGTTTGCAGATGACACTAAGATGCAGGGAGCGGTAGACATGTTGGAGGGTAGGGATAGGGTCCAGAGACAAATGGGAAGATTGGGTCAAAAGAAAAACTGATGAGATTCAACAAAGACAAGCGCAGACTCCTGCACTTAGGAGGGAAGAATCCCATGCATGGCTACAAGCTGGGGACCGATTGGCTAAGCAGCAGTTCTGCAGAAAAGGACCTGGGGATTACAGTGGATGAGAAACTGGATAGAAGTCAGCAGTGTGCCCTTGTTGCCAAAAAGACTACGGGCATATTGGGCTGCATTAGTAGGAGCATTGCCAGCAGATCTAGGAAAGTGATTATTCCCCTCTATTTGGCACTCATAAACGTTTAAGGTCCAAGAGGACCATTATGATCATGTAGTCTGATATCGTACACAACACAAGCCACAATCTCACCCACAGATTTCTGCCCCAGATCCTTAAACAGCTCCTCAAGGATTGAGCTCACAATTCTGGGTTTAGCAGGCCAGTGCTTAACCTACTTAGCTACCTCTCCCCACACATAAGGCCATATCTGGAGTTTTATGTCCAGTTTTGGGCCCCCCCACTACAGAAAGGATGAGGACAAACTGGAGAGAGTCCAGCGGAGGGCAACGAAAATGATCAGAAGACTGGGGCACATGACTTACAAGGAGAGGCTGAGGGAAATGGGCTTGTTTAGTCTGCAGAAGAGAAGAGTGAGGGGGGATTTGCTAGCTGCCTTCAACTACCTGAAGGGGATTCCAAAGAGGATGGAGCTTGGTTGTTCTCAGTGATGGCAGATGACAGAACAAGGAGCGATGGTCTCAAGTTGCCGAGGGGGAAGTCTAGTTTGGATATTAGGAAACACTGGTTTCCTAGGAGGGTTGTGAAGCACTGGAATGGATTGCCTAGGGAGGTGGTGGAATCTCCGTCCTTAGTGGTTTTTAAGGTCCGGCTTGACAAAACCCTGGCTAGGATGATTTAGTTGGGGTTGATCCTCCTTTGAGCAGGGGGCTGGACTAGATGACCTCCTAAGGTCTTTTCCAACCCTAATCTGCTATGATTCTATGACATGTCTAAGGGACGTATATCAGATTGGTTTCTGAAGGACTCTCATGCACTGCTCGGGCAGTTCCCAGTAGTAGAAAATCAACAGCGTGACAGGGACTGCTTTTGGCCCTGATCTCCCAGCATGATGGGATCTAAAGGGTGGGTGCTGAGCTCAAACTCTTGAGCTACTGTACCTGACCTTACTGGTAATGAAAATGGAAAAGCTCTATTCCTTTAGTACGTCCTAAATATGCTGAAAATGAAAGGGCACAGATTAGTTTAATTTCATTTACTCTGATATTTTATTTTTAATGTGGGGTTGACAGCTAAATGAAAAACAAATGTGGGTATTAAATAGTGCTGGCCCAGCCCCACGCAGGGAACGGGACCCGTTCAGGAACATTTTTCAAATGATCCTTTTTGGAATGTTATTTTGAACTCTTCGAACGGCAAAGGGTTTTAGACAGCGTATGTTTTTTTAAATATCCCCTGGGAAAGTCAAGTTTAAACTTAGTAAAACTGCTTCACTTTTTTAAACTCTTCCTTAAAATAGTGGATGTAAAATTTGGTGGGAATTCTGATGAGAGCCTAAATTGCCTCAGATAGACGATGTAATGGAAATGACATTTGGAGGGAAAAAATGTAAAAACCTTAGTTTTCTTTCTGGCTTAGAATGACATAACCAGGTCATAGCGGGGCTGACTGCCCCAGAATGCCACCCTGACCCTGCAGCACTGGAAGTTGCCTTAGAAGAAGAAAAAGATGGAGGCATCGGGGAGAAATAACAGAGGAAGAGCATTGCCCTGGCAGTGCAGTGCCATTCACACCTAATTGGCATTGGTGCCTTTTCAGTTCCTAGTTATTTCTGGAGAATGTAACCTGCCAAAGATCAGGAAGTTGGCAGCGGGGCACCGTCCCCCACAGCTGAGAGAGTAACTCTGTGCTGTGGTGTGAGGCAGGGTTGCTGCTTTCTGAGGGTGGATTTGTTAGGTTTTTAGATGGTAGTAAAGGAGAGATGGAGGAGGACTCACTACCTGTTAACTTCAGCAGAAGGGAGGAGGATCTCTGCATCTCTGCATCAAAGGCCAGTGCGAGGATGCTGGGTATTGGATCCTGAGGAACGCTGTCCACACTGGACATTGCTGATAGGGAAGCCTGAAGGATCTGCGATTTGGAGGTGCCTGCTGGAAGTGAAGATGAAAGGGGAGATGCTTCTCCAGATCTCATTGAACACCTGACACAGATGATCCCATAAGACTGAGTTCTTGATGAGAACACCGCCTCACATGGCTTCCCCACTGCCTCACAATCCATGGGCCTGACTTCCCCACCTCCTCATGATCCATTGGAGTAGATGAGAATGCTATTTCATGGTCCCATGGTATAGGCTTCCTGGGGAGAACACTGCCTCACAGTGCATGGCACCAGCTTCCCAATGAGAACGCTACCTCATGATCTCTGGGCCTGGCTTTCCAGCGAGAACGTCACCTCATGATTCATGGCACCAGCTTCCCGATGAGAACGTCGCCTCATGATCCATGGGCCTGGCTTTCTGGCTTCCAGCCAGGTCCCAATTGGTACATGGGCAGGTGTCCATGTGGTACTCCAGGCCTCAGGGGGAAGAGACAGTGCAAGAGCCAGGAGGAAACAGAGTCATGGCCCCACCTCTTCCCCAGCCCCTTTTGGGTGATTTGGTCCCTGTGCTCCTCCAAGCACATGTCCCATGACAGTCGCTGGTCCATTTGCAGGAGGAGCAGTCTCTTGTGCTCTATTCTTGTAGCACCTGCACAACGGCCATGAACACGCTAGTCTAGTATCTCAAGTACATTCTGACTGGATGGGCCTGGGTCACTTGAGTGGGCAGGAGGCTGGGCCTTGTGTGTGTGCATGGTGGCCATTGTTACTCCTTGCACCCTTCCCTGTTCAGCAGTGAACTGCATTGTTTCCAGTGCCTGGCCATCCATCCCCAGAAATGTGTCTGGGACTCTCCTCACCCCAGTAGCTTATTTACTCAGGGCTTTTTGTCACTTCCTGAGATAAATCTGCCTTCGCACACCTCAGGTTCCTCTGGGGCAGTTAGGAGATAAGGGATAAGGGACGCTGGCTTCTATTTGCTATGAACCTCTGAGGTTTTCAAGGCGACGCCTGTTTGGGAACCTACTTCTACTATCTTTCTGACAGGTGTCAGCTGTGCTTTTAGCTGCCAGCGACGTTAACATGGAGATTAGCCAAATACGGCTCCTGCCCAGGGCACATGGGCTTTGCAGGGAAAGGCTTTTGGACTCAGATGCAAAGCTTTATTCAGAAATGCTCTGACCTCCAGACCTTTCTATCACCAGCTCCAGCAGCCATCAAAGCTGCAGCCCTTCGCAGAGAGGGGCCTCTGTGATAAGGGGAGGAATGGCTATGCTTCACTCTGCCCCCCCGATCCCCAAGCCCAGTTGGAGACTGGTGCTCTGCTCTTCTAACCTTGGTCCTATGGACCATATAACCCTAGATGTTAGGGGGCACACTTAATAATGGAATAGGAAAGGCTACATTCTGCTTAGCCCATCGGTGGGGGCCCAGTGGTGGGCGGGGGAGGGGAAATGAACCTGAATAAACACTGGGCTATACTGAAGGGGCAGCAAGGGGAAGGGAAGCTGAGTCATGGTTCTGAACCCCGCAATGCCGACCTGAGGGAGGAATATGCTGCACTCCCCAAACAGGTGCAGCAGGATGCATGGGGAGCTCCAGGCAGTACAGTGACCCTGGGGATAGGGCAGCACCATGTTTTTCCCAGTGCAGGGCTGGGAACTAAAATGGTTCTTGGGCTTACACAACTTACTCCTTGCTTGAAGCTGAGCTACTGGTCTTGTAGAAATTCCAGTGGGAAGCCCCATCATCTGCTCAGGGAAAATTTTCTGCCCCAAAGGAAACTATTTCAGAAAGTTCTGGGCACTGTAAACCAGGTTCTACTGAAGGACCTGCCCTGCCCTGCCCTTCTCTATATCCTATGTGAGCAAACATCCACCGGGATAGCGAACTCCTGCACTTCTGGGAGAACAGGTCTTGTAGCAGAAGGTTTCCAAGTTCTTCACAGCAGCAGGGCAGGGAGAGTCTCTTTGTTTTCTGCTGGGCAATCAGGGAGGCCCAGGGCCCCGCAATAAGCCAGTGGAATGGTCAGGAATGGAGCCCCTATTTCTGAACTGAATCCACTGCTTGAACCACTAGCTGGCTGCTGCATCTCGTTTGGAAGAGGGACAGCATGAGGAAGCAGATCTCTGTCTTCTGGGCCCTTCACTCTGAATATCCTGACTTCTGTGTCAATCTGCCACAGTGCTGCAGTACCGTAGGGA
This sequence comes from Dermatemys mawii, assembly GCA_007922305.1. Classification (NCBI taxonomy): domain Eukaryota; kingdom Metazoa; phylum Chordata; order Testudines; family Dermatemydidae; genus Dermatemys; species Dermatemys mawii. The sequence goes on from ML677373.1 coordinate 3,932,135, forward strand.
CCAGTGGCTTTATCCCGCTGAGTGTTTGGCCATGGCCTACTGAAGACACTGCCCTGCTATTGGTTCCACTGTGGCATTGCCTGTACTGTGACTGCTGCTTGTATTGTGTCCAGCCTGGCCATCCCCTTGTGCTGGGCCTTGCCCTTAGAGCTGTTTGCTCTCTAAGTACTCTCAGAACAAGCACCTATGTCTGGGTATGGAACTGGCTGTTGGGTTTCAGAGTTTTAGAATAGGGTGATTATTGCTGCCTGGGAATTTTTGGAAATATTTTTATGAACCATAGGTGTGCCTCAGTTTCCCCTATATTTTGCATGGCTATCCAGTGTGGGGTGGGGGAAAGACTAGGTTTGTTCTCAGTGCGGGAAGTGTGTGTATTGCCTGCCTGAGCCTGAATGGGCCATTAATGACCCCATATCAGTGGAACATCTGAGAATTCAGTGGCAAACCCAATCGCCAGCACATTGACACCTAGCAACCAAGGACCCAGAGGGAAATGGATTTCCCTGGCTCTCAGCAGGGAAGCTGAGCAAACTCCCCAAAGGCCTGGAAGGTGTGAGGCGGGGGGATAAAGCGCTGGTTTCTGGAGGAAGGGATAGACACCTGGAAACTAAGGAGGTGAGAGAGAGTGGACAGAGCTTGAACATGGTTTACCACAGCTTGGCTGGGCTCTGGGCTAACTACCATGGACTATGCTCAGAGATGCGAGTCAGCTGGTATGTCCCGGTATGGTGTACCGTTAAGAGCCGGTGCACCGTACCATACTGGCTTCCCCAGGCAGCAATTTAAAGGGCCTGGGGCTCCCAGCAGTGGCTAGAGCCCCAGGCTCTTAAAATTGCCACCAGAGCCCTGCTCCCAGAGCCCTAGGTTTGCAGCAGCAGCAGGAACCCCCATGGCTCCGGCTATGATTTAAAGGGCCTGGGGCTCTGCTGCAGTAGTAGTGGCTGAGAGCCCCTGGCCCTTTACATCACCGCTGAAGCCGCGCCACCGCTACACCAGGGCTCTGGCAGCAGGGTTCAGGCGTCGATGTGGCGTGTGTGTGTGTGTGTGTGTGTGTGTGTGTGTGTGTGTGTGTGTGTGAGTGGCAGCTGGAACCCCCGGACTTTAAATTGCTGCCCAAGCCCACTGCCAGAGCCCTGGCATAGCAGCAGCAGCCGCGGGCCCCGGTGGTGATTTAAAGGGCCAGGGGCTCCCAGCCACCGCTACCGCAGCAGAGCCCCAGGCCTTTTAAATTGCCGCTGTGACTCCCAGGGCTCTGGCAGCAGGGCTCCGGTGGCCATTTAAAGGGCCTGGGGTGGTAGCAGCAGCTGGAGCCCCAAGCCCTGGAACTCTCAGCTGCCTTTGCTGCTGGTAGCTCCAGTGGTGATTTGAGGGGCCCGGGGCTCCCAGCTGCCACTATGGCAGCTGGAACCCAGAGCCATTTAAATCTCGATATAAAGGCCTCAGGGTTCTAAAGGCCCCACCCCTTCCAGTTGAGGCCCCGCCTCTTCTGGTTGAGGCCCCGCCCCCTGCTCAGGACTCCGGAGTACCGGTAAGTCCTTTAAGTTACTTGCACCCCTGACTGTGCTTTAACCTTTATGTCTCTGTGCTGACCTCAGGACTTGCCGATTCTGCAGCAGGTGACTAATAAAGGGGATGTTATTTTTCAAAGGCTGCCTATGCCGCTGTAATATTCACTGAGAGCCCTGCGCCCCGAAGGGGACGGTACAAGTCTCCCACTGCAATCTGGCTGGGCTGGATTCCTTGCAGGGAGCCACAGAGAGAGACAGAGATTGCTGATGCCAACAGGCCACAGAGGCCATGGGCCTGCCCTAGTGGACTGCGTGGGTCCCTAGCATCTGGCCCAATAAAGGTCTCCATGAGACTGACCCTGCGACTCACGACCGCCCCAGGAAGTCCTGCTCAATGGGCCCCCTAATGCAGTGACTCTTGGGAGCAGAGATGGGGCGGGGTGGAAGAAGGGGAGATGAGATGCAGATGAGGCACAAGGCTGGCCCCACCTCCTTTCTGATCCCACTGGGGTGGCCAGCGGCTAGCAGCATTAGCCAATCCAGGCCTTAAGCCATGATTGGCCCCTGTGTGGAGTGGTGTAAAGAGACAAGGATTCCCAGCTTCACGTGGGCCCCTATAACTAAACGGCACCATTGGCCTTTGCCTATTGCACTGTCCTGTCAGGACACAGACTGTTCCATCGTCACCCGGCTCTGGGAGCAGGATGGCCAAGGACGGCTCGTGCTCACCTTCCTGCAGATCTAGTGGGTGCTGACTTAAAGGCGTATGCGCTTTCCAGGCCACAGGACAACACGAGGCCATTGCTGGCTTTGAGCGTATGGCAGTGTGAAGGCCCACTGATGAGGGATGAACTCCCACTTCACAAACCTGCAGCAGCCCTGGGAAAACCGTCCGTGTCCCTGAAACGTTGGCTGGGGTGAGGGAAGGGAGGAAGATGAGCAAACAGGACTGGGCAGAGAGATGGCAGGAAATGCCACACTAATCTCCCTGGACAAGGTCTCCTGGGAAGCAGAAGGGGCATCCTGTGTGGGTGGACAGTAGGGGATAGTATGGGCTGTGGCTGCCAGAAAGAGAGTAGGGAGCTGGGGACTGCCAGAACCTGTGGCTGAGGGACTGATCCAGGGAACAGACTCGGGGGGAGGGGGTAGCTGATCCCCAGCTAGGGTGACCAGAGAGCAAGTGTGAAAAATCGGGACAGGGAGTGAGGGGTAATAGGAGCCTATATAAGAAAAAGACCCAAAAACCGGGACTGTCCCTATAAAATTGGGACATCTGGTCGCCCTACCCTCAGCAGAGAAATCTGGGCCAGCACCGGGACCACACCAGCGGAAGCCAAATGCAGCAGAGACTCAGACTGGGTGCTGTGAGCTTGCATGGGAGAGGCTGGGGTGGTCTGGACTGAGACTCTAAACTTGTCACTGATCAGGGGCACTGTCACTGATAAAGCTGAGTGTTTGCACTGATAACAGCACTGGAGTGATGCCTGGGAGGGATTCCTGCCTCCTCAGAGGCAAGAGGGGTCTGCACCCCCAGCACAGCGGTAGTCTGGAACCCAGTTTTAGCCAGGGAAGCCTCTACTTGACAGAGAATATTTAAGAGCCCTGCTTTGCAGCCTCCTCATCAGCTGCTTGGTTGCATCAAGTGCATAATATTCTGGGTTGTAATCAAATAGATGAGCAGACTACAGATGTATTGGTGTAATTTGTACCAAAGAGACTACTTGGAATACACCATGTCTCTCTCCGGGCTGGTGACCTGGAATTCATGGAACTGTAGATACCTGCCTGGTAGTTGCTCACTTCCAATGCTACACATTCGAATGATAATGTCTGAGATGCAGAGTAGACACTTTCTTTTCAATTTGAGGTGGGGGTGGGGCTTTTTAACACGACATCTGGGGGCTTGAGCCCCCCACCTGAGAATAAGACTGTGCCAAGGAGGGGTGAGAAAGTGGGGCACGAGGCATTGACTACGTAGCTTTTACGTTGTGTTTTACTGTCACATGCTTATTCACTTCTGCGATTCCCCCTTTTACAGCTGGGATTCTAAAGTTATGTGGCTTGACTAAGGCTTCTCTGCAGGTTAATGGCAGATTTGGGACAAACCCCCAGGTTTCTTGCGGCCCACTCCCTTGGTATAGCTCTAGATTACCATTTCATAGCCACCTGCAGGGAGCTGAAATGCTACATCTGAAGGACTCAGGAGCTCATTAATCCCCAAGCAGTGTCCAAAGCCAGACATTGTTGCAAGCGGAACTTTTTCTGTATGAAGTTAGTGCCACCTCCATATTTGATTCTCAGGCTGGCCAGCCCCAGGATTGGACACAGGAGTGTGAACTGGAGACCAAACTGGTGAACTTTTAGAGCAGAGGTGGGCAAACTACGGTTCGCGGGCCACATCCGGCCCACAGGACCCTCCTGCCTGGCCCCTGGGCTCCCGACCCCTGAGCTCCCGGCCAGGAAGTCTACCCCTGGGCCCTCCCCTGCTGTTCCCCCTCTCCCGCAGTCTCAGCACCCCACACCGCCAGTGCAATGTTCTGGGTGGCGGGCTGAGAGCTCCCAGGGCAGCGCAGCTGCAGAGCCGAGGCCTAGCCCAGTGGTCTGTGCTCTGCCGTGCGCAGCTGCCTGTCCTGGTGCAGCTGCGTCGCCAGCCACCCATACTCCAGGCAGCGAGGTAAGGGGACAGGGAGCGGGGGAGGGGGTTGGATGGAGGGCAGGGGATTTTGGGGGGTGGTCAGGAGTATGGATGGGGTCGAGGCAGTCAGAGCACGGTGAACAGGTGGGTTGAATGGGGGCAGGGGTCCTCGGCGGCAGTCAGGAATGAGAGGAAGTGTTGGATGGGGCGGCAGAGGGCAGTCAGGGGTTGGGGTTCCAGGACCGGTCAGGGGACAGGGAGAAGGGGTGGTTGGATGGGGCGGGGTCCTGGGGAGGGTGTCAGGAAGGCGTGGAATTGGATGGGCAGCAGGGGCTAGTTAGGGGTAGGGTGTCTAGGGGCAGTCAGGAGACTGAGAGCAGGAGGGGTGGATGGGGCAGAGGTCCAGGGGGTCCGTCAGGAAGGAGAGGGGGGCTTGGATGGGGCAGGAGTGCTGGAGGGGCTGTCAGGAGGTGAGAAGGAGGGAGGTTTGGATAGGGGCGGGGACTGTGGCACGCCTGGCTGATTGGGGAGGCACAGCCTTTCCTAACTGGCCCTCCGTACAATTTTGGAAACCCAATGCAGCCCTCAGGCCAAAAAGTTGCCCACCCCTGTTTCAGAGCCACTACTTAGGTGGCCACCAGGAGGCCCAGTGCAAGGGGGTATGTGTATGTAACTGGGACGTAAGGAGTGTGAGTCTGGCATTCCCAGGGTCATGTGCTTGCAGCGGTGAGACTCAACAGGACCGAGGCCACCTGCCGATGGCCCAAGAAGCTCCAGGCCTTGAGTGAATTTGAGCCTTCTGATTGGCTGTCCCACTTGCCCACCTCCTTGGGCAGAACAACCAATCTGATCTATTGTAGGCAGAGCTCCCCCTGCTCTCAGCAGCTAGAGCCATTCTCATGGGGGGTGGGGCGGGGGAAGAGAGGGCGGAGGAGGGAGAGGAGAGCTAAAGAGCCCAGCAGCGAGCGTTAGGTCCTTCCTCCCCTGTGAACAACGGGGACAGGAAGGCTTCTTTGCCCCCCCCCCCTTTTCAGCTCCTGCCTGGGCTGGGGCAGAGGGGGTGAAGACCTCTGGAGCCCCCCAGCCTGAAATGGGGAGAGGGGACCCCCCTGAAGCCCCAGGCCTGGGTGGGGGAAGAGCCCCAGGAGAAGAAGAGAAGGGCTGGGGGACTGAACCCTGAGGTGGGGCTGTGGGGGCAGCATGCACTGCTGGGCTGGGATGGGCAGCATAGGGTGAGAACTCCTGCAGCAGGGACCAAACCCCCCTCCCCAGTGCAGCTAGAAGCACCGGCAGCACTGATTGTCACCCCCAAGGGAGGGCAGGAGAGTGCCCAGACCAAATATACAGCGTCAGTGCTGTGAATGGTTCAAGATTGCTGATCCCTGGAGGCTGCCAATGCCAGTGCAGCAGTGAGCTAGGGGGCTGGAGGCCCAGGCACTAGTGAGTGTGGTCAGACAGCTGGGCTTTAATCCTGGGTTTCTGGGTACGTGTGCAAGTCATGTCACTGGGCTGCTGTTCTCCTCTCGCCAGGCATAAGGTGCTCTGGGCAGGGGCTGTCCCTTGCCATATATCTCTACAGTGCCTAGCACAATGGGGCTCTTCTTGGCTGGTGCCGGGGGGATTTTGAGGGGCTATGGCAGGGGTGGGTAAACTTCAGCCCGTGGGCCACCTCTGGCCTGTGGGACTGTCCTGTCCGGCCCCTGAGCTCCCAGCCGGGGAAGCTATCCCCAGCCTCTCCCATGTTGACCCCCCTCCCCACAGCCTCCCCACACCTGCGCTCTGGCCCATCCACTGCTCCTGGGCAGCACTGCAGCGGTGTGGCTGGCTCCGGCAGAGCCTGAACTCCTACCACTCTGAGTGGCATGGTGAGGGGGTGGGGCAGCATGTTTGGCACCGGCAGGCTGCGCGGCCCCAGACAAGCTGCTCTGAGCAGCATGGGGCAAGGGAGCCAGGGCCGGGTGGTTGGATAAGGGGCAGGCAGTCCTGAAGAGCAGTCTGGGGGCAGGGAGCAGGGGAAAGTTGGATGGGGCGGAGGTTCTGGGGGTGGTGGTCAGGGGACTGGGAATGGGGAGGTTTGATGGGTGTGTGGGAGTCCTTGGAGTAAGGGGTGTGGATAGGGGTTGGGGCAGTCAGGAGACAGGGAGCGGCGGTGTTGGGTAGGAGGTGAGATCCTGGGTGGGCAGTTCAGGTGGGGGGTCTCGGAAGGGGGTGGTCAGGGGACAAGCAGCAGGGGGGTTGGATGGGTTGGGAATTCTGAGGGGGGCAGGAAGTGTGTGGGGGTCAGATACGGGGCAGGGCCAGGCTGTTTGGGGAGGCACAGCCTTCCCTACCCAGCCGTCCATACAATTTGGCAATCTCAATGTGGCCCTTGGGCCAAAAAGTTTGCCCACGCCTGGGCTATAGTGACAGATAAATTAAAAGGGCAGCTTTAGCTAGGAGGCAGCCAATCGCTTGGGGCCTAGCCCTGGATCTGTCATTAACTTGCCATGTGACTGGCCTTATGGAAGTCACTTCTCTAACTCTCCTTTTTCTCCTTCTGTGGAGTGGGATCAGAGCACTCACCCTCCTCTGCAATGGTCTCGGCCTGAAAAGCTTCTGCTGACACAGAAAAAGTACTAACTAGGATTGTTAGCTCATCTATACGTGGCATTTCTCGTGAATTTATGTCGTGTGCCTCAGCCAGTCAGATTGCTTGAATCATCCCTCCACAGGCTTGGCTGTGCGGAGGACGAGGTGCATTGTCTGTCCCAAGGCAGGTTTATTCTCTGAACAGGATGTTATGCATCCATAGCAGGGCTCATTCTGGTAACATTTAATGCTGGCATTCCTCATGGCACCCACATTTCCATGCCAAGCTAAACTTTCCTGTCCTTTTCTGAGATATTTATACATGGGAATCTTGACAAGAATGAGTTTCTGGTTTGGAAGGAATAGTTTTGCTTATTGCTAGTTCTGTTTTTAGTTTCTGTGACTGTGCTCAAAGGTGCAAATAATTGACAAAACCGTAATAAGCTAGCTAAAGAATGTGACAAATGAGTCCCCGAGGAGCGAGCAAGAGTAATGAGTGAATCCTTGAGATGGATGCTGAAAACTCGTTCACAAGCAAACACATTCTTCCCCATCTCAGCCAGAGTGCAGAGCCAACGCAAAGGAACGGGCACTGCCAATGACACTGGCAGTAAGTCACGTGCTTGCTTCACATTGTTTTGTGGTCTAAACAAAAAAGGCGATTCTCACAAGGGAATAATTGCTTTCACTGTTCAGACTGCTCCTAGCTCACAGTGGGAGCATGCTGTATTGCAGTATTTTCCAGAGAAGAAATTCACCCTTTTTTGCTGTGGAAGAGTGTTGACTGAAGTGATTTAAACAAATCTTCCCTCAGTCAAACTTGCCAATGCCTCTGAAAAGCCCTGACTATCTCACCTCCAATGGGAGGTTATGGAGGAAGTGATAGCTTTGGGATACAGGCGATCCTGACTTGCAAGAGCACAGTTGCTCCACAAACTCCCTACAGTGCTACCCCATTACTGGTACCTCCCACTACATAGGCACAGCCGGCTGACAGACAAGGAAATCTTTATACGCACCTGCTCCTGATAATATCAGACAGTGGCAGCAAAGAGTACACCTCGGCCATCTTTGTCTCCTCCCATCACTGTCCCTCCCTATGACACTCTGCCCCGGTCATATCTCTGTTCTCATCTCCTCCATTGTCCTTCCCTGGCCTATCCTCTGGCTAACCCCCTTCCTGAACACAGCTCTGTATCCTTCACACATCATTTCCCATCCTACTCCTGGGGCCTGGAACACCTTCTCATTCCTCCTCAGCGAAACAGCACCCTTCAAAACCACTTCCACCTCTCCACTGCCATTGGTCCCTGCACTAGCTATAGCTGGGGCAGCCATGCCAACCTGTGCTGCAATTACACCTTCCTTTGTTGTGTAGATGTACCCTAAGTGATAGTAAGGTCCAGAAGAAACTTCCCTCCACTGGCAAGTCCACTGCTTAGGAGAGTATAAAGGGACTTAATCTGTGTCTGTCCGTGAAAGGGGTTTAATATCTGCGGTGCTCCCAGGGGGTTGCTGCTTTAGTGCATATCCTGCTAGCAGCCAGTCCCGCACAGCAGGGCCTGCTCATGTTCAGAAGCAATAGCTTCACCAGTGATGAAGTTTCTCCTTTGAGATAATATCAAACGTAGCTTCAGGGAAACACAAGCTCCCACTGCAAGCCTGGCCCAGGCCGCTCCCAACGTTCCACATGCTTGCCCTCCTGAAGCAAGGGGAAGGAAGACACTTTTCAGGAAATGCAGACTGCCAGCAAAATGGCTGTTACTCTGCTCAGCTTTGGGATAAGCTGACAAATCTGAACTGAGACTCAAGTGTCCCTTACAGACTCTAACTTGTTTGGAAAAGTTCTGCAGAAAGCTGTGTGTGAGCTGCTTAGCCATGGTCTGGGCTTCCCTAAAGCACACAGGGATAAAATATAAAGTGAAGGTACATGAGATACATGTAGCCAATATAAGAAATATCCTTTACATTTACTTCTATGGGCTCTGATTGAGCTTTGGAACTGACTTAGGGTGATCCTATTTCCCAAAGGGAAAACAGCATGGGGCTAAGCAGACCCCCTCTTCCTTCCCTGCATGGGGCTGGCCCAAGTTGCTTGTCCAAGCATTGCCACCCCTTCCTACACAGGGCTGGTGGTGCTGCTCACCCAAGTCCTGCCTCCCCGGTCCCGCACAGGACTGGCATCACCACTCCCCCCTCCCCCCATCCCCACACATTCCTCCACACTCCACTGTTTTTTGACAAAAATGGGCATTTGTCCTGATTGCTCTTGCCAACTAATCAAGTTGGCAAGAGCAAACAGGAAAAATACCCACTTTTGCCAAAAATGTTGGGACCGCAGGGACAGGGCCTAAAACGGGGACTTCTCCCAGCCAAAACAGGAGATATGGTCACCCTATAACTGATTCCATTTTAGAAGGGCTGAAATGCACAGCAAACTGCATGTGGCTGGCCCTGCAATCTAATGCAGAAAACAACCCTATAGGCAAAGAAACACAGTGTCTAGGGGCTTGTCTTCACTAGAGCCGGGAGAGATCGATCTTATGGCGATCGATTTATTGCATCTCATTGAGATAAATTGATTGCCAGCGGCGCCCCCGTCGACTCTCTAACTCCAGCTCGCCAAAAGGCGCAAGCTGGAGTCAACAGGGGAGCGTGCTGCCGACCGCCGCCACCGTGAGGATGGCAGGTAAGTCAGCTGTAGATATGCCGATTTACGTTATTAACGTAGCTGAAATTGCGTATCTACAGTCGATCTCCCGTGCTAGTGAAGATCAGCCCTAGATCTGACCCACCGGGCCCAGGGAAGCTACTGTGTGCTGCTCTAAGGAAACAAAAGGCCAAATACTCTGTTCTGACTTCTGGCCAGGTACGTGTGACAGTGTCTCTAATTACACCAGTCCCCTTGTCACTGGGGTTCACGACTGCCGTTGTAAATGCTATCAAGGAAATGCCAGTGAAGTGAGTTCAGAGTGACTGAGTGTAGCAGCACCTTCTTATTTATACAAGACAAATTCTTACCAAAGACACTGTAACAACCCTCTGAGCTGCGCAGCTGGTTGGTAGTTAAATGTGCTCAGTTACCTTGAGCACACAGCTCCCCTGGCAGGTAAATGGGGACCCTAGGGCTGTGCCTTAGGAGAGATGGGCTGGATGGGACTGTTCAATAGTTGGTGGATAGCTCGTTGCCTCTGAGCTCTGCTGGTTTTAGGAGCAGTATAAATGCATATGTTCAGATGGACTGACCAGTGGGGACGTCTCAGCATTGAGATATTAGGACCCAGGCAGCAAACACAAGGGAATGATCAATGGCACTGTCTCAGGCATGGCCCTCAGCCCGGTTCCAACCCTGTGACCAACTTCAACCTCCGCTCCAACCAGTAGGCCTGACTACTGGAAGCCAGTGCCCAACAGTTTGCACAGACTCCACTGTACCGGACCCCAGAGCCTAGATCAGGGGTGGGCAAACTACAGCCGTTGGGCCACATCCAGCCCATGGGACCATCCTGCCCAGCCCCTGAGCTTCCCCTCAGCCCCCCTCCCCCTTCTTCCCCTTTCCCCTGGAGCGACGCCACCCGTGGGCAGCACTCTGGGGAGCAGGGCTGCACGGCAGCGCATCTAGCTCTGTCTGGGCTGCTTCTCTAAGCAGCACAGTCAGGGCCGCGGGGGGTGGGGCGGGGTTTGGATAAGGAGCAGGGAGCAGCGGGGGTTGGATGGTGCATGGGAGTCCTGGGGACCAGTCAGGAGGCTGGGGATAGATAGATGTCATCTGGCTTTCCCCCTCTTTGGCTTTGCCAGCCTTGCCACTCCCTCCACACAGAGTAAGTGCAGCCTCCTTCCCTGCCTTTCTGCAGACCCCTTGCTGCTCACCACTCCTGGGCTTAATACTGGCCCTGCCTTTTCCTGCCCAGCTGAGCCTACTTCTAATTAGTGGCATATTTCCTGGCTCCTCCTCCAGGAGCACCCCGTGGAGTTAATTGGCCTGGCTTGCCACCTTAACCCACTTCACCTCTGTGTGCGCTGGACACCCCATCACATAGACACTGCACCTTTGTGTCGATAATTGTGACCTGAATGGTATTACCATCAAGGAGAAGTACTCTCTCCCACTGAGCAACGAGCTGCTAGAACAGATTGACACGGAAAAGCTCAACCTGCACAGTCTGTGCAGCTTGGTCCGCAAGTGAAAGACATTCTTCCACACCAGGTAGGGCCACTCTGAGTACCTGGTTATGACCTTCAGCCTTTCCAATGCCCCAGCCACGTTCCAGTGTTTCATGACTGATATCTTCAAGGATATCTTAGACCAGTTCATTATGATTTACTTAGATGGCATCCTCATTTCCTCAGAGAACCAGCTCTGCACAACCAGCACATCACTGTCAGTGTCCTGGGTTATATCATCTTGCCAAATGGAATCAACATGGAGCCACGGAAGGTTTCAACCATTGTGGACTGAGCCTTGTGAAGCTCCACCTGTGACATCCAGTCCTTCCTGGGTTTTGCAATACTGGAAGTTCATCAAGGAATTTTCCTGAGTAATGGCTCATTTACCCAACTCCTCCATAGGAGTTCTGTCTTCATCTGGACATCAGAGGCCCAACAGGCTTTCAAGCAACTGAAGAAGGCCTTCATCTCAGCATCTATACTGAGGCACCCAGACCCATCCATTGTAGAGGCAGATACTTCCAATTATGCCATTGGGGTAGCACTGTCACTAGGGGTCACCAACTGTTCTTCATCCATGCACATTCTACTCTAGAAAGCCAAGTTCCAGGGAGCGGAACTACGAACTCTATGAGTGGCACAGATGAGGCCATGCACATTCTGGTCATCTGCTCCACTGCCTCATCCGTGCTACTTCCCAGTGGCTGTTAGGGGAACTTGGGCCTGCCCTCTACTCCAGGTTCCAGCCAGGAATCCTGTGTCTAGCCACTGTCGTTCACTTGCTCCCAGACCCTGTTGCTATTTCCCTGAACTCCTTCCCATGTCTTCTGGCTCCTCCATCTCTGGGTTCACAGGGAGTAACTGCAGCCTACTTCCCATGCAGCTGCTTTCTGCTCCCAACTTCCTGGCTTTATACCAGCCCTTCCTGTTCCTTCTCAGATGGGCTCCATCCTCAGTCAGCTTGGCTATCCCTGGCTGCCCACATGTGCAGCCTATCAGGTTAATGAACCTAATTGAACCAGCTCTGCCTTGTAGGGGGTGAACACAGGGGCATTGCTGGAGGTATTATTAATCAGGATGCCTGTCTGACTATGGCCATTGCAGGTCCATCACTGTGCTGTGGAGCATTTAGTTTTTACACTACAAGTTTGGAGTGGGGGCTGAAAACTAGACAAACAGAAACTAAGTAACCCCCTAAGCAACTCAGATAGTTTATTTCACTTCATGGATCTGATGAAGTGGGTTCTAGCCCACCAAAGCTTATGCCCAAATAAATTTGTTTGTCTCTAAGGTGCCACAAGGACTCCTCATTGTTTTTGCTGATACAGACTAATCCGGCTACCCCTCTGAAACCTGTCAGATAAACTTTACTGTTGAATATGCTCCTTTCCCTTGCAACCTGTTTCCATAGGCTGCCCGGTGACTGAAGAGCAGTACCAGGCTAATGCTTTCATGCCCTCAGCAGCGATCCACCCAGGAAATGAACCTGCTCAGAGAGCAGCTGGCCTCATTTGCTTGGGTTATTGGTGTGTATTCTCTATAGACTATAAGTAAGTTCTTTCTGCAAGTGCTAAGTAGATTTCCAAAGGAGAACAAACTCCTGCACTGTCTTCAGAAGCCTCATATTGTCTCCATTAGGAGTAATTTAAATCTCTCAGCAGACTGACACTGCCAATGCACTGTAGGTATGTGGATCATTCCACCTCCCAGCTCTAAGTCTGAGAGTTCCCTGGCAATAACCTAAGCTGTGTCTAAAAACTTACACCCTGGGGCTTGGGCTATGGTATAGCCAGTAGAGGAAGAGCTGCCAGATTCAATGTACTGGTGGCACTGAGTAGACTTTGAAATAGGGCCCCACCACCGCCCTCCCTTGTCTGCAGAGCTGAAAGGCAGGAGTGCTAGGATTTCAGAGCAAAGGCTTGGCCAGCGAGAATGGTGCTGGACGTCTGTCAGGGAACATGGCTTCTTTGGCTCAGACGAAAACTGAAACTGCCAACAGTTGCGGCTGCAAGTTCCCAAGTGCTTCACGTTCCTCCTGGCCCCATTGCCAGTGCTCACAGGGTGCTCAGTCCCTCTGAGCTGCGCCGTCAGAGTAAGCACTGGAGATGTTTACTGCACTGATGACAGGAGGGTAGCTCAGCAACAGCAAGTTGCCCCCAGCCTTTCAGATCCCTCCTCAGGGATTTCCCTGATAGCTACTTAGGTGTGCAGTTCACCACAGGGACACCAAACCACAGTGGCTGTACTGCCAGAATACAAAGTGAGTGTGTAGCGGTGAGCTCCCTGAGAGGGCAACATTCGACTCTCTGAGCTGCGCCCACACGGACGTTACTCTGGCCTCCTTTACTCTTGTGTTTAATGTTAACACTGTCAGCAATCCACAGCCATTCAGAACGGCACATGTCTGTGGGAAGATAGTCCAGGCCCTCTTGCTCCAGAGCCATGAGTCTGGCTGGTTGACCTAATGTCCTCTCCTGGGCAGTACAAATACGTGAAGTCCATTATTCCTTTAAGGGAGTAATACTAAGCTTATTATTTTAGGCAGATACCCATATCAATGATGAACACAGACTTTTTTATCTGCATCCTTATCTAAAGGAATCTCCTATAACTGCTTGTTAAAGCAAAAGAGCTGAGATATTTTGCTTTGCTCAAAATGTCCAGCATATCATCAATTCTAGACATGGGCCACACATCTGGTACTGGGATAGCACTGAGGTGGCTATAATCAACACAAAACATTATAGTGTTGTCTTTCTTAGGGACCAAGACCACAGATGATGCGCAAGAGCTGTTAGACCTTTCAATTACTCCTATGTCCAACATGCTTTGTATTTCTGTATGAATTTGTTCCTGCACCTTGCCAGTTTACTGGGAGATGGTTCAAGGCCTTCTGTAATGACTGTATGAGTCAGCAAGTATGTCTTCCCTGACCTACTAGAAAACACTTCTTTGCGTTCTTTCAGCACTGACGCCACCTCTTCCCTTTCAGTTGGTATTAACATGCTGCAGATTTCAATACTTTCCAGACATGAGTCATTCAGCCATCAAAACAATGAGGTGGCATGCCTCAGTTTCCTCATCTGCATAGCCGATCACGTTGACCATGGCTTCCCTGCTTTGATAAACTGTAAGTCTGTTCACATGTACAAGCTGTGGGATGGCATTTCCGCGAGGCTTTTTAATATGATATGTATCTCCATTTACCACTTCTATCAAAGGTTCCTTCCCAAATATTTTGCATTTATTTTGTTCACAGGGCTTAATACCAACACTAAGTCTCCTATTTCAAAAGAGCATTTACAAGTACATTTATCATAGCATGACTTTTGTTTGGACTGACTGTCTTTGAGGTTAGTTTGAACAGTACATATCATGTCTTTTAATTCTTCTCTGAACCTTTGTACCTGTTCAGTTACTGGCTTTTCCTCTGCCTCACTGTCCCATTTCCAGGAGTGTACAATGAGATCTAGGGGTCACCTCACTTTCTTTTTCTGTACAGGAGATCAAATGGGGAGAACCTGATTGATTCTTGGGATAGGTAAGCAAACAGCAAATATAGTAGCAACTCATCCCAATCTTGAACCTTCTTATTTTCATACATCCCCAGCATATATTTTAGGGTCCCATTGAATCTTTCCACAAAACCATTTGTCTTTGGATGATAAGGGGTGGCATTTATTTGTTTCACCCCACACAACGTCCATTGCTCACTGCATAGCTGAGGCATGAAATTTGACCCACAGTCACATAAAATCTTGTTAGGGAAATCCACTTTGCTAAGGGTGATACTGCCTACAATGGCATGTAGCCAGTTGTGACTGCTAGTAGCAAATATTCCTAATGGGTGGAGACAGGACACTAGATGTGGAAGCCTCTGAGTTACTACAGAGAATTCTTTAAGAACACGTCCAGACCAGTATCCTGTCTACTGACAGTGGCCAATGCCAGGTGCCCGGGAGTGAGTGAACCTAACAGGTAATGATCAAGTGATCTCTCTCCTGCCATCCATTACTCCCTTCTGACAAAGAGAGGCTAAGGACACCATTCCTTACCCAGCCTGGCTAATAGCCATTAATGGACTTAATGTCCATGAATTTATCCAGTTCTCTTTTAAACCTTGTTATAGTCCTAGCCTTCACAGCCTCCTCAGGCAAGGAGTTCCACCGATTGAAGAATTTCCTTTTATTTGTTTTAAACCTGCTGCCCATTAATTTCATATGGTGGCCCCTAGTTTTTATATTATGGGAACAAGTAAATAACTTTTCCTTATTCACTTTCTCCACGCCACTCATGATTTTATATGCCTCTGTCATATCGCCCCATAGTCTCCTCTTTTCCAAGCTGAAATATCCTAGCCTCTTTAATCTCTCCTCAAACAGGACCTGTTCCAAACCCCTAATCATTTTAGTTGCCCTTCTCTGAACCTTTTCTAATGCCAGTATATCTTTTTTCCCAGGTGTCTGGCTTTCCCAGGTGTCTGACTGCTGCGTCTTGCTAACATGTTCTAACTGATCATCATATTTGGAGTCAAAAAGGAATTTTTCCCCAGGTCAGGTTGGCAGAGACCCTGGGGGGTTTTCATCTTCCTCTGCAGAATGCGGCATGGTTTACTTGCTGGTCTGAACTAGAGTAATTGGTGGATTCTCTGTAACTTGAAGTCTTTAACCCACGATTTGAGGATTTCAGTAACTGCGCCAGAGGAGTGGATAGGTGAGGTTCAGCAGGCTGCAGTGTGCAAGAGGTCAGATTAGATTATCATGCTGGACCTTTCTGGCCTTAAAGTCTATGAATCTCAGATAGTAAAAAGGGCTCTTGCCACAGATTTTGCCTCAGTGTTAGTCAGAGCTACTGCTTTGGCATATCCAGTGGCAAAATCCACGACCACCAAGATATATTTCTTCCCCCTTCAGGTGGGACATGGCATAAGACCCACAATGTCCATTGCTTCTCTTAGAAATGCCTCTTGTATCACAGGCAAAGGGTTCAGGGGGACTTTCTGAGGTCCTGCAGGTCTCTTTCTCTTTTGACATTATTCAAAAGACCTGCAATAATTCCTCACATTATTCTGTATTCCTGGCCAGCAGAAATTTGCCTTTAACCTCTCATAGGTTCTTTGTGTCCCCATGTGACCAGCAAAGGACAGCTCCATGCCAGCAACATTAATTCCGCATGATGCTGAATGATTATAACCAACCCCTATCAGCTTTTTCAGTATCAAGGGCCATCTCCTCCCGCCGGCCCTGAGGGCAGGCTGCTCTTCTCTGCCATGCAGGAGTCAGCCTCAGCCTCTCCCACACCTGGAAACACACTGTTTTCTTCTGCTGCAGAAGAGCTAGAAAGGCCTTCCCTTCCCCACCTTCAGCAGTTTCTGGGCACTGACATGGGGGACGCAGGTTTGGAGCCACACTCTGAGTGTCTCTCCATCTCTCCTGTTGGAGCTGTTCCACTTTATATAAAATACCTGAATTGCCCTTGGGCCGAAGAGCATGAGAATGATGCCATGACCTGTTGGTTGACGGTGGGAAGCAAGACCCAAGTTCGTTTGGCTGTGCTAATGAATATTATTTAGTTATAAAAAGTGGAACAACTTCAACAGGAGAGAGAAGCCCACCCTAGAGTGTCCTGTCCCCTGATTAGAGTTCTCACCTCAGAGGGGGGAAACCTGCACGTCTCCCCTATGTCAGGTGAGTGGCCTAATTGCTGGGCTAAATTTGTACAATGGGTAACTCCACCTCCGACCGCCATTCTGTGAACCTAGCCCCCCACATTTTTGTCTGGCCAGAACTATTGGGCAAATTTGAGTCACATTTGCGAAGAATTCCGGTTCAAACGAAACTGCATTTTTTGGCAAGTAAACTATTTTTGGGGAAAGTATCATGCAGCTGTAGTCTTGAGTCACTCTAGCCCTCTGAAGAGAGCATCTGTGCTCTGTCTAGTAATCAAGGGAGGGCTTCAAACCACAGCAATGAGGAGAGCAGCCAGGAAGAGACACAGAAGCCAGAGAAGTCCCACGCTCCCCAAAGGAATAGCTGTGCAGGGCTGGGTGAGCACAGATTTGGGAGTGCTCCTGATGGAATAGTTACCATTTCTCAACTTATAAAAACCATCTAGGTGGAAGTTCAAGAAAACTTCACCTGTATGTCTCCATCACCCAGAGCACAGCTCAGCCCTTCTCCCATCAGATGGAAAGCTCAGTAACTACATAGGCCTTGCAATGTGTCCTGACAGCTAACAGACATGGGCTGTATCAGAGCATCAGAGGGAGCAAATAAACAACAGGCTATTTGGGAGAGCCAATAGTCGTCTGTGTTGATTACCCAGAGAAAACAGGTACAGAACAAATAAGCAAAGAAAATTGTACTCCATTCTTCCTCAGACTCTATCTCAGCCTTTCTCTGCCTCTCCGGCAGCCCTTCAGATAAGTTTCCACGTCCCTCTGTGTATTCGTCAAACCCTCAGCAAGGTGCGGCACAGCTCTCTTCATGGGCTGCACTCTGTCCTCATACGGGGCAGGACTGGAGAGGAAGGATGGCCATGGGGTTTCCTTGACCTCCGACAATCTCTGTTCAAACCCTGCGCTGTTACAGACTCCCTGAGTAGGTCCCAAAGGGACTGTCTATAGCCGGTGCTAGGGGTGTGGCTCCATGCTTGAGGAGACATAGGCTTTATCTACAGTAGCACATTTGTCGGCAAAACTTTTGTCGGTCTGGAGCGTGGAAAAAACACCCACCTGACCAACATAAATTTCACAGACAAAACTTTTGGTGTGGACAGTGCTCTGTTGGCAAGAAAGGCTTTTCTGTCAACATAGCTACTGCCGCTCATTAGGGGTGGTTTTATTATGGCGGCAGGAGCGCTCTCTCCATCGGCAAAGAACGGCTACACGGTGGCAAGCGTGTAGTGGTACACTTGTGCTGCTGTAAGCTCTGTAGTATAGACATAGTCATATTCACCCTTCCACTCCTTGAACTAGTGTGCTTAAAAATGGGAGCGTAGCTGCAGTAGCTTATAAGATTGCTGAGGGCTTTTTTACCCCCATAGAAGCCTCCCTATATGATAACCTAAAAACCCCAAGCTGCCCTGAGCACAAACCTGCCTGCATCCTGATGGTCCACATTTGGCACAGCTATGTTGCTATTTCTAGTGCACTAGCATGAGTATGTCTACTGCAAGCTGGGCATCACACCCCTAGCTCTAATGGTCTCAGTTCCCATGTGTAAAACGGGGCCACTGATCTTGGCTTGGGCCTCTAGGTGCTACCATACTACACATAATAAAAACAAAATGCTCAGACTAGCTCTTAAAAATACTAGGGTCAATCGCTGCATAATGGAAGTTACAGTTAAGTGCATTTGGAAGAACATACTTCACTCTGGGTTCTCGGTGTGAGATCACCAGCATTCAGAACATGGCTGGGATTCAGTGTCATGTTCCTGGTATTCGAGTAAAATTAATGTTCAGACATTTGCCCCTTGTGTAGCCAAAATAGTTTACCATCAACAACTGCTTTGTTACCATCGGTAGCTGCAAAGGCCATTCTAAGGCCAGGTCTACACTGGTGGTGGTTGGCGGGGGTCGATCTAAGATACGCAACTTCAGCTATGCAAATAGCGTGGCTGAAATTGAGGTATCTTACTTAGATCAACTTACCCGGGCATCCTCACAGCAGCAAGTCGACTGTCACCGCTCCCCGTCAACTCCGCTTCCACCTCTGGTGGCAGTGGAGTTCCGGAGTCGATGGGAAGTGTGCTCAGGGATCGATTTATTGCGTCTACACTAGATGTGATAAATTGATCCCGGATAGATCAATTGAAGACTTGCCCTAATTGCTGTAGTGAAGCACAACAGGATACAGACTGTGAGGTGACATGTTCCACAACCTGGCATGAGATTGTCCACACATGAGTTCTGAGGGCCAAATCCTGCTCTCCCCAAATGGCCCATGCAGCCCCACTGCCTGCAGGAGGCAGAAGGTGTAGCTGGGGCACTTCAGGGCCCTTTAGGAGATTTTAAAGGTCTGTCAATGTTTTCTTGTTTCCAGCGATCAAAGAACATCGGGGAATATCGGGGACTTACTTCCATTCTGCCCTCTCCCCAGTTCCCAAATACTAGGAAGAAGTTAAATCATCACCTGCTTGGCAGTTAGAGCGAATACTTGTCATGCAGGAAGCCGGACACAGTATCACCTGCCTTTAAACAAACTGCAGCTCCCCTGAGTTCTGGCATAAGCAGGGATTTCACTGTGGAGCTCAGCAAACAGCCCTGCCGCCTTGCAGAAAATCCAGGGCACTGAGGAGCTGACATGCCAAAGAACAGAGATGGCAGCTTCCAAGACATCCAAAAGATGAGACTAAGATCCTGGGCCAGAGCCACAGCAGGTATAAACTGATGTTGCTCCATTGGCACTGGTGGAGCTGTGCTGATTTACGCCATTGCTGGAGCAGTGAGATTCTCCTGAGTGTCTCCTTTAAAGTCACTCTTTAGTGACAACCTCAGGAATGGGATCAGGGCTGGAAACCTGGTAAATGCTCCTGTCTCTGTCCAGGCGCAGCGGCCCGGAGCGGCCCACAGCAACTGGAGCAGTTATGTGCTGGCATTTTCCTGGGCGCTGTCCCCTCTCCCTTTCAGCACTTCCTCAGGCTGACGTGGAGGCTGGGGGCAGTGCTGGTGATGCTGGGGGGCTGAGCCTCCACCCTCCAGGGTCAGAGGGAGATAAGGGCCTTCATTGCAGCTAGTCGTGCACGGCGTGCTCTGGATAGAAAGCAGGTGATGCTCGGTGGCAGGCTGAGATATGGTGTGGAGTTGACACGGTACATGATGCTGGCACAGCAGAAGATGCCTTCCTGCCAACTGCTTTCGCGGGGCCAGAGTCACAGCAGAAGTGGCTCTGGCCTCTGGCTGGTTGACTTGGCAAAGGGCTAACCCTTGCTTCTGGCCCTTACTCCTTCTGTGGCTTTGGGGAAGGCCCACAGGCCAACCTAGAGTTACACACCTAAGCCCAGAGCAGCCGAACGCCTGCAGTTTCCAGCAACCTTCGTTAAACCAGGCTGCTCCTATGAGCAATGTTTAATGGGCCTGGCTGCGGCAGCAAGTCCTTCCCTGCCTGAGCCATTCTGAGCCCTGTTCTCCTGGGAGCTTGGCTTGCGTCTGTCAGGGAGGTGGCGTCTGTGGGAGCTGGCCTGCTGGAAGGCTCTCAGAGAGTGGTGTCTGTGCATCTGGTGCTGCACACAGTGGTCTCCCCTCTTGCTGCGGCAGTCATTGCAGACAGCTGCCTCCAGTGAACAGGATAGGGGGTAGGTGTGGGAGCAGACCTGGGGTCACAGAGCACTGGGATAGGGCAGGGAAAACGGGTAAGCAGCGAGGGCGGAGGGGAACAGATAGGGGCTAAGTAAACTCCGGGATTGAATAGAGCAGAGGGCAGTGACTTTGGAGCTAGTCTCTGTGTGCAGGGAGGAAGGCTGGGGGAAATCCAGGAAATGGGAGTATTGCTGGACAAAACACTCCAGGATAAGAAAAGCCATAGAGGAGACCTTCCCCCTCACCCAGCTACCCCCATCAAACTGCCTAGGGGAGGGGCAGGACAAGTGGTGGGGAAGAGGGTAAAGAAAATCAATGAAAATATCTAAACAAATACCGTGGCCCCAGCCCCCTGCTGTTCTGTGTGTCTGTGCTCTTCTCCTGGCCATTGACTGCTCACTGGCTGCCTAGACTGCCAGCAGTTTGGAGAGGGGCCTGGTTCCTCGCTACAGTCTGGGAGGTGTTGGCCTGTTGCTGGGGGCTAGAGGAATCTCTAACAGCCCTGCTGACTTGCTGTAGTTGGTGCCACGGTGATTGTTCCTCTGCCCTACCCAGGAGCAGCCTTTGGGCCTTTCAGTATCCAGGAGAGGGAGCAGCTTGGGAGGGGGCAGACAGGCAGGGCTTGAGAATTTCAGACAAGTTCAAGGCTGTTTCTTGCTGGAATTCACAGCACGGCAGTGTGGGCCTCGCTGAGGCAGCATGGGCTCCTGGAGATTGTATTGCTGCACACATGGGCTCCTAGACATTATACTGCCTGGGCATGTGGGCTCCTGCAGGTGATATTGGCTGGGCAGGTGGACTACTTGAGCTTATATTTGCTGGAGATGTAGGCTCCTGTAGGTGATAGTGGCTGGGCAGGTGGACTACTGGAGGTTCTATGGGCTGAACATATAGGCTTCTGGTGGTTATATGTTCCCATATAGATGGGGTGAGTGAGCTTGTTTGGTTTTCCGCTGTTTTTCTTTTTCTTTCTGCTACAGGTTATTTAAAGTTGCAGGTTCTTTAGTTTTGTGTGTTTGGGGCCTGTTTGAGCCTTTGTTCCATAGCTCATCCTAGATCATCTTTGTTCCGCCTCTTATAGTCTTCTGATCACCCTCCCCTGTGTGATTAACGAGGAGGTAGGGCTGACCCAGGAGGGAAGGCCTTGAAAGCTAGAGGCTAAGTGCCCGAGGGGAACTAGCGAACAGGGCCAGCGAACAGGGGAGTTTGAGAGGGAGGTGTAATATAATTGTTATGGTTAGGAAGGGCCACATCACCTGTGCCAGTGCTGCTCCTGTCTCCTCCACCTGCATCTGTATCCAGAGAGAGAACTTGACCATGGATGCCTCTACTCAGATCCTGGTGTGGATTTGCAGAGACCGTGGCCTGCATTTCCCACTCACTCACAAAAACCCAGGCTGGGAGGACTGTCCAGTGTGAAAGGTGCCTTCTGGTGCAATCTTTCAGAAGCAGGAGGGAGAGCTACAGGAGGAGGTGGCTAGGTGGAGGAGCACCCGTGTCCATGAGGAATTAATTGAGAATATTCATCTGGAGACATCCAAGGCTGAGGAAGCTATCCAGCTACGGGCGACTGCTGTCATGCCGCCCGGGGAAGAGGATATGGCTCAGTCACAGGGAGGACACTGGCTACTGGTTACTTCTAGCAGCAGGCAGTGCTCCAGGGCTCCCAACTCACCCACCATGGTGATGAAGAACCATTATGCTGCCCTGGCAAGAAGTGATGAGGAGTTGCCCCCAAAGGTGGAGGAGAAGTCATGTATCCCCATGGCTGGGAGGACCACAGCCACCACTGCCAGGAGGAAACATAAGGTAGTGGTGGTTGGTGACTCCCTTCTGAATGGAACGGAGTCTCTTGGCCTGATATGGTGTCCCAGGAGGTGTGCTGCCTGCCAGGGGCCCGTATCTCAGATGTTACAGAAGGATTGTTGAAGATTATCTGGCCCACTGACTAGTACCCCATGCTACTCATCCATGTGGGCGCTAATGATACTACAAGGTCTGACCCTCAGAAGACTAGAAGTGACTACAGGGCTCTGGGAGTGTGACGGTGAAAGAGTTGGGGGTGTATCTTCCTTCCAGTCAAAGGTAGGGGCCCAGGCAAAGACAGAGGCATCCTGGAGGTGAATTCCTGGCTGCATGGATGGTGTCACTAGGAGCGCTTGGGCTTCCTTGATCACGGGATACTGTTCTGGGAAGGACTACTGAGTGGAGAGGGGGTCCATCTACTGAGGAAGGGGTAGAGCATATTTGGCTACAGATTGGCTAATCTAGTGAGAAGGACTTTAAACTAGCCCACAGGTAAGTCAAAAACATGGAGACCTGGGAGAAGGATCAGAATCTGTGGGGAGCATGGGCCATTATAGCAGGGACAAAGGAGTGAGAAGAGGGAACATTGTGGGGAAATGTTTGCAGATAATAATCTGCGGATGGTAACTATTAAATGTTTGCCGATGATACCAAGCTAGGAGGGGTTGCAAGTGCTTTGGAGGATAGGATTAAAATTCAAAATGATCTGGACAAACTGGAGAAATGATCTAAAGTAAATAGGATGGGATTCAATAAGGACAAATGCAAAATGCTCCACTTAGGAAGGAACAAGCAGTTGCACACATACAAAATGGGAAATTACTAGGAAGCCGTATTGTGGAAAGGGATCTGGAAGTCATAGTGATTCATAAGCTAAATATAAGTAACAGTGTAATGCTGTTGCAAAACAGGAAAACATCATTCCAGGATGTATTAGCAGGAGTGTTGCGAGGAAGACACAAGAAGTAATTCTTCCACTCTACTCCGCACGGATAAGGGAGCTCGTGGAATCTCTGTCATTGAAGGTTTTTAAGAGCAGGTTAGACGAACACCTGTCAGGGATGGTCTAGCTCAGGGGTTCTAAACCTTTTTCTTTCTGAGTCCCCCCCAACCCCCCACCTCCTGCAACATGCTATAAAAACTCCATGGCCCACCTGTACCACAATAATTGGTTTTCTTCCAGGACCAACATTACGAGATATCAAGCAGGACAATTGCCCAGGGCCCCATGACACAGAGGGCACCATGAAGCTAAGTTGCTCAGTCTTCTACTTCAGCCCCAAGTGGCAGGGCTCAGGGCCCCACGCTTCAGCCCCATGCAGTGGGACTTCAGCTTTCTGCCCTGGATCCCAACAGTTCTAACACTGATCCTGCTTGGTGGACCCCCTGAAACCTGCTTTCAGTCCCCCAGGGGCCCCTAGTGGTTGAGAACCACGGGTCTAGATAATATTTAGTTCTGTGATGAGTGCAGGGGACTGGACTAAAAGACCCCTCAAGGTCCCGTTCAGACCTACACCTCTATGATTCTATATTGGCTGGTGACATGGGTTCCTGGAGGTTATATTGGCAGGGGCCATTGGCTCTTGGAGGTTATATTCGCTGGGCATATGGGCTGCTAGAGGTCATATTGGCCAGGGATTTTTGTTTTTTTCTCCCCACATTGACACGGAATAATTGCAAATGTGTTTATTGTCCTTTCTACGAAGGATCCTTGTTTGGTTTGTTTAGTCGCTTCTGTTCCAGGGCTCAGGAGTGGTTGGGAGTTTTGTCTCACAGATGCCTAACATCTCATTTAAAATATTCCTGATCATTTGAGCTTGGAAGTGTAACAATTGCTTTTTATGCATACCTGCGAGAGGAAACCTAGCTGGCAAGGATATTAACTCAATCAGGCAGGAGCCCGGGGGTCCCATTCAGTCTATTTTTACATTTCATTTATCAAAACTATCCAAGCCAAAAGTCATCTCCTGCTACCAGGGCCACCTGTCTCAAGTTCAGGAGGATCTCTGGGCAGCTCAGCCCTCCTGCATGCTGGATGGATGGTCTGACCAAAAGATGAAAAGAAATAACTGTCCCTGCATCCTCTCTCTGTCTCCAGGAAAAACAAATCATCAATAAGGCCCAGGAGTGTGAAACTTTGGGAATGAACATAACCTACCCACAGTGAGCATAACAGAGAGATAACAACTTCTTATCTGCTCTGCTCTGCACATATGCCTTGCTCTGCAATAAGTGAAATGCTGAGAACTCTTTCACCTGATCAAACGCATACATTTTGTTGTTCTCTGTAACTAATCCCAGGTTAGTGGGAAGCAGAAGAGATGCACAATAGCCAGGAAAGTGACATCCAGTGCTTCCTTCTCGTCTGTGTTGTCTTACTCACATTGGCAGCAATAGAGACCCTCCTTCTGTTTGAAAGAATGTTTCCTTTCGATTCATGAGATGTTTCCAATCGGATAGTAACCTGAGAGTGACAATGTCTCTGGAGGCTCTCACACTCAGGCATTAAGGAAGGTTTAAATGGCACTGGAAGAACCCCAAGGAAATGAGAAGAGGGATCACAATTGACCAGGGAACTGAATACACTGGAGATCTTGTCACTTAGCTCATACTGTCAGGAACACTACGAATATGGGCATCACATGGTTTTGAAAATGTTTTTCATGTTCTGTGTAGTATTATGTTATCATTGATCTAAGCCCTGTTAGGGATTTCATGCTCTTAGCCTGTGTTGGAGATTCAGCACATTTATCAGTGAGATCTTTCTGAGACGTGTCTACAAATTTTACCTGCTGTTTTGAGTTAGTTACTTGGAGTGACAGAGTGCTGTGCTTCAAATTAGCCCTGATGGGCCGGGACGGAGTTGCAGGGTCTATCTAAGGAAGCTGCGGTGATTCCTGATCTTTTCCCAGCTGATTGTCTAGGCTCCCTTAAGGAAAGAGTCTGGGTTGAGGGTAAAAGCTCCCACATCGCGATCTGTCTTCTCTCTCTTCGCTGACTGATCAGTAGACAGGCACGTCTGCTCCATCTTTTGAAAGTTATGATCAGCGGGGAGGCAGGAGCTGTAGAAAGGGCAGGCTCCAGAGCCAAAGAGCTAACGAAAGTATCAGCATCCTGGTGAGACCCCAGGAAAGCCTCAAATGGCATCCCAGCCTACCCAGGGCATGATGGTGGGGTCTAACTCAGAGCAGAGCCAAGCAGGCATGGAGGGCTTGCGTCACACCTCCAGTGTCTCCAGCCTGGCAGCAGGTGAGGGTTTGGCCGTGGAAGCACACAGCAACCCAGGAGAAGAATCAGCTGTCCCAGTGTTCCCAAGTCACTGAGTGGGTGGATCTAGTCCAGGAGCCACAGATACCAACCAGCAAAAGAAAGTCATGGTAAAGTCTGTGGAACAAGCTTTGCAATGTCTGCCCAGCCCTAAGCTTTGCTCTGTGCGTGCTGTCTGGTTTGGTAGTTGCAGGAGGAGAGGGCAAGCGGGATGTGGAGGATACAGGCTTCTTGTTCGGGGGAGACAGAGTCCCCGCTGGCCTAGATAACGCAAAGTGCGCTCAGATTCTCTGTGGGAGCCTCAGCAGTATCTGGTAATAAAAAGTGTCAGTGTGAGAGAGACACTGGATGTGTCAGCGGTTCCAAACGTCATACCATTCCATTCCATTTCCATCAGAATGTCACCCGGGCCTGGGAATCAGCCTTAATGCCATGTAGTGCACAGACCACAGAAGGTTGACCAACATTTCTGAGAAATAGAAAGAAGGAAATGAATTGCAGAGCTCGTGTTTTAGAAGCGAATGGTTTTCAGCGAAGTGTCCTTTTACCAAACCCTGACGTCGTAAGAGCGAGAGTGAGAGAAGGAGCTAAAATAGGGAATGTCACCGGCGATGGTACTTTGTAACACTGCGTTTCCCCAGCAAAAGTCACCTTGGAGATGGACCCTGGTTTCTGAAAGCCAGGGACAGAACTTACCCAGTGGCACTGAACAGAGACCTCCTATGAGCAGCATTTGCAGGGAAGACATTTCCTGGCCTGGGTGTCTTGTCCCTAGACAGAAAAGGCCACACTGTCCCCTCCAGCAACATGAGCAACCTTGGGCACCCACCTGCCTGGGGCATGCAGAGTGGGGGCACCAGGCCAGCAGCGTGGGACTCTCTCCCTCCAAGCTTGTGCAAGTGCCACCCACAAACCCCATGGGTTATGGCTGGGTGAGCGTCAGTGTGAGAGGCTGGGAAGAGCTGGTCTTTGTGGCACACTCACATCCAGACTCCCCACGTGGACATGCAGTCGGAAGGATGACTCAGTAACAACACTCGAAAGAGGAACTCTGGGATCTCAGAAACAAAATACAGCCTCCAAAAGCATCCAAACTTCCCAGCTCAGCCTCATTTCTGGGGAAAATGAGAAGAGGGGTTCTCTGAAATACTAAAATTCCAGAGTATTTACTCAAAACATAACAACATATCAACACCAATCACATGTTGCATTCAAATATTAGAATATTTATTCCAAATATGGTGCTCTTGCAATTGTATGATAAACATGAAAGTGAGAGTGCCGTTATTTATGTCCTGACTTCAGCTTCTCAATCGCATGTTTAAGTTTGGCGTATTTATGCTTTTTCATCCAGCAGTCTGACTTTATCAATCCCTGTAAAACTTGTGAGCTGTAACTGTGCCAGCAGCAGATCAAGCCCCAGCAGGGTACACACAACTCTGGTGGAGAGGACAGTAGCTCCGCGCTTAACTCTGTAGTTATGGTCCTGAGAAATGCAACTTTAAGCAAAATGTTGTTAAGCGAATCCAATTTCCCCATAAGAATTAATGTAAATGGGGGGCTTAGGTTCCAGGGAATTTTTTTCAGCAGACAAAAGACTATATTTTATAGACACACACACAGAGTAAAAGTTTTAAACAAACAATTTAATGCTGTACACAGCAATGATGATTGTGAAGCTTGGTTGAAGTGGAGGAGTCAGAGGGTGGGATATTTCCCAGGGAATGCCTTACTGCTAAATCGTGAACTAACACTCGGCTGAGCCTTCATGGCTTCAATGAGTCTTTAACTCGTTGTTAATGTAGCCTCACACTCTACAAGGCAGCACAAATGGAGGGTGGGGAGACAGCATGGCAGTGTGAGACAAAGACATACACTGTGTGTGTGAGAGAGAACGATGCACATTGTCCCTTTAAGTATGCTGACCCCACTCTAAGTACGCTGCCTTTTTAAGTAGATCAGCAAGTGAGACAGCAGCTGCTACTAGCAAACTCCGTCCATCCTGAGCCCTGTCGTGTAGTCCTCCCCCACTCTGTGGAGATAAGCTACAGAAGCAGGAGAAAGGGGAGGGGAACACCCTGACATTAGCATTCTTCTTCCCCCCACCTCTGCACAGCAAACAGGAGGCTCCTGGGAGCAGCTCCAAGGCACCAAGAGCATCACATGGCAGTGGGGAGAGGGACAGCTGAACTGCCCAGCAATTGATAGCCTGCTGGGCGGCTGCAGTAGAGGGAATTTAGGGGAGCGGGGAGCTGATGGGGGGCTGCCAGTCCACCCAGGTTCCAAGCCCCCACCAGCTAGCTGCAACGGTCTGCTCTTCTTGCAAGCAGTAGACAAAGCGGGCGACTGCCAACAACGTCATAAGGGAGCATTTTGCAACTTTAAATGAGCATGTTCTCTAATTGATCAGCAATGAAACAACATTAACCAGGATGACTTTAAATGAGGAGTTACCGTATGTTGTATCTTTTCCTGCTGCACACCTAGTCCTGTGGAGCAGGGCTGGCAGAAACTGCAGAACTTTGCATAATACATGGGTGTGGCAGGAAGCCACCCTTTCAGGCTGGGAGTGAAAATGCTTCCAAGGTGATTTCAATGATACAATATTACAGTGGTCAAGAAGGCTTATTTGGCATATTTCAAAAAGCCCATTGTCATAAATATAAAGGAAAGGGTAACAACACTTATATATGCAGTAACATAAAATCCCTTCTGGCTGGAGGTACAGAATCACTTTACTTATGAGGGATTAATCAGTTCAATTAACCTAGTTGGCACCTGACCAGAAGGACCAATGAGAAAATAAGATATTTTCAAATCTGGGGTGGAGACGGGGAGGTTTTATTTGTGCTCTCTTTGTTCCCTCTTGGACAGAGAAAGAGACCAGGGCAGGAAAAAAACATCTCCTAAAAAATACCTAAAAGGAGCATCTAAGATTACAAAAGTGTAAGTAAAGCAAGGGAATGCATTAGATTTATCTTTTGTTTTAGCTTGTGAATTTTCTCTATACTAAGAGGTAATTTCATTCCTGTTTTGTAACTGGAAAGCAGAGTCAGAGGGGAGTCCTCTGTGTTTTAAATCTTTTTATTTACCTGTAAAGTTACCTTCCATCCTGATTTTGCAGGTGTGATTTTTTTACTTTTTTTTAATAAAATTCTTCTGTTAAGAATCTGATTGATTTTCAGTGCCCTAAAAACCAGGGATTTGGTCTGTGCTCACATTGTAACCAGTTGGTTAGTATATTATTCTCAAGCCTCCTCAGGAAAGGGGGCAAAGGGCTGGGGGATATTTGCGGGGGATAGGGCTCCAAGTGGCCCATCCCTGAATGTTTGTTTAAATCATTTGGTGGTGGCAGCGATACTGTCCAAAGACAAGGGAAGGAATTTGTGCCTTGGGGAAGTTTTTCACCGAAGATGGTGGAATATAAGCTTAGGAGGTCTTTCACACGGGTGCCCATATTGTACTCCAGAGTTCAGAGTGGGGAGGGAACCTGACACCCACACTGTGACCAGGAGGGATGCAGTGAAATTGGGCAAAGGGGAGTTTTGACTGAACAGCCTGAAAAATGTCCTGAGGGTGCCTATTACACAATGCAGCAGCATCTGGTGCAGCACTGTGGAAGCTTCATTAGTTAGATGACTTGAAACTAGACTGAACAAGGACTAATACAAAAGTACTTTGCTCTTCGCTGGGCCCTGGGGTCTGGGCTCCAGGTACTGGCCAGAACTTCCCCAGCACCTCTAGAATCTCACTGAGTGAAGTGGCTAGAATTCCTCCTGAGAACACAGCATGTTTGTTCTCTCCAAGCCCACACTGCTTACCCCAAAACCAAACAATGTTCCATGACTGACTGAGTCTGTCTAGAGTCAATGAGAGTCAGTTAAGCAATCAACCCCCCAGGTCAACTGCCTGCAAAGACAGGGAGGAAAAGCTTTTTCTGACTCCCTCATAGTAATTCTTTAAGACTTCCAGATGTCTCTCTCCTGCCATTAAGCTGACTTGAAACACAGTTTCTTTCGATACTGCTTCAGCCTTGGTCATGATCACTAGCTCTCTGGGTACAGGAGTGTTCTCTGTGGGTGGTGCATGAGGATAAGACAACAAGAAGCCAGTGCATTGATGGCTGAAGACAGGAGATGATTTCACTGTCCTACCAGGTCATCAGTACAGCAAGATTCCAACAGCAGAATATTCTCCCTAGGAAAAATCTGAGACTTACTGGGATCCAGTGATTTACATAGGCAGGCCTGGAGATAGGTCCTTCTTCCACAACAGGTGCAGAGAAGTGACAGGACTTCTCAAAGCCTCAGGTAATGACCAAGACTAAGATGTAATCTGCACCATTTGAGTTGGCAAATCCACATCAATGCAAGATTCAGGATGATCCATTCTCAATATGTAGAATCACATCCTATATACACAGCAATAGTCCCCTGCCCATGGGTGCACTGCACGTCCCAGAAGTCTTGGCAATTAGCCTGACTGCAATGGAACAAACCCCCAGATTTCAGGCCATCTCTCTAGCTTTGTTCCTTTTGGATTTCACTATCTCATGGGGAAACTGCCATGACTTCTTCCCTGTTCTTTCATTGCTGCCCCTCTACTCCACCTGCTGTGCCACCATCCTCCACCAGTGAAGCATTGATGCCACTGGAACATTAATGTAGATCTAGTACCACCCTCAGTGTAACAAATAGAACTGTTCTGGGTTCTCCAGGAATGTCCAGCAGCAGCTGATCTATAGGAACCTACCTAGAAATACAGGAATTGCCACCTGCTCAGAATAACAGCCTGTCTCCTTCAGTATCTGTCTGTGATGTGGCACCAGATGCTTTGCAACCAAGAAGCCTCCAAGTCCTGCCAACATAAGAAGTCAGTCTGAAATCCAGAGGCACTGGTATAAAGATTTTGCATGGAATCCCCCTTCCTCCCCGCTCTTGCCCCCTGGTTAATGGCATTCCAGGATTGTCTGATTTCAGGAGTGAAAAGAAGGTTTAGAGAAGGCTCAGCTCTCTAGCCATAGTGGGGAAAGAAAATGTATGTTGCTTAATAAAGTGCTTTAAAATGTATTTTCTTAAAACACAGTTTTAAAGTGAGTACTTTAAAAATGGCCCCGTCTGCCGGGACTGAAATAAGGTTTCAGTGCATTTCACTCCGATTCACTCCACAGGGCCCACACAGCTCAGACGGAGGGGGATGGGTCTGTTCCTTCCTGTGCCTCATCAACAAAACTGTTTGCTCCAGTCAGGCCCATCTGTGTGAAGTCCTGCTCCCGTCCTCCCGGGGAACTGAGGGCTTGCTTAGGTGATTGGTGAGTGCACGGCAGGCGGCGATATACATCTGTTATCTACCTCACATCAGCCTGCTGCAGACTAACCATCTGTGAGGACCCCGCTATGGGCAGTGAAAGTTCAGCAGTGTGCTTTGATCCATGGTGCTGTGCAAGGGGGGCAGATAAAAGTGCCCCTGGGAACTTTCACCACATGGCAGCAGGCTCCACATGGATACTTAGTGGCAGACTAATGCAGGGTAGATTTACCCCCACAGCCTGCCACACCCTCTCTCTTCCTATAGACAATCCCGAGGGCAGGAGCTGGCACCGGTGTCACAAAGGGGCGAGACATCCCGAAGAGTCTTTGTTACTGTCGGCAATAGGCAATCTGGAAGGAGCCTCGCATGACTCTTCAAGCCCAGGCTGAGTTTGTGGTTCTGACATAAGAACAGCCATATTGGGTCAGACGAAAGGCCCATCTAGCCCAGTATCCTGTCTTCCTACAGTAGCCAATGACTGGTGCCCCAGAGGGAATGAACAGAAGAGGTAGTCCCCGAGTGATCTATCCCCTGTCACCTGTTCCTGGCTTCTGGCAAACAGAGGTTAAGGACACCATCCCTGCCCATCCTGGCTAATAGCCATTGATGGACCTATCCTCTATGAACTTATCTGGGTCTTTTTGAACCCTGTTATAGTATTGGCCTTCAGAACATCCTCTGGCAAAGAGTTCCGCAGGTTGACTGTGTGTTGTGTGAAAAAAATACTTCCTTTTATTTGTTCTACGCCTGCTGTCTATTAATTTCATTTGATGACCCCTACTTCTTGTGTTATGAGAAGGAATAAATAACACTTCCTTATTTACTTTCTCCACACCAGTCATGATTTTATAGACCTCTATCATATCCCCTCTTAGTTGTCTTTTTTCCAACCTGAAAAGTCCCAGTTTTATTAATCTGACAGAGGAAACATCTTTCTGTGTGTCAGTCGAGATCACTGACTATCGACTCATTGGGTCAGATTCACTGCCCTCCTCTGCGCCCCTTTCATTCGTCCTGAACTAACCCCTCATGCTGGGTGCAGAGATGCACCTTGGCTCCTACACCACAGCCCAGCACTCCCGCTCTAGGTGGTGCACTGAGAGGTGGCCAGGGTTGCTAGCTGAGCCCCCTTGCTAGCTGCTCTGAGCTGCGCTGGGGGTCAGGGTTGTGATGGAGGACGAGGCAGATAGATATAAACAGCTCCCTTACAGTGATCCATGCTCAGTGGAGCTCAGCGGAGAGTCTAACTGTCAGAAAATGCCCCACATAATGCCTGCTTCACAGAGTCGCTATGCAGGCTAGAACTACATTTGCAAAGCTTTTAGTTCTTTGTTTCTGTTTTATTTTTCCAGATGTTGATGTGCACTGTGCTAGTGGCTGGAAACTTACTGATTACCTCCGATTAGTCAATAAGCCCTGCAGTTAGCTAACCTTGATGTCTGCAGTCTTCAGGACGTGTCCAACACAAGGATGGGGAGTGCAAGGAGGTAACCAATATATCCAATAGAAACTTGGCAGATTTTCACTACCACTCCTGAGCACTGCTGCTATAAGACACTGCTCAGTCAGGCTTTCATTACCCAGATCTTGCAGTGAGTCCTGTGGATAATAATGTGTCCAGAGAAGCGATATCAGTTTTAGCTGCCTATGGAATCTGGAATCCATTAAGATCAATACAATCACTGAGTGGAAGCCAGTGTCCCTTGGAGACAATGTTTGGCTCTGGCATCTGAGTCTAGTTTTAGAATACAATAAAGATGAAGCTGATATCAGGAGAGCCAGTCTGGAGCCCAGAGCCAAGATGTGGTACTAACCGAAGCCTGAGATGATTGAGGCCTAGAGTAAAAGTGCTGCACCCTGCTGAGAAGCAAGGATCCTGCCCGGGCAGAATTCCAGAGGCGGAATGGCTATAATGGGAGTCTCCAAGGAATTCTCAAGGTCAGACTTGACCAATACTGAAGAAAGCCTGATGAGATCATAGTGCTTTTGCACTGCCATGGTACAGTAAGCGGCACGTTCTGCTTGGCTGCTCTCTATGGAGGCAGGTTAGGGACACCTCTTCGCTGCTCACAGTGGGATGTGTGCATGTTGGACCTGGCTGACCTCAAGCTCTTGGAGGGAGATGAAGGGGGGATTTCTCAGAAATGCCTCCATACTCATGGGGTTTCTGGCCATAGCCACCAGATAATAAAGGAGCAGCAAGATGGGGCCTGCCCTGACAGCCTTCAGGGAAACAGCACATGAGTTCCCAAGCCTCAGACATTGCCTGAAATCACTTAAATGATCTGTCCAAAGCAGAACGCCAGAGCTAGCGAGAAGACATCTTTAGTTAGTTTATATGAAGCAGCGGAGGGAGAGTGGACAGGAAATCAGCTATGAGTTTGCAGTGAAATATGGCAGCAAAAAAAGCCAGTGTGGATTTGGGCTGTGCATGGGAGGCATCGCCCTGGTTCTGATCTCACTTACTCTGGTGTGAGTTGGGAGTAACAACACCGAAGTCAACAGAGTTACGCCAGTGTGCGGTTGGGACAGGGATGAGGGGAGGCTGGTTCACCATGTCCAGGAGCAGGTGGGGAACTCCTGTCCATGCAGCGTGGCTGACCCCACATCTAGAATGTGGGAACCGGGGGAGGGCACCTCAGTCCTAAAAGGAGTCAGTAAATGGGAAGCAATTCAGAGATGTGGAGCTAAAATAGATGGGCCCAAACCCAGAACCCAGGGGCCAGCCCACTTAGAAGCAGAGGGGACTGTGCAGCTCAGACTCATCTCTGCCCTGGAAGTTTTAACCCTTTCCTAGC
The DNA here is from genome assembly GCA_007922305.1 of Dermatemys mawii. Lineage (NCBI taxonomy): Eukaryota > Metazoa > Chordata > Testudines > Dermatemydidae > Dermatemys > Dermatemys mawii. The sequence continues at coordinate 3,965,494 of ML677373.1, forward strand.
ATGGCTATTTTTATACTGCTCCCCCATGAGAAGACTGGCCTATTGTTTTACCATCACAGCAGCAAGGACAAGGCAGCTGCCCCAGCACTTTGTGCCCATCCTGATGTTCTAAAGAAGGCTGCTTCCGCACCCTTTGCCTCAGGGTGACAGACAGGGTCAAAGAGGAGCTGGCCCGGTGCACACCATGAATAGGCTCACTCGGAAGGTCAGTAAGTACTCCACCAAATACTGGCAATACAAGTTGAGCCCTTGCACTGCACCAGCCCTCCTGGATTGGCGAGGGGGCCGCTGAGCAACAGAAGAGGAAAGACCCGAACAATGGAGAGCGAAGCAATGACAGACAGTGACGTGATCTGTATTTACACGTGTCGGAAGGCAGCAAACTCCAAGGAGGGCATGAGAGCCATTGTGTAAGGAGGTCCAGGTGGGTGTGGCTTGGAGAGAGGGGAAGAAATTAAGAAAAAGAAAATACGGGCTGAGCATTGGGGCCTATTAGCACTGTTGAAATCTCTGAATCTTGGGTACAGTCTTCTGAGGGGAGGGCTGATAGTACTGGGGCTTGAGACATGTAAAGTTGCCTCAAACACTGCTGGGAATAATCCCCTGCAGCTCCTAGGCCTGGTCTAGAACAGTGCTGCACAAACTCTTCCAGTTGTGACCCCTTACCATTCATGGAATTTGTCATGCCCCCACTCCATTGCCACCCTTACTTCTGCACTGCTGCTGGTGGCGGCGCTGTCTTCAGAGCTGGGCAGCCCAAGAGCAGTGGCTGCTGGCTAGAGCATTCATATTGTTCGCAGCGTGGGAGGATTATTTGTTTTAATCCCGCTCTCGTGCCACCCCACAATACCCACTCTATTTTTATCCTACTTCTGCTACTATGGCAGCAGGTCTTGTGGGACCTGTAGGACCCCAGTTTCTTGCGCCCCCCCCCAGAACCTCTTGTGCCCCCCAGAAGGATGCACCCCCCAGTTTGTGTACCACTAGTCTTTCTGATTTGTAACTACCATGACCGTAGGAAAGGACAAATATCTCTTGGGATGTTTGTATAAGACAATGGGATGGATGATATTAAAGGAGGGCTCATTTGTGTCTAATACAGTGGAGACATTGTTTATGAAAAATTCATCCTTCCCTAGAGATCACTTCCCTAGAGTGTTTTATTATTGATTGATTGATTCATTCATTCATTTATTACTCCTTTCCGTATCCATCCCCATGATTTATGTAATCTAATGAACTATTGCTCGTTAAGCACATGACTTTGAAGCACTGGTACAAGCTTCTCAGGAGGATGTTGCTTGGCAAAACACCAACGTATCTTCTGAATTTACTCATGTTTTCCCCATCATTGCATCATCTCAGATCTGGTGTTTTCTTGAAGCTGGTCATTCCGAAGGTTTTATTTCCCTTTGGGAGGTCCTGGTCATTGGAATTTTCAGCAGTTGACAGCTGCTTGGAGCACACTACAAAGGATTAAAGCCAACAGCATTTCTATCTTTTCATCTCTCTCGTCTTAGACAGAATCAGTCGCTGGCCGCTACTTGTAGCTGCTATCCCTGACATGGCTTGTGTTGTTATGACCTTTTCTGAGTTATTGTTTTATCTGATGTTTGCATGACGTTGTATAACTCCGGGGTTTATGTGGAGCTGGATCACTTTCCTTTATTTTGGAGGGAATTTATTGCTGGTGGAAGGTGCTGGAATGACAGTGCTGGCGTCTGAAATCCTCCTGTTAGCTGCAAAACAGGTACAACACAAGCAACAGCAAGGCCAGATTCTGCATGCTGCTCTGTGCCCCACCCCACCCGGGAAGGGAACCCGTGGTAGGGAGGGAAGCAGTTAGACCCATGGTGGGTGAACCCAAAGAAGACGGGGCTTGTAGTACGGGGAGCGGATGGAAGCCAGCCGCATAAGAAACCAACCATCTTTCTCCTCTTCTTCATGCCCCAGGGGTGGGCTCCTAGAGCACAGGGCTCTTTTCTGCCAGCAGCTTCCTCATGGGCCAGAACATTGCTATGTTCTGAACCAGACCCAGCGAGGTCTGGGTCAGTGCAAGGAGACTCACAGTTTTCTAAGCCATCTGCCTTGAGTCCCCAGGGTCCACTCAAACCTGGGCTTCTCTCTAGAACCTGCCGACAGGATGAAAAATACAAACAGCACCAATTGCGATGATGGTTTGTGTGCTCTAGACGCCAGCTCATTGGAGCTCTGTGGAGCCCACCAAGCTCTCTCACAAAGGCCATTGAAGAGGTGGGAATGTCTTTCAGCCACCATCAGACCTGGAAGTGAAAGGCTCTATAACAGTGTATCTAGGACCATTTAGCTGGCGCACATTGGTGTTGGGTCCCTCATTCCTACAGCTCTACATAGCATTTGGAGCTATCCTGGCAAGGTTACAAATGCACCTTACATTTCTTGTGAACCCCGTGGTTTGGAAAAGCTTTCCTATGTGGCTGTCCATCAATCCATTTCTTGGCTCTTTAGTGACATGCTGCCTCCTAGCTCTACAGGTATCTTCCTTTTCTTGCTCTGGCTGTCTCCTGTGGTGCATAAGGGCACCCAGGGGCTCCAATTATAGCTGCCCGCTGAGCACCTGGGCCTGCCAACCGTGTGCAGATTCCTCCAGAACTTCCTTGGAGTTTCCTTCATCACATGCAAACTCAGCTGACGTTGGATGTAACTTTTCCATAAATAGTGGGGGAGCAACACACTTCTTAGCCTATGTGCGGTCCGCGGCACATGGCCAGGATTCATCACTGAATTGGGTCCACTGGCTGGATCATTAGCTTCCCTGGCTTGGCCCAGGTACTGACCGGGAGCACAATGTGAACACTGATCCATTCCCCTTCCCCAAAAAACATTGCTTGACATGGGCCTTGCCTTTCATTGCTGGGCTCTGCTACTTTTTCCATCAGTCATTCGGGCTGACTTCAGTGGCATGTAAACCTGTCTGGCTGCCTGGGGAGTCATTCCACCTTCCCAGCCACCCATGACCCTGGCGATGGCACAGCTCTGGCCAGTTTCCATCGGCTTTGATGGAGATTTTACTCTTCGAGCTGGGTCAGGCCCAGGCGCTGACCAGGTCCAAGCTTTGGACAAGGTTCCCATATAGATCTCTGTGTGAACCCCAAGCAGGGCCCAAGGGCTGATCTATTTTACCAAGTTCCCTAGCTGGGATGACTGCGATTCGTAGGCCTGGCGTTGCTATTTGCCCAAGCCCGAGTGCCGATGGCGACCCCCCACCAGTACTGCGTCGCTGCGTTAGGTTGCTGTAGGTTTAATACCCTTTGTTTGGGAAAATAAAAACTGTTTTAAAAACATGAACTCCATGCACTGCCCCGACCCTCTGGCCACATGACCCCATGGCCCCGGAACTAAATGAATCAAAGAAAACCACAAGGCTTTTCCAGAGCCCGAGTTTGGCTCCAGAGTGTCAGCATGAAAGACCGTCCTCGAGAGGAATCTACTTCTCTCTTTATTTAAATCTGCCAGACAGAATCCATCTCCCTGAGACAGAACACACGCTTCCCGGGAAGAGTCGGAGGCCGCCTTTCTCCCCTCAGCTGCAGGGCATTCTTGAGAGGCAGCGCAATGCTCAAGGAAATCGTGTGAATACATTACGCTAAAGGGGAGCGGCAGCCAGGCTCTGTATGTGGGGGGTGACTTTGGCAGCGGAGCAAGGGCTTCTGTTTTATTCAAAAAGCTAGGGGTGGTCCGGTGACTTTTCTGCGTGGGAGTGAGGCAAGGGCAGCATCACACAAGTTACACGAGGGATTCAGCCAGAGCAGCTCCAGCCCCATGGAGACCCCCCGAGACCAGCCATATGGAGAAGGGAAGAAACACACAAGAAGGAGGCCCAGGAGATTGCAGGAGCCTTTTCCCCGCACAAGCACAGAGGGGGGGCGGTGTCTCCCTAAGGCTTGCCCTGTGCATGAGGTGCAGTCCCACCCCAAGTTCCCCCAGGGGTGGTGTGCACTGCCCTAGCCCCTGCAAAGAGCTGCGCCTAGGATGACCACATGACCTGATTTTATAGGAACAGTCCTGATTTTCGGGTCTTTTTCTTATATAGGCTCCTACTACCCCCGACCCCCATCCCGATTTTTCACATTTGCTGTCTGGTCAGCCTAGCTGCGCCTACATGGCACAAGTCAGCCTGGCGGTACCAGGGAAAGTGCATGAGAAAGGAAAGTAGAGAAGCTACCAAGGCTGAGAGTGTTCCCAGCTCCTGAGGGCATTTCAGGTCAGATTACCTAACTCTTCACGTGTGCATGGACGGGCCTAACAAAAGGCCTGAGCCAGAGCCTATTAAAGTCAGCGGAAAGGCTCCCAAGGACTTTGGTGGGCCTGGGATCAGCCCCAGGACAGGAGAAAGCAGCTCCAGAAATTATATCTGCACTCCAATAGGCAGCAAACGCAAGAAAGGTGCAGAGCACCCTCAACTCCAGTTGAAATCAGTGGGAGCTGAGGTGCTCAGCCCCTTGCAGGATGGGGCCGTTAGAGATGTGCTGTAACCGATGCTGCTGGCAGGACACAGCGATGACACAGCCGTTGAGGCTCAGGGTTATGCTTACAGGCTGGCGGTGCATGTCGGCTTCCAAATCCAGTAGCAACACTGTGCAATTATCACACTGGAGTAATTATCTGGGAGCACCAGAGGTAATTTGCCAGCAGGGAGCCGAGGGGGATAACGAGCGCTTCCACTGATGCTGCCTGCGGTTTGGTTAGGGTTGCCAGGTGTCCAGTTTTTGACTGAAACACCCGGTTGGAAAGGGACCCTGGCAGCTCCGGTCGGCACCGCTGACTGGGCCATTAAAAGTCCCTTGGGTACAGGGCTGGCAGACTCTCTGCCTGGCTCCACGCAGCTCCCTGGAAGCAGCGACATGTTCCTCGGCTCCTAGGTGGAGGAATGGCCATGGGGGCTCCATGTGCTGCCCCCCGCCAACTTTGAGTGCTGGCTCCACAGCTTCCTTTGGTCGGGAACTGCCTGGCCACGCCTCCGCCTAGGAGCTGAAGGACATGTCGCTGCTTGTGGGGAGTCACCCAAGGTGAGCGCTGCCCAGAATCTAAACCGCTCACCTCTTCCTGCATCCCAAACCTGAGCCCCCTGCCGCACCCAAACTCCCTCCCAGAGCCCACACCAGCTCCTGCACCCCAACTGCTGCCCCAGCCCTGAGCCTCCTATCCCATCTAAACTCCCTTCTGGAGCTCGAATCCCCTCCTGCACTCCAAACCCCTTGGCCCCAGCCTGGAACCCACTCGTGCACCCCAAACTCTTCATCCCTGGCTCCCTGCCCAGAGCCCACCACACCCCCATCCAGAGCCCACATCCCCCTACACCCCAACCCTCTGCCCCAGCCTGGAACCCCCTCCTACACCCCAAACCCCTCAGCCAGAGCCCTCACCCTGCTGCACCCCAACCCTCTGCCCCAGCCTGGTGAAAATTAGCGAGTGAGTGAGGGTGGTGGAGAGTGAACAGCAGAGGAAGCGGGGATGGAGAGAGCTGGGGGCAGGGCCTTGGAGGAGGGGCGGGGCCTCAGGGAAGGGGCAGGGCAAAGGTGTTCGGTTTTGTGCAATTAGAAAGTTGCACACCCTAGGTTAGGTGGGAGCTCTCTGAGGGAGCTAGTGGAGAAAGACACTGGCAATATGACGTCTGCTGTGGAGTCTGCAAGATGGCTCACTCTGGTACTGAGCCTTCTTGGTACAGGAGTCCCAGCACATCTCGGCACCACAAGCAGAGGGATTGCAGGGACAGTGACCGGGGGATGGCTCTTGCCACCCCACCCGCTTGGGTCTGTATGTTCATGGCATCTCCTGGTAGCAGTCCAGGATGTGGCCTGACCCGTTCCTTTCCAGCCTCCCAGCCAGCACAGGGGGCTGGGCGAAGGCAAAAAGAATGGAAAATGCTCCCTGCTGTTTCTATTTAACTTTAGGAATCTTTCCAGCTAAGATAATAACAGAAGACTTCGGTTCACCATCCCAAACATGCAGGTACTTTGCAGTATTAGGAACTGATGTCCTGTTCTTATAAAACTGGCCCCTGCTGATTAGGGGAAGACAAAGTTGCCCATAAACAACATTTTATTTCGGAGTTAATGCAACTTTGTGGGCAAAAGGAGTCAATCAATTTTTCATAAAGTATAAAACAGAGATAAGTGCTGGGGATCATGGCCTGAGTGGCTGTGGAATGGGACTGAGAAGTGTGTGATGCAGGGCTGGGGTATGCTTCCACCATTACTGTCCAAGTGACCTTTTGTTAGTTTCCCTTAAACCGCTAATCTCTTCTTTCTCCAGGGCATAGGCTATTTTCAGTCCCATTACATTGTATCTACATTTTGGGGATGAATTTCTCTCCCATGCAGTGGCAGAGAGGTCTGATTGTGTTGTTGATGTTAAAACACTATAGCCTTCCCGATCTGCTGAATTCCCCCGGGGGCCCGAAGGAATGGGTGATTGTTTGCAGCATGTGACAGTTAAGGGGCAGGCTGTGAACCCCTGTGATTTATGAAATCCTGCCAGGACAGAAGCTGTTGTTTCCCTTCTCCAAAGGCAGCCATGTGAATGGGAAAGAGCTTATGGGGTCAGTGAGTGAAATCATCTGCTGAGATGTCCACTGCCTGCCTGTGGTCCTGGGAAGGGGAGAAATGCAGGCTTGGCCCAGTGCTCCCGCCAGGGATCCAGCCACTAAACCAAATATTTAAACATTCGGCCCCGTCGGGCACTGCAACAAATGATTTAGGGGGAGAAAAGGGTTTCAAGAGATTCCGTTGTACCAGGAAATGATACACGTATAAAAAAGGATAGGTGGGATTTTCCCAGAAGTCCCGGAGATTTAGCCACCCCTCTTCTAGTCGTCAGAGTGATGGAAATCTCCCTTTACGTATTCACCGCGTCTGGAGCACAATCTGTACAGGGCTGTGGCTGTCAACAAGAGGTCAGGTGTGGGGCCTTTTTCTGCTAGCAGGGTCAAGAAATGACCGTGCAGCGCCTCCCCGCCCCCGCCCCCGCCCCCGCTCTCTAGCATGTTGCCAACCATCGTCCTGCATAGGCAAAACCTAGTGCTTCCCTTGTGGACAGAATGGGGTGAAATTTTTAAAAAAGGGGAGTGGTAGAAGCCAGGGATAAAAGGGGAAGCACAGGGGTGGAGATAAGAAATAATTAAGCTAACTAGCTCTGGCGCATATATATTCAAGGGACACCATCACAGGACCTAACCACGTCAGCCACACCCTCAAGGGCTTGTTCACCTGCACATCTACCAGTGTGCTGTATGGGGAGAGGGATAGCTCAGTGGTTTGAGCCTGCTAAACCCAGGGCTGTGAGTTCAACCCTTGAGGGGGCCATTTAGGGCTATGGGGCAAAAATCTGTTGGATGATTAACTGAAGATTGGTCCTGCTTTGAGCAGGGAGTTGGACTAGATCGGGGACTCAAACTCCAATGACCTCTTGGGGTGCAGGAGGGTATGCCAGGGAGCTCAGGGCAGGGGTTTGGGGGATGGGCTGCCTGTGCTGCTCTGGCAGCAGGAACCTGGGAGTGGGGGCACAGGGGTCTGTGTGTTGCCTTGGCTGCTCCTCCAGGGTCCTCCCCTGAAGCTACCATTGGCTGTGGTTCCCCTTTCCTGGCCAATGGGAGCTGAGGGGGGCGGTGTCTGGAAGCAAGGGCAACACATAGACCCTGTGTTTGAGACTCCTGGACTAGATGATCTCCTGAGGTCCCCTCCAACCCTCATATTCTATGATTGTATCATGTGCCAGCAATGCCCCTCTGCCATGTACATTGGCCACACCGGACAGTCTCTACACAAACAAATAAATGGATACAAATCAGACATCAAGAATTGTAACATTAAAAAAACCAGTAGATAGAGCACTTCAATCTCCCTGGACACTCAATTACAGACCTAAAAGTGGTAATTCTTCAACAAAAAAAACCCCTTCAAAAACAAACTTCAATGAGAAACTGCAGAACTGGAATTAATTTGCAAACTTGACACCATCAAATTAGGCCTGAATAAAGACTGGAAGTGGCTGGGTCACAAAACATTTCTGTTGATACTCACACTGTCTTGTCAACTGTTGGAAATGGGCCACACCCATCCTAACTGAATTGGTCTCATTAGCACTGACACACCCACACGCTTGGTAAGGCAACACCCATCTTTTCATGTATTTTTACCTGCCTAGTGTATTTCCACTCCATGCATCTGATGAAGTGGGTTATAGCCTACGAAAGCTTATACTGAAATAAATGTGTTAGTCTCTAAGACACCACAAGGAATCCTCATTGTTTTAACCCTTTAGATATATCTGGAAAGGGCATTCATTTTGTTTTTCCACCATAGCTAGAACTAGGAAGTACTATAGGTCTGTTCTTCTGATATTTCTAGACCAATGAGCTTCTGAGATTTTGATTATGCAGCTGAATGGAACCTCAGACATTCCACTAATAATAACAATAACAATAAATCTATCGCTTATACATGCTTTTTATTACTAGATCTCAAAGTTTATCTATCTATCTATCTATCTACTTGAGAAAGCTCCTGTTAGCTTAATCTGTTCTGTCTGTATAAAGCAAACATTTCTCCATGTGAAAATAATGCTCATCATAGAGAACACCTCTATCTGTTAAAATTAAATTACATTAGGTGCCAGAGTGGTTCTAGTCAATAAGAAATGACCCTGAGGCCCATCTTTTGGGAAGGATTTGTATTTGTGGCCTGTGTGGCAACACTAAATGGGAAACATTCTCTGTCATTGATTTTTTTCACTTTTCAGGTTTCTAACTGTGAATATACCTGGATTTTCATACCTGAAATATTCTCAATTAACAATGAGAAATAAAATAGTGTGGGACAAAAAAAATACCAGTCCCCATGTCAGTCAGGTCTGAGAGTCTCCAGATCTGAAATGCTGGCTGTCAAGTAAAGAATTCCGTTCAGTTCAGGAAGTACTTACACCATAACCTCACCCCTGGGGATTTAGCAAACACAGGGAGGGAGTTTAATTTAGAGACACTTCAGAAACAAAAATACTTTTTGAACACACAGCAAGGCAGCTGAAAAGGCTTTCTGCCGAGTGTTATCATAGCTGAAGAGCCAAATGCTATTCAAAGTGGCTTAATGAATCAGAAGCAAGCTGACCTTCTTTGATTGCAGAACCAGCTTGTCCACACAATGTTTGGCCTTTCTAGGAAGCAGCAAGATCCTCACAGGATCAAGCTTTCTGTGTCTCCATGAGTGGATGTTTACCGCATAACATTGATATCACAGCATATACAATGTATTAGGAACATATGGACACGATCTCATACAGACTGTTGTGGCGGCTACATTTAAATGAAATGTAAATTGTGAAAGTGAAACGAAAGCTAATCTCCACATTTTGTATCAGACAAAATATCACAGAGCGAATACAGATAAGTACTAAGTGCGAAATATCCAAAAGGGTGGGCTCTCTGTTCCGCATGACCTGATGGAGAAATGCCTTAAAATAGCATATCTCACTGCAGTGCTTTAAACAGATACATCCAATTGATTGTTAATACATTTGGCATAGGACAAACAACAAACAATTCTACACATCTGAAACAGGTGTTCATAGATTCTAAAGCCAGAAGGGACCATTGTGATGATCCAGTCTGACCTCCTGTGTATCGCGGGTCAGAGAATTTCCCATAAAGAACTTGTTTGGAACTATGACAGATCTTTTAGAAAAATAGTCAGTCTTGATTTAAAAATGCCCTATGATGGAGAATCCACCACAACCCTTGATAAAGTGTTCTAATGGTGAATTATGGACACTGTTAAAAACCTTATTTTCAGCTTTATCTTCCAGCCATTGGATGGTGTTATACATTTCTCTTTTACAGTGAAGAGTCTGTTATTAAATATTTGTTCCCCATCTAAGTACTTATAGACTGTGATCAAGCCATCCCTTAACCTTCTGTTTGTTAAGCTAAATAGATTGAGATCTTTGAATCTATCACTGTAGGGTAGGTTTTCTAATCCTTTAATCATTCTCGTGGCTCATCTCTGAACCCTCTCCAATTTACCAATACCCTCTTTGAACTGTAGATGACAGAAATGGACACAGTATTCCAGCAGCAGTCACACAGGTGCCAAACAGATGTTTGAACGGATGGATGTAAGAAGAAAAACTAAATTCATGAACACTTCTGAACTGTAACAGCTAATATTTACAGGGAAAGAAGCCCGGTCCATGACTGGCTGAAAATAATAACAATCAAAACAACAGCAGCAATAATGACACTTGGCTCTGCTATAACATCACACATCACATCACTTTTAGAGTCATGTGATGTGTCAGGATGTTTCTACAGCTTTTCTCTTAGAGATCAACCGGAGGGGGTGGGGTGGAAGGGCTGAAATACTATTAGCCAATCAGATTCTACAGGAAAATTTCTGCTTCCTAACTGTCTTCTCAGCATTTGTGGCACAATTCTCCTTTCACTCCACTGTAAATAAGGAGTAACAACACCAAAAGTAGTGGAATTCCTCGGGGAGGGCAGAGGGAGGGATGATGCAATTGCAGAGGTGTAGACAACTTTTGTTATTCGAGTGCAACTAGATTTAAATATTATTAAGATAACAGCTAATGAAGATTGTTTTCGATATTCTGATTGTAGCTGGGCCAGTCCATGATAACTCACAGTTTGCTCTTCAGTCCGGGAGGAGGGGCAGAGGGGGTGCAGTCCTCTGATTGCCTCGGTGCTTGAAGTCTTTCTCTGCTTTCCAGGGCATCGGCTGGCTCTCAGTGGCCAGGGCTGGGCTGAGGGTCTCTCCTGTAACAGACTCTGGCTCCTTTCTTTCCTGGCTGGAAAACGGCTCAGCAAGCAGGCGCCCTCTTCCAGTGTGACGGGGAATTCTGGGTGCCTGAGCGATGCTCTGCTCTGTTTCTCCTGCTCTTCCTTCAGCCAGGCTGTCTGATTCCCTCCTTGTCCCACCAGGATTACTGAGCCTCTTTTTCTGCCTCTGTGGCCAATGAAGACCTAGGATAGGTCCAGCTAGCTGCCACTCCACTGGAGCTGATTCCTAGTGCCTCCTGACTGGCTCTTCTCTATCACTGCCACCGCCCTGGCCTACAGTAGTTCCAGGTGCTCTGTACACAAAGGGAAGGGGTGGCCAGATATCATGGCGCCCGTGATTCTTTGGAGTGAATCCCATCATGCTTGGAGTCAAAAGACCTCCAGCAGCCATTTTATTTGTAGTCTTCTCCGTGTCTGTGAAGTACCAACAGATGAGGTGTAGGCTGCGTCCCTTCTTCATTCTGCCATATGATAGACTGTTCTACAAAGAAGCAGTGACTATATCAAACTAAGAGGCCAGTTCTGTTTGCCAGAGTGTATTGTGTGTTTTAATTTTGCAGCCCTATATTGTTCTTCCTGAGCAGTGGCTGCATGAAGAATACAAACAAAGTGGGTTTTCCAAGTGCTAAAATGAAATCATTGACACATGGCAATACAAAAGAGGAAACTAAAGTTCCAACAACAAGTGGATTGACTTCTGCTGGTTACAGTACTGAGCTGGCTCCTCCATTGCCAGCAGCAGAAATCACATGCCAGCTGCCTGCACTGTTAGCACATCTGAGACACCTCATCAACCACGACTTACGTCTTTCTCTTTGCATAAATTTGGAAAACAAGCCATTCTTCTGCTCATCCTGGTTCGCGGATTTTCAGTGGCTCCATTATTCTGAAGCCAGCGACAGCACAATATGTTTCTACTATTGTACAGCTGTTAAGTACAAACTATTTTTGACTAAGTACACAGAAGTGCTCACAAATTCTGGATAATCTAATTGGAAAAAAGGCTCAAGACAAGTTTTGAGAGGCACCAAGTTTCTTTGTGTCACTATGAAGCAGCTGATAGTCTTCAAAAGACAACAAAGAATGTTGGTGCTATGCTAGGTTTTCAGTACTTTTGGAAGAAAGAAGCAAACAGGAAGATCTTAACGAGGATACTAATTAGCATGTGATATCTTGCCGGACAAGGATTTTGGTTCTGTCTGCACTAGCACTTTCATTGGTAAAACTTCTGTTGGTCAAAAGACACCCTTCACTGATAAATGTTTTACTGATTAAAAATAGCCAGTGTGGACAGCGCTATTGGTGGGAGACGTTCTCCGGCCAACAGAGCTCCCGCCTCTTGTTGGGGGTGATTTTAGTTTGTCCGCAGGAGATCTCTCTCTTGCCAACAAAGAGCAATTACACTGCATACCTTATAGAGGCACTGCTGTAGTGGCACTGTAATGCCCTTCAGTGGAGTGGGTTTTGCACCTCAAAGGATGCAATGAAAGATCCTGACATGAGAGTTTGAATTGGTGGCATAGCAGCTCAAACGGAAAAGTTTCATTCCTTTTTGTACTGAACAAGATTGAAAAGTCCTAAACGTGGTAGATAATCTGTTCAAAACTTGGCATGCGTCAGTCATTTTAGCAATAAAATGCCAAGTGAAAATAATATTTATGAAAATGACATTTAATTCATTTCTGTCCATCTGATCAGGTGAAAGCTACAACTCATTCTGGGAGCAAACCTATCTGAAAAGTTTAAAGTTGGAGATAGTCAGAATGCCTGAGCTTACAAGAAATAAGAAAGTTCTGAAGAAAAGGCTAATTTGGACAGGTGAACTCAGGTCCACAAATTCAGCAAAGGAATTTTATAAGTAAATCTACTTTGAAGTAATTGATTTTACACTGCCCAGTATACAATCAAGGTTTGAACACAAAAGCTACAAAATTATTCAAAAGCTTGCAACCCTTATAACTTAAAATGTAGTTAAAATGAAAGTTCAAGGCAAGTTTAGGTGTGTGGTTCTGATTTTAATCATGGCCAAATGATAACACAGCCACGTCTGTTGTAAGCCAACCATCAGTTTACAGAAAGATTGTTAAAGTCAGTTCAGAAATGTCTCCAGTTGCTCGGCCAAACTGAACATCAGCTGTTTTCTGATGTGGTAAGGTTGATAAAACTGATTTTGATGGTAGCAGCAACCAATGCCATAAATGAATGGACTTTCAATGCTTTACATCCAATTAAAACATGGTTTTGATTCACCATGGGACAATCTCAGCTTAACTAGGGGATAATTTTACATGTATAAGTGTTGCAGAAGAATTTATTCCAAGAACTCCAAGGCAAAGATCATTATTTGAAATGTTTTCAGATTTGTGAGTTCTTTTTACTCGTGTTTTAAATGGTATTGCTGTAATGAGTAGTTTTGTACCAGGACTTAATCTGTCCACCTTTCATGAACTGAAAGCAAACCAAAGAAAAATTCTGTTCCAGACTCAGTGTTTTCTGTATTTATAATGCAACCCCTAATATTTTGGGGGTGGGTAAAGATCCCCAAGTCCTCATTGTCTTTGCCCATGAACTAAGAGCAGAATTAGGCCCTAGGGGTTTTTTAACCCTGCTTCCTTTCCCCTTCAGAAAATTTGTTTACTCTTTGAAAATTGACCTTTCAATTTCTGGCTATCTGAGGAGAGTCCAGGAGTTTCTGATGTTCATTCAGGCTTCACACACCAAATCAACAGAATAAAAGAAGCCAGGAAGAAGCTGCAACACTCTTTCCTTTAGCACGTGCTCAAGTCTAAACCAGAACTCCCTTCTTCTGTGTCCAGTGCCCCTCTGCGCTCACAGACCTCTGAACAATTGTGTTTTATTAACAGAACTGCTCATTGATTAAAAACTCATGTGAATAGTCTCATGGAAGTAAAATTCGTTATGTGCTCTGGGACATTGCTTGATATACCAGAGGGACGGGGTGCCCAGAGCCCCTTTCTAGAGCTCTGGCCCAGTGGCGGTTAACTGAGCCAGGAAAAGATCTGTCCAAATCCTTTCCAAAAAGGTCCATGCACATATTTAAAAATATTTTATATAAATAAATATGATGAGAGAAAATCAAATGTAGACTCTGCACTCAGCCAAGAGCATAACAAAACCCTATTTGTTCTAGCAGTGCTGCCTCAGGTCAACATTAGTATATGGGAGAGGGTTTAGAATGTCTAAAATATTCTAATTCTGCTTATCTGCTTCCTCCCCAGAAACCTTTTCCGCTCCGGAGAGACTCAAAGCGCCAATGGCTTCTTCAAGCCCAGTTGGTTTTAAGAATTCCATTAATCCAATTAGGGAATAGAAACAATACCATGTGACTTATGTGACTAATCACAACCAACACAGCTCACATTTTGAATTTCAAGTATCAAATGCACAGAGGAAGCTGTTCAGGACCCATCCAAAGAGGAAGAAAACATTTTAAATCTTGGAAAAAATTGTCACCTAGAGTGGAATGAGGAATAAATCTGGAATTTGCATTGTGTTCTAAAAGCAGGAAAAAAGGGCTAATTTCATGGAGGAAATAGTCAGTGCTCCGCACAATATCTACATATACTGCACACCTATATCCACCTGTCTACATAGGAATTTTTAATGCAGCAATCTGATGGGATCTGAATTTAAACAACACAAACACTCAGCCCATAGGATTGTCCCCGCCATGGTTCAGCGTGCATCAGCTTTCCCTTACCCAGCATTCACTTCTTGGCGCTATAAATCTTGTATTGCTTCACCACAACAGACACCAAAATCCGCTTCTTCTGTTGCAGACATGCATGCATCAAGTTACAAACTGAAAACCCTGGATACTTTGAGCCACTGAACATTCAACATTCAATCTTATTTGGTAACTGCAGTATTTGAAAAAAGAGCCATCACTGTACTGCAGGGTAATTAATAGCACCCACCACAGGTCTGTACAAGGCCACATGGGAAGTATATGAGTATACAAGTGGGAACACATCCAGGTTTTGAATTTGGCAGCTCTCACATTATGTGATGGGTCTCATCTGAACCAACACACCAGGGATAGAACCAGAGACTTCTGGAGCTTAAAGTGTAAACTGCTAGAGCTTCCTAGGAGGGCAGTAAGACTCCTCTGCAGATCAGCAAGGGCTTCCTCACCAGAACTATGGCTGCACTGCCTGCATACAGGGATGGGCTTCTCCATTTTCCACATAGGTGCAAATGTGTGTAGAGGTGGAGAACTGACACTGACTTTGGCTGCTTAGATGCTAACTAGGTAAGGACACCCCAGTATCCTGTGTAACGCTGAGGCCCAAACACTCTCAGTACTTTAATCCAGTCCTTTTTAACCAGGGGCTGGTTCTGAATTTTGCAGAGTTTGGGCTTATGTGCTTGGGTCCAGTCCTAATATCTAGTCCAAACACACATTACAAGAATTGTATTATTATTTCTTCATGAAGAAATATTGCCACTGAGTTAAAACTGTGTATCTGTTATTAGCTCCAAACCATTGGGGAAAGACATGTATTATAAACAGAAAAGCAGAAAGTGATTTAGAATAAACATGGATTGAACCAATATTTCCGCCCCTGTACTGTATCTGTTGACTCCACTGATAGATTTAACATTATCCCCTGGTGTGTGCAGACCTAACCTAGTGTGCAGGCATCAAAGGAACATCATTCAGTAGCCAAGCTTTCATTGCACACTTTTTTCAAGATGAATTCCTGCTATCGGGTCTACTCCTGGCACTCAGTCCAGCTACAGACACAATGAAATTCTAACCTAGCCATGGGACAGCATACACAAAGCAACAGGCTTACAGGGGCTCCAGAGAGGTGTTTTCAAAGCAAACGTCTTGTATGTAGTACTATGATCTTAGCGGGAGTTTTCACTGTGTGTGACCTCCAGTATTTCCATCATGGCAAATAGTAGTGACACCAATGGTAAAATATGGCAATTTCTAAACTTCTCCGAGTGATGCCCCATCCAGGCCTATGCCTTTAATCACTCAACACATGTTTCCACTTCACATATTCAGATGATAATAACCTCACTATATCAGTTTTCACTTGTTAGACCAAAACGTCTTTTTGGTTTGAGGCTGCACATGTTGTACTACACTGTCCAAGCAGGTTATTCTTAGAAACAAATCCATTTCCAAAAACATGCAGGTCAGCAGTTCAGCCTTTGGTTTCACTTTCTGCACTGTTCCCTTTATGCTCTGTTTCCAATCTCACCTCCCAGCTCATTCCCCTCACACCCCATCACCACTTGCCTGCTTTGCTATTTGTTCTCCACTACCTGGTCTTTTCATTTGCTGAGCCGACAACTTAAACAGAATGTCTCCTTTCACTTTCAGGTGTATTCTTACCCTTTTAAAAAGAAAGAAATAAATCTAGCTAAATTTCAAAACAAATCATCTGACTTTAAAAATATTTTCCATTGTTTTGCAGCTGAATTTATTTCCCAGATTTGACCCAACTTCTTGAATAGTTTTCGTTGACCCAGCACTGAATTTTTCAACGAATAAACTATTAGTCAACTTTGTTTTGCCTTGGTCCAATAGCAAAGTGAGAGTGAAACCCACAAACCCAGGCGCTTTGGGGTGGAGAATTCCCTTATGACAATCTCTGTTATATTAGTATATTGCAAGGTACAAGGGTTGCAAAATCACCCGTCTGAACAGTCCTACGAAATCTAGCCTCACAGGGGAGGGTGGTGTAATGAACTGTCTAGTGCACATTGGTCCCTCTTGCCCTTCGCTGGATGGGATCAGAGCTGCTCAGCTCTGCATCATAAGTGCGATGCTGCTAAAAGCAAATGAAACTGGAGTGCCTGAGGCCTGATGCACAGCACAGTATAACAACTTGATAGTCTCAGGTAGCCGCATATGGTCATGTTAGTTGTCAGGCTGGGGGCTGCATGGAGTTAGTCATTTGTTTGCTCCTTTTACAATATAAAAATATGCTCCCAAGGAGCTACCATAACAAAAAATGTAAGGATTGTCAAAGCATTAAAAGGGGAACTCTGCTCGCATGGCACCAAAGCAACCTGGACAGGAGCAAAGACCTTGCCCTCCTCTCGTTTCCTTCTGCATGTCACGGTTTCGAGCATTCATTGTGTACTTGCGTTGGCGTGATTGGTGCCCTGAGTGAGTTGTGTGCTCAGACTGGTACAACGAGCGCTCTCAATCGGCTGCGTGCTCATGGTACAATTGCTGTTCAGAGCTCTGGATGTCTCCCTGTAAGAACCTTTCTCAAAACAAACCCACAGCCTCCTCTCCAGCTCTGCGATCCGACACACTCCCAGGGAAAGTACACTTAGAGATTGTCCTATACACCACCAATGACACAGTCCTTTCATAACAACTGTGTTTTCTAATTGCTCTGTGCTGATCACAGATACCAACCATATCATCCAAAAGGCTAGTTCAGCCTATATATGGTCAGAGGCTGGGGGTGCCAAGATGTCTGTTTTGTTCTGCTAGAATCAGATAGCTCGTGCCCGTCACTACTCCAGTGGGCTGCAGCCAACTCACATTGTGGAACGCTGATTTTCCTTACAATTAAAGATGCTACATGGCTGACTATTAGCGCGACATGGCCCCTTGCTGAGATCAAGCATCTGCGGGGTAGACCGAGGGGCTGCTGGAGACAGTGGATAAGGGACCAGAGACAACAAGAAGCGTAAGCTGATGTTTTGGGCTTGTCACAAATGCTGACAGACGCACCGGAATTAGCTGAAAGTTGCATATAACAACACTAGTGGAAGAAGCTTCCCTTGATCCCCCCTGCCTCTCTGCCTTGGCTGAAGGACCCGTTGGCTCTCAGCAGAGAGCAGATAACCCACCGCATGCCAGCAGGTTAATACAAAGGTAGACACTGGTGATGTTTGCATACCCAGGGCTAATTGGGTCTTTTCCCTTGCAAATGCATGAAGTCTTGTTAAAGGCACAGTAAGATTGGCCCAAGACTGAGCATGCGGCTCTGTTCAGTCATTAGAGCCTCATTCTGGGAGAAGGGAATTTACATTATTCCTGCAGAGCGCAGTACGCAAGAGCCAGGTACGTGCTCTCCAGGACTTTCGCAAAGGGGGCTGTGGGAGCTGGCCGAGAATGTGATGTGTGGTTTGGGATGCTCAGTATAAGACAGGGGCTTGCCCTGGTGTAGCTCATGTTCTGAGTGTGTCATGGGGATCAGCACCAGCACCAGCTCTTGTTTCTTACTTGGCCGTTTGGTCCGTCCCTTTGTGGTCACCTGCCTCATGGCACCACCCCTCTCTGGGAGCACATCTCTGCCAGGCCCCTGACCAAGGCTGTGATGGGGTTGCAGATTCTGCCCCCTCCTGCAGCCCTCAGTGAAGGTGACGTGGTTCTCCTCCCAGGGGGAACTCCGGGCGAGAGCAGTAACCTCAACAACAACCACATTCATTCACTACAGAGGAAATGGAATTCAAAGAAAGGAAGGGTTTTCTTACCTGATCTAGAATTACCCTCCTCCCCTCTGAGCTTGCTCTTAGAGAGAAAGGAAAGTGACTTGATTACCTCTCCACAGACCAATCCCTGCTCTCTGTCCACTGTGCTCAGCCTCTCAGCTTCCCTCACTGACTCGGCAGCTGCTCCCATGGCATCCAGAGCTCTCCCTTCTCAAGCCTCTATGGCAGGGTCACCTGGCATGTTGGTCAAAGGCAGTCTCCCCTCATTCTCCAGACTAGTTCTCCCCACTTGCCACTCAGATTTGCTCTGGCTGCTTTCTCTAAGAGATGACCCACTGGGGTATTTAGCAGGGGTTAAGAGCCACCTCTCAAAGGCTCAATGACCACGCTTAGACACGGACTCTGCGTTTCTCAGTCCCAGCTGGTTTTTCTGTTGACCTTTACAATAGGCAGATTCACATTTTCCTCCAGACCAACCTTACCCCACCATCTACATATTTATTTTCCATTGTTATAAATTAGGGACAGAGAGATCTAGGCTTCTATCACCATCATCATCATCATCCCTGGGTCTGGCTCAAATTCTACTTGGATATATACCTTGTGCAATCAACTGATTTCTAGATTTCAGTGTGGAAACAGAGGATGCATGTCAAGGCAGAACATGGCCTAATCCACCCAATGAAAAAGATGCATCTGGAGCAACCTGTGATCTAGCCTTGTGTGCCATGTCAGAAACACCAGTGCTCCACCTTTGATGTGGCCTGGGAAAGGGAGAATGAAGGTGATGGGCTTATTTGCAATTGGCAAGGTCTCTTTCATACAGTGTTGAGCCTGGATGCAGTATCAAGGCTAATACTGATGCTTACTCTGACTGCCTATTATCCTCACGAGATTTTCCCACCTTCCCCAGGGAGTTGGGCCCTGGACATGTGCCAAGACCACATTCCTGTTGCTAAGATTAGAGTTAGGAGTTTTCTTTACAGCATGGCCATTGTCATGTGTCTGTTGTTTTTTCTAAGTGAAGGGCCCATCTTGGTTGTGGGTTGTGGTAGTGACCTGCTGACAGAATAATGTGTGATCTGTGTAGCAAGCAGGTATTCCCCATAACTCAGCATTTTTAAGGTTTTGGATCAGTGCTTGGAATACGCATTTGAACCACCTCAGCTGCCCTTTAACAAAGTTCTTTTCTCTTTTAGTTTCTCAGGGTTTTTTAAAGATTGATCCAAACACTGATCACAACTTCAGTGTATTTCTACATTGCTATTTGTTGGCTGTTGTAAATGGTTAATTTAAAGGAATCCATGCCTCACCTCAGTAATGAGTTGTGCAAGCAGAAGTAGTAATTAAAGCACAAAAAGTGTAAAAATACCCTTTAAACTAGTTGCCCATCAGAAGTCTCCATTTATGATTGTTCTGTACGACTGTGAAAATGAACCAGTATAGCTCAGAAATCCAATGCATTTTCAATAGAAACGTTCCTTGTTATGAAGTGAAGACTCTGTATGTACCCAAATGAGCATTTTCCGAAGGAAATCCCTCAGTATACAGATCAGAATAATACATCAAGCCACAGTAATCAGATACTAGGTGCTGTCTCCTACATAACAATTGCAAAAAAATAATGTGACCAGTTTATTAATTACGATATTTTTTTCTTAACATTATTTCATGAATTGCTGCCATAGCTACTGGTGACAGTTTTAAATAGTGTGGCTTCAGGCTGCCACATTTATTTCATCTGAATACTGAAATCTAATTTTGCACAAAATGCAGTAACTAATGGGCACAAAACACAGGTTTCTCCGTATCTGATGAGTCCCGGAAGTGTCCAAACCCTTCAAATCCATTTCTATTCTGTAATGTATGTACTGGAGGGATCCAAAGGAACATGAGACATTGCCCTGTTTAAATTGGAAGATTTTTGACTATGTATTAAAAACACCACTACCCTCCTCCTCAAAACTCAGAGATTCATAGAGTCTAAAACCATAAAGAACCACTGTGGTCATCTAGTCTGACCTCCTGTATAGCACAGGCCAGAGAACCTCCCCCAAACAATTCCTGGAGCAGAGCTTTCAGAATAACATCCAGTCTTGATTTAAAAATTGTCAGTGATGGAGACTCCACCACAACCCTTAGCAAATTGTTCCAATGGTGAATTACTGTCGTTGCTGAAAATTCACACATTATTTCCAGTCTGAATTTGTCTATCTTCAACTCCCAGCTATCGGATCGTGTTGGACCGTTCTCTGCTAGACTGAAGAACCCATTATTAAATATTTGTTCCCCATGTAGGTTCTTACAGACTGTGATCAAGTCACCCTCCAACCTTTTTCTTGTTAAGCTAAATAGACTGAGCAATTTGAGTCTATCACTATAAGGCAGGTTTTCTAATCCTGTAATGATTTTCTTGGCTCTTGTCTGAATCCGCTCCAGTTTATCAGCATCCTTCTTGAACTGTGGGCACCAGAACTGGACACAGGATTCCAGTCGTGTTTACACCGGTGCAAAATACAAAGATAAATAATCCCTCTATTCTTACTTGACGTTCCACTGTTTGTGCATCCCCGGATCACATTAGCCCTTTTGGCCACAGTGTCACACTGTGAGCTTACGTTCAGCTGATTATCCACCATGACCCTTAAATCTTATTCAGAATCACGGTTTCCCAGGATAGTATCCCCCAAGCTGTAAGGGGGGGGGCACATTCTTTGTTCTCAGATGTATATATTTACATTTAGCCGTATTAGAACAAATATCATTTGCTTGTGTCCAGTTTATGAAATGTTCTGGATTGCTCTAAAAAGGAACCTGTCTTCTTCATTATTTAGCACTCCCCCAACTTTTGTGACATATATACACTTTATCACTGATAATTTTATGTTTTCTTCCAGGACATTGATGAAAATGTTAAACCGAGTAGTAACAAAAACCGATCCTTATAGAACCCGACTGGAAACACACCCGTTCGATGATGAATCCCTATTTACAGTTACACTTTGACACCTATCAGTTAGGCAGTTTTTAATCTATTTAATGTGTGCCATGTTAATTTAATCTCATTCTAGTTTTTTAATCAGAATGCTGCGTGACACCAAATCGAACACCTTACAGAAGTCTAAGTACATGATGTCAGCATTATGATCTTTATCAACCAAACTTGTAATCTTGTAAAAAAGATATCAAGTTTGTTTCACAGGTTCTATTTCCCATAGAGCCATGTTGATTTGCATTAATTACTTGACCGTACTTTCATTCATTATTAATCAAGTCCCATATCAGCTATTCTACTATCTTGTTCTGGATCATTATCAAGCTGACAGGCCTATTACTACCCAGGAAATTGGCACATTACCTTTTCTCCAATCTTCTGGAACTTTCCCAGTGCTCTAAAACTTATTGAAAATGAATATTAACAGTCCAATGAGTTCCCCAACCAGCTCTTTTAAAACTCTTGGATGCAATTTATCTTGGACCTGCTGATTTGAAAATGCCTTACTTTAGTAATTTCTCTTTAATATCCTCCAGACATGCTAGTGCAATTGAAAGAATATTATCATCATGATATGATGAGACTATATCATTTCCCCCCTCAGATACAGAACAGAAATATTTATTGAACACTTCTGCCTTTTTCTGCCTTATTAATGATAATTATGCCATTTCTAGCTAGTAATAGAACAATACCATTGTCAGAATTCTTTTTGTTTCTAATATGTCTAAAAATCTTCTTATTGTACTTAACTCTGTTCGCCATAGATTGCTCTTTGTGTCCCTTATCAATTTTCTACAATTCCTAACTTCTGGTTTATGTTCATTACTATCAACTTTCCCTGTCTTCCATTTGTTATATATTATTATTTTAATTTTTTGATAGCTACCTTCATTTCCCCTCCAATATGGGCTTCTACCTTAATTATGGCATTGTGGCTTTTTAGGCTTTTGTTAAGGTGTTTTTAAATTATTCCCAATTATCATTCACTCAGACATTCATCCTCATTTCCAACTACTGCTTACATTTCTCATGTGTCGCTGAACAATAGCTGATTCCCGGATTCTCTCACATGTTTGCACTGTCAAACTGAAATCGGTAACACAATCTTGACTATGCTTTTGCGACCTGCTGTGGCAGAATATGTATCAAAATCTGGAAATCTAACAATAAATCCTGCCAGAATTGGCAAGCTTCCAAAAAGACTGTTTTGTGCTTTGTCCAGTGCAGTACTCCAAATCTGGCATTTCCTAAACACTAAGTTTGTCTGAAATCTTCCCCTCTGTTCTCCCTATATCCCAGAGAGGATTCCACAGCATCTTTTCAATCTGACTCCGTTGCCTTCTTTCTGTGTGCTCAGAAGATAGTTAAATTAATAGATCCTTCTTATTTCTTCTCATTCTTCTCTTCTTTCACCTGAACCAAGTGGCACTGCAGTCCCTGTCAGATTGATTCCAGCATACCCTTTGAAACAGAGAAATTGCTCATTCGAAGGGAATGCCTGTGTCTTCTGACAGATCTAGAATAGGCCCCAGTTTCTTCTTGCTAGCGCTGTCCCTTCCCGATAACACAGAAATCTCAGCATAGATGAGCTGAGGCTCAGTCACTACTCAAACCTACTGGCCCTCCTCACTGAAGAATTTCTATGGAGAGATTTCTCTCTTTCTTGGCTTTTCAGTATTTCATTGTCACTTCATTATCTTGCAGCATCTCACAGCATCCAGACTGGATCATTACACCTGCTAAAAATAATTTAAAGGCTTTAGCCCAGGACAAGATGAGTCTGGAAGATGTCACTCCTTTTTGCTATTTACCTCCAATCCAGGGTGTTCTTGCTATTTACCTCCAATCAGGGTGTTCAGCAAGGGACTCAAGGTGGAAAATCCAAGCCTGTGCTTTCTTTCTCTATTGCTCTGCACTCTTAACCAATGTGGGGAAATTCCACTGGGATTGTCCAGACTGAAAATGGATCCCTTCTCATCTACCTGATCTTAAATCACCTTGGAGTCTCTGCTTGATCTTGTCACTGTGCTTGCGACCCACTCGTAAATTACACATGTGCTAACTCCGTAAGATGGTACATTAACCATAGGAAAACATCAGTGTTGGAACTAGAGGTGCGGGAGATGCTTCAGCACTCCCTGAATCAAAGTGGTTTCCACTATATACAGGACTGACAGTGTGGTTCAATGGCTCTCAACACCCTCACTATAAAATTTGTATAGTTATCCTTTAGAGCAACTTCTGTGTACACGGTGCTGCATTATTATACAATAACATGTGCACAGCCTAGGCTGTGACATCAGCCATCTGGTCACTCTCTGGAGCACTCACATCTGTCCCTCCGGCTTCTTTGAAAGAACAGTGGTATTTCCTTTCTAGCCCCCCCTTCTCCACTTCCTCTGACAGTGTGTTCAGAACCATTTGGCTCTGCATGGTCTCTCCCTCCCCAGTGGCAGAGTCCCATTCCAGGCCCGAGTCCCTTACAAACCCCAGAAAGGGTGGGAAACTTATTCTCCTCATTTCATGGGGCAGGGGAAATGATGCCTGGTGAGGGGGAGTGAGCTGCTCAAGGTCCCACAGGTTGTTAATGGCAGAGTGGGAACAGAACCCAGAACTCGTGGTCTGTGCTTTTAACAATTGTGAGGAACCCTGGGGAACAAGGGCCTTTTGAACAAGATTGCTGTGCTGAGCTGCACCATGCACCCTTTTAATTCAGTGACTAAATTTCTGTTTGGTACAGAGGCTCTCGTTACAGATAGGCAATTTTTCAGGGGGAAAAGATCTTTGGCAATTGCAATAGTTAAAAGTACAAGAATGTAAACACAGAGTGGCATGTACATTAAACAAAGCAAAACAAAACCCTATCAAAACCGCCCCCTGGCATACACAATCCTTCCCCAGGGAGTGGATGAGAAAGAAAATGAACCACATCGGGTAGATCAGGGGTTGGCAACCTTTCAGAAGTGGTGTGCCGAGTCTTCATTTATTCACTCTAATTTAAGGTTTTGCGTGCCACTAATACATTTTAATGTTTTTAGAAGGTCTCTTTCTATAAGGATATAATATCTAAGAGAACTATTGTTGTATGTAAAGTAAATAAGGTTATTAAAACTTTTAGGAAGCTTCATTTAAAATTAAATTAGAATGCAGAGCCCCCTGGACCGGTGGCCAGAACCTGGACAGTGTGAGTGCCACTGAAAATCACCTCGCGTGCCACCTTCGGCACCCGTGCCATAGGTTGCCTACTCCTGGGGTAGATGTTAGTCATGTTGCAGAATTCACAACTGGCAGGCACTCAGACACTACGGTGATGGGCGCTATGTAAGATCCCAGATAAAATAGAAGAGAGCCCCAGGAGAATTACACACTAGTGATGACTTTTCTCTCCCTAGAGAGTGCAATCTATACATATTCATGTGTCTGAAAAGAGGCTTTTTGCCTGGACAGACTTTATTTCACCAACGCCTGCACTTCTAGCTCCAGCTCCCTGCGTAGCAGAGAGCGCTGGGGAATGTCTCCACAGCAGTTGCTGCTTCTGTCTATAAATAATCTCTCAGACACCCCTGCTTTCCGCAGGAAATGTGTGTCACCTACTAGCTAATTGTTCACAGCCACTTCCAACAACAAGGAGTTGAGCTTGTGATGTGGATTGCAGCCATTGCAAATACTCTTCTGAAAATGTCCCTACTTTCAGTGAGGACTGGGCTTTTATTCCTGGAGCTGTGATTTCATCACCTCAGTGGGCACTCCACTGAGATCCCCGCATGGCCTAACCTGCACTTGTGCAGATTTGTTTCTGAGCGAATGACACCGAGAACAATCCCACCACCAAGATGGGCAACTGAGTTGGCTGCCCTCCGGCACTTCCCCATCATGGTTAGCAGGTGTCAAAGGACTAGTCCAGCCAGCTCTATCCGAGAAAAAACACGGCAGAAGTGTCTCCCTGCCATTGACACCAAAGACGCAAGCCCGGTCATCCCCCTTCAGACCACAAGCAGGGCCCAATGTTTGGCCTTCCCTTCACCATTATTTCTGCTTCCATTGGGCATTTAGTCAGTTTAAAGGCATCCTGGCTCCCTCCCCACTCCTACATTCTCCCGGAGAGGCCTAGGCTGGGGTGATTCCCACCAGGACTGGCTCCCAGGCACATTTACTGGTGGGTCCCTCCCAGGCGCGGGCAGTGAGCTGCACTTAGCTGTCCAGAATGGCAGTGAGGGTCACTGCAGACCCACCGCGGAGCCAGCAGAGACTTGGCATTGCAGTTAGAGGTGTGTCTGCACAGAGAATATCGGCTTTCCCTGTCATTCCCTTTCCTTCTGAGGCCAAGGGCCCAATGAGCACAGCTGGCCCCTGCTCCCCGGTACACCAGAAATCACCCTTGCTCCTCACAGAGAGACACCTTCCTCCCGGGCGTGTGTCTCTCTCTCCAAACACCAGCCCTGCCCCCACTCACCAGACCCTTTCCCCCTTTATTCATGAGCTAAGGGCCTTTCCTCTGCCTCCCTGCCAGCAGGTGGCAGGAAATCTCCTTCCTCCTGTTGGTTGCTAGGGTTGAACATCCCAGCCATTGAGGTTCCCATTGTCTTTCCGAATCCTCCACTGATATGGGCCGGTTTTCATCTGCTCCTTTTCTGGCCCCTTCAGCCCATCCCAGACAAGACAATTACACCACTTCCTCTCCCCAGCTCTTCTCCAAGACGCCAGAGCAACTTTTTAACTCTTTACACTCCATGCCAGGGAATAAAATAAAGCATGGGGGAAACTGAGGCAGACTTGAACTCATAAAAATATTACCAGACTCCCCACCTTCTCACATGGTGACTCTCAGCATGCCTCCTGGGAGGTCAGATAAGGACACGTGCTCTCTCTGCACATCAACATGCCCAGTGTCAGTGCCTGAGGGAGGTATACGCACACACCCTTGTTGTTTTCAGAGGACCGGGGAAATGCTGCCTCTGGGGCAATAGTTTCTCCATAATTCACAGAACACCCACACTTTATTAAGGGCATTTGGGTGCAAACGGCAGTCGGAGCCTGTCTGCCTCACCCCAGCCTGGGGAGCCCACATCAGTACCCAGGGGTAGTGTGATGGGAGGGGCGGGGGTCAGCATGTGGTAGGGCGGAGCAGGAAACCACAGCACAGGCAGGGAGTGAGTTAAAAGGGACACCCTTAGCAGGAGGCTAAAGCTTCATTTGCCCACTGAACACAGTGAGCTCAGCGCAGGCGGAACCTGCCCTGGGTTGCTAAGGTCCTGGATGTGGGGCCTTGCTCCCTTTGGACTCATGGGAGTTTAATTAATGCCTTTGTTTGGGCCCTTATTTACCGAACCTCTTGCCCCTGTAATGTCCTCTACAGCAGCAACCGTCTGTGCTGCCAACACTGGTGACGGCAGGGCGGTCGGGTGCCTGTGACCTGCGTCGCACCAAAGAACATTTCCCTTCACTTCAGGAAAAACGAGGGATTCCAGTTCATTCAGCATCGTTCTTCCAGCTAACATGGTGAAATGGCCAATACATGAAACCTCCGGGCCAACCCTCTCCCACTGAGGGATCTGTGGGAGGAAACTCCTTAGTGAATACGCCTGTCTTTCTCCCATGATCATCGAATGCGGCTGCGTTCCTGCAAAGCCGAATCAGACAACTTTATTCAAGGAGTAAAATAAAGCACCGAAAGTCACAGCAGCCCAGAGCAAGTGCAAGTCAGAGTATCTGGGGCAAGTAAAAGCACAGGAGAAGGATTCACTGTAGGGGAAGAAAAGATGAATGGATCTCCAAGCTTGTTAAGAAAAAGGTCATTTGCCTCGACGCCAGATTTTAGAGCTTGCTGGGAAGAAGGAGTCACACCCAGGCAGAGCCAGCACTGACGCATCCAGGGCAGTCCCAGGGGGTCAATGGAGGGGCCCAGGAGCTAAGTCAATGCAAAATTACCCCATGAAACCTTCTCTGTGACATTGCTGTGTAGGGTGGCCAGATGCTTGGTTTTCAGATCTACTGACTGGGCACCCAAAGTCTAGTTACTCTGGGTAGGGGAGACAGGGTGCCAGATCCTTAACCCTCGCCAGCCCCTACTCAGCCAGGGCCACCATCTACCTGTGTCAGGTGACTGCAGCTCCCAACCCCAGCTCTGCAGGAAAGTCCCTTCCAACCTGGACTGGCGGTGGCATGGAGAGAGGGGGAAGCAGCGAGCAATGGGGGGAAGGGAAAGAGGAGCGTACAAGGGGCAGGGTCTAGGGGGAAGAGGCAGGGTGGGGTGGAGTCTTGGGGGAAGAGGCAGGGCAAAGGAGGCTCTGGAACTCCTGTTGGACTAACCGGTTTTCAAATATTCCAAAGTTGGCAACCCTATTCCTGTGCCAAGGACATGGGTCTAAATCCCCTCCTGGGCCTGTGTCATCTCCAGAGTGTCACAGCCTAGATCACACTTCCCTTCCAACTGCTTCCTCCAGTTCTCAGCACAGAGCTCGAGATCAACTCTTAGCCTGAGGGCAAAGGCTGTGCTCGATGTGGTTAGCAGCATGACCTTCAAGCACAGCCTCATCATGGGCTGTTGTTTTAACAGGACTGGCTTTGGATGCAATTGAAATGGGATTATGGTTCAGGAGGGGTGTTGTAAATCTGTGCAGGCCTGTGCCTGCCCTGCTCTCTGGTCGCATGGGTGCCATTCCTGGCTTTAGCACGTTCCCTGAGGCAATTCTTCTGCCAGACGAGACATTTAGTAGGCCTGCAGCCTGACAGGGAGTGTTATGGCACCAGCCATGAAGCTCTAGCCAGCAGCAAAGGGCGGGACTAATCCCTCTTCTCCTTGGCAGTTATCTTTCCCCGCGACTGCAGAGAGTTGAGCTTGGACTCCCCCAGGCAGCACTAGAGTTTCATGCTGCGGTTCAGTGCCAGCCATAGGAGAAAACCCCACTTGTTTGCTGAGAAGAAGCAGCCAGCAGGGTGCTCTCTAGGCAGAGGAGGAGGAGCCGCTGGGAACAGACCCTGTCTCTCCCTACAGGAAGCTGAACTGTTTTGTGGGCAGCGTTTTAACTGAATCTATTAAATGGGACCTGGCGATCCTGGGGAAGCATTAACCCTAGGAGGCTCCACCCAGAGCTGCTCCTTGGGAGAGTCCTGCCTTCCGAAGCAGCTCATCAGTGTGTGCATCACCAGGCTTCCTGCCACAGGGGGCGACAGAGTCCCCCATCACCTGGGGGCCTTCGCCTAAGAAGCTCCCATTCACCACAGCCACTGGGTTTAGCAGGGAGAAACCTGGAAATGCCAGGTTAATGCACACAAACCACCTTAACTGTGCCCTGCGGTGACACTGTGCCATAACCACAGCATTACGGTTAAACCGTGTTAGTGTTTTGGTCCCAGATAATCAAATCTGATGGCCTTTAAAGCAGTTTTTAAAGTTTGATTTTTTAACATATTTTTCCCTTGTGGTGACACTGCTGGGCAGGGTATGGTTGTTTGGCTGCCCTAACTGCCTTTCCACAGCTATATGTGTTTGTGACATTACACCCCGTATTCTTCATAGAAATACGGTTAGGATATGAATATGGTATAACTAAGATATACTTTATGCAAGATGGGTCTTGGAAGATACCACTGCAAAGGTTATACTTTACTGAATGTGTTTGTCCGATTTGTATGCATGTATCATTTTTGTATCTGAGGCTGGGAATATTGACCATGTCTCTGTATTTCAAATGTGCTACATTGAATGAGGCCAAATAATGTTAGAGGCTTATTGAAGAAATGCACACAAGCATAAGGAACCATGTGCAACAGAAACCTCTCAAAGATAGCTCTATACAACAGGAACTGTGACCCACGTCACAGCAAAAATGCTTTCCAGCAAGTGGGGGGGGGAGATATAAAAGAAAGACAATGACAACAGGAGGGGCCCTCAGTCTCTCTACAACAACACACCTGAAAACACCTGAGGAACAAAGACTGAACTGAGAGAAGTGATGGTCCCAGGCTAAGATCTTTAGCCCATGTAAGAAAACTGGGGAAATCTGAGGTAATCTATGCCTTAAAAATCTGCCAGCCTGTTTATCACTCAGGGTGAGAATTTGTTCCTTTGTATCCTATCTATCTAGTGTGTTAAGCGCAGCTGCGACTTTTGTTTATTTACTAAGATAATCTGCTTTGTTCTATTTGCTATCCCTTTAACCACTTAAAATTCATCTTTTGTAGTTGATAAACTTATTTCTTGTTTATAATAAAATCCAGTTTATGTAATTTCTAACTGAGGCGGAGGGAGAAGTCATGAACATCTCTCCCCATTGAGGAAGAGGGTGGATTTTTATGAGCTTGCGCTGTGCAGATTTTTCTATACAGGCAAAGACAGAATTATTTTGGGTTTATCTCCCAGAAGGGGTGTGCACGTGAGCCCTGGTGGAGTCCTCTCACACAGTGCTGACTTCAGCCTATGTCTCCAGCGGGGTGTAGCCTAACCTGTGTGTGTGCTGCAATAGGCAAAGCAGGGAGAGGGAACCCAGGCAGCATAAGCAGGAGAGGCTCAATACATCAGGTGGCATCCCTGCATCAAACAGTGTTTGCACTGATTTTCAGTTTAAACGTAGCTTTGCGTTTCTGGGGTTTGTAAGGCTTGGCTTGGGGATAATTACAACAGCCCGTTATGTGTTTTGCTGTCCATCTCTCTACCTGAACTCCAATTTATTGTCATTTCTTGTGTAGGGCTTTGTCTACACTTGGAATGCTATAGTGGCACAGCTGTGTCACTGTAGTGCTACTGGGAAGACATTACATGTGCCAATGGGAGTGGCTCGTCCATTGGCGTAGGTAATGCACCTCCTCAAGACGCAGTAGCTAGGTCAACAGACGAATTCTTCCATCAACCAAGCTCTGTCTACAACGGGGGTTAGTTTGGCTTAATGGGTTTAACTCAGTGGGTGTGAATTTTTCTTACCCTTGAGCGATGTAGTTAAGCAGCGTATTTTTTTAGTGTAGACCAGGCCTAGGAGCACACATAAGGTTCCTTCTCTGCATGTCTGTATTTGTATTGCCTGTTGCACCCTTAAGAACGGCCCTACTGGATCAGACCAAAGGTCCATCTAGCCCAGTATCCTGCCTTCCGACAGTGCCCAATTCACAGAACAGGTAATCATCAACTGGTCCAAACCCTGTCACTCATTCTCAGCTTCTGGCAAAAAAACCTCACTCTTGCAGAGAAGTGTGAAATGATTGTGATTGTCTGTGAGTCACCGGAGTGCGGGGCTCAGCTCAGGCGTGCTCTTGGCGCAGCTAACGGAGGCTCAGTGAAGCGTTAATTGAAATGCACCCTGTTTTTCTAGCTTCAGAGAAAAGCAGATGGCAGATGAGAGCAGCCTGGCCTCCCCTGAGGTGGGGGTGATAGCAGGACTGGCTCAATGGCTAGGGGAGGCACTCTGATAGGGCTGGAGTGTCGCTTGCTTCTATTGCTGTTACAGCAGAACCATGAGCTACCCTCTGGGCACATGGCAGGATCCCTGGGAAGGTCCCAGGTGGAGGTGTTTGCTAATGAGGGCCTGGGTATTTCTGGAGTGTGGGGATGGGACACAAGTCTGGCATGTCCCAGAGCATGTCTACATGACGAGCTTAAGTTGACCTATGTTGACCTATGACACACTTACAGCCACTGGAGTAATTACTGTGATGGTTCACATCCACATCCCCAGGAGCGCTTCCACCAACTTAAGAGGGGCTGAGAGCCAGGGCTTTCAGCTCTTTGCAGCTCCCTGCCTGGAGCCCGGCTGTCCCCAGGTTCCTGGCTTCCTGCTCCCACCTCCAGCTCCGGGCTGCCTGCTGCCCACCAGGAGTGGGCCAGCCCCTTGGGCTCTTCGCTCCCCGCTCTACATGGACACTGTGTCACCCTAGCTACACCAATATAAGCTACGCCTCTCACAGAATTGGAGTTATGATGTCTGTGTAGTAGGGCACTTACATGGGCGGGAGCAAGGCTGTAGTGTGTACACTGACATTAGCTGCCTTATGTCAGCCTAACTCTGTGGTGAAGACCAGGGCCCCGACTGGTTGCATCCCAGTGCGGGTCAGTGCTCTCTGAGTGCTAGTCAGTGTAAACTGGGGCCACATAGGGCGTGGTCAGGAAGTTGCTCCAGGCCCTTCTTTGTACAAAATGGTGTTCACCTTTGGGCCTGACAAACGGCGAGGGAAGGAGTTGGCGAAGCAAACACCAACCCCCCACCCCTCTCTTTGCTTTTCACTAGCACCAAAGTCTGAAAGGAGGCAAATCACTTTTATTGAGTTGGACAAATGACATACCAGCAAATGTTCTTTTCTAACCTTTCCCTGCAAAAATATCTTCAAATCACAGGATTGTGTTTTGTCCAAAAATGTTCCTTATTGCTTTACATCAGTATCCCATTAAAGCGTGGCATTAGCATTCCTTTATTAATGGAATACGACACACAAGTCTTATTATATTAGTGATGTTCACAGTGTAACTTAGTAAGCTATTTTTAATATTCTTGTGGACACACGCCAGCGTGAGGATATATTTATATTCGATAGCAGAGAAATAGGTTTTCAGCCGGTTTTGACTGACTTTTTAAATTGCCCAGGAGTGCAGAGGAATGTGACCCATCCAGCCAAGTGTGGATACCAAGGCAAGAGGAGTCTCAGGTCCGGTGGGGAGCAAAACATGCCCTGGGCTTTGCTGGGCTGAAATCCTGGCCCCACTGAAGTCAATAGCAAACACTGCCGGAGGGGAGGGGGGTAGACTGAGAGAGAATTGACACTATTGAGAGTCCTGCCCAGCCAATAGGACGAATTCACTGCTGCTCCCCCAAGTGAACTACAGCAGGGGCATTGCCTTTAATCCTGTCATTGCTAGTGAAGGAAAACACCCCCTCCCCCGGTCTTTGCAGAACTGTTATAGATTAGTGTCAAAGCCCCTTTCCCCACATCCTTCGCCAGACATGGCTCCTCCCCGTTACCCCTCTCTGCTCTCTCTAGCAGCTTCTGGTGCTGCTGGCTCATCTCGAGAGCGGGGGGGTGGGGGGGTGGGCTAAAGCTGCTCTGGCCCACAAAACAGCACAAGTGGCCCAGCACACACAAGTGGCCTTTGTGGTTGTGACATGACAGGCGTCAGCACCCTGGCCAGCATCCACAGGCGAGCAGGGCGAAGGCTGGATTTCTCCCCTTGCTTGTCCATTCTTCCCCATCCTTTAATATGTTCACGAGACATTTCTGTGGTGCAAAGGGAAGTTCTCGCTCTCCTGAGGGGCTTTTTTTATCTGACAGTTACATTTCAGGCTCATTCCCAGGGCAGCAAACCTTTCCACCCAGGGAGCACCCATGTGTCGAGGGCTTTATTCTCATTACCTTGGGTGTGGTGTGCGGGGGGTACCGGGCTAACATGTCAAAGCAGAGTGCTTGGGCTCAAATAAGCCTGCCTCAGGGAGCCTGTGGATCTACAGCACAATCTGCAACACATTTCCTGTGCAGTGTATGAGGAAAACACGGAGCCTGTGGGCACGCTAGCTAGCAAGATGCGGAGCCAGTTAGGAGCTAGCTGCATTGGCAGGACTACCAGTGCATTTAATAACAGGAGGAGCCCACATCTAAACGAAATCCGAACACAGACAGGCAGACTGACAGGCTCCCCGCTACCTCTTTCTGGGGCTCCACAGCCCAGAGAAATGTGCCTCTGCCCACCCTCCTCTGCCCAGCTGCTTCCTTTTGAGCTTAATCTCCTTCCCACATGTGCCTGCTAGTAACGCCTGCTCCCTCCCCTTCCCTCCTCTCCAAGCAGGCCTGGGTGGGGGCTGAGTCCAGCTATTTTCACTCCACATCCTTCAGCCCATGACAGTCATGGTGCAGGGACACAGGAGAACACAGGAGGGCTGAACCCCAAAGCATACGCAACTAAATCAACTGGTTGTATGCAATGTTATTGTGTATAAAAGTAGGCCAAGTAAGGTCTTGTATGAAAGCTTATAAAGTTCTGAACGTCATGGTCATTATGAGGTCTGTATACAGGCCCTGGATAGGAATCGGTGTATTTATCTGTAGAGAACAGGCACTCAGGACCGGTACTACAATTTCAAGTGCACCTCGCAGAAGGGAGGGGCTCCTCCCAAGCCAGTTGTTTACATGACACTAACTTCAAATACCCATCCGTTGTCCAGCCAGGAAAAGACAATGGTGGACCACTAGAGTTAAAGGGTAAACACGGAACCAACTTGAAACTGAATCGAAAAGCCCAGTCTTGAGAAATAAGAGAAGAGGGATTTTCCCCCACCATGAACCACCAGAGCCTGAGAGAGAAAAACCTGCAAATACACGAAAGAGAAGGGTTTGACATGAAGGCTATCCAGAAACTGAGGAGCAGCCACTAAGTGGGGTGCTGCCTGTGAAACACTGGATTCCCTCTAGGATGGGGATACTCTGGGAACACGTTCAGAGGCAACAGGCAACTTATCTTCTAAAGGGAACTTCACTCATCTCGAAGTGTGAAGCCGGAAGTTTATGTATGTTTATTTTCTGTGTAGTTTGGTTGTGCTGCTTTTCCTCACTATTCCACTGGAGATTTTCTATTACATAACCCTTTTGTTTAGTTTTACCCCAGCAGGTCTCTGGTGTGCAGACGGTGCGGAGCACGTGTGGCCGGGTGGGATGACTGAGAGCTGGTTGGGGGTGACGAACAAGAGGGGAACAGTCTGAGCGTCTGCTGGTTAAGAACTTGGGGTAGATGGATTTGGGGAGACTCTGGATCAGAAGGGCTGCTGGAGTCACCCTGCAAAGAGGAACTAGGCGGGTGGAAGCCAGGGTGAGACCATGTGCTTATGGCTGGCTACAGGTGTCAGGGCTCTGAGCTGCAGCAGCACAGCACTAAGGCATGCAAGGGTACAGGACGGGGTGACGGAGCCCCTTAATAGTGTGAGTGATCTGCAAAATGCCCCAAGCACTGTCCTATCTGCAGAACTCCCAGGCAGACAGAGGCCTGGGCTGGGGCTGCTTGGGGGGAGAAGGGGGAAATGGCCCAGCCACTAGGATCCTCACAGGACTCACATTTTCAGAGTTTGTACGAATAAGCCCATGTGGCCAGCTCCGGGGCCTGTGGAGCTCTGGGGTCTCTCTCATTTAGGAGCTTCAGCACAGCAGGGATTCCTTCACCTGGATGTGACCAAATTCAGCTGTGCTGCCGCAGCAGGCCCCTCCTGGTAACTAAGCAGGACGCTCCCCGCTGAGGGCAGGCCCTCTGAATTCCACGGCTTGCTCAGGGCGGCGTGCGCTACGTCGGCTAGGGAGCGTTTGCAGGGTCAGGCCCGTGGGCGTGAGGAGGCTGTGGTGCGTATCCGCACTTCTGCACCAGCAGGGGGCACTCCGAAGGGTGCTGCTCTCATTCCCTGAGACGACGCACAGCCTCCATGAGCAGTACTTGCCACTGGGGGCCGTGACAACGAGGCTGAAATCATCCCTGCCCAGGAGCTAGTGACTGAACAGCCCTCTCCTCGCCACTTCTAAATACGCCCCAGCTGCCAACAGATGCATGTAATCTCAAAACCCCAAGAACCACAGCACCAGGCTGCAGGGCCCTTGGAAATACCTTGAGGAACCTCTGGCGAGATCTCCACTGTGACAGCAATGTTTACGGGATTTGTGCATCTGTCGGGAAGTGCTCTCTCATGTTTACATTATGATGATGATTCTTCCTGCTTTTTTCCACATCTTCGTTGTAGCTGCAGGCTTCAGAGCGCGGCCTCGGTGGGCTGCAAACCCAGCCTGGGGGACAGGACATGCCGTGCTCTCAAGGACTGTAATGAATCTGGAAAAGATCCTGGAGCTGCAACACAGCCACAGCTCCTCGCATTGTTCCAGAAAGCTCAGCGGGTCAGTGCAGGAGCACGGTCAGCTGTGCATGGCAGAGAGGCCATGGTTCTGTGCGGAGTCGGTTTTACACTAGGGAGGAGTCAGATCCTGCCCCCCTTCCATGGCTCTAGAGAGCCCCACATACAGTGGGACCAATTTCGTTCTTCAATGCCAGCAAGGGCAGGATCTGTGCCACATGCACCTACGCACATTGCAGCACCTAGCTTAGCAGGCATCCCAGGCAGACCATGCTGGGATGGGGAGAAGTGGGCAGGGGGTTGCATGAACTCACCAACCCTTCCCCCACCCTCAATGGAGCAGCACCGCACGAGTAACAGCGGGGCTGCAGCCTCAGGTCTGCACCAGTGGCTGGGCAGAGATTCTGCTGCCATTCTGGAGTCAGGGAAGGAAGATCCCCTTCCACCCAGGCTCCACAGAGCCCTCTGTGTCCAGCCTAGTGACTCAGGCCAGACCTAGCCCCGCTTTCACAGGTAATGAAACAGCTGGGAATTTCTCCTCTTCTTCATTTAAACCAGTGGAAATGGTTTGCAGTGAAGTAACAGAACACAGCATGCTAGCCAGGCCTTTCCCCCCTTCTGGAGCCATGCTCCTAATGCCACTCATGCTTAGTACTGGGAAGTCCCTGCAGTGTTAAACATCTGTGTGAAATGTGACCGTGCCAGATGTTACTGGAAGATGATGCAGCATAGGGCTCAGAGGCCGATTACTGTAAGTGCAACTATTCCAAGCACATGCTGGGTTAGACCTTGGGAAAAGCGTACCCACAGCACACATGAGAAAGAGCACAGGTTCGGCCAAACCCCATGGGCAACAGCTATAGGAAGCCTCTGCTTGTCATGCAACCAGGGAACAGCTCCCCATGGAGCCACGGAACAACTCCCCGTGCAGCCAGGAAACAGCTCCCCATGGAGCCACGGAACAGTTCCCCGTGCAACCAGGAAACAGCTCCCCATGGAGCCACGGAACAACTCCCCGTGCAGCCAGGAAACAGCTCCCCATGGAACGAGGGAACAGCTCCCCATGGAACGAGGGAACAGCTCACCATGGAACCAGAGCATCTTGCCATGCAGCCAGACCATTTCTAGGGCTCACAAGGGAGCACTGGGGGCACACCTAGAATGTAGGCTCAGCGAGAGAGGTGTGTCTAGCCCCAGGCCAGGTAGTATGTACACAGCTGATAGTTTCAGTCACCATGGAGAAGCTACAGGACTCTGGTTAGTCGATATAACAGGGTTCCTGCATTTGGATGCTGGACATACTCCTTTCCAGCTCCCACTGGTGTCACCACACAGGCTCTGTGTAGGGCCTGCAGTAACCACCCCGTTATCTTTGGGTCTGTCCAGAACCCTCCCCACATGAATCCTTGACAGACAACACTCAGAATGGCTCATCTTCACTCAGCTAGCCAGCCAAGGCTATGGCAGGATCTGGCTCCAAGGGCAAACAGCATTAGCCTGGATTACCTCTGTCAATGACAATTACCGTGTGGTTCATTCCAAAGGAGGTGGGATGCATAGCTAGGAATCTGTGCTGCAAGTGGGATTTTGTGGACTGAATCGTTTGACTTCGAAGCACTTACCTTGTGTGCAGAGTTCAGAGAGCTCAGTGTAAACGCACACGTGTACACACACACAGAATGCACTCTCTCTCTCTCTCACACACACACACACACACAGTGCGCGCTCTCTCTCTCACACACAGGGACTGCACTCTCTCTCTCTCACACACACACAGTGCACTCTCTCTCTCTCTCATACACACACACAGAATGCGCTCTCGCTCTCTCATACACACATAGTGCACATTTTCTCTCTCATACACACACAGTGCACTCGCTCTCACACACACACAGTGCACTCTCTTACAAGCACAGTGTGTTATCTCTCACACACACACTCGGGGTGAAAGTAAAAATAAGGACTTACCCGTACGGGGCTGGCTTGGTGTCAGTTCTGGCCCCCAGGACTCCAGCGGCTATTTAAAGGGCTCAGGGCTCCCATGTCTCTACCGCCCTGGGCCCTTTAAATAGCTGCTGGAGTGGCAGTGGGGATTCGGTGGCTATTTAAAGGGTTGGGGCCATAGAGGCAGCAGGGGCCTCGGGCCCTTTAAATAGCCCCTGGAGCCCCGCCGCTACTCCAGGGCTCTGGGGGCCTTTTAAAGGGCCCAGGGCTCTCCTGCTTCTTCCGCCCGGACCCTTTAAATAGCCACCAGAGCTCTGGGATAGCTGCGGGGCTCCGGCCGCTATTTAAAGGGCTGGGGTGGTAGAGGCAGCGGGAGCCCTGAGCCCTTTAAATAGCCCCCCAATCCCCACAGCCGCTAGCCCAGGGCTCCAGCAGTGGGGCTCTGATGACAATTTAAAAGGCCTGGAGCTCCAGCTGCTGCTCTCTCTCACACACACAGTGCGCTCTCTCTCTCTTTCTCACACACACACACAGTGCACTGCTCTTTCACACACATACACACACAGTGCACTCTCACACACACACAGTGCACTCTCACACACAGTATGCTCTCTCTCTCTCACACACACACAGAGTGCAATATCTCTCACACACACAGTGCGCTCTCTCTCTCTCTCTCACACATACACACATAGAGTGTGATATCGCTCTTTGTCACACACATAGTGCGCATGCTCTCTCTCTCTCTCTCTCTCTCTTTCACACACACACACACACATACACACACACACAGAGTGTACTTTCTTGTGGAGTCTTTACTTGTGTTATTTCTTATTGTTCTCTTAATCTAAAAAACATTCAGAGGGAAAATATCTCGTTTCTCTTTATGAATGGAGAAATATAGCATAGACAGTTCATTTACTGAAAACTAATTTGTTTCAGTACATTCAGAATTCATGGATCTTAAGGCCAGAAGGCAGCATTCTGATCCTCTAGTCCAATATTCCTCAATCTCTTCAGAGTGGTGACCCTTTCTTTGAAATCAAAACTTTTTGCAGTCCTGTTACTTTTACTATAAAAGTAAGAGTAAAATGCATCAAAGCTACCAATGATAAGCCTGTAGAATGTGTGTGTGTGTGTGTGTGTGTGTGTGAGCATGTGTATATATCAAGAGACTGACATCAATTACTTGACCATGAATGATCAGGACATTTGGTGGAGCCAAATTTTCTTTGTTGAGATTGTGATATAATTTTCAATACCTTGTGACCCTCCCCATGAGTGCCTTTCATAACCCACCTGCTGAGAAACATAGTTCTAGTGTACCCAATGGCATGGCACAGGCCCACAAGCCTGGGTGAGCTAGGGCAGATCTTTTAGACAGAGACGCCAAGTCTTGGTATCCCAGTTGTGTTGTCCCAATGGTTAATTACCCCCAACATCGAACATTCACACCACATTGCTAGTCTGAATTTGTCCAGCTTCAGTTTCCAGCCACGGGATCTTGATGTCTTTGCTAGATTAAAGAGTCTCCTTCTGTAAGAAATCTGCCCATGTGGAGCATAGAAATGCTGGACCAGTTATCCTGCATGCTCTCTGACTGGGGCTAGTTCCAAATGCTCCAGAGGAAGAGGAAAGACTGCTCAGGGTCCCGCTTGGTTTGTACTCGGGGCAGCTAGCCAATGCCGCTGCTCACTGCTGCCCATGCTACCGCGACTACACAGCTATTTTTAGCACACTAGCTCAGTGAGAGCTAGCGTGCGTATGCCTACTTGAGCAGGGACTCTCTCCCCACAGCTCCGAGCATAGACATAACCAGTGTGTCCTCTGGGGACAAGTCACAGCAGGGAGAAGGCTGTTTTGAGACACTACCTCATGGAGTTCTCAGAACAAATCAAAGGACTTTACAAGATGTGCAGTTGCAAAACCAACAGGCAAAGAGTCACAAATGTAAATAAGAGGAAAGGGAAATGCAAACTGTGTGCAGAGGACCAGCGCTTGTATTCATCCAGCTCCAGATGGCGAAGGGGAAAGCTTATAATCACTCACATACTTCGTTTATTTAACCACAGTCATTGTTCTAAGGGAAAGAAAATGGGCCCAAGCCTAAATATTGACTGTTAAATGTTGCACAAGAAGGTGCGGAGGGAAGGGATGTAAGGAGACAAAGCCTCCTACATGGGACTTGATCCTGTGTGATGCAAGCACTGGCCCTGCTCTAGCACAGCATGCAAGCAAGTGCTGCACATTAAGCACATGAGCAGTTCCACTGGCATCCTTCACAGTTAAGCTCCTTTTGGAGTAAGATATCTGGAACAATGGGAGCCAGTGCCTAAAACACAGGCCACGCGAGGCTGGTCAGGAGCTTAGCTATGTGGGTGGAGGAGTTTCCCTGCGGGCTGCATGTGACTATAACAGGGTTCAAAAAGAACGAGATAAGTTCATGGAGGAGAGGTCCATCAATGGCTATTAGCCAGGATGGGCAGGGATGGTGTCCCTAGTCTCTGTTTACCAGAAGCTGGGAATGGGTGACAGGGGATGGATCACTTGCTTGTTCTGTTCATTCCCTCTGGGGCATCTGGCATTGACCACTGTTGAAAGAGAGGCTACTGGGCTAGATGGACCTTTGGTCTGACCCAGTATAGCCATTCTTATGAACACAGAAGTCTGGGAATTGCTTTGGGCTCTGAGTGTGCATGTGTGTGAGCAGTCACAGGCAGAAAGTCAACCAAACCAGACAGAGATGGCTGCAAGAAAGTGTTGCATCCAACATGGGGGATTCTATATTAGACATCTTGATGGACAAAGAGAAACTGATCGCAGAGTGAAAACTTAACAGTAATTTAGGTACAAGTGGTCATGACTTGATCTCATTTATCATGTTCAAGCAGGATAAAGTCTGGAGCAGTAATATATATACTTGGTGCTTTAAAAGATCTAATTTCACAAAGCTGAAATCAATTATGACCCAAATCAGCTGGGAGGAAGAATTTAATCAGAAAAATGTGAATGATGTTTGGGAAATATTTAGGAATACCTTACCGGATACCCAAAAGCCACAATCCCATAACTGAGGAAGAAGGCTTTATTAGTTAAAAAGCTAACCAGGTTTAGAGGCTCTGTGAAGGCAGCTATGCAAAATAAAATAAATAATATTTAACAAATGGAAGAAAGAGGAAGTTGATAGTAATAAATATAAATCAGAAGTTAGGCATTGTTGAAAATTGATAAGGGAAGCAAAGGGGCACAAGGAAAAAACTATGGCCAGCAGAGCTGAGGACAATAAGGAGGAGTTTGTTAAATATATTGGGAACAAAAAGTATCCTGACAATGATAGTGGTCCCTTATTAGAGAGAAATGGCAGAGTTATCAATAATAATGTGGAAAAGGGAAAAGAGTTCAATAAATATTTCTGCTCTGTATTGGAGTGAAAAAACAGATGAGGTCGTCATATCTAGAGTTACTATACACTCGGGTTTTCCTGGACAAGACCTCTTTTTTCATCCTTTGGCCTCAATCTGGGCGGATTTTTGAAATAAGAGGAAATGTCTGGGATTTTTCTGCTCCAGACACTGCAGGTCAGAAAAAGCTGTCCCTGCACCCCAATTGGTTCTTTGCCTGCATCCGCACTGCCGGATCCTGCCCACCCCAGCCCTGGCCCGGCCCAGCCCACCAGATAAGCGAAGCCGCCAAACACATCGTGGCTGGGTCACCTACCCTGCCATGGGGTCTCAGAGCCCAGCTAAGAGGGGGAGCAGGTCCAGGCCCTGGCTCCCTGTCCTGGGGAGTGGGAGAGGTCCATACGGAAGCACTGACTTATGGGCTGACCCTGCATCCCAGACCTGGGCCAGCCACCCTGCCACCATGACAGTGAATGACACTGCCCCACACCTTGAGAGCGAGGCCACAGGTACTCCCTCCAGCACCCCCAAAACCCCCATCAGCACCCCCAAATATCCACCCCAGTACACACATACCCCTCCAACCCCCCCTCAACTGTACGCCCTCTTCTGCTTCCCCTCCCCACAGCAGTGTCCTTTATTTGGAAACTTTAAATACGGCAACCTTAGTCATATCATATGCTCGTTTCATTGGCTAGTAACTCTGAAGGATGTTATACAGAAGCGACTAAAGTTAGACATTTTTAAATGAGCAGCTCCAGATAATTTGCATCCAAGAGTTTTAAAAGAGCTGGACTGATTTTCAATGAGTCTTGGAACACTGGGGAAGTGCCAGGAGATTGGAAGAAAGCTAAAGTTGTGCTAATTTTTAAAAACAGTAAATGTGAGGACCTGGGTAATTACAAGCCTGTCAGTGTGACCTCGATCCTGGGCAAGATAAAGGAGCAGCTGATTGGGGATTCAATTAATAAAGACTCAAAGGAGGGTAATGTAATTAATGCCAATCAACATGGGTTTATGGAAAATAGATCCTGTCAAACTAACTTGCTAGCTACTTTTGATGAGATTACAAATTTGGATACATCATAGTGTTGATGTAATCTACTTTAAATTCCATAAGACATTTGACTTGGTACCGAATGACATTTTGATTTAAAAAATAGAGAGCTATTAAATTAACATGGCCCACGGCGATGGGGTGCTGACCCCACACCTCACCTGAAGGGGTTAAGGGGATAATTAAGTAAGTAGGCCGCACCTGGGGGAGAACTAGGCTGGGTAGACAAGCCCTAATGGAAGGTGAAGTCCAGCTGGGCGAGGGCAGGCTGAGGAACAGTAAAGCCAGGAATTAGAAGGTAAGAAGGGAGCTGAAGGGCTGCAGTCACTCTCTAGGTTTGGACAGGGGTAGAAAAAGGCTGAGGCAAACAGCAGCAGGGTTCATGGTGGTGCAGACCTTGACCACCAATTAGAGGGTCCCTGGGCTAGAACCTGGAGTAGAGGGTGGACCCACATTCCCTTAAAAGCCCCAAGTGAAGTGGCCTGAAACAGTTTGTGTGGAGAGACTTTGACACCTCCCAGAAAGGGAACCATGGCTGGAGAGCCAAGCCTTGAAGAGAGAGCCTCCCGAGCTGCAGAAGAGAGAGAGGCTGTGGGGCCTGCAAATGCGTGACAGAAAAGGGCATCATCTGTGGAAGGAACTAATTCGTAGCGGAACCAGGAGAAGGTGCCTTGCAGTGAGCATGCTCCGTGAGACACACACATTAATTGCATTAAAGGCTGGCTATCCAATAGATCTCAAAATGTCACTGTAGAAGGGGAATCCCCACTGACCGGGAGTTTCCAATGCGGTCCCCCGGGGATTGGTTCTTGGCCCTGCGCTATTTCACATTTTGATAAAACAGCTTGAAAGAAAACATAAAATCAGCACTTTTAATGTTTGCAGTCAATACAAAAATTGGAGGAGTGGCAAATAATGAAGAGGCCAGGTCGCGGCTACATAGTGATCAGATTGCTTGGTAAACAGGCTCAGGCCAGCCATAAGTGTTTGAATACGGATAAATGTAAATATGTACAGCTGGGAACAAAGAATGTCAGCAAACTCACAGGCTGGGGGACTCTATTCCGGGAAGCAGAGACTCTGAGAAAGATTTGTGGTCATGGTCAATAATCAGCTGAACATAGGAACAAGGGACTACAGAGTAGGAGTGGAGAGGTGATTTCACCTCTGTATTTGGCACAGGTCTGATTGCTGCTGGAATCTGCTGCCCAGTTCTGGTACCCACAATTGAAGAAGGACATTAATAAATTGATGAAGGGTCAGAGGCGAGCCATGAGAATGATTACAGAGTTAGAAAATCTACCTTAGCATGATAGACTCATAGACCTCAATCTATTTAGCTTAACGAAGAGAAGATTAAGGGGTGACTTGACCACAGTCTATATGTACCTAGATGGGGAACAAAAAATATCTAATAAAGGGCTCTCAGCCTAGCAAAGAAAGGTCTAAAATTATCCAATGGCTGGAAATAGAAGCTAGACAAATTCAGATTTGAAATAAGGAATACATTTTAACGGTGACCATAATTAACCATTGGAACAATTTACCCAGGGGCATGGTGGATTCTCCATCACTGATCATTTTAATCCAAGCTTGGATGTTTTTCTAAATTATCTGCTCCATGAATTATATTGGGGCAGGTCTCTGACCTGTGTCATGCAAGAGGTCAGCTTAGATTCCAGCCTTGGAATCTATAAATCTGTGTTATCTTAATCTCAGCAAGGGGCTTTGGGATGCATCCTCTAAGCATGGCCTATCTTCTGTGTTCCTAGGTGGATACATTTACCTGTATTAAAATGCACATTGTTGGCTTGTGCCCAGTTTACCAAGTGATCCTGATCTGCCCTCTTTGTTATTTACCAGTCCTCCGATTTTTTTTGTCACTGCAAACTTTATCAGTGATGATTTTATATTTTCTGTCAGGTCATTAATAAAAATGTTAAATGGTATAGAGCCAGGATCAGATTCCTGCCAGACCCCACTGGCTCACTGATAATTCCTTGTTTACAATTACATGGTGAGACTTATCAGTTGGCCAGTTTGTAATCCATTTCATTGTGTCATGTTAATTTGACATCGTTCTAGCTTTTTAATCTAAATGTCACGTGGCTCTTTCCACCCTGCCACGATCTCTTTTATGCCCTCCAGGGTCAGAGTTTCTGAAGATTTTGGAACTTGCAGTCAGGTGGCTTGAACTCCCGACTAGCTACAGCTGAGGAGAGAGAATGTACTTGAAAATAAATGAACGCCTCAGTGGCTTTTGTGGTGCCTCTACAAATGAGATGCTGTTCAAAGTTTTATTATGGAAATTTTGTTCTGTGACAAATATGTTATGAATGACTTGACTTGAAAACATGCCAACATGTATGTGCTGCTATCACAACATTCAATGACTTTAACTTGCTGTGAACATTCTTGTGATAAATCATGGAAAAACTGACTTGCGCTATCTTTAGTCACTGCAATGTTTCACTCTCACAAGTCACTCACAGCTCTAAAAATACAGTTTATATCATTGGATTCTTGGAATTCTTTCAGTTCTTACACTCAGATTGAAGTGGCATTAACGTCAGGCTGCGAGGTTCAAGACTGCAGGCTGATATTTCATTGGGGATTAGCTATCACTTGGGTTCGATATATTGTTTGCAATATTAATTTGATTTGGATCTAAAGCTAATTTGGAAAATCTTCCTGCAGATGCACCTCTTACCTGGCTATGGGGAACCAGGGCCAGAATGATCTTGGACAAGACAGTAATTTAATAACCACACTTGAATTCTAATATATCTTTAAATTGAAACACATGCACACAGGGTAGACTGCTCGCCAGGAGATCAGTGAAGAGAAGATTGGTGGGGAGGTCAGGTTACCAACCTGAGCGCTCTCAAAACCAACAAAGTTTTTTTGCCTCTTTTTGCCTGAGGCATATCATTTTGTGTTGAGTTTTGGGGTCAGAAGTCTATATATTGTTTTTCTAACTTTTTACCGAAGGGACTTTGTCACTGATTCAAAGGCACCACCAGCAAGATAGCCTTGACCTTCCAACAGCAGGCATTTTCTGGATTTGATTACCAGCTCTCCGGTGCTTGATAGTTTGAGCGGAATTTAATGCTTTCTAATTTTCCTTGATAGGGACCATGAAGCACATTGTGTTCTTTATCCCAACTGGCAGCTCAACAAAGCTCAGCAATAAAAAGCCTCATTTGTGTAATAAACTGTTGTACAATCTACTACTTATGAATGAGGTCCCTGAAAATGTGCAACCTTTCTGCACATTACGTTAAACACAAACCAGATGGGCATTTCCAAATTCTCCTCTTTGTTGCAGGGGGCTG
This sequence comes from Dermatemys mawii, assembly GCA_007922305.1. Lineage (NCBI taxonomy): Eukaryota > Metazoa > Chordata > Testudines > Dermatemydidae > Dermatemys > Dermatemys mawii. Next base: position 4,010,293 of record ML677373.1, read on the forward strand.
AGGAGCTGGTAGTCAGAGGGTCTATTTCACTAGACAAATAAACAGCAGAATCTGACGGCATTTCTTTCCAGAATCTGCAATGGGAAACCTGCATGGAAGACGTTATGCACAATTAGGCAAAATCCTGCTGAGCGTGTGTGGCCTAACCAGAAAGGGAAGGGCACGGCACAAGGGAAAGCAAATCTGCACCTGAGAGTTTGCCTTCCCTTTGTCATGAGAGGGATGAGCACAACTCCTCATACACTGAGCAACCCCGAGACAAACTAAGAGCTTCTCAGGAAGTTGTTTGACGTGGCGAATCACTTACAAGTGCTGAGAATCCTTGCATTCTTGTGACAATCAGTGGTACAATGAGATCATTGCTGGAAAGAGCAATCTAAAACCAAACCAGCGACTCCAGGGCGGAGCATTGTTCATACAACTCGCATCCCAAACCTTGGCCTACAGCCACAGACTCATACAATAGAATCAAAACTGGGAGTAGAAGAGAGAGAGTAATGGAGACGCATGTACTAGGGAGAAAGGGCACTTCCACCGGGGCTTGAAATGAGCGAGAGAAGACATGAGGGGAGACACTGGGAAGTGTTCCCACAGCGGGACCTGTAGAAGTGAAAATGTGGCAGTGCAGTGATCGTGTGATGGGACAGAAAGGGAGCCATTACTAAATAAACAGAGCGAGCAGAGAGGGGGAGGGGTGAGACAAAGCCCATGCAGGGGCTGAGCGAGTCTGAACATGGCCTGAAAGTGAGGAGCATAATTCCTAAGTGAAGCCTGAGAGGATCACTTCAAGAGAAGGCAGGATACCGACCCAGTCAGTCTGCTGCAGCAGGTCCACAGCGCCCATAAATAGATGGAGGACATTCCTCAGCCACACCCAGTTAAAGAGAGCAAACATTTTGTCTTTGGACCTAGCAATTGTAAAAAAGGCTGTAGACAGGACTTCCCTAAACCATCCTTTCAGGTACTCTCCAGTGAGGCAGGGATGCTCAGCACTCAGGAGAAGAGCTGATAGGTGGGCCTGCAAAGGACACGCATTCCAAGAACTCCAGTAACAGGGCTGCAGCTTCCTTGGATACTGTGATTGACAGGCCCTTCTCCTCTCCAGAAACCATGGGAACAGGGCCCCTCTCCTCTCCAGAGACCATAGGAATGGGACCCCTTCTCTCCAGCCGCCTAGAGAATGGGGCCCATCTCCTTTCCAGAGCCCATGGGAATGGGGCCCGTCTCCTCTCCAGAGCCCATGGGAACGGGGCCCATCTCCTTTCCAGAGTCCATGGGAATGGGGCCCGTCTCCTCTCCAGTGACCTACAGAATGGGACCCTTCTCCTCTCCAGAGCCTTTGGGAATGCACCCCTGTCCACAGATATCCACCTCAAGATCTAGAAGTGTGAGTTGCTGCAGGTGGGCCATACAGTCACCTCTCCCTGGGGGTGTGTATCAAGGTCATGTAGCTGGCGCGCTGGCACAGAGGGGGACCTGTTAACCAGACAAACTCATTTGTACTTAGCTTGAAAAAAACAGGGCTACGAATTATGGCAAGTGCTGGCATTTGGACTAGTGAGCTGAGCAGGTGCACATGTAACTGATTTTCAAGTCCAGAGAGAGAGAGAGTGAGAGCACAATAAGTGGTTGGAGAGATGCATTTGTCTGAATTGTCTGTGTCCTTGCTCCTGTGCAGAGAGCAGAGCTGGGGACAGTGCCCAGAGACAACCAGCAGAAGCAGGTGAGCATCTCTGTGGCTTTCTTGATGCTTTACAGAAAGCCTCTTCATGTCTGTAAAGTGGCTCTTCATGTCTGACACATCCTGATTCCTAGCCATGCTCGGGGAAAATGTTGTAAGGTAGGAGCTGTTGCGACCCACGGGGACGTGGCTGGAGCAGAGGGATGGTGCCAGGAGGTGCGCTTTGGGAGCTACGGCCAATGTCTTACTCCTGGCAAGGAGCCGCGCTTTCGAAAGCACCGAGGTGACTTAGGTCCCATCTTAAAAAGTGACTTAGGGCCAGATTTTTAAAGGGATTTAGGTGCCTAATGATGCTGGTAGCTGCCTTGTGGCTTTTACAAACAGGTCTGAGCAAGGTGGGCACCTAAGTGCCAGTGACTTCCCTTTGGCTGATTTGTATTTAGTCACTTGCATTTCTAAAGATGCCAGTCAGCCTGCACTGTCCTGCATGTCGTCTGCCAGCACTGACAGTGAGCATTTCCACCAAGACTCCTTATGGAATGCCCGTAGTGATCCCTGGTGACCCATTGCCTGCAGTGACCCCTGGT
>ML677373.1:4019043-4030341 GCA_007922305.1 Dermatemys mawii
GAGCATAGAGAAGGGGCAGGCAGGCGGAGGGGCAAGGGTGTTTGGGTTGTTGTGATTAGATAGGTGGCCACCCTATGTCCCAGGCAGATGATGACATGGCAGCCCTCTCCTTGGTCCAATTTTCTAATTGCACAAAACTGGAACCCCTGCCCCACCCCCTTCCTCACCCAATCTCTGAGGCTCTGTCCCCGCTCATTCCATCCCCACTCCCTCTGTCACTCGCTCTCCCGCACCCTCATTCACTCTCTCATTTTCACCAGGCTGGGGCAGGGGGTTGGGGTGCAGGAGGGGGCTCCAGGGTGGGCCCGAGGGGTTCAGAGTGCAGGAGGTTGTTCCAAGCTTGGGCAGGGTATTAGGGTGCAGGAGGGGGTTTGGGGCTGGGGGTTGGAGCACAGGAGAGGGTTCAGGGTGGTAGGGAGTTTGGGTGTGGGAAGAGGCTCACAGCTGGCGCAGGGATTGGGGCATGGGAAAGGATGTGGGATGCAGGCTCTGGGAAGGAGTTTGAGTGTGGGAGGGTGCTGAGGGCAGACGGTTGGGAAGCGGGAAGGGGTGCGGGCTCTGAGAGGGGTCTCAGGGTTGGGGCAGGGAGTTGGGGTGCAGGAGGGGTTTCGGGGTGTGAGCTCCAGGCGACGCTCACTTCAGGCAACTCTCTGCAAGTGGTGACATGTTCCTTGGCTCCTAGGCAGAGGTGCGGCCAGGCGGCTCTGTGCACTATCTCTGCCTCCAGGTGCCACTTCTGCAGCTCCCATTGGCCGTGGTTGCCAACCAATGGGAGCTGTGGAGCTGGCACACAGAGCAGGGAGAGTGCACGGCGTACCCCTGGCCGTTCCTCTACCTACGTGCCAAGGGACATACCTCTGCTTCCAGGGAGCCTGGCAGAGCCAGGTAGGGAACCTTTCAGCCCCACAACTGGACTTTTAACGGCCCGGTCAGCAGTGCTGACCAAAGCTGCCAGGGTCCCTTTTCGACTGGGCATTCTGGTCAAAAACTAGACATCTGGCAACCCTAAAATCACAGCCCCTCTACTGCATTCACTTCCTTCAAACACTGTCCACGCCTTCTCTTCAAGCAAACATCCCAGCTCCGTAGCAACCTCCTAGACACAGCCCTTGTGTCCCAATCACCTGCCCACCCCATGGGCTCCCTGCTGCCAGTGAGTACATTTGTCTAATGGGTGTGTGGAGAGCCCCCCTACCCAGGCTTTCCCCTACACTCCTGCCCGCAGACATGGCTGCCCCCGGGCCTGCTCACGGCCTGTATTTCAGCTTGTGATCAGCGACTCCCCTGCTCACGCTTCCTCCCAGGACTGCCACCCTAGTCCCTTCTCCGATCTCTCAGCCACCCCTCCACCACAGTGTCCTGGGGCCTTTTAGACCAGGCCTCTGCTACACCCACAGTGTGAAGAACGCCCTCCTTAGGGCACCCAGCCAGTGATCTCTTTGTCTGGTACCCCAGTCCCATGAACTTCTTAATGTCCTTGACTCTGTGTAGTATTGGGGGCTTGACTGTGCCATGCTCCTCGAATGACTCAGACCCAGCAATGCCTCCTCCCCTGCTGCCATTCCCCATCACCCATCAGTTGGGCGGGACCTTGTGCTCCTGGCCACTTCCTTGCCACAGCCAGCCTCTGAATCCTTCCTCCCTAACACATTAACACTGGCCTCCACCTTGAAGGTCATCAAGAAAGATCCTCCCCCAATGATGGCTATAGCGCAACCATCTCCTTTCTCAGGGGCAACCTGCGTTTTCCCTCTCTCCCACAGTCATGGAGCCCAAGGTCTCCTCTGCTACCATGCAGCTGCATTAGCTCAGCATCCCCAGGTTGAGGTCTGGCAAAGGCCCTGTCTTCAGCCTGTCACCTCATGCCCTCCCTGATGGTCCTTTGGCTCCCCACACACATCAGTGTCCTTCCCAGGAGCTCTCCTCCTTTCCTGGACCTGCCTTCCACTACCTCTGCCATCTCCTCTTCACCCTGCATTCCACTCCACCAGGCCAGCCTCCACCCATCGCTTCCCCTCCGCCCGGCCAGCCGCTTCACCATTCCCCGCCCGCTCCTCACTGCTGCCAGAGGGAGAGTGAACCACCAGTCCAGGCTTCTGCAACCCCTCCCTCGTGCCTCCTTGAACTTCTTTGGCTTCCCACCTTTCCTAATGCATGGAACAAAGCTCACTTTGTCTGTGCTGCACAGAGATGACCAGCTGTAGACAACAGCATCATTCACCAGCTTTCTGGGCTTCTCCTTGGCCACTGCACCCCACCCCTCCCAACTCCTCTGTGCAACGTGTCCGTGTTGTGATTTGAACCAGGGGAAGCTTTTCAGACAAAACTTTTTTGCAGAAAAAATGCAGACTGAGGTGGACTGAAACATTTTGCTAATTCACTTTCCATGAATAGCTTTGGCCAAAACGAAGAAAGAAAACCCGCTGAAGTGTCAAACTGACCAGTTTGGGCATGATCAAAATGAAACAGTGCAATTTTGGGGCTGGATTCACAAGGGCAATAGGCATTGTTCACAGAGAAGAAAATGGTGGTGTCTCCTTTGTAACTCTTATAATTGCCAGTAATCAAGATGTTCATCTGGGATGGGGGAGACCTAGGTTCAAGTTCTACATCCCAGGTGAGTGCCTGTACTATGTAAGCCATTTGTCTGGTTTTGGGCTGGACAGTCTTGTGAGGTCCCTGGGGTAGAGTCACATGGGTTGGGGAAGTAGCAAAATGTCCGGTATTCTGGGGATGCCTGAGTGGCCACCGTATAAGGCACTCTGGAGTGGGTCTCTCAGTCTCTCCTGTTGAAGTTGTTCCACTTTGTATAAGTAATTACAGAGTCACTGAAGCAGAGATTGAAAGCCAGGTGTTCCCCTCCCTGGTGAATGTCCCAACCCCTGGCCTAGAGAGTTATTCTCACTCGCTTTTGCTGGAAAAGTGGAACAGCATCAATAGAAGAGACAGAGGAAATCCCACTTATAATAGCTTATGGTCTCATGATTAGACTCCCCTGGAGGCAGAGAGATCAGGGCTCAAGTCCCTGCTCCACAGCACGGATTCAAACCTACTTTTAAGAACTGCCAATGAACAGAACGATCATTTATGAGCTCTGTGCACTGTGAGATCATGAAAAGTGCATTCTGCGGCTAAACCACCACATATTGTTGAATGCACCATCCATCTACAGCCGCATTTACAGAGGCCCATTTCAACACACACACAACCATGGGTCCAAAGCTCAAACCATTTAATTAAGAAGTGGCATAGGACTAGCACTAACTGTTTACTTTACTATTTGAATGTCAATTTTTGTAACGTTTAGAAGTTGCTGACATGATGCATCTTTCCAGTGAAGACTTGTGGGTGATGAGAAGACATTCCAGCCAACTGCATCTGCTTACAAAAATGAGACTTGGTTCAGCTGAACACTAAATCTTTGATAAATTAGTCAGGGTTTTGGTGACGTCCATGTTGAACCAATATGACAGTTTTATATGGATTATGGTTATTAATGTTTTTGAAGAACAGAGAGAGTGAGCCAGAAATCCAGGGCTGCAGCTTGGAGACCACCAGCATAGGACAGGGCTTCTCAGGAAGTCTTCTTACTTTCTCTGTGTACAGTGTTTTTTCGCACTCAGAGCAGATGCAACGTTTTAATTTTCAGCTGGTGTACTGGGGTCCTTGATTTCTGAGCCAGGAGGTTATGTTTTGACCTCAGAGACTCATGCTTTCACAAGGCAGTCAAGTAGCACTGGCTCAGTGGTGTTTTTCCTAAAGTCAGATTTGGCCTCAAAACGTTCCACTTTGTTCACTCACTTCAGCTTGAACTGATTGTATTTACAAAGCTTAAGTACGCTTTTGAGCCTCAGAACCCATCTCCCATCAACCACTGCTGCCAGCACATAAATTGCAAGACTATACACAATGCAGGCCATGTCCTGTCTCTCTCTGCCTATAAACAGTAAATCCATACAGTCTTCCTCTGATGGTAGCTCTACGTGGGCGCTTCCCAGCGAGATGATAGACTCTGAGGAGAAAAGGTTTGAGACCAACAGTGTCATTCTTTCTGCCTAAAGCCAGGGAGCAAGGAGGTACCCGAATAACAAGCAAACCACCTTCTCTGAAGCACACTTTCATACTTTCAAAGGTTCTTCTCCAGGCCATTGCCAAGGTGGAGGGCTGGCTGGGCTGGGTGAGCTGGCTGGTGAAGCGTCCAGCCAGTCTCACAGGGCCGCCCTTGGCCTTGTGCTCATCTGGTGTTCCGGAGTCCTCGCGGCGTGCTCCCTGGCCCAGCTGAGTGTGTTTCACGTGCTCTTACTGTTCCCTGTTTTTGAAGCCAGGACGAGAAGAGACGGTGCCACTTGCAAATGCTGCCCTCTAATGTGCCTGTATCAGCGCAGCCTCACGTAGTCGCTCCCTGCAGATAGGTCTGGATTCATGCAGAGCAAACTAGGCATGTGCCTGGGACTCAAATTCCTTGGGGAGGTGGGCAGGACCCTACAAACAGCCATACAGTGCACTCCCCATGGCTGGGCTGGCCATGTTGCAGATCCGGCTGCTCATTCTGCTGCTGCTTGTGGCACTGCTCACCTAGACACAGGTTGCCACACCACTCACTCAGATTTGTTCTGGCCACTCCTTCATCATGACCCAGCATGTGTGGTTGCAGCACCACACAGGTTTGGCCCTGGGAGCCACATCTTGGGGGGCAGTGCCTTGAGCAGCAGCAGGGTGAACAGCCGGCCAATGGGAGCTGCAGAGACAGCGCTGGAGGTGGGTGGGTGGGTGGGGGGGTGGGGGGGGGCAGCGCGTGGAGCTTCCCTGGTCGCCCCTTTGCCTAGGGGCTACAGGGACATGCCAGACACTTCTGGGATCCATGTGGAGCCAGGGAGCCTGCCTTAGCCCCACCGCACCACCAACTGGACTTTTAACGGCCCAGTCAGCAGTGCCGACCAGAGCCACCAGGAAAACCGGACCCTTGGCAACCCTACTGGTCAGCAAGCAGCATGTCCCAGGCAGGGCCTTGGTGGCCACGGAGCCAGGGAGACGCCAGTCTGGGCTCTGCCTGTGGAGCCAGAGGCAAGGAGCAGGCTCGCTGCTTGCTGGCCAATTGGCATGCTTGTCCTATCGGAGTGGGAGATCTTCCCCACAGCTCCAGCCCCTTTCTGGAGGAGCTTCAGGCAGGCTGTATTAGCCAGCCTTCAGGGCTACTGCTAACACAGGTGGATAGGGCCCTGGGGTGTGGCGGGGGCCAGGCATAGCAGCATTCGCAGCTCCAGGGGACCAGGATCTGAATGTGATGTTGCAGGGCTCTAACCAGAAGAGCTAACAGAGGGTCATTTGCTTTGGGGCATGGGCCCCCACAGACTTTTCATAGGTCTCTATGCACTCCCCCTCTCCCATCCTCACCCCCCACCCCACCAGCTTTGCAGGCCAGCATAAATTCACACATCACATTCTTCACTTGACTCCACTTTGCCTCCTCTGAATACTGCTGATCCCACACCCCTGCTGACAGCCCAGGCACAAGGCACCAGTCCGGCCTCCTCCTTGTGGCCGTGCTGAGTGCTAGCTCCAGGCCAGCCAAGGGACATGGCAACTGTTTCTCCTCAAGGGCAATGCAAAGCAGCTACCAAGTCTAGCAAGCCAACCTGGACCCAGAGGTCACAGAAAACAAAAGCCAGGTGTCCCCTGTGGCTGTGGCAGACGGTAACTTGAGTGCCTTGGCCAGTCGCAGGCTGGCTCCCTTGTGAAGCACTGGCAGCTGTATTTAATTTAGCAGTGTCAGGGACATGCCATCCTGTGGCTGATTCGATCATGGTTCCATGCTAGAACTGCAGAGCTCAGTGTTACTGGTTAATACTTGGGCTCAGCATTAACCAGATAGAACGTTCAGATCCTACCTCCCAGCCTTGTGTTCAAGACGAGCTCAGACTTGCCCTGACAGATTCCCAGACCAATGCAAGTAAGGGTACAAATCACTCAGCTAAACTGGTTCTGAACATAAAGTATTTTCGAGAGCCCACGTTGCCTCTATTTCAAAGGCTCGGTCGTTCCCAGTGTGATGTGGGGGGAAAGCAGAGGCTCAGGATGATTGGTGCCTCGCAGAATTTGGAGAAGAGCTGTTGTGAAATCACCCAGGTAATTAAACTGAAGTAAGCTTTCCAGAGCCCTCTCTGCCTGCACATTTCCTCTCTGACTCTACAGGCTGCTGGCAGTTTGCTAGTGCTGGGCAGGAAATGGTTTTCCCATCCTCTGAGAGTTTTGGAGATTTCAGGTTTTTCTCCTGTCCTGAATCAGGAAGGTAGGGGGGAGGGGATAACTCTGTGGTTTGAGCTTTGGCCTGCTAAATCCAGGGATGTGAGTTCAATCCTTAAGGAGGCCATTTGGGGGGAAAATCTATTGGATGATTCAATTGGGGATTGCCCTGCTTTGAGCAGAGGGTTGGATTAGATGACTTCCTGAGGTCCCTTTCAACCCTGATATTCTATGAAAAATAAAATACCTCAAACACTTTCATGATAATCCAAAAACAAACTTCAGATCAGATCTTCAAAATGTCATCATCTGATCATTTCCAAATGTTTTCTTTCAATGTCAACCTTTCAAAAAATTACTTTTTTGTACAAAATAAACTACAATTTTGAAATGAAAAGTCATCTTGAGCTGGGAAAAGAAATGAAACTTTCCATTTAGAAACTGCGGGCCCAGAGTGTTCTAGCAATTCAAACCTTTTTTTCCAAAAAAAAATTTTGAATCAGGAAATTTATCACAATCATCACAAGGCTGGTTTGACAAATAGGCATTTTCCAGTGACAACACATTTTGGTGGAAAATTCCTGACTGGCTCTAGAGTTTGCTGCTGGGCAGCCAGGTCTCGAGGTCACCTGGCCCATTTCAGACTTGCTTAGGCTTCAGCTCAACAAAAAAGTGCAATTACCCAGCCGGGATCTACAACTGCTCACCCATTTTCCTATATACAGTGCAAAACTGTGACATATTCCCCAGAGCCAGGCCCGACTGCCTCCCCAGGCCTGCCCAGAGTTGGAGCCTGCTCCTACAGACCAGGCCCACCCATCATTCCTTCTTATGCTCTGCCTGAGTGAGGCACAGATGCCGCCCCTCAGTTTCCTGAGCACTGGGGCCGCTCCTGCTCAAAGTCCTTGGGAAGGGGGGCTCAGCTTAGCTCCCTCAGGGTGCCATCTTCAGTGCAGCTCCACATTCTCTGCATGTTATTGAAAGAGCATTTGCACCTTTGTAAATCGTTTGCATCTAAATCTCAGTTTAGTGCCTCATGTGGTGCACGGCTTTAGAGCAGATGATAAGCACTGGCTGGTTCCCCCTGGTGAACAGAGCCCGCTATCTACAGGGCAGCAGCACGACAAGCTCCCTACATGCTGCCCTGCCTGCATGGCTTAGCACTAGGCCGGGGGGTGCTTCTCTGAGGTCACCAAGGCAGCGCAGTCCGCAGGCCCTGGCAGTGCCTGGTCTCTCTGCTGAGTCGGCAAAACACAGGGAGAGCCTGACATGAAACCCAACAAATTCATTAAAAGTCTGAGAATCCGGAGTCCAGGGAGAAGTCCCCAGCACTCCTTGCCACTCTCATTACCCATGGCACTCTCCAGAGCCCCTTCCCCACAACAAGGCCTTCACCTTTATCTCCAGCAGGTACCACAAAGCAATGCACACAGCTGCTTCCCAATCTCTCAGTGATTCAGCACCTTACCAGTGACTTCAGCAACATGGAGTCAGAGTAACGTCTCCCAGGCCTGGAGGATCTGCCCCTCCATTTGCCTCAAAATTTGCCTCAGCGCGGGAGGCTGAAGGAAGGCGTGGTGCTCTAGTGTGAGCTGGATGGAGCTGGGGCACGTATGGCTTTCAGTGTCTTTTGGAGACGGAGCGCTGGTGTGTGTTATTGACAGTGCTGTGACAATACGAAGGTGGCAATGAATGGAGGAGACTCTTCCCATTAACATCTGGTTTCTGTGCTTTTAAAGATTTGGCTGAGTGGGGTGCATCCTCAGTAGGGTTGCTAACCCTCCCGGATTGGCTGGGAGTCTCTTGGAATCAACCTCAATCTCCCGGTGGCTATTGAAAGCAATCTGGGACATTTTAATAGGGCAAAAGTCCTGTTGGCGGAGAAGTGGGGCTAAGGCAGGCTCCCTAGCTCCGCATGGTTCCCAGAAGCAGCTGGCACGTCTAGCTCCTAGGAGCAGGGGTGGCCAGGGGGTCTCTGCGTGCTGCCCCCCGCGCTGAGGGCTGACTCTGCAGCTCCAATTGGCTGGGAACTGCAGCCAGTGGGGGCGGTGCCTGCAGGTAGGGAAAGCACGCTGAGCCGCCTGGCTGCCCCTGAGTCTAGGAGTCAGACACGCTGGTTGCTTCCAGGAGCCACCTGAGATAAGTGCCACCTGGAGTCTGCACCCCTCACCCCTCCTGCACCCCAATCTGAGCAGTTGTGAAGCAAATTATTGTTAAGTTCCTCTGTTTTTATGCAGGGGGCAACCTCAGTGCAGGAGTGGCCAACCTGTGGCTCCAGAACCACATGCGGCTCTTCAAAGTTAATATGCAGCTCCTTGTATAGGCACCGACTCCAGGGATGGAGCTACAGGCATCAACTTTCCAGTGTGCCAGGGGGTGCTCACAGCTCAACCCCTGGCTTTGCCCCAACTCCTCCTCTTCCTGCCCCCTCCCCTGAGCCTGCCGTGCCCTCGCTCCTCCCCTTTTCTCCCCGCTAGAGCCTCCTGCACACCACGAAAGCCCTGACTGGCAGGGCTGCTGGTGGGTGGGAGGCGCTGGGAGTGGATTGGAGAAGCTGATAGGGGGGCTGCTGACGTATTACCAGGATGGATTTGATTTAAATCACAATTTAAATCACTAGTCAGGAAGACACGATTTAATCATGGATTTCTATAGAAAAGCACATTCTTGTTGGTTGTTATAACCTTAATACATATTCTTCACAACTAAGAGATAGATATGGGTTTCATTTTTAGAAGGTTGACTCATAGACTCATAGACTCTAAGGTCAGAAGGGACCATTATGATCATCTAGTTTGACCTCCTGCAAAATGCAGGCCACAGAATCTCCTCCACCCACTCTTGTATTAAACCCCTAACCTATGTCTGAACTCTTGAAGTCCTCAAATCATGGTTTAAAGACTTCAAGGTGCAGAGAATCCTCCAGCAAGTGAATTGTGTCTATGCTGCAGAGGAAGACGAAAAAACCACAGGGCCACTGCCAATCTGCCCTGAAGTAAATTTCCTTCCAGACCCCAAATATGGCGATCAGCTGAACCCTGAGCTTGTGGGCAAAATTCACCAGCTAGACACCCAGGAAAGAATTATCCTAGTAACTCAGATTCCATCCCATCTAACATCCCATCACACGCCATTTTAAAAGTGATTTATTTTGAAAATGTTTCAGATTAGTTTTACAGTTATATCAGAAAATGAATGATTGTTTGGTTATTTCATTTTCCAAAGGTAATTGAAGCAGATATTTATGAAGTCATGGGAGGTGAACTATCTTCAATTCAACAGATTAATCATTAATATTTGGAGGATTTTCTTGCCATTAGGAGGAGAACATCACCAGACATACATTTCAATTGTTTTATTTAACTATTTTTCACCTCTGTACATTATTTATTTATTTAAAAACATTTTTGCTGTTAACAAGCATGTTATCTCAGGAGATACAAATCCACAGTCTGAGAACTGCAAAACTAAGCATCTTTGATGGTATCTTCTAGACTGAGCACTGAGTCTCTTTGGGTAGATTCAAAGATTAACCTGAATAATCTATTTGGAAGCCCCTGGAACCCGATAAAATTGGGTCCCTAATCCATGAACTATTGGAACTCATTTACAAAACTTTTCTTAAACATTACATGAATATACTGTCTCATACTATTGAATTAGACTTTATAATCCCTATTCTATGATGAGATACCTTTGATCTATAATGTATCTTAAGTCAAACTCTTTTGATAGGCTTTTTTCCTCAGAAAAACATTTTATAAAAAAAATCCGATTTAAATAAAAAAATCTGGGCCTTTTTTTTACTTTTTTTTAAAAAAACAACATTGTTTTTTATCCACCCTGTATATTACTGTGGCTCTTTGGCAATGTACACTGGTAAATTCTGGCTCCTTCTCAAGCTCAGGTTGGCCGCGCCAGCCTCAGTGGGTCACAAGGAGAAGAGGATGACCTGCATCTTCCTGGAATCAGAGGGAGAAACCACACTGCCAAGATTCCCAAGTCTGATCCCATTCAACACCCTAGTGATGCACTCGGGGTGGCTAGCCTCTCTTGCCTTCTCAGTCAGAGCTAGCATGGTTTAAAGACATGTCTGCCTGAGCTAGAAATTACACCTTCCACCTCCAGTGAAGACCTACACTGAGTTACGCTGGCTGTGGTGCTAATGGAGGACATATTCATATTCCCCCTTCATTCAGTAGAGCAATTAGCGCATGTCTAGATACCCTGCTAAGGTTACTTGGTTTCAAAGACAACTGTCCTGCATGCTTTAACATTGACCACTGCATGTCTCCAGCGTGTGGGATCAGGCACAAGACCTTAATTCAGCTCGCACCTCATGCCATTCTGCGGCTGGTTCTCCACTGGCTCACCGTGGTCTGGTGGATTTCAGTTTTCCTGCCTTACTTCTATGTCACTGAGAGGAGAGCAAAGCCTTGTGAACTGTCTGCATAGCAGGGCCGGTGCAACCACTAGGCGAACTAGGCAGCCGCCTAGGTCGCCAAGATTTGAGAGTGCCAAAAAGCCGTGCCCAAAATGTTGGGGTTGCTCGCCCAGTGCTGGCTAATGTGTAACCCTCTTCCTGCTGCTGTGCGAGGGGGCGCTGCGGCTTTGATGGGCTCCGGCCTGTAGGGAAGCGATGTCATTCCTCCTCTGTCCACCGGGGGCACTGCGCTGAGGGAGCCACGTGGGCCGCCAGCTGGCCCTGGGCATGGGCCTGCTTGCTGCTGCTGCTCCCCTGGCCCTGGGGCTCCTGCTGCCGCCTGGCGGGTCCCCAGCTGCTCTGCTGGGCCTGGGCTCCATCCTGCTGCTCTGAGCCGCTCTCCCTGTGAGTACCTGCCACCCTACCCACAGCCAGCTCCTGTCTCCAGCCAGCCCTGCACCCCCTGCTTGGAGCCAGCCCTTGCCCTGCCCGCACCAGCCCCGCACCCCCTGCCCTGACTCCAGTCAGCCCCACACCTCCTGCCCTGCCTCCAGTCAGCCCCGCACCCCCTGCTTGGAGCCAGCCCCACACCTCCTGCCCTGCCTCCAGCCAGCTCCACACCCTCTGCCCTG
>ML677373.1:4030351-4135569 GCA_007922305.1 Dermatemys mawii
CACCTCCTGCCCTGCCTCCAGCCAGCTCCACACCCTCTGCCCTGCCTGCAGCCAACCCCTGCCGCAGCCCCCTGCCCAAAGCCAGCCAGCCCCACACACCCCTGTCTCCAGACAACCCCTGCCACACCCCTGTGCCTGAAGCCAGCCAGCCCCACACCCTGTCAGGTTATTCATTTATTTTCATTAAATATGTAGGCTAAATAATGAAATTAATACATTTTCAAGCTGAATGTGTATTAATGCTAATGAACAATGCCATATTATGCAGTATTTATTTTTGAAAGTTTATAATAAGCAATGCTGCAGGAAGGGTGGGGTGGCGCATGGTGGAAGTTTCGCCTAGGGCGCAAAATATCCTTGCACCAGCCCTGCTGCATAGCTGTATTTCTAATGTTACTCTCCTTTTAGCGCCTCAGTTTCTTTTCCTATTGCACCTCCAGAGCGCATAAAGAGGGAAATAAACATAGTTCTGACGTGGAGTTTCTCTAAAGCCTCTCGTGCTTTCCTGTTTGTTTATCAAAGGTTCAAGTGGAAGTAAACACGTTTAGTGCCTTCGCATGTGGCGTGGCGATTAAGCAATCCTGACCCGCCATAAAACATTAAATACCCACGGAGAAAAGCCAGGAGAGAGATGTACACAGATGCAGTTCAGCCTTATCAAATTCTTCACGTGTTTGTTGTGGCGTGTTTGTATTCCTGGACTTCTGCTCACAAGAATGTTGCTGATAAAACAGTCTTGCTAAACATGGATTTTTGTGTTTTTAGCTCATGTTTACAGTGCACTAGACAGTAAGAGGAGCTCTGGATTCCAGTGGGCAGATGTTCAGAGGGATACAGTTATAATTTACACTGCAATTGGTTGTTAGGAGGAGGCTGGTCAGTCCCTGCTACACATGTGCTTCAAAGAGTAACTTTTTGCCATTGATGGAGCCCTTTTTGGCAAGGGAGAAAACAACTCTATGGTTGCTAGTTTCTTTACCTACAATTACAAGTGAACTCTGCTGTTCCAACACCCTCCAGGACGCAATGGAATGCACTGGAATGGCTATTATCTCTCTGTTTTCTTTCCAGATACTGTCCAGTTTGGATGACTCTGTTTGTTGAACTCCCTGGTGCTTTCTGCGAGAGGCACAGAGCTCTGCTCTGAGATAGAGCCGAGTGAAATGGCACTATTTTGTCTGTCTGTTTCCCACAGAGCTGCCCATTCTCTCCAGCCCTAAAGGGGCGGGTCACCCACCACTCCAACCTTTGCACAAGGATCTGCTGCTCCAGGAGATGGTTTGGGACAGACGGTCAGAACACCTCCACGGAGGGTTTGAAACCGACACAGGAGCAAACCTGTTACCACCCTGAATCCCAGTTAATATGCGGAGCTGTTTGCACAAAATCACTTTGCACTATGCGCTGCTCAGTAGGTTTCAGGTCTAAGAACCACTGAGCTGAACTCCATGAATGCCGTGTAATAAACCCCCAAATCAAGGCAAATGTGCTCAGTTCCAAGTTTCATTATGAACCCCGAACTCGGCAAAGTTCACCAAAATGTTTGATGAGACTCAGCTGAGTTTTAGAGCAGCAGCTCCTTTTCCTACATGTTCTCACAACATATGGCTATTGCTTTCCATGACTACCAATGGAAGTGAAGCAAAGCTGCCTGTGTAACCCACACACCTCCTGAGTGTGGTGTTCTGTCCCCTCTAGTGGCACTGAGACCACTTAGATAGAGAGATTAATGAGTTTGCTCTACAGCCAGTTGGCTTTTAATTCATGCGGTAGAAGCTCATGCATTAAACTCCAGAGGTCCCAGGTTTGATCCTGCCTACTGACGACTGAGGTCTGTCAGTGTTACACCCTCAGGTATTGTGGCAGGCACCTGTGTTGTCAGGAGATAGAGAACAGTACTGTGGAGAGCAGGTGAATGGAGGCGGTGGCCATCTTTGCTTTGGGAGGTCTGTAGCCTCCATCCCTTTGAGGACAGTGGAAGATGGTGTCCATTTTGAGAAGGCCAGCTTAACTGACAGCAGCCTAAGGCCTCAGTCCCAATGAAAACAATGGGAGATGGTGGCTATTTTGAAAGAGGACAAGTCTTCATGAGTTTCTCTGAAGAACATTATTCCTCAACATCTGCTTTCAGATGTTAAAAATAATGGAAAAAATGACCATTAACCCTAAAAATCTGTTTTCTAAAACTAGCCATTATATCAGATCTGCTTGAGGTTCACCTCCTTGCCAAGTTTTGTGTCAACAGACTGAGCTCATACAGTACAAAAAACAGTCGGACACTGGGTGCTAAATTCCTTAAAAGACCCGTTTTAAAAGTAATTTTGACTAACAATAAGCAGATTTACTGGTGAATTCTCAGATAATTCATTCCATGACTAAAGAGTAAACACTTTAATTCTGTGGCGGATCTGGAACAAAGCCTTTGAATTCCTGCTTTCAGTGCAAAACTCAACTCAGTTTCAACTGTGGAACCGCAGCCGGTGTTTCCATAATTATAATCCCAGCACTAGCACCCAAAGGCCCCATTGTGGTAGGTGCTGTGCATACAGACAGGGAAACATGGCTCCTTATCATCATGTCAAGGTGTGGCCAGGGCATTAGCCAGCAACAGGCAGGCCGGTGAGATGAACAGTGATGCGGTCCCATGGCTGCTGAAGCAGGGGCTGTGCAGTCTCTTGGATCTGCTGCATCTCAAGGGCTTTAAAAATATAAATAAATAAAATGCCAGGCGCTCTCCCCAGCTGTCACTCAAGCTGCCCAGTGCTCTCCAGTGGGTTGCAGCCATCACAGTGGAAATGTGGCTGGAGGAGGAGTGAAAGGAGGAGATAGGAGGGGCTTTGCCTATTAGTTCAGGGAGAAGATCAATTCATAGTGGGTGTTTGCAATCCAAGAACCTCCTGACGTCTGTTGGCACACAGGGGCACAGGGATCCCCTGGGTTCACCAACAGGGGTCATGTAAGGTCACTACTGAAAGCCCGTGTCACACTAATCATCATAATAATTGTGAGATGTATGACAAGCCACCAGTGGGCTTGACCTTATGACAGGAGGCTCTCAGCCATGCTGGTTGGAAATGCTGGGGAAAGGACTTGGGGTAGCTAGCCTATAGGAGACAGGAATGTCCTTTGAGTTGTTTAAGCTCTAGCAAACTGTTGTGATTTTGTTTCATAAATAGCCATTTGCGTCCAATAGTCTTACTTACTAACACTTGACTCTGTTCTTTGACAATAAACGAATTCTTGTTTTCACTATAAATATATCTAAGTGCTGTGTGCGTTTAGCAGAGAGGTGATCCGGAGTTAAACTAGTACGCTGGTGTGTACTTCTCCTTTGGGAGCAGTGAATCTCAGAGCTCTGTGTTCCGTGGAGTGGGGGATGGGCACTCCAGAGGACGGCTGGAGGACTCTGGGATTGGTATATGCCCGTCGCTAATGTGTACAGAGCGAGTGAGGCTGGGGAGGCAGTGCTTGTATTGCCAGAGGCTGTGGAGTCAGGGAGCGGATCCACACCCCACATAGACAAGGCTCCCTCATGCTAAGGGCAGGTGGTTGCGAGGTGCCTCACAACCCACAGTCCCCTGGCAGCATCGCAGTGCTGTAGAAGGGGGTGTGTGGGATAAGCAGACAGGTGATATGATGAAAGAGAGGAGGAGATGAATAGGGAGGGGCCAAATTATGAAACACCTTGGGAGGGAGGCCAAGACACCTAAATTTGATGAGTAAAGGGGTCGGGAGCCAGTGGAGGGATGGGACATGGACAGACTGAGGGGCCAACACCATGACCTGAGGCACAGTACCAGGGTGTTTGATGTGCACTTCTGATAAAGTAGAGTAAATACGTATTGGACCATCCTATGTTCATCCTCTGCCTGAGGGGTCTGATTTCCCTCAAGCTGAGCTAATGCACAGTCACCATGCTGACACGGCCTTCATTCCCTTTTGATTTCCACAGCCAGCCAAAATGGTGCTGTTCTGGCAGATTCCCATTTCCAGCAGAGCATCCGCTGACCTGGGGTGGGGGCAGGGGAGTGGTCCCTTGGACACTGGCTTTGCTAGCTGCGGTCCAGGGATGTTTCTTCAGCCAGTTGGCTCATATCCAAAATATCTCCGGTGACTGACGCGTCTTTCAGCTGTTTAGAATGCAGATGTGCGAAAGGGCTGGTGTTATTTCAACTCTCTTCAGTGCTCTGTAACACATGGTGCCCCAATAAGATCCCCTGATGGTTGGAGAAATCCAGATGATTAAATATTTAACTTCCAAAAGGTAATGGCTTGAAACCTTTGTTAAACAATGAGGCTTCTCCGGGGGGATGTTGGGAGGAGGCCTGTGCTATGGAAAATCCCTCAGCTGACATCTGTGTGCCCAGCGCCAACTGCCTGATCCGACACAGAACACAAGCAGCCTCAAATAAACAGATACAGCCCACGAATAAAAGGCTCACAGGTTGGTGTCCAAATGGGGCTTTCAGAACTCCAGTGCTTATTCCAAAGTGACCCTGCTCCTGTCAGCCTGGCTCTGAGGTTTGAGTGGGATCCTGGCTCATGGTAGTTTGGACTGAATTCTTCCTTTCCTCAAATGTCCATTTATCACCACTGAGACGCACATCATGGACTGCACTGAAACCTCCCTTTGCCTCTCCCCATACAGAAAGGGGCACAGTGACAGAAATGTGGCTGTAGGTACAATTCTTAGTCCTTGCTCCTCTGGCTGCCCGATGGTGGGGGCAAGTCAGGCAGATGCACATGCACGTGACATGGTGCCCAAATCTACATGCCTCAGGGTGCACTGAGCTCAAGAGTTGAATGTCAGTTCTGAAGACACCACCAACTCTCCCAGAGAATTCTGCATTGGCGCACACACAACTGCCAGTACTGCCATAGTTCAGGAAAAGGTGTACCTGCAGCCAGAACTCTGCTGAGACAATCCATCAGTGATAGGAAGTTAGAGAGAGAGGTAGGCAGATGGAGAGGAGACAGACAGACTGATGGATGGATAGTAATGATAACACTGCGCCACATTCTGCTCCAGAACCAGGAAGAAAGCTCTTGAGAAGAAAAAGGAAAATTAGAGTCATCCACAAAGGATGAACAAATCCAGACTTTTAAGAAAAGGAACAGTGGCTGGAAGGTTGGTCATACAGGAGAATTGTTGTCCTGGGGCTGAGAGTATGGAGTGCACAGAAATGATCTCTCACTCCTGGATGGCATAGGTTCAGGGTTGGTTTTCACCAGGGAGTTAACACAGACTACAGTACTAGTATTCTCATTAACTTGACCTCTGTCCTCACACCAGCCCTCTCCCTGCTATGCACAAACAACTGGAGTTAGCCAGCATGCCCAGGTGGATGGCAAACCTTGAGTGAGCTTCCCTCATCAGTCGTTAACTTGACAACAGCTGCTAACTTGACCTTTCTGTAGCATGCTTACAGGCTAGGGCCATGACACAACAAATGAGAGCTGCTGGCTCTCCAATATCTATTCATAATCCCCCTGGCCTCCACATCTCACGATCAGGTTTAAAATAAATAAAAGGAAGTTCTTCTTCACACAGCGCACAGTCAACCTGTGGAACTCGTTGCCTGAGGAGGCTGTGAAGGCTAGGACTATAACAGGGTTCAAAAGAGAACTGGATAAATTCATGGAGGTTAAGTCCATTAATGGCTATTAGTGAGGATGGGTAAGGAATGGTGTCCCTAGCCTCTGTTTGTCAGAGGGGAGTGATGGATGGCAGGAGAGAGATCACTTGATCATTAACTGTTAGGTTCACTCACTCTGGGGCACCTGGCATTGGCACTGTTGGTAGACAGGATACTGGGCTGGATGGACCTTTGGACAGCCATTCTTATGTTCTCTTCTCATTTCTCTGTTCTGTTTCCTGGCTGGAAGTGCAAATGGCGAGCCATATTCAACGCAGTTCACACCACACCAGCAAAGGAGAAGGAACACAGGTAATTGGGGAAGTGCAATACCATTCCATGGGATGTTGCTCTTCAGTGTTCTGGTTGTTGCTCATTAGGTGTTGCATTTTGTTGGGTGTGGATGTTTGGTTTGGGGCCAGCACTGCCTGAGAATTGCACCTGTTGTGCCCTCTTGCACTTGAGTTTTTGGCAGCGTGTGCACCAGACAATAACAGGGGAAACAGCGACTGAGAAAGAAAACATATAATAAAGTCTCAGATTGACAAGCACTAATGCTGTGATCCCTTTACATGTCTCCCTCCAAACCAAAGATGTAGCAACACAAAGCATCCCTTATTTCCCTGGCTCTCCTGGATCCAGTGCCAGGTTCCAGAGACGCACTGGAAGGTTGCCTGTACAGGTTCTGGAAAGCAGCACAACTGTCAGCCTATTCCTACCCATATGATGGACACCTCACCCCATAACATGAATGGCATTATACACACTGCAGTGCACACCCTATGGCAACTTGCCCAAAATAGGCCAAAAGCAAATTCGATCCCCGCCCTTCATCTGCTCAGTATGTAATTAACCTTCTTATGCCCAGTGCTCCCAAATGGGCGCAGGCCTTCATGACCCATGGAAGTAGAGGGTAGGCTGGGTCTCTCAAAATGCCAGTGGGCACAGACAGTCTGTTAATACCCATACTATTCAGTGTGAACAGAATGCCAACTTGGCTGAATTCAAATACTCTAAAAAAACAACAAGGAGTCTGGTGGCACCTTAAAGACTAACAGATTTATTTGAGTATAAGCTTTTGTGGATAAAAAACCCACATCTTTAGATGCATGGAGTGAAAATTACAGATACAGGCATAAATATTGTACAGGGTCAGGCCAGATAGCTAGAGGAGAGTGATAGAAGGTAGATACATTAGCCCCTGATTAAGCCAGTCCCTTTTCCCTGAGTAAGATAATGGACTATTCCAGGACAATCAGGAGATTGCTGGAACCAATTATGGCAGGCAGGCTATTTGGACTCTGGGAACCAATTAACAAGCTACTAGAATCAGTTAGGACAGGCAGACTAACCAGGGCACCTGGTTTTAAAAAGGACTTCAGTTAGTGAGATGTGTGCGAGGAGCTGAGAGCAAGAGGCACTAGGAGCTGAGAGTGGGAAGGCGTACCGCTGGAGGACTGAGGAATACAGGCATTATCAGACACCAGGAGGAAAGTCCTGTGGTGAGAATAAAGAAGGTGCTGGGAAGAGGTCATGGGGAAGTAGCCCAGGGAGTTGTAGCTGTCATGCAGCTGTTACAGGAGATCCTCTAGACAGCTGCAATCCACAGGGCCTGGGTTGGAACCTGGAGTAGAGGGTGAGTCCAGGTTCTCCACATCCCCCCAACTCCCTACTTGATACCAGAGGAGTTGATCAGGACTGTGGGTTCCACCAGAGGGGAAGGTCTCTGGCTTGTTCCCTGACCCACTAGGCGGGTCAGCAGAGGCTGCAGGGATTGTTCTCCTCTTTTTCCCCATGCTGGCCAGTGATGAGGTTAGCTGAGTGAACGGCAGCTTTGAGCCACTGGCAAAAGTGGCCAAACTGAGGGCTGCCATGAATCTCTGAGGTAAGCAAATCTGTCAACAAGCACAGGACTCACCAAGACAGGGGAGGGACTTTGTCACAATATATTGGCACATGAGGAGAAGGGAGTTACCTTACAAGTGGAGAACCAATGCTGAAGGCCAATTTAGTCAGAGTGGATGTGGATAATTGACGAGGAGGTGTCAATACCACGAGAGGAAAAATTGCTTTTGTAGCGAGCCAGCCACTTCCAGTCCCTATTCAAGCCCAAGTTGATGGTGTTAAGTTTGCAAATGGATTATAGTTCTGCAGTTTCTCTGAAGTCTGTTTTTGAAGTTTTTTGTTGAAGAATGGCTACTTTTAAATCTGTTATTGAGTGTCCAGGGTGACTGAACTGTTCTTCTACTAGCTTTCGTATGTTACCATTCCTGATGTTGGATTTGCATCCATTTATCCTTTTCCATAGAGACTGTCCAGTCTGGCCAATGTACATGGCAGAGGGGCATTGCTGGCACATGATGGCATATATCACATTAGTAGATGGGCAGGTGAATGAGCCTCTGATGATGTGGCTGGTGTTGCTGGGTCCTATGAGGGTGTCGCTAGAGTAGATATGGGGACAGAGATGGGGTTTGTAACAGGGACTGGTTCCTGGGTTAGTGTTTCTGTGGTGTGGTGTGTAGTTGCTGGTGAGTATTTGCAATTCATCTGCAAACTTAACTGAGGGCAGGCAGTTTGCTCTCAGGGTAGGCTAAGGGGTTGTCTACACTGGCAATTTACAGCGTTGCAACTTTCTCACTCAGGAGTGTGAAAAAACACCCCCGTGAGTGCAGCAAATTTCAGCACCATAAAGCACCATTGTAGACAGTGCACCAGCACTGACAGCAACTCAACACAAATAGAACAGCTATGTCCTCATAATCAGCCTCTGCCCTGTTGTGTTCTCAGACCGAGGGCTGGCTTTCGCCTCCGGAAGGTCACTTGAATGTCTTTGGGATCGCTGGGCTGTTTAGCCACCTCCCAGTTATGCTGCATGAGTGGTTATGGCTGATCATTGTCTCACTCTTATTTTGTTATATTTAAAAAGGGAATAAACAAAACCTCTCCAAAAAGAGGGAAAACATGGCAGAGACTTGACATGGGAAGGGCCCACAGCTGGACCTTCTCCTTATTCCGGGACACCGGCAGGGGAGAAAGGAAAAAAAGCCACCATGACAAACGTGATTAATAAAGTGGTGAAAGAGATTCTGAAAATAAGAGTGAAGTTGTGGACAGCGCAAGCTCTCTGGTCTCCAGCTGCTCCTCCACCAACATGGAGCTGATGTCAATACAGAGCCCAGCCTGCTCTGGGAGCCGGGCCTGCGTCACTCCTGCCAGCCAGACCTCTGAGCACAGAGAGTGCACAGTAGGTCCGATCCGCCATTCCCATTGCACCAGGGACAGTCCTGAACCGAAGCACTGGGGTGGGCCACAGCCCGGCTTGGGTTCAGATCATGATGTGGAGCTGAGCTTTGTAGCTGGGGCTGTGCCCTGCAGCACAGGGTCCCAGGCAAGAACATCCCTGAAATGTGTGTGGGGTCAGCTCCAATCCAGCAGCTGAACTCAGTCATGGGGCCATCTTGACCCTGAACGGAGCCAGAAAAGGGGAAGGAGTCATGGGAGAGGGGGGGTGGATTTTATCTCACTGATCCCAGTACTACGCCAGGGGTAATGTCACAGGAAGCATAAGTGTGAAACTGGAGTGAGAGCAGAACCAGCCCCCAGGCATGGCAAGGGAATGAGATTCTCCGGACAAGTGGCTGCCAGGCAGAAATGGATAGTTGTGTGGTTCAGATAAAGCAATGCAAGAAAAAGGTATTGTAAGCTCCAGGATCCTACCAGCAGCAGCGTTGATGGGAGCCCAGCAACCCGAGAGAAGAGAATCCCCTTGGGAGCCCACCTGCCTGCCCGCCTCCACACAGCCCCAAGACAGCAGCACAGGCGCAGTTCTGCAGCACAAAGGGCCAGCGTCCTGCAGGCCTTCACTAGGGCAGTGACTATGCCCGGAGCGTCTGGAACAGGGCTGAGCTCTTCACTGGCCCCGCACAACTAAATAAAGCCGCTCAGTAATGACGGCTGAGGGGAAAGCCATGTGCACGGCTTGTTTACTTGGTTGCCTCAATGACTTTATAAATCATTTTAATGCAGAGAGGGTTCAATGGAAAGTATCTGAGACCCTTCACCAGGTCCGGGAGGTTGCTCAAGGAGCAATGCTCCTACACTACTCACGCAGTGCTCCACGGCTCACATTCTTCCTTGCCTTTGCCATAGACACAAAATGGTCTCAGAGCTGGCACCGCCAGCCAAGTGTGCAGGATCCTGGCGGGAGAAGGTGGGGCGGGGCTGGAGAGGGACATAGTGGGTGCTAACCCAGCCCGGTCCTTGGGCCCAATGTAAGGGACCTGGCTAGGGCTTCCTTTAGTCCCAGCAATCCCCAGCTGCCATTACAGCCTCAGTGTGAGGTGAGAGCCAGTGTAATTGAGAGCAGCCTCAGGAGGTCAGACTGATGTGCAACTGGCCCAACACTGGTGCAGGAAGGGCCCTTCCCTCCTCAAAATCGCACAGTGTGTTCCCAAGATCAGAGTATGCTCATGCAAAACCCTGGGAAGGTCACCAGAGCCAGATCCTGGCACATGTTGAGTTTGTGTCCACAGTTAATTCTCAGCATGACTATTCATCCCTTCGCCATGCGAATGCGGCATCCAGGTTGTCAAAGGAATCAGAGACAAGCCAGGCTCTCCTGCAGTGCAGGCCAGGGGAGAGGGCGAAGGGCTCAGCACATGCACAAGGGTCACCTTGCAGAGCTTCTGGCTAGTATGATTTTAATCATGGAATCATTTGAAGAGACTCCCAGAGGTCATCTAGTCCAATCCCCTGCTCAAAGCAGGACCAACACCAACTCAATCATCCCAGCCAGGACTTTGTCAAGCTGGGCCTTAAAAAGCACTTCATGAAGGCGATTCCACTACTTCCCTAGGTAACCCATTCCAGTGCTTCACCACCCTCCTAGGGAAATAGTTGTTCTTAATATCCAACCTAGACCTCCCCCACTGCAACTTGAGACCATTTCTTCTTGTTCTGTAATATGCCACCACTGAGAACAGCCAAGCTCCATCCTCTTTGGAACCTTCCTTCAGATAGTTGAAGGCTGCTATCAAATCCCCCCTCACTCTTCTCTTCTGCAGACTAAATAACCCCAGTTCCCTCAGCCTCTCCTTGTAAGTTGTGCCCGAGCCCCCTAATCATTTTTGTTGCCCTCTGCTGGACTCTCTCCAATTTGTCCACATCCCTTCTGTAGTGGGGGGGGGACCAAAACTAGGGTTAATATTATAGAAGATTAGGGTTTGAAGAGACCCCAGGAAGTCATCTAGACCAAGCCCCTGCTCAAAGCAGGACCAACACCAACTAAATCATCCCAGCTAGGGCTTTGTCAAGCTGGGCCTTAAAAACCTCTTAAGGAAGGAGATTCCACTACTTCCCTAGGTAACCCATTCCAGTGCTTCACCACCCTCCTAGAGAAATAGTTGTTCTTAATATCCAACCTAGACTTCCCCCACTGCAACTTGAGACCATTGCTCCTTGTTCGGTCATCTCCCCACACTGAGAACAGCCCAGCTCCATCCTCTTTGGAACCCCACTCCAGAGTGGCATCATCCGTGCCGAATAGAGGGGAATAATCATTTCCCTCAATCTGCTGGCAATGCTCTTACTAATGCAGCCCAGTATGCCCTTAGCCTTCTTGGCAACAAGGGCACAATGTTGATTCATATCCAGCTTCTCGTCCATTGTAACCCCCAGGTCCTTTTCTGTGGAACTGCCGCTTAGCCAGTCGGTCCCCAGCCTGTAGCAGTGCATGGGATTCTTCCGTCCTAATTGCAGGACTCTGCACTTGTCCTTGTTGAATCTCATCCAATTTCTTTTGGCCCAGTCCTCCAATTTGTCTAGGTTCCTATCCTTACCCTCCAGCGTATATACCTTTCCCCCCAGCTTAGTGTCATCTGCGAACTTACTGAGGGTGCAATCCATCCCATCATCCAGATCATTAATGAAAAATGAGGAAGGATTGCAGGAATGAAAAATGAGCTGAATCTTACAAGCTGGTGTGTGCTGTTCTTTGAGTAGAGCAGGCCTGGGATTTCTGTGAATAGCCAGTGCCAGGGGCTGGACATCACCTGGAACACTTCTAAGGGACTCGGGGACTGCTGTACACCTATTATTAACTGCAAGGCAAAGTGAGTGCTGGCTGAGCCCAGAGCAGAGTGCCCGAGTGGCCAACAGGCTGCAGAGAGCAGGGAGCTGGCACCAGCTAAGCACAAGCAAAATGCCCTCATGCTGGAGACGGGGTAACAAGGTGTCTCTCAGTCCTTGGGACCCCGAGAGTCCTCACAGGGCTAAAAATAAATATTTAGGAGTTTGCAGGAAGAAAAGATGAGAGAATCTGGCAAAGGATACCTGGGCCCTAGCAGGAGAGCTACAGAGTAAACCCTGCACTGGAAGCCGTGGGGCAGAGCTAATGCTCTAAAGATGCTAGCAGCACCATGACAAGGGGGCTGGAACAATTTGTACGGGGGGGAGGGGGCTGAGAGCCATTGAACCAAACTGGAAACCCTGTGTATGATGGAATCAATTTCAAGACAGGAGGTGCTGCAGCAACCCACTTCCAGCTCCTATGCACCGTGAGCTCATTATTGTCTCTAGTCACTTTCAAGGGACATGCCAAAAAGTTTCTTTATAAATATTGGAATTAAAATGTCTGCCTCTTTGTAGCAAAGTAAAAAAAAGACCATTAAATTAGCCCAGTTACACACTGGTCTAAACAAAAGAGGGCTGGGCCGGCCAACTTTAAAACAGTAGCAAATGGCTTTTAATATGACACAGATAAATACATTCCAGTTCCAAGATGGAGCACTGCTGTCCCGGGGATCAGAAAACACCCTCCAATAGGGGCCAGATATCTGGATGAGTAGGGATTTACACCCCAAAGGCGCCAACTTCAAAAAAGAAGGCGCCACTGGAAAAAAACAGATGGCACTTCGAGTTGCTGGAGCTGCCGCCGAAACGCCGCCGCCAGAGAAACAACTGAAGTGGGCATGTTTGCTGAAAAGCCACTGAAAGAAGTGGAGCCCTTTGGGCGGCATTTTGGCGGACGGACACGCTTCACTTCCTCTGGCGGTGACATTTCAGCGGCAGCATTTCAGGACTCTCATCCGCTGCAACCTTCGGGTGAGTAGGTGCCACTTTTGGCAATCTGGGCCCCAGGGGGAGCAGCCGCTCCCCCGGATCCTCCCCTAGCTACGCTACTGAATTGTTCCCCCCAAAAGAGTCATGTTCCTAGAAACTCAGCAATGCCAGCGATGCCCTTACTCTTCCCAAATCCCTCCTTCCCTCTCCAGGTATGGCAAGGCCTGTGGAGTCTCCAAACTGGCCTTCTGGTAAATTAACATGGGGAAAAAATCTTCGCTTAGAAGTGAAAGCAAATGTGTTTGGGAACAGGAGCCTCACAGAAATGCAGCACTGATGCCTACAGCCCCGTCTCTTCCTAACGCTTCACAGGGGTTTCCTTGGTACAACAAGAAAGGAACTGATGAAATCTGGGCTGTAGCAGCCTGACCTGAATGTATACCTGCAGCACACGCTCCTGTGTCAGCGTTGTAGACACTTGCACACCCTTTCCACACATACACACTCAGCCCTGCACTCTGCGCTCCCACACACTGAAACCCAAGACGCTCACAGGGCACGCACATTTGCACCAGGACACTCTGCACTCACAGTGGCACAAATGCTTACTAGGGATGGGCACAAACAACAAGCTGAGCTCCTAACCTAGCTACAAACTCTTCCAGTCTACAGGATGTTTGGCTTGGACCTAGGGTTGCCAACCCTCCGGAACTAGCCTGGAGTCTTCCAGAATTGGAATCAATCTCTTGGTGACTATTGATATCAATTCAGGAGATTTTAATAGGATATTTTAAGAAAATGACATTACATCATGTAGGTGAAAAAAATCTCCCAGAACAGCCAACCCTACTTGGGCCCATGACAGAGACAAGATATTTACTTGCAGTATATCATTCAGCCACTAGATGTCCTTGTGCTCTGCCTGGAGTTCCAGATAGGATATGGTTACTGATCAACATGGGAGACAAAGCTGGCAATCAGGCTGTGTGGAAGCCTGTTTGTATCTGAAGCGGTTCTCATTAATAACCATCTCCTGGCAGAACTATGATTTTCCTGTATCGTGATGGGAGGAGAAGCTCGGAGACATGCTGCCACAGGCAATGGGACATACCCTGTGATATCATTGGCTCAGCTCTTCTGGCTCAATGGGCTGATACCAAGGCCTAGACCTTGTTGCCTACCTCCCTCAGCTCAACCTGGCTTTCCTCACGTTTCTTTGTTGTGAGCAGGAACAATGTCTGCAGCCCCACTTTGTGTGGGAGGGAGAGAAACGGCCTACTGCTTGGGCTAGGCGTGGCTTTGGCCCTGATCCCCCTCCTCTTCTCCACTCCCCACAACAGATGCTCTTAGATGGCAAAGCCAAAGTCTCAGTGCACAGAGCATTTTCTCAGCTGAAAATGAAATGCTGAGGTCACTCACACTGTGACCTCTTTGGAGGAGACACCGTCTGTCAGTTGTGTGTTTGCACACCACCTAGCACAATGGGGTCCTGGGCCAGGACTGAGGCACCTAGGCATTACTGTAATCAGTGACTCCGCTCTCCTGTCTGTCACTAACCGTTTCCATTGGACAAGCAGCTGTCAGCCCCCTGGCAGTGGGGGTTGCACTAAGGACACACCTTGCTGCTCCATTGCCAGCCCTGCTAGTCCCTGGAAAGGCGTGTCCTAGTCATTCCAGCCCCTTTGAGGGCATTACTGCTCCAGGGGAAGCCACCAGCCCCATGGGACATGCAAGCAGCTCTGCACACAGGGTTTGTACCAGTCTAAGAGGTGTGTGTGGGGAGGCGTGTGTGGATATTTTACTAATATATGTATAGCAGTAACACTCACCTCAGTGTGGATGTTGCTATCCTGGGGCAATGAGGCCATATACCAATATGGCTTATCCCCCTTCCTGTGCAGGAACAGCTGCCTTGGTACAAGTCCCGTTACCCTGTGATAGCTGCGCCCATCCTGGCGGGTTGTACTGCTTTTCACTCTGCCCATCTAAAGCAGCACCCTGCGGAGTGCAGGCAAAGCCATGCACATGGTGGGGACGTGGACCTGCCTCATGTAGGGGGCAGTCCCTCTCCTGATCCGAGCTAGGCAGCTGTGGGAGAGTGGGGCACAGGGTTATTTGTATTGATGTCACATCCCAGTGCACATAGCTCTGGAGGACACTGCGGCGCTGGTACCTACGGTGCTGGGGGGACCCTGCACTCTGTCCTGCCCCGCCCCCGGTCTCTGCAGGTGGGACTGAGCCCATGTGCTCATTTCCGGCACTTAGGTAAACAGCTGCAAGGCAGGAAAGCTGACAGCAGGGAGCCAGCCTGGCAGGCGAAGGCCAAAAGGGGCCAGGAGTGAAGAGCAGGCGTGTCTGGGAGCATCCCAGTTTCCTGCTCTCAGAGCCAGCTCGCCAGGCTAGGCTGAGCAGGAGGGTGGCACACGATTGGGCTGGCCAACTGGCCTGAGGAAGACGCATTAGCTCAGTGCCTCACGTTCCCTGTCTGCAGATTGCAGCTAGCATCTACCCGCCTCCTACGACTCTTCTGCCATTGGAGCCCACGGTGTCTGTGCAGCAGAGATTGTGCAGGGTAAGAGCTGAGCGTGAGTATTGTCAACACCAGCGTGCGGGAGAACACAAACGTCAGTACCTTAGGAACCACAGAGGAGCAATTTCCTGATTCGTATCAGATCCAGACCCAATGTTTGGAAATTACACCCAGCCTTGCAGCTTGCCCAGGGTAAGCAGAAGCAGATGTTGGCAGGAGCAGCGAGCGAGAGTGTAAGAACTCCCTGTGGGCACGCGCGGCCCTACAGAAAAGAACAACTAACCACAGGGAACATTTCCTTGCTACCTAAACTACTTGTCCGACTTCAAAGCTGGCATGTCTTTGCCACTGCTCTGTTCACCAGACTCTGGTTACTGTCTGCAGAAACAGCCCTGCGGCTGCCTCTGCTGCTCACCGAGCCTCTGTCCAACCTGTCAGTTTCTGCTCCCCTGGATGTGCTACTACAAAATGGCCGACATCATACCAGGGCAGGGACTGGGGAACGGTGGGCAGCCCCACAAATGTCACCTTGCTTCCAAAGCCTGGTGTGGGGATGAAACGTGTTCTGAAGTGCATCCTCTAGCAGCCCAGCCCTGTGTCTATGTTCTGGAGCTGTTCCCTGCTGTGCCCAGTGCATTGAAGGGTGTTGCACAGCACGTGGACGCGGGCCACCAGGGAGATGCTTCTGGGTACAGAACATCGACCCATTTTCAACGGTGCACAACCCGTTCTCAGTGACTCCACCCCAACCCCAGGGATGCTGGGTGGTGAGAGGGATGTCAGAGTGTCCCCCACCACCCAGGCAGGTTACTCTGCTAAAGTTAAGCACAACTTCATCTCACTGAAAGCTCTGGCAGAAAGCCAGCTCCCTGCCTCTATCAGCACCTTGACACTCTGATGAGATGTCCCTGCACCTTCTACCACAATGGGGCCAGGATACGGGGCCCAGGGGTTCTTCCAAGGGGCTGTCATCAGCACCCTTCTCCAGACCGATCACTCTGGCTGGCCTTTGCCCCAGCGCGAGGTCTAGGTACTGCTGAAGAGCCATGGAGACCCCATTCTCACAGCTGACGTGGGATTGACATGGGCGCTTACAGCTTGGGCTGCTCTGTGCACAGTGGGGAATGTCCCCCTTGGGATCCCCACACCTGCACTCCAAGGGATAGCGCACCCTGTGCACCGCGAGTCTGCAGGAGGCACCATCTTCCAGCCCTGCACCATGGCCCCTGCCCCTGGGCTATGCACATTAGCCCAATCTGGCCCTAAAACTGTCCCAGAGAAGCAGGAATATTTACAAAGGCGCTGACGCTCGGTCCAGCCGTATTCCAGCTTCAGGCTGGAGTAACTGGCTCCCAAACAGAGGCCCAAACTGCACTAGACATACGAGAAGAGCGGAATGTGAGATCACTGGCCACCAGGTGCCAACGTGGGCAGCATCGTCCCACAGCTCTCCCCTTGTATTGTTTATTATCAGCCCACTAGAGACCCCCTGGCAATCACAGTGCAGGGTAGTGAGCTCCTGCAGGCAGCTCCCTCAGATGTCCCCGGAGAGCCACTGGCAGGAATCACACGCTCGGGCACAGCTCACACTAGGCATTCACAGCAAACCACACTGGGGACCTGAGAACTTGGTGACTGATAGTCCTGTTATCAGAGCTGATAATCTCACTGCCAGGCTGGGCACAGAGCTGCACCCCTGGCAACTTTTATCATGTCAGAGACGCTTCAAATGCAGCAGTGGGAACACAATGCCTCCACCCTCACGCCTGCCTAGGGAAAATGATGGTTCTGAGGCTGCCAATCTGAAGGATGCTGAATCAAGACATTTGGCTCACTTGTCCAACACCCTGCTGTGGAAATGCCAGGCAGGAGTGCTGGGCACTGCTAGGCTGAAGGCAGAGAAATCAGGGCAATGAAGGAAGGAAAATCAGGAGATTTGGCAGGTGAGTCTATGCTGCCAGGCACTGTCCGTTAGGGAAAGGCACAGCTCCGGACATAGGTCATTTGTGTCCCTGTGTCTCAGCTGTGAGTATGTTGTTGGGGTTCATAGGTGAGCTTGGCCAAAACTTGGCTAGAGAGTTCTACTTCTATATTTTGGAATGGGTCATTAGGAAAAGAAGCCCTCTCAGGTTACAACTTCCATCCCAAGAATGCAAAGAACATTCATCCACAGCAAATGCTGGTCCTGTTTCACAGATTCCAAGGGACCCCTGGGAACATCTCATCTGACCTTCTGCGTAACACAGGCCGTAGGACTTCCCTGAATTCACCCCTCTTGGCACCAGAGCAGATCTGTTAGACAAACCTCTACTCGTGATTTTAAAATGGCCGGTGATGGAGAAACCACCACAACCCATAGTGCAGTGTTCTCGCTGCCTTTGCGGGCTCAGCTAAACAATGCACTATCCCTGCTAGGGAGAGCTTGCAACAGGTGCTATTGTTTTCTGTTCCTGTTCCTATCCCCTTCGCTTACAGGCTTCACTTCTCCTTCTTTATGTCGCCTCGGGCTGTTTGCAAAACAAAGCTGGAAAGAGATACATCCCAGAGGAGGCTGGGGCATGCTGAGTGGAAACTCCATTGATTACTCTGCGCGCTACCTTCCTGACATCATGAACACCTCAGGTCCAGGGAAAATCTGTGTTCTATCAGCTCTTATAAGCAAGTGTTTCGAAAGGTTTACAGAAAAGTAAACAGAGCTCTGAGTAACAAAAGGGCCCCGTTTATGCATTCTTTGATTCACTGTAAAGGATGGTGTAAACTGACTTTTTAACCAAGCATTAGGCAAGATTTGGGCCCACGCCATTATATAATAAACAGTGACATGGCTATATTAAAATATTTACTTAATGCACTGAAGTGACTTATAGGATGAGTGGCTACTCAATAGAATGTCCTGAGCGTGAAGGCGTCAGGTGCCACTGCCTATATAAATATTCTGTGTGCACTTGTTTATAGGAAAACCCCATCTGGATTTGGCTAAAACAGCAGACACCCTGGTGACCCCAGTTTTTGCTATTGGAAAATATAACACAAGTGTTCACTCATCTAGTCTAACGGCAGCAGCTAAGTGCCATCTGACAGACAGGAGGGTATTGGCTTTTCTCAATAGAGAGCAGGCTTAGCGCGGTGAGGGGTTTCACAAGAACGGCTCCCCAGGATTTATAGCATCCCATGAGATATGTGCAATGGTCCCCACCTCACCGCCACCCCCAGCCTTCCTGGGTAGGAGACGCTGGGATGATTACTGACAAATTCCTGAGGAACAGATGTAGACACCCCAAAATAAGAGTGAAAAGCAGATTGACTGGAGGCTGATTTGCGCCACTTGGGGATGAGCCATTAGGCTGAGCTCCCATGGTCCCATCCCTGCCTGTCCTTCTCAGCTGATGCTAAACCTACGTATCTTCTGCGTTAGTAAGGTGCCTGTCCAGCTGGAGCTAAAGGTGCCCCCACCCACTGAAAAGGTAACTGCGTTCCTGGGCAAAATTCTCTATCTCAGGCTAAGGGTGAGGTGCTGCTGCTGCTGCAGCTGTCCAGGGAGTCACTGCGCTGCTGATCTACAGCCAATGGCTCTGCCCTGTGTTTTGAGCCACAGTCATGGGAGCCCGGAACATGGACCCTCCAGGTTATAGAGTCAGGCCCACCTCCTGCCTGTCTTTGGTCCACTGACTATTGAGGGATTTTGTACACAGTGGAACAGCTTCAACAAGAGAGACTTAGAAAGCCCTGCTCTAGAATACCCCATGGCCAGTGATTGGGGCCCTTATGTGGGAGGTCAGAAACCCAAGTTTAAATCCCTGTGCCACAGCAGGCAGGGGGGATGAAATGGGTCTCCCACATCCTGAGTGAGTGCCTTGACCACTGGGCTAAAAGTTCTAACCTGGGCAGCTTCATGTAAATCTAGCCTGAAAAAAATGTAGGGGTCAAAACTATCTGTGAATTGGTGTCAAATTCACGAGTAGTTTTGGGTCGACCGAAACTGCATTTCTCTGTGAATAAATTATTTGTCCACAACATTTCACCTGTGCTCACCATGATACAGTCTTTAATGACATGACCACATACTATTTATCACGTACAGGATGGACAGTGCTATTCGAATGGCTAGATATTTGGAATTCCTTTAATCGGCCTCACTCAGCCTGTGGCTCCAGGCTACTTTAATCTGCACATTCAAACCTGGACCAAATAAAAAATGATCCATTTCCTCAAGTATGTGTGTGTTTCTATGGCACTCGCCACCGGAGCGTCTGAGTGCCTCACAAATACTAAGGAGCTGAACTTCACAGCTCCCCTCTGAGGGAGGGAGATATTGCTATCCTTTCTCACAGCAACAGGATTAACAGTGGGTCTGTATTGAAAACATCACAGCGGCAGTGCTCCAGTGTAGACACTCGCTGCAGCAACAGGGAGGGGCTCTCCTGTCGCCATACTTCATCCACCTCCTGGAGAGGTGATACCATTCTGCTGTTGACCTAGCACTGTGTACTCCAGAGGTTAGGTCTGCAGAGCTTCTTCTCTTAGGAGGGTGGATTGTCACACCCCTGCGAGACGTAACTCTGCCAATGTAAGTTCTCACTGTAGATGAGCCCTAAAGCACAGAGACCCAAAGGCTAAAATTGTCTAGATTGGCCACTGATTTGGGGCGCTCGACTCTAGACACCTAGGACCCAATTTTTTCAGAGTACTTCATGTTTTTATAGCCCTGTATATTCAAAGCATTGCTCCCATTGACTTCAGCTGCAGCTGTGAGGGCTCAGCATATCTGAAAATCAGACCCCAAGGTCTCAAGTTGGGCACCAAGAAAACGAGGAGCACATATCTACTGGGCACTGGCAAGAAGTCTGGTTTAAGTCACTTGCCCAGCATCACACAGGAACTCTGTGGCAGAGGCAGGGCTAGAATCCAGTTCTTCTAAGTGGCATTCAGTGCTTTAAATATGAGAGAAAATGGCAGGAGTTTGTGAAGGCTTTTGAACTAAGCATGCATGTGAAGTCATTACCAGAGAAGGCAGAGGAATTTTGAGAAGATTTAAAAAGAACAATCCATGAAACGGCTTTAGCTACATGTGGAGAAGAGACCATCAAAAAGGACTAGTTTGAAGAAAATGAAGTGGAACTATTACCTCTCATCAACATTAAGCACACAGCCTATTTGGAACACAGCAAAACGTCAACAGAGAGCACCAAAGTGAGACTTCGACATGCGAAAACCAAGATACAGCAAGCAAGCGGATGTTGTGCAAATCATTACTGGATCAAGCTCTGTGAAGAGATACAGACAGTCTTAGACACAGGAAACCTCAAAGTCATGTATGACGGCCTGAAGAAAGCTCTAGGTCCCACTGTCAACAAGGTTGCCCCTCTCAAATCGCACAGCAGTGAAATCATTACAGATGAAGCCAAGCAGTTGTGTCCTTGGGTTGAACACTATTCAGAGCTATACACGTGAGAAAGAAATATCACCAGTGACTCACTGGACCAAATACTAACTCAGGTCATGCCAGAGTTAGATGTGGAGTCCACTATAGAAAAGCTAGGCATGGCCATTGATTTGGTATCAAGTGGCAAGGCTCCTGGAAAAGATGGCATCCCAGCAGAAGTCCTCAAGTGCGGGAAAGACAAACTATTACCACATCATCACTTTGTTCGAAAACAAAAGTGAAAAGGGAGACTGCAACAACTATAGGGTTACCTCGCTACTAAGTGTAACAGGAAAAGCTTTCGCAAAAGTCATCTTAGTGCACCTACAACAGCTGGTGAATCGTGTCTACCCTGAATCACAGTGTGGATTCAGGGCTGGAAGATCCACTATGATATTTTCTCTGAGTCAGCTCCCAAGAAAAGTGCAGAGAGCAAAACCTACCATTATACATCACTTTTGTGGACCTAACCAAAGCATTTGACAAAGTCAGCAGAGCGGGTCTATTTGCAATACTAGGAAAGGTAAGATGACCACCAACCCTATTAAGTCTTATACGTTCATTCCACAACAACATGAGAGCAACTGTCCAACCTGATGGGCCCACTTCAGACAGCTTTGAGATGCAAAGCGGAGAGAAGCAAGGATGTGTTCTTGCCCCTACACTCTTCAGAATCTTCTCTTGATACTCTTGAACTATGTGTTTAAGGACATAAAAGATGGATTGTTTCTCCACACAAGATCAGATGGGAAACTCTTCAACCTGTTCCGACTTAAGTCAAAGACCAAAGTCAAAAACATGCTAATCAGGGAATTTTTATTTGCTGATGATGCTGCCCTCATAGCCCACAAAGAAGATCTACAAGAACTCATGGACCACCTTTCAAATGCCTGTCAGGCATTTGCTCTCACCATCAGCATCAAGAAAATGGTTGCATTAGAACGGGGGGTTCCACAATTACCTTAAATGTAAACAAGCTAGAAGAAGTCCAAACGTTCAGCTGTTGTTTCCACAGTGACCACCAACCTCTCACTAGATGAAGAACTAAATGTTCTCATTGGAAAGGCTGCCACCAACTTTAGCAGACTAACTAAAAGAGCATGGAACAACTCATCAACAACTTGTGACCATCAAGACCAAAATGCTAGAGTACCAAGCTTGCATCCTCGGCACTCTCATGTATGGTGGGGAAACATGGACAACTTATACTCATCAGGAAAAAAGCTGAACAGTTTCCACCTACATTGTTTACACTGCACACTCAACACCAAATGGCAGGATAAAGTCACCAATGCAGAGGTTCTTCAAAGGGCAAATTTACCAACTGTGATAGCCCTTCTCAAGCAAAGATGACTGTGCCATCTGAGTAGGTTGGAAGTCAGGAGCTATCGGAGGGAACAAGAATAACAGGACATCCTAAACTTCACTATAAAGACACATGCAAGTGAGATATGAAAGAATTTGGAATTGATTCTGACCAATGGGAAATCTTGGCAAGTGATTGTAATGAGTGGCACCATATCTCTGTCAAGACTAATTCTCCTCTCTGGCACTTTGAGTGCAGAAGGTGGGGGCCACAAGGATTCTAAAAATTAATACTGGCCACTCCATTCTTGTATTAAATTCCCAAGGTCACAGCTTCCCTCTGACCTTGAATTGGTATATGCTGCCACCACCCAAGTGCAGAACACCCTTGAGAGCCCAGGAAGCCGCATTTGGGAATGCCTT
Organism: Dermatemys mawii; assembly: GCA_007922305.1. Taxonomy (NCBI): domain Eukaryota; kingdom Metazoa; phylum Chordata; order Testudines; family Dermatemydidae; genus Dermatemys; species Dermatemys mawii. The sequence continues at coordinate 4,052,730 of ML677373.1, forward strand.
CCTGTGGGGTATCCTCAAGCCCTTTCACCCCCACCCCCACCCCTGGGAAGAGCTGAGGGAAAAAAACAGAAAATCAGCTGTTAACACCAGCTAATTAAACAACATGTGCAGAAACCTCTTAAGACACAAAAATCCAATTCTATTCTTAAAAAAAGTAATTTTTAAATAAAAAAATAAAGAAAATACATCTGGGAACTAAGGCTATTGCAAGATTTTAAAACAGCACCTACAAGGATTAAGCACCAAGAATAGCTTTCTTGAGGTCCAACTTAAAGGTTACAAACAAAACAAAAGCACCTGAGGTTAGCACAGAGGAATCCACAAGCCATAAAGAAATAAAAGGAAATAAACCTAATCACATCTTCTTAGGCACTCCCTGATCTACTTACACATCTGGGGTTTCAAATGAGTAGTTTCTAGGTATGATACTGAGGATTTTTTATACCTGGCCCTAAGCTTCTTACAGCACAGCTTTTGCCTTGTCTGCCTGTCCCTGGTAGAACGACAACAGATGGACAAAAGGGGAGTCTTGTTTCAATTTTAACAAGTTCTAGCCTTCCCATTGGCTCTTTTGGCCAGGTGCCCACTCTCTTCCTTTTACCTATGCACAGCACTGAGACTTTTTAACCCTTTACAGGTAAAGCAATTACAGAACAGCTACTAAGAGGAATGTCATAGCCACTGGCTGTCTGAGTGTCCATAAAAGAGCTATCCCTCCCCCTGCTTCATTTATCACAGTCTTTATCAGGGTATCAAAGTCCAATGCAGGAGCTGGCTCCTACAGCTTGAAAAGAAAAGAGCCCACGGGAAGCAAGCAGCTCCCAACCAAGATACAAACATTTGCAATAACTGCCAAAGATCATGCAAATCTCAGATTGGACTATTCAGTCACGTGAGACATTGCAAACCATCTACATCAAGGGCTGCAAGTCCCAGCATCTCTCACAGATCAACACTCTTCTTCATTACACCAGCCAAATTTCAAAGGTGCTAGTTTCTCAACGAAATGGCTGCAAGAATAACATGGGGAAAAAAATATACTTTCTCCTAATCCCGTCCTCTGAAATGTCAGCACCATTTTGGCTGAAATTGTAGAAAAAATATCAGCTTCAGAGTATGCAAAATTACAGCTCAAACAGTCAAAGTTTGGCAAAATTATCAGCAACTGAAAACTGGGTATTATAATAGAAATTGTTGAGCCACATTAACTATAAGCAGTGCTAGGAGCCCCATCTAGAATACTAATTGTAAAATATTAGACTGAATAGATTCATAGATTCTTATGCAAGAAAGGACATTGTGCTCATCTAGGCTGACCACAGGCTATAGAACTTCCCCACAATAATTCCTAGATCAGATCTTACAGAAAAACATCCAGTCCTGATTAAAATATTGCCAGTGATGGAGAATCCACCACAACCCTGGGTAATTTGTTCCAATGGTTAATTACCTGCACTGTTAAAAATGTATGCCTTATATGCGGTCTGAATTTGTCTACCTTCAACTTCTAGCCATTCGGTCATGTTGTGCCTTTCTCTGTTACACTGAAAAGTCCAGTATTAAATATTTGGTCCCCATGTAGATACTTAGAGACTGTAATCAAGTCACCTTTTAACCTCTTTGTTGAGCTAAACATATAGAGCTCCTTGAGTCTATTGCTCTAAGGTGGGGTTTTCTGATCTTTTAATCCTTCTTATGGCTCTTTTCTCAACCCTCTCCAATTTTTCAACATCCTTCTCATATTGTAGGTACCAGACCTGGACACAGTTTTCCAATGTCAATCAGATCACTGCTAAATACAGAGGTAAAATAACCTCTCTGCTACTTGAGATTCCCCTGTTTATGCATCCAAAGATTGCATTAGCTTCTTAGGGCACAATGAGCTCATGTTCAGCTGATTATCCATCATGACCCCCAGATCTTATTCAGAGTCACTGTTTTCCACTGTAGATCCACCTATCCTGTAAGTATGGCCTACATTCTTTGTTCTCGTACATTTACGTTTAGCCATATTAAAACACATATTTTTTGCCCGTGCTCAGTTTACCAAGCAATCCTGATTGCTCAATGTCAGTGACCTGTTCTCTTCATTATTCACCACTCTGACAATTTTTGTGTCATCTGCAAACTTTATCAGTGATGATTTTATATTTACTTTCAGGCCATTAATAAAAATGTTAAATAGCATAGCGTCAAGAACCCATCACTGTGGGATCCCATTGGAAACACACCTGTTCAATAATGGTTCCCTGTTCACAGTTACAGTTTGAGAATGATCAGTTAGGCAGTTTTTAATCCGTCTAATGTGCGCCATGTTAATTTTATATCTTTATAGTTTTTTAATCACGTCAAGTGGTATTAGGTGCCTTACAAAAGTCTGTTTCTTACATCAACACTATTACCTTTATCAACCACATTAGTTATCTCATCAAACAAAGATATCAAGTCAGTCTAACAAAATCAATTTTCCTTAAACCCATATCAGCTGCTTCATTATCTTGGTTAGGATCTATGTAAGACTGACAGGCCCATAATTACCAGGTCATCCCATTTACCCTTTTTAAAAATTACCCAATATTATCTTTCTACCAGTCTTCTGGAACTTCCCCAGTGTTCCAAGATTTATTGGAAATCAATGGTCCAATGAGCTCCGTAGTGATCTCTCTTAAAACTCTTGGATACAAGTTATCTGAACCTGCTGATTTTAAAACGTCTAACTTCAGTAGCTGCTGTTTAACATTTCCTAAAATACTAGTGAAATGGACAGAGTGTTATCATGTGATTTGAGTACATCATATGTTTCCTCCCTGAATACAGAGCAGACATATTTATTGAACGCTTCTGCCTTTCCTGCAATATGAATTCTACCATTTCCATCTAGCAATGGACCATATCATTGTTAGAATTCTTTTTGTTCCTCATATTCTTTAAAAAAACCCTGTTTTGTTATTTGAAGAGTCTTCAGGCGTTATCACCAACAGCTTTGTCCTAAGGTAATGTAAATGCCTTCTAAGGCCATCGCTGCCAAATATTAGTGACAGGTTACTGAGAGAAAAACATTTTTATGCTTTTAATGTATTTGAAAACTGAGTTGGAGTTGTGGACTGTCACTTTAATTTGTAAGGGGTTTACTGCTTGCAGGCTAGGGGGGCTCTGTACAGAAGCATGTGATCAGAATCAGCAGCCGGACACGCACACTGACAAAGCGCAGTGACCAACAGGCTCTGAGCTAACTCTGCTGCTGGGTCAGTGGCTGCTCAGGAGGTAGTGTGGCAGGCCCAGGGGTGAGGAGGCAGGGCCTTGTGACACCTACATTTTGGCATGTTGGACCCATCTCCAGCTGTCACAGACCATTCTCATAAGTGTGACATGCTGTGGACACAAGAGTAATTTTGAAGGTCTGGAATATGAAGGAGGAGAAGGAGGTGATCTGGCTGCCAATAAACTGAGCTGTGAGTGTGTGTGATGGTCCTGTCATGGCATGGCCCAGGGCACAGGTGGGAGGGAACCTCATCTCTGAGTTTTCTGCCTTTGGTGCCTATAAATCTCAGTGCTCAAAGCTCCATGAATATAATTTGGCTGCAGTGGATCTAAACATCAGGGGGGAACAAAAGGAGAAAGTGAGAGGGCTGATCTCTAACCCTGTGCCCCACACTGCATTGACATTCCTTTCCGGACACCTGGGCCTTCAACATCCCTGAGGCCTGTGCATGGAGGGGTGGCAGCCCATTAAGATCTCCCCTCTCCCATGGAGACAGGAGAGGGCAACAAGCTACGTGCACTGTCCCCCACTCTCAGAAACAGGATGCTGTGTTCCAGGGCCAGGTGTGAGGAGGGACCAAAAAAGAGCAGATGTAGATGAACAGATGTCTCAGGAGCCTGTGGGTCTGCTCTGAACTGTGTCCTTCCATAGAGAACACAGTGATATGGGGAATCTCCACAAGGAGAATATGACAGAGCTTTCCCCCATGGGCTATTTTTACAGGGGAACAACAAGAAATCTTGTGGCACTTCAAAGACTAACAAATTTATTAGAGCATAAGCTTTCATGGGCTATGGCCCACTTCTTCAGATGTATGGAGTGAAAATTACAGTAGGCAAGCATAAATATACAGCACAAGAAAAGATCGGAGTTGCCTTACCAAGTAAGGAGGTCAATGATTCAACCAAGGTTGATGTGTCCCATTCCTCTAGGTTTCATCTAGAACACACTACACCATCCATCATCTACACCCAAGCCCTAAAATACAACCACATTTGCTCCAGTCCCTCAGACAGGGATAGACACCTTCAGGATTCTTTCAAGCATTTTTAAAACTACAATATCCACCTGGGGAAGTGAGAAAAAAAGAACAGATTGACAGAGCTAGAAGTACCTACTACAGAAGGTACCCAGAAGTCACCTACTATAGGACAGGTCCAACAAAGAAAGTAACAGAACACCACTGGCCATCACCTACAGCCTCCACCTAAAGCCTCTCCAGCACATCATCAAGGATCTACAACCTATTCTGGAAGATGATCCCTTGTTCTCACAAACCTCGGGAGGCAGACCAGTCCTACTTACAGACAGCCCCCCAACCTGAAGCAAATACTCACCAGCAACCACACACCACACAACAGAAACACCAAACCAGGAACCATCCCCTGAATCAAAACCCGTTGTCAACTGTGTCCACATATCTATTCAAGTGACACCATCACAGGACCTAGCCACACCACACCATATAAGGCTCGTTCACTTGCACATCCACTAATGTGATATATGCCATCATTTGCCAGCAATGCCACTCTGCCATGTACATTGGCCACAATGGACAGTCTCTATGCAAACAAATAATGGACACAAAACAGACACCAAGCATTATAACATTCAAAAACCAGTGGGAGAGCATTTTAATCTCCCTGGACACTCAATTTCAGACTTAAAAGCAGCCATTCTTCAACAAAAGAACTTCAAAAACAGACTTCAATGAGAAAGTGAGGAGCTGGAATTCATTTGCAAACTTGACACCATCAAATTAGGCCTGAATAAAGCCTGGGAATGGCTGGGTTGCTACAAGAAGTAACCTCCTCGTTGTTTTTGCTGAAACAGACTGACACGGCTACCACTCTGAAACTCATTTTACAGGAGGGAGCAGTTGGCTTAGAGGATTTGTTTCACATATTGAAAGAGACCCATTGCCCAGGGGACTTCAGGGATAAAATGTAAGGAAAAGCTACCAAACAACATCATCCAGATTGCACCTGAAGTAAATGCCTTGCATGGCATGACTTGGTGTGGCATGGTAAGAGCAGCAATGTAGCTTCACCTGCAATCCATGTATCTTCAGCACGAACCCTCCACCAACCCAGCTAGACCAAGGCTATGGAATCCATGGTCCATGTGCCACATTTCCTGGTGTCCAACACTTTGCTTTGCAGGTGAGATGAATTAGAAATGTACAATCAGATTATATTTCTGTTCATGGCCAGTTGTTAGGAGGTGCTCAACCAATTTGAGGAACACCAAAAGGACACTAGTGCGGAGGAGAAATATCCTCCAGAGAAGGAAATTTGACCCATTTAGTGAAAGTGATGTTTCTTCACAAAACAGAACATTGGTTTGTCGGTGGCCCGGTGGCTATGCTGACAGGCAGAGAGAATGCTCATGGGCCCACTTCTGCAGCTTTCCTGGTGCTCATAAGTAGGACTCAGCAGGAGTGTCTGATTGAACTCAGTGGGACTAGTCATGGGGGTTAGGAGCTCCCAACAGGAGTAAGAGTTTTAGAACAGAGCCCAGTGCCACTGTACACGTATTTGCCCTTGCTATCCCGCTCCAGACCCAGCTTACTGCACTTGCCTGACTGGTCGCAGAGGTGCTGAGAGTTGTAAACACCATTTCACAAAACGAAAGCCTGTAGTTCTTCCAGATTTTTTTCAGTATTCCTTTCCCTTGCTCTCCAGTCCTTTAATTATATAACAAACCCACATAGTATAAATACAGTCCAACTCTCATATCCTGTCAGACAACACTTAGTACAGCGAACTTGACTGAAGAATGCTGGCACAGTGGCAACACACTCTTGCAGCATGCTGCACTATCTTTATGAGTAGTATAGTTTAGTCTAGTACCCTTTCTGTTGAATAACACCATCACAGATGGGGTCAGGACGCAGATAGGAGAGCAGCCCTTACCTTTTACTGGGACTGTGAATTTATGGATCCATTGAACTCTTGTGCAGAAAGGATGCTGCATATCAGCCCCTGCGTGCTTCAGCAGAGCAGCTATAAATCCAGAGGCACAGATTGTGTCGCCCACAATATTCTGCTTCCTACAGCTGCCAGCACAGTTAACATGAAAGTAGAGAGTCCTTCCTCCCTCTGCCTCCCGCACGCCCCACCAGAACGCAGGGGCTGAGCGGTGACACAAGGAGAGAGTCGGCAGAGACAGCAGACCCATAGCAGAGCTACGGTAGTGGTGTCTAGTCCCTGGCCTGTGTCAGGGTTGGTGCAGAACAGCACTGTTTCAGGAGAGCTCCTCTGCACGTGATGCTTCCATTGGCACACCTGGACACCTCCACAGGCCAGCAGAGAAAGAGTCAGGGCCATACACCCTCCTCCCACCTAGGAGCCTTCCCCTCCCACCCAAGGCACAAGGAAGGCGCAGACTCTCCCAAGCACAGAGGCTGTATAGTGTGTATAGGGTGAGGGGAGTCTTTGTGCCCCTGAGCACCTTTGTAAGAGACAGACAATCTGGCCCTAAGTGGGATCTTGCTGACCTTCTTAGAGATTTCAGCCAGAAGAGGGAATGCAGAAAGCAAGCGAAACCTAAAGTGCAGGCTGTGCTTCTGGCCCAGCAGAGGTTCAGAGAGAGGAACTTTCTCGAGCTTCTATTTCCTGTTTGGGTTAGAGAGCTCTGGCTGTAAAGTCCTGAATTCCAACTGGTGGGTGTGCTTCTGGGTGAGCTATCAACAAGGTGCTTAAACAGTAGAACGAAGCTTTCATTCTGCTACAGAAACATGGCATTCCCATCAGTCCACAGTGAAGAAAAGCAGAGGGAGATGCTCTGCAGCTGGAAATAAATGGCAAGAAGAAATGAGGAAGGGTAACAGAGTTAAGTGCTTGGGCAAAAGAGCACAGGCTACGGGAAATAAACAAGAAAAGCTGTGAAACCAACAGGAAAGATTAGGAGCCTTGGAAGGGTCGACGTACAAAGAAAGATTAAGAATTATTACATGTAATGCTATATGCTGCATCTATAATCCAGTTTGCCCAGTACTTTCCATTACCAATCGCTATGAGTCTTGGTTTTCATTTGCTTATCCCTAGGTCTGGTTGAACATTTTTGAATTTTTGACATGATTTTTTTACTAATATTTTTGGAAAACATTCACACAAATATTTTGATTTTCTGCAGGCATTTTAGAGAGTGGCTGAAAATTTTAACAATGTGTTCTAGCCCCATCTCTTCCACTGGATGGGGTTGGTAATTCTGAGTGCTTCCCAGCCCTTATAATTGAACTAACCCTCCCATCCCAGCCAAGCGGAAAGCTTCCCCCCACGGAACCCAGCTATGTCTCATCTAGTCTGCTCTTATTACTGTACAAGGCCTCATTCAACACCTCAGGGGACAGGCACATCTCAATCTCTCCATTTTCCAGGCGGGGTGACTATGAGGCTGCACAAAGTCATTTCAGGCAGAGGTGGGACTAGAACGTGGAGGCAAATTTTAGGCCACACCTTTCTGCACTGAACATAGGTTTGGGTTCAGGGCTGAATTAGGCAAGTGGTTTGGATTTTGTGTTTCAGGAATCTCATGTGTTAACAAGATTTCAAACCTATGTGGTCAAGGTCTTACAGTATTCTAGGTGTTTTCAAGAAATCTGGGCTGAAATCATCCAACAGCTCTTCTCAAGGGATTTCAGACTCACTGAAGACAGAACTGGAACAGAGACTCTTGATGCTTGAACATATGACCCAGAACAGTATCTGTAGGAATTTGCTTTCAGGTCGGTGTTCAAATTTGATTCTCTTCTACCCCCACAAACTCAAGCAGAGGCAGCTCTGGATGTCAGAGTAGATTATGTCATGGTCCCTTCTGGCTTTGCAACCTAGGAATCTGTGATTTGGGTCCATCTCAGTCACAGCTGGCTGCAAGGAGTTACAAAGAGATCTCATAGAACTGGGTGAATGGGGAACAAAATGGCAGATGAAATTCAGTGTTGATAAATGCAAAGTAATGCACATTGGAAAACATGATCCCAACTATACATACAAAATGATGGGGTATAAATTAGCTGTTACCACTCAAGAAAGAGATCTTGGTGTCATTGTGGATAGTTCTCTGAAAACATGTATTGAGTGTTCAGTGGCAGTCAAAAAAGCAAAAAGACTCTTAGGAACCATTAGGAAAGGTAGACAATAAAACAGAAAATGCCACTCTATAAATCCATGGTGTACACACCTTGAATATTATGTGCAGTTCTGGTCACACCATCTCATAAAGGATTTATTACAATTGGAAAAGATACAGATAAGGGCAACAAATATGATTAGGGGCCTGGAACCACTCCATACAGGAAGAGGTTAAAAAAGACTCGGACTGTTCAATTTTAGCAAAGAGATGACTAATGGCAGGTCTACACAACGGTGGGGGTCGATGCCGTGAGATCGATCTATCAGGGGTCAATTTATCATGTCTAGTCTAGATGCGATAAATCGATCCCCGACTGCTCTCCCATTGACTCCTGTACTCCACCACCGCAAGAGGTGCAGGTGGAGTCGATGGGAGAGCAGCAGCAGTCGACTCACCGCTGTGATGACGCCACGGTAAGTCAATCTAAGTACATCGACTTCAGCTATGCTATTCTGGTCCAGTATATCTAGGTGTGTCCCATGTGAGGGGCATGACTCTGCGAGGATTTGGTGGATGCTGTCTCAGGGACAAAACTGCCATTATCACAATAGCTTCAATAGCTGGTTGGCTGCACTTCCTCTTTAGCCTGTAGTCTGGAGACACGATGTTGTGAATGCAGATAATTTGCTACCCATTTTTTGTTTAGACAACTCTAGCTTGGCTGAGTGCCTGGGTGTGCCTCCAAGCGTGATGTCATGGCTCAGAGGCAAGAGCCCTTTGACTCGAACGTTTACAGCTAATGAGCTCTCTATAACTGAAACCATTTTACAAAGCCATAAGTCTGATGACAATGGTAAGGATGGGGCTGTCAAGAAGACCAGCTCGTAATGCTGATGCTGAAGGGCTGGTGGGTTTCTAAAGAACAGAGCTGAGACAATTATGTCTGTTATTTCTCAGAGATAAAGAAGGAAGTCCACAGGGTGATGAAATCTTGCTAATAAAAAGCTCCTATCATGCTGAGTGCCTTTCTGAAACAAAGTGTCATGAGAACATAAAAACAGCCATATTGGGTCAGAGGAATGGTCCATCTAGCCCAATATCCTGTCTTCTGGCAGTGGCCAACACCAGGTGCTTCAAAGAGAATGGACAGAACAGAGCAATTACCAAGTGATCCATCCCCTGTTGTCCGGTCTCAGCATCTGGCAGTCAGAGGCTAGGAACATCCAGAGCATTGGGTTACATCCTTAATCACCTTGGCTAATAGTCATTGATCAACCTATCCTCTACGAATTTATCTAATTCCTTTCTGAACCAGTTATAGTTTTGGTCTTCACAATATCCCCAGTGGGAATCAGACAATGTCCCAGTTTAGTGAGGGTGGCACCTTTCTCCTCTCCTTATGCATACAAAATGAAAGTCCATAAGCTCAATTCATCTACCCAGAACCCAGAAGCCTCCTTGGCAATCTGTGTTCAGCAGTCCAGCACTTTGATATGCAGTGAGAATGACAGAGTCTGTCAGACAAGAGATGGACTAGAATGAAGAATTGCCTGGCCTGCACACTCCGGTTGCCACGTGTAGGTGTAGTGAGACGATGGATCTGGAGAAGGAAGGCCAGGTTTCAAGAAGGGCCAAGGTCAAAGTAGCACCAGGAGCTCAGAAATGCAAGTTGGATCCTAGCTGATTGCCCATAACTCTAGAGCCTCAATATGGATCAGCCAAGATCTCCTTCCCACAGCTCTGCCAGCTGCACCCAAGTGGGGCTAGTTGAGGAGCCTGCCCCAGGGAAAAGGAAATCAGTGGCTCCATCAGCACTGGGTGATGGTGTGATGCAGCTCCTGCAAACCAAGACAGCCCTCCCAAGTGGGCAAGACACACCCATTGCCAGCACCCCAGACACACCACAGGGACAATCCAACACTCCCACTTGCATCAGGAGGAACAGCAGCCAGACGGCCCATGTCCCCTGGAGGGGCCATTATTGATGAGACACCACTGGACGGGGCACAGAGGCTGTTAGCCACATGGACAGAGCAGGGCACAGGGAACTGCCACTTGTTCAACGAAACTTGCACCCAAATTCCCTCTTTGTTACTGAAACATGGGGGCAGCATCGGTGCTCTGAGGGCTCTGCAGGTTAGCAGCCAGCAGCGGGAGCCATGGACCTTGGTTGGGAGCCCCCAGAGCTCTGTATTTTGGAGACACAAACCTAGCTCAGACATGGACCACCTGGCAGGAGAAGTTTGAGCTGCACTCAGACCTGGCCATGCAGGAGAGCAACCACAGCAGGAAAGTCAAGCTGTTACTTTCCCCTGCCGGGGAACAAGGCAGACAAGGCTGCTGCACCCTGTCTGTCACCACTGCCTCAAGCCTCACAGCCGTCCTAGGAGCCCTGCGAAACGATTGCTTCCCCAAGCAGAATGAAACTGTGGAGCGACACAACTTAGAGACTAATCTGAAGGGAAGGGAAAGACCCCCGTGGTACAGCCTTACACCCTCTGCTGAGAACTTGACGGACTCCGTGATTCAGGACACTCCCGTTTTCAGCACTGGAATCACCTCCTGTGGGAGCAACTGCGCTGGGGAGGCGATCTCACATTAGAGAGATGCTTGGGCATGAGGCATGCAGTGAAACGGCCAGAGGAAGGGTGAAAGCACGAGGAGGCACAACAGCCCCAGAATCACACACAGTGCAACACCAGCAAAGGAGAGCGGTGGCTAGGATTGCAGACCCACAGTGAGAGCCACAGAGTGGCTGTGGGAGACAGCATAAGGAAGTGAAGGAAAAGTGTCCCAGACTAGAACAACATGGCAAAGAATGTGGCAGGACTCTCTGAACACGAAGAGTCAGACTTGTGGGTGGCGGGGGCGGACGTAAGACGGGGCGATGATGTCATGACCCTCTCCTTGAGTCTGGGGGAAAGCCAAGTTCAGTCTACTGGGACAGGAAAGCAACAAGGGACAATACCAACTTCCATCCTGCAACAAGGGTAAGAGGGAACTGTCCTGTGTGAGTTCAGCTAGATAGCAAGGGCTCCAGTAATGTAATCCCTTGAGTGCAATTGGACTCGAACATACCCATTACAGAAAATAAGCATACTCTGATAACGTACAACAACAGCATAATGTAGCCCATAGAAAAATGTGACCTCATAATAACTCACACGAAAAATAACAGACAGTACAAGCTGAAATTTGTGGTGGCGGATGGTAAGCCCCACAGATCCCTCTTGGGGAATATAGCCCGTGACAGGGTATCCACCTCATAGAACGCTTGAAGCCATATATTAGGCCAATTAACCTATAGGCTGCACCTGGTAGAAAGCCAGGGAATGCAAAGGCCTAATTGCCTGATGAATTCTAGTTGGGGAAGGAGCTGGGCCAGTCCTATAAAGCCAGGAAGCTGACTACAGAACGGGGCTGCAGGGAAGTAGTCTGCAGTTACTCTCTGAGTGTAGGGAGGTGAGTTTGAGGCTACAGGATCCAGTAATCTGTAGCTACTCCTTGGGAGGAGGGAGTTTGACCTGGTGCACCCAGAGGTGGGTGGAACCAGAAGCTGTAGGAAGGAGTCCAGGAAAGGAGTAACAGGGTCTTAGAGAAAGCAGACTGCAGTTGCCAGGTAGAGGGTCCCTCGACTGGGACCCGGAATAGTAGGCGGGTCCATGTTCCCCTACCAGCCACTGGGGAATTGGCATCATCAGGAAAGTGCCTGGGAAGATGGCTTGAGACCATTTGTGTATAAGGACTTTGGTCCCCCAGATGGAGGATACGTGCTGGATGATCTAGGCTGAGTCACAAAGAGAAGTTAGCAGCTCCTGGAGTGAGAAAGGGGCCACAGACGGCAAAAGAGACAGAGTGCGGTGGAGTGCAACCCGCTGCACAGAAAAATAAGCCAGGATGCTGCATCAGAATTTTATACCCAAAGTGCACAAAAATAAAAGGGGGAGTCCTGTGGACAATGGAGACAATCTGGAAAACATGGGGATGTTTTCAAAGGTGATGGGTGCTTTGAAGGAAAGCTGTGACTGAAAATAGACCCCACAACAGAACCTATGTGCTTCCAGTGGCACTATGTACCCCAGTATGAAAGGAGCTTGAAAGTCTGGGGTACCTTAGCACCTGCAGATCCCAGGACAGCCTGGGTAAGAAGCATGATGATGGTAGAGAAGCCATCGGGCAAACTGTGCATCTGCATCGACCCAAAGCCATTGAACTGGGCATTGAAAAGATGCCATCAACCACTGCCCATAACTGATGACACGTTGCCAGAACTTTCCAAAGCCAGAATCTTTACAGTCTGTGATATGATGAACAGGTTTGGGCACAGATGCCTGGATAGAGTCCAGCATGCTGACACGCTTGGCAACACCGTTTGGTCACTACAGATGGCTGTACATGCTGATGGGCACAAGTCCAATACCAGACATGTTCCAGAGAAGACTCTCCCAAGCGCTGGAAGGACTCTCTTAGGACTGCCTGAGGTGAAAATAATTGCAGCTGATATCCTCATCCTAGGCAAAAGGAGCAATGATCCAGAAGCTGAATGAGACCATGGCAGAAAATGACAAGCTTTTCTACATGAATGCAGGGACAAGAACATAAAAATCAGCCCAGAAAAAATGCAACCGAAGCATCATGAGATGACATACATTGGCTGTCTACACACAGTTGAGGGCTAAAAGCAGATTCCGACAAGATCAAGGTAGTCGGAGACATGCCAGCTCCAGTGCATGGGAAAGGGGTACAGTGCTATAGGAATGATACACATTCTGTCCAAGTTCCAGGAGTGGAACCCATGTGTCCGCTCACAAGGCAGGATGCTGAATGGGACTTGGCAGGTCCCCAACAGCAAGTGTGTGACACACTGAGAAAACGCTAATGGAAGCCCCTCTCCTGCCAGCCAAGAGAGCCACTGACACCAGTGTGATGCATCAGATAAAGGATTGGGTGTAGCTCTTTTGCAGGAGCAGCCAGTCATTTACACCAGCAGAGCTGCATCGGAGACTGATCAGGGGTACCCCAAACAGAAAAAGAGCTTCTGGCAGTAGTATTTGGAGAGAAGCAATTCTATCAGTGCTCCTGTGGCCACCCAATAAAGTGCAATCAGACCACTAGAGACAATCCTGGCAAACACTTTCTTAGTGCTGCAAGGAGACTGCAGCACATGTTGATGGGCCTCCAGCACTAGCAGCTAGTGATCCGATACTATCCAGGATAATTGATTACTTGTGTTGGCTGACTGTGAGCCGAGCCTATATACCCAGCATCAATGATTGGGACACTGAATCCATTAACATGCTTTATTTCCCAGTTTCAACAGTGATGCAGCTGAAAATCAAAGAGGGTATCAAAAAAGAACATCCAACTACAGGCAGCCAAAAAAAGGGAAACTAGCAGGGTGGTCAAAGATAAAAGCCAAGTAGGAGCAGAACCATATTTTCAAATTAACAATGAGCTAAGTGTGCAGGATGGAACCATATTTTGAGGCCAGAGAGCTGTTGTCTCTGCCTCATTACACAAGGATGTCATGCAAACAATACGTGCCTCGCACCTGGGCATTGACAGCTGTCTGAGACAGGCTTGAGAGAGTGGTGACTGGCTGGGAATGAATGCACAACTCTGCTCCTTGATAGAAGGATAGATACCTGCTAGTTGTTTAATAACCACTAGCAGAATGAGACTCTGTCACCATGTGAGCTGCCCTCCCAACCTGGGAAGAGGTAGGAGTGAATATATTTACTTTCAGTGCAAAGCAGTACTTGATTACAGTGGATACTATTCAAACTTTCTGGAGGTCGATGCCCTTCCTGAAATAAAAGGCAAGTCAGTGATTGGCTAACTGACGGTCCATTTGTGAAATATGGCATTTTGGAATCTGTATTCACCAACAGATCCTGTTTGCTTCTGAAGAATTCAAGGAATTTGCATGTACATGGGAGTTTGACCAACATACCTCTTCCCAGTACCCACAAAGTACTGGTAAGGTGAATCTGCTGTGAAAACAGCTGAGAGACTGCTACCCAAAGCTGTTTCTTCTGGTTCAGATCCTTGTTAGCATTTCTGGCACATAGGAAAAGGGATGCCAAACAATGCAGTGCAGGCACCGATGGGAGAAAGGACCAAAACTTTGTTACCAATGAGAGGAGACCTTTTGCAGCCAAAAGGATGGAGATACCACTAAGAGGAGATGGCTAACAACTGGACAAAGCAGGCATGGAAGTACAACAGGTCAGCCCTCCTTGCCCTGGCAAAAGGCACTTCTGAGAGGATCCAGCCATTAGAGACACACCAGAAGGAGAGAACTTAAGGAGCTGTGAGAGGTGTAGTGGCACCAGGTCATACAAGGTGACTATGCAAGAGGGGAAAGTGATCTGAAGGAACAGGAGACACTTACGGACCAAGAGACACAGCATCAATTGAGCCCAGAGAGATACCAAGACCATCACAGAATGGAGAGACAGAGAACCACCAGGAGAGCAACTCCATGGGCAGGGAGGAGATTCTCCAGTGAGATAGCTTACTAGACTTGGAGTCAGGGAACTGGGAAACAGAGATGGGTCACTCCTGGTGCGATCACCTGCTGAGGAGACCAACTGATCTTAAAGACTATGTAACCAGCATAGTTACAAGACAAGTCTCCAGCTTGGCTATGCGCTAGCAACCTCTGGCTGACAGGACACCAGCTGGGCATCAGTTATTGGTTTTTAATGTTCACATTAAATGTTTATAAAATAGGGAAGATGTATCAGCGGAACTAGAGCCAGAGGGCCCATGTTTTCTGAAGGGGTGGCTATTGAGGGAACACCAGGAAAACTGGGAAATTAGGCTGGAAGCCACTCGGCCACATGGATCGAGCAGGGCTTAGGGCAGGGGTCTCAAACTCAAATGACCACGAGGGCCGCATGAGGACTAGTTCATTGGCCCGAGGGCCGCATCACTGACACACCTCCCTCGCTGCCCCTGGCCCCACCCCCACCCCTTCCATGAGGTCCCACCCCTTCCCCACCTCCTCTCCTGAGCACGCAGCTCCCCACTCCTTCCCCCTCCCTCCTGGAAAGTGCTAAGCGCCTGGAGGTAGGCAGGGAGGAGGCAGGGGCGCGGGGAGCTTGGTGGCTGCAGGAAATTAAGCTGGGGGAAAGAAGGGGCATGGGGAGCTTGGCTGGCCACAGAAAATAACCCCGCGGGTCATGTGTTTCAGACTCCTGCCTTAGGTGAACTACTCGATCACCTAACAAATCTGAGCCTCATACTCAGCCTCAGTGTTACACGTACAACAATACAAAGGTATAGTAAAAAATATTTTTCATGGTGCATCGAGTCGTAGTGCCAACGCACATTATACTCCTTGGGAACAGCAATCGTTTGCTGACAAATAAGGCATTGAATTTTATCTTTTATCTCTGTGAAAAAATATAAATTCTCCCATTTGTCTTGGAAAACTCTCTTTTCTTCCATGAATGTTCTTTTTTTTTGATGACGTCATTTCCAAGCTGTTTTAATAAAATATATTCACTTAATAATGCACCTCACTCAAAGGATCAAACAGGAACTTAGATTTACTTCTATTAAAGCACTCTCCTGGACTGGGCTGCACTCACACTCCACTCTTGCTCCGCCTCTTCCAGCCCCTTCCCTGTCCCCTTCAAACCCCTTCCCTGTCCCCTTCAAACCCCTTCCACAAAGTTCCCACCCCAACTCCTCCCCCTCTCCTTCCCTAGTTCAACCCCTTCATCAAGGTTCCCACGCCAATTCCACCTCCTCTCCTCCCCAGCTCAACCCCTTCATCAAAGTTCCCACCCCAACTCTGCCCCTTCCTTGCCCCTAGTCCAACACCTTCCCCAAATCCCCGCCCCTTTCTCCCCCTCCTCCCCTGTGCACAAGGCTTCCCACTCCTGGCCCCTCCCTCCCAGAAACCACTAAGCCGCCAGAGACTTACAGGCGGTAAGCAGAGCAGTGGGAAGCAGCAATGCGGGAGAGAAGCACATGGGGGAGTGGGAGGGGTGGCTGCGGGGAGCTTGGCGGGGGGGGCGGGGAGCTTGGGGGAGGGGCAGGGGGACCGCAGGAGCTTGGCGGGGGGAAGGGGAGCCTCGGGGAGCTTGGCCAGGGGCCGCGGGGGAGCTTGGTGGAGGGGTGGGGGGGGGGGCAGGGGCCGCA
Organism: Dermatemys mawii; assembly: GCA_007922305.1. Classification (NCBI taxonomy): domain Eukaryota; kingdom Metazoa; phylum Chordata; order Testudines; family Dermatemydidae; genus Dermatemys; species Dermatemys mawii. The sequence continues at coordinate 4,069,222 of ML677373.1, forward strand.
TGTTTGAGACCCCTGGCTTAGAGCTTAATCACGCGCCAGTTGTTCAACTTAACCTACATTCAGCTTTACTCATTGTGAATGAAACAGCCCCCAACACTTGCAAGTGGGTCAGAGAGTAGGGTTGCCAGGTGTTCAATTTTCGACTGGAACACCTAGTCAAAAAGGGACCCTGGTCTGCACTCCCGACCAGGCCCTTAAAAGTCCAGTTGGTGGTACTGCGGGGCTAAGGCAGGCTAGACTCTCCTGGTGAATCTAGTTCCCTAGTATTGTGTGAAGAAGTACTACCTTTAATGTGCACTAGCAGTGTCTACATGGACCAATTAATGCACGGCATGTTAGTGCACTCTAGAAATCACTCCCACCCCCTGCCATCCAATAAAACACTTTACGGCACTGTGTAAACAAACCCTCTTTTTTCTAATGCAAATTAACAGAGAGCACACTGCTCACCATGTAGATAAGGCCTGAGAAGGGTGCCACCTGTCCAGGTTTTCCCAAGATTGTCCCAGCTATCCCGGGAAATCTTTAAGGGTGGTCAAGAGAGAGCCAGGCTGGAGACAAAGGGCAGAGCAGCAGTCAAGGCCCGAGCTCAGGAGACCCCAGATCAATTCTCTGCTCCATCAGTTACCTAGGCCTGGTTCCCCAAAGGCACTGAGGTCATGTAATACTAAGATTTGCAGCACGGAGCCCTTGGGCATCTAGAAAATCACAGGAATAGGCCTCTATCCCTGTAGCGACCCCCAGCTGGGAGCCCTCTCCTGGAGTTAGGCAGCCTGTGATGTTTTTTGTGAGAATGAGTTTGGTGCCTGGCTCGCCACACAAAATGACCAAAAATAGGAGGAGCAAGTGGGACAGCAAGAGAGAAGGTAAGAAAGATGCTGCATCCTAGGGGTTTGGGCACCCACCTTGGAGACCCTGCACTTAGCGCCCCTATGACACTGTAATTATGGAGAGATTCAGGAAGGGAGGTTGAAAGAGCTCCCCTGATCCGCACATCAGACTATCCCTTATCTCAGGAGTCAGAGCACTCTCCTGAGGGGTGGAAGACCCCTCTAAATCCTTGATCCCCCACAAGCAGAGGAGGGACTTGAATCTGGGTCTCCCAGGTGAGTGCATTAAGCACTGACCTAAGTGTTATAAGGCTAGCAGCACCTCCAACCACCTTTTGAATGGGACCCCCTCCCCATCCAATAAGCAGCCTTTGAGCATGCCAGACAGACTGGGCCCGGATGCAAGATAGGTGGACTAAGGTCTGTCTTCCTCTGGTCATGAGTTGCTCTGGGGCTTAGGCAGGAGGTAGGTGACTGGATGCCTGGAGAGAGGCAGCTCTGTGCCTGCTCCAAGATGCTGAGGGAAGCTTTACCCTGAAAGCAGAGGCACTGAGTGAGTGGCCTCTACAGGAGTTTTGTCACAGTGGAATCTAAAACTGGGACTCTGGTGCCTAAGTCTGGGCTTTAGGTGCCTTCATGAATCCCACCTTTAGCCTGTCTGGGCCTCACCTCTCTGATGGTGATAACAGCCCTGTCCCACCTTGCAAGGGGTTGGGAGAAGTCCACTGAGGAGTGCAAGGGGCTTAGATAGGACTTGGCAAATCACTACTTCAGCTCCCTTGATTCTGAATAGTGGTGCAGCCAGTTGCTGTCTGAGCCACATCTTCCTGGGGCTCCTCTTAGCTCTCATTCGGTCTCCTCTGGGTGAGGTGGGCACAGGCTCTCTGCAGGTGGCAGGAAGCTGTCTGATCCTGTAGCTGCTGCACTGTATCTGTGGGCGGGCATAGAGTTGTGTGTTCCCTTGTGAGGACAATAGGACCTCAGTCTTGTCTCTAGGAGAATCAGCTCCTGGCAAGGGCAGATAGTGCCCAGCACACGCAGCTGGTGTTCGCCTATTTCTACTAACAAGGGACAGGCTTGGCATCTTAGTTTTTATTCTACTCATTGATCAAAACAGTCTGTTAAGATTTTGTCTCAGGAAAACTGACATACTAACAGGGATTACTTCCCTTCAACTTCATCTTCAGCTATTTCCTAAAGCTCAGTATACTTCCTCTCCAGTCTTGAGAAATTCTGTTTGTGGGTATAAAAAGATCAAATAATCTTAACAATCAATTAGTAAATACCTAGAAGAAAATAAAGTGATAAGCAACATAGGGATGTAAAAGGTTAAATGGTAAGCATTAGACTTACCGGTCAAGCAACCTTAACCGTTAACCCTGGTGGCCCCGCACTAGCCAGTGGGACCTCAGCCCCGGCCATGCTGGCAGGACCCCAGCTCCAGCCAGGCCAGAGCGGACCTCGGCTCCTGCCATGCCAGACCTGCCAAAGCTACCTCGGTTAACGGTTAAGCAGTTAAATTATATTATTTTAATCATTTAACGAGTTAACTTTTTTAACCAATAATTACATCCCAAAAGAAAACAGTCAACATGGATTTGTCAAGATCAAATCATGTCAAACCAACCTAATATCCTTCTTTGACAGGGTAACAAACCTTGTGGATGGGGGGATGCAGTAGATGTGATATAGCTCAACGTTGGTAAGGCTTTTGATATGGTCTCACATGACCTTCTCATAAATAAATCAGAGAAACCTAGCCTAGACAAACCTACTATAAGACGGGTGCATAACTGGTTGGAAAACCACACTGAGAAACTAGTTATCAGTGGTTCACAAGCAAGCTGGAAGGGTATATTGAGTGGGGTCCCTCAGGGATCCGCCCTACATCTGGTTCTATTCAATATCTTCGTAAATTATTTGGATAATGGCATAGAGAGCACATTTAAAAATTTGTGGATGATACCAAGCTGGGAGGGGTTGCAAGTGCTTTGGAGGACAGGATTATAATTCAAAATGATCTTGACAAACTGGAAAAATAGTCTGAAATAAACAGGATGAAATTCAATAAGGACAAAAGCAACAAAAATGATTAAAGGTCTACAAAACATGACCTATGAGGACAGATTGAAAAAAAATGGGTTTGTTTAGTCTGGAGAAGAGAAGTCTGAGGGGGGACATGATAACAGTCTTCAAGTACGTAAAATGTTGTTATAAAGGGGAGGGTAATAAATTGTTCTCTTTAATCACTGAGGACAGGACAAGAAGAAATGGGTTTAAATTGCAGAAGGAAGATTTAGGTTGGACATTAGGAAAAACTTCCTAACTGCAAGAATAGTTAAATAGGGGGACAAATTATCTAAGGAGGTTGTGGGATTTCTATCATTAGAGGTTTTTAAGAACAGGTTAGACAAACACCTGTCAGAAATGGTTTAGGTAATACTTAGTCATGCTTCATTGTAGGGGACTGGGCTAGATGACTTATCAAGGTCCCTTCCAGTCCTACATTTCTTATAGCATGTAAAGTGCCATCAACTGCTGTGTTTAATTCGGTCTTCTGCAATGGTATTCTCTAGAGATTTAGCACTCTTTGTCTCCCCACTGATGCCTAAATATGATCAAGATCAAAGTAAAAACAAAGATTTTGTAATAGTTTATTTTGGGATTGTAATTAATTATGTATGTTATGCAACCATGTGCGTACAATTTGTGGATAGATTCCAGTAATTTCAGGTTGGATGGTGATGTCTTAATCAGTGCCTCATTACAACTCTTTTGGCATAATAAACAAAGCTAATAATCAATACCATTTTGCCGATGATGGAAAATGGTATTGATTATTTTGCTTCATTTTGCCGATGATGGCAAATCAAGCTGAAACACTCCTTCCATTTACAGGAATCTGTAACATTAATGAAATCAATCAGGTCTTATGTTCTGAGCATTAACTGATAACATGGTACCATCAGTCGAGGGCCTAATTTAACTTTGTGAGGGCTGCATGTTTGACATGCCTGTGCTAAATGTATAATTTTAAAAAACATTGATTTTTAAACAGTTTCTTGAATACATACGTACTCTAGATTTGACATGTTTGGTGTTTGTAGGAGAAAGGGCTTTTAAATGGTGCTCAGTTAAACCCATTTCTGATGACACTATTATCAAAATTTCCACCAGCCAGAGGACTTAGAGCTGGGAGCTAGTGGAAGCAGTGAGTCCCCCCACTATACCGCCAAGGGTGACACCAGTGAAATTATGATTCCGTAGATTTTTATGAATCAAATGACACCTCCCTGACCTTTCTGTCATTAACTTACCCACCGAATTACACATGCTCCCAGACTGCATGTGTGCACTGCATTTTTTCAGTTTTATAACTTGGCCAAATTTGAGCAGATTATCCCAGGGAAGGCAAAAGACACATCTCAGACACAAAGGGCACCTCTCCGCAACTAAATTTCAGGTGCATGCTCCAAAGCCTGAGGTTACTAGAGCTTCTCAAAGGAAAGGTTGGCAGAATTTTCACCATGGGCAACACAACATATTTTGTTCTCTAATCTCATTTCTGAATACAGATAAACCGTGTTGACTGAAAATTTATAAAACAATTCAGCCTGAGACAGACATTGGCATGGAAAATTTCAAACAGTTGAAGTTTGACAAAGTTATAAGCAACTAAAACCAATGTCTTATAATGGAAAGTTCTGGGCAATCTTAACTATACTTATCACTACCAGCCCCACCTAGCATAACAAACCAACCTTGAATTGGCATAAACTCAGCATTAGCTCATGTTGTTATGAGCCCTTCTGCAAAGGATGGAGCTGATCTCAGCCTCCAGCAGGTTTTGTGTAAGGTGAAATTCCAGAAGTTATAGCTGGAAAAGACCTGTGGGTCTCTGCAGTGTCACTGAGCACACCTGTCCCCCAACTCCCAGCAGCCAAGGCAGGAATGTGCCTTCAGGGAATTCTCCAGCACTTTACTTAGCTAAATGCTGAGGCTTCAGCCCATCCCTTCGGAGGTCACTCCACTTTCTCTCAGGAGTTTGCTCTCATACCCAGACTAATATGCCTTTGTTCAATGGCATTGGATAACTCTAGTTACTTCTACAGGTGGGAATAAAGAATAGGTTAGCAGAGAGAGGTTGATCCAATGGCTGGAAGTTGAAACTGGACAAATTCATTCTGGAGATCTGGCATACATTTTTAACAGTGAACGTAAATAAACAATGGAACAAAGATTGTGGTGGATTCTCCATCACTGACAATTTTTTGTATCAAGATTGGATCTTTTCCTCCTCTAGAAATTATTTTGTGGAAGTTTCTATGGCCTATGTGAGACAGGATGTCAGACTAGACGATCAGAATGGTCCCTTCTGGCCTTTGGATCTATGAATACTGCAAACAGGCATCCCCAGTGACGCATTCAGAGGCACATTTGTTTTGCTTCCATCAAGCTCCTCCCCTTTTTCTTTTCGCAAATAGTCTAGCATACAAGCCATATTACCATGAGAGATGGCCTTTAAGCTTAAATACCTGAACATTCCCAAAACAAAATTTCAAATACTGCTTTTAATTATAAAGATTTAAAACTCACAGTTCATATTGTGCTGATTCATTACAGAACAGAAACAGGGAACAGAAGCAGTGTCATGTGATTTTAATCTGTTGGGAGAATTGGACTCAGGGGCCTACCTGGACTCTAATCAACAGTGCATGATTTTGAATTTCAAATAAGAACACAAAAATGGCCATTTTGGGTCAGACCAAAGGTCCATCCAGCCCAGTATCCTGTCTACCAACAATGGTCAATGCCAGGTGCCCTGAGTGAGTGAACCTAATAGGTAATGATCAAATGATCTCTCTCCTGCCATCCATCACCACCTTCTCACAAACAGTGGCTAGAGACACCATTCCTTACCCATCCTGGCTAATAGCCGTTAATGGACTTACCCACCATGAATTTAACAAGTTCTCTTTTAAACCCCGTTATATTGCTAGCCTTCACAACCTCCTAAGGCAAGGAGTTCCACAGGTTGACTGTGTGCTGTGTGAAGAAGAACTTCCTATTATTTGTTTTAAACCTGCTGCCCATTTACTTACACACACAGTGCATGCATGATTTCTGAGCCAGGAAATACTCATTTACCAACTCTTAGAATAATTCCAAATAACAAATAGAGTCAGTAAAATCACAATCCGCTTGCAGACAGATCCCGAAGAGAAGTATGGGCAAAACTGGTGAAATAAATTCTTAGTTACAAATTATTCTGTCTCTTCTAATTCTCATCTTCCACAGTCCACTAAACAAAATACAGAAACAAAAAACCAAACAATTTCTCTACCTCCATGGTGTATGTACCACTGTGGGGTTTAAACTGAGAGCAAAAGGGAAGGGTCAAAAGAGGGTAGTTATGAGCATTCAGAACAAAATCGAGATGTTAAGAACAAAATTAATCAAAGAACTAAAACACATGAAGAGAAGAAATATCTGAATTGCATACACACTGGTGTTAGGAGCCTGGGTAACAAACGAGGAATTGGAATTGCTCATTTATGAGCATAAATTTGCACTAGTTAGTATTACTGAAACTGGTGGAATGATTTGCATAATTGGAATGTTAAAATGAATAGTTATAAACTGTTTAGGAAGGATCAAATGGGCAAAAAGGGATGGAGAGTGATACTGTATATCAAAAATAGTATTACCTTTTTCCAAGTCATGGATAACTCAGAAGAAAATGATCCTGAAAGCTTATGGATCAATGTACGAACAGCTAAAACACAAGATGTGGTATTACTTGTTGTCATCTACAGACACCAAATCACACGAGGGAACAGGATGGCAAACTCCTTACGCACCTACCTACAATGTGTAGGGAAAAAAGTTGTGTGACCATAGGAGACTTAAATTTGAGGGACACATGCTGGAGGTCTCATGCTGTCAGTAGTAAAACATCCTCAGAATTTCTCAACCTTATAGATAACAATTTCCTAATTCAAAAAGTGTTGCAGTCAACATGGGGGAATTCCGTATTAGACCTTGTCCTAACAGAAAAAGAGGAACTGGCCACAGGATTAAACATTAGTGGTAGCTTGGATACAAGTGATCATGATTGTGCAAGCAGAATAAAGTCTAGACCAGTAATAAATATACCTGGTGCTTTAATAGAACCAAGTTCACAAAGCTGAAAACAATTATGATCCAGTGCAGCTGAAAGGAAGAATTTAATCAGAAAAATGTGAATGATAATTGGGAATCATTTAAGAAAACGTTACTAGATGCCCCAAAAGCCCATTCTCACAGTTAAGGAAGAAGGCTGTGCTGTTAAAAATACAATTTGGTTTAGAAGGGAAGGCAAGTGTTAAAAAATAAAACATCTATAACATATGGAAGAAAGGGGAAGTTGATACCAATGGATATAAATTAAAAGTTAGGAATTGTCAAAACTTTATAAGAGATGCCAATGAGAATTCTAAGAATGCTAAGATAGCCCGTACAGTGCTTTTAATGACATGCACACAGCACGTACCTGTTAGAGCAATATAAAGCAGCTTGAATCCAAACTAGCTTTTAATAAACAATTTCTTCAACCTGTAGAAGCTGCATGCAGCAGAGAATCCAGTCTATAATTGTCTGTCCCTCCATTATCCCGAGTTATTTTCAGCATTGTTACTTTCTGGGGCTGTGTGGTTGTTCAGATCCGAACCCCTGTTACACAGATATGGCCGCTTTTCTATGTAAATAGGACAATTGTTTAATAAACGATGTGACAGAGAGGAAGGCTGGTTTCTTTTCCTGTTGCAAAGAGACATATCATGGTGTAAAGAAACCCGGCCCGGAGGGGGCAGGGGCATGGCAGGAGTGTTAGGTGTAACAGTGCTGTGAATGGGCCCTGTTCTGCATAATACCCCCACCGAGACACAGTATTTCCTTAATGTGTTAATTCCTGCTCCAGAGCAGTGGCATGGTGGGGTTACTGCACAATGTACATGTTTAAAGTATTGCAGGAACAAAATGCTAATAAATAACTTTTATATTCTTCATTTCTTCAGTTGTGACATATATAAAGGAGATAAAACAAGCCCCAGAAGAATCCGGCCTTAGCGCTTATCTTCTGTTTGAACCGTTAAATGCCAGCTTAGTTATTACTCATGCTCTTGACCATTGAAGTTTTTCCTTGGGCAGTAACTCTTGTGCTGAAGCTAGTGTGAGTAATCTCTGGGATTTAGGCAGCTGCTTGCTCAGGCAAATGCTTACCAGTACAACTGATCCCAATGGGTTGCTTCTCTCCTTTCTCTCTGCCTGTTCCCTAGTAAAGTCAATGTCTATGACCCTTCTATGGAATCCTTCCCATCACCTGTTTTCTATGATGCAATAAGCCCAGATTACAGGGGGTGCTCAGAGGACAGCCAGCTTCAAGTCCCACTTAACTGTGACAGCAGATTGGCCAGAAATAGTGGAGCCAGAGACGGCCTTGTAGTAACCGCCAAGGCAGGGGGGCTCCATGTTCTCTGACGCTCTCACTCCAGCCTTACCTGAGACAACAGTGACTAAAACTAGCAGGGGTGCTTTAACAATTTTTATAGTGGGGTTGCTAAGAACCACTGAGCCAAACTGTCAACTCTGTATCTGATGGAAACCCCTTCAAGTCAGGGGGTGAGGCAGCACCCCCTGGCCCCCACCCTCATCCTTAGTTCCAGTTCCTATGAAAACCAGGTCAGAATCCAAGCAGAGAGCTACAAGATGGTGGCCATCAAATGGGCGGGATTCTGACCACTTGCCAGGACTAGGCACAAGCCAGTACATGCTGGGGTGGATGGGAGCAGACACTCAGTCCTAGTCCCGGGCCCCAGAGTGTCACCCCTGTAAACTGGCCACTGGGCCCTCTGGCCAGAAGAGCTGTCATGGCACTAGTAAGCAGCCAGCAACAGATCAGGGACTGGAGCCATTCTCATGTCCTGCATTCACTGAGGCAGCACTTTGCTCCCTGGATGCATGAGCCAGGTTGTCCCCCAGGGGCCTCCCACCTACTCCTGGCCAGATTCTCCTTCATACACCACTGCTCCACTTTCCCTCGCACCCCAGTGGCAAAGTTCCCAGCCTGAGAGGGGAGAATGTGCAGAAGTTACCTGTTTGTGCTGGCTGCAGTGTCCTCGGGGAAGCCTGGTGCAGTTTGCAGGCCCAGCAGGGTGAGCTACAAGGGAATTTTGGCTGGATCCTGGAATTCCCTGACGTCTCCAGGTTGAAGTCAGACGTGCAGTGTTTAATGTTACTGGATCCAAGGAGTTTGTGATTTATTATAGATGTTCCAGAGCGATGAACAGCAGAAATCTCTCTTGCTGTCTTTTTTTCTAATAAGATTGCTAGCCAATAAAACTGGGGGGAGGAAGGGTAAGACCCCCCTCGATTGCTATAAACCTTTCTCAGGATACATATAAAAATCAGGGCCTGCTCATGCTCGTCAGAGCCAGATGAGCTATTCTTATCACAGGAAACCAAATGTCGGCTGCCATTTTCACACTTGGCTCTGTGACAGTCCCCCTTGAGAGATCACACCTGTGGCAGTTACTCCCAACCCTAAACAACCTGCTTCAGCCATTGGAGGGCATGTTCCTCCTCCCAAGTTTGAAATGCTGGTGTCCTGACACAGGGCCTCATTCTGCTCCCAGGGATATGGAGGAATGCCACTGACTTTACTCCAGATTTGCACCCGCCCCCAGGGAAACAGAACTTGGCCTTTTCAAGTCATCTCACTTGCTAGCCTCAGGGCTTCTGCATCCCCCCAGGTAACTGGCAAGTGGGTATCATTCATAGAACGGCTCAGGTACCATTGAACTGCCTGAAGATGGGGAGCAAGAGCTCTGATATGCAAAGCCCTCTCCTAGCGGGGAACCGAGCAGACACAAGGCTTATGCTCAGGTCACGCTCTTTCTGCTGCAGCTCTCCCTCTCGCTTTCTCTGCTGCTCTGGACTGAGGTCTAGAATATACACAGCAATTGGTCTCTCCCATTTCACATGAGATAAAGAAAGCCCAGCTAAGAAAGGCAAGTTCCTCCATGAAACTATAGAGCTCTAGAGACATGGCCACATTAGAAAGGGACGAGCCTTTTACATCGTCAGGATACACCAGGCTCATCTGGGGAGCTCTGAGCTGCAGGAAGATCAGATTAGACCTCGCTGTACCTGGCTTTCCCTGCCCATCTGGATGACCAACCCATTCCAGGTGTGGCTGGTTTCATACACATCACAGCGTAGACTCCCTGCATGGCAAAACTACACTCCTTCTGTTAGGATTGTCATTTTGGCTCTGAGTGTTATTGTCCAGGTCTTTGAATATCAGGGGTTCACAGTCCAGACATGAGGTGCTTTCCAATCCTGACTCTCCAGATACTGCTTTCCACTTCCCTCCCGCTGGTGCTCTCTATGCTCAATGTCTAGACTCCTCTCCTCCAACCCCACCAACCTAGCTTCCAGCCTCTCGACTGTGCTGAAACTGCTCTAACCAAGGTCCCTCTGACTCCTCCTGACTAAGTCACAGGGGGACTTGAGCCAAGAGGAGACTGATTTAATAAATACAGAAGAATCTATGGTATCAAGCACTTCAGAGAGCTCCAGCACCATGTCCTTATCCAGGGACAAGACAGGACTGTCCCTCAGTACGTAGTGTGGCCATTGTCTGTGTCTGGGCCTGCAATGGGTTGCTGCTTCTGGGCTGAATAGAGACATTCTGGGGTGATGAAACCATTCAGGGTCTGGAACAGACTAGCAAGGTGTGACTGAGTGGCCCCTGGGGCAGAAGAAGAGGCAGCTTCTTGGCATCTCCCCTGCCTGAGCATAGCTCTGCGTTGCAATCTAGCTGGGCTGGGCCCTGTTTCCACCTCCAATGCTCAAGTTCTCTTCCTTCCAGGTTCTCCTGCTGCAGGATGTCCCAGTACCTAAGAGATTTGGTGGCAGAGGTCGCTGGGTGAGCCTAGTGTCTCCCTAGGTCTTCTGTCCCCTGCCTCCTTGCTTGTACAGAGCTGTCTTTAATGAAGCACTGGGAGGTCACCAGGCCCATGAGCATCATGTGGAGTGGGAGGGTTACTTCTGGAGATGGAAGCAACTGTGGTCTGTGTGTACCAGGTGACCCAGCAAACGGGATTGTTCCCTGACTCTCTTCCAGCGAGAGAAGCACTCCCCTGGACTTGGCAGGCCCTCTGTGGTGTCTGTATTGCACACTGGACCTGTAGCGCATGTGAGTTAGACAGCTGGAATCCTCTCCCTAAGCTGTCTAGGCTAGGAGCGTCTGTCTGAACCATTTCTGAGTCAGGGCTTTGTTTCTCCAGTGAGTAAAGTACAATATGACAAATCTCTGTGCTAAAGAACTGCCCTAACATCGATCCCTTACCGAACCCAACAGAGAGCTCTGCTCACTCCCTTCCTTAGTGCCTGGTGGGATGCCTGGAGTCCTGCTGACCTCGTGTTTCATGTACAGAGCAAACGGCTTCTCCAGCAGCTTTCTGCTGGCAGGGCTCCCTCCTGGAGCCTAACTGCGCCTCCTCTGTGCTCTTACACTGGTCATCAAAGACCCCATAAGAACTGTCCACAACAAAATGAACTGCCTTCCCTTTAGACTTTTCACCCTGCCATTGTAAATCCACTGGCCTCACGCCAAGGACTACGCTAGACACAACCATAATACAGTCATTTGTCTTCTGCGCTGCATAGGAGGAAACAGCCGAAACGCTCGGCTTTCAAATAATGTAACAAAATGCAGAGCCCAGCCTGAGGTAACTCTGTAACCTCTGAAGTAACAGCCTTCATTCCAGCCCGGACTCCACTGCTCCAGCCAGGCAAATGCTATGGGCGCAGGAGGGAAAGGAGCCTGGAGGTAGCATTAGGAGTCACAGCCATTTACATCTGTGTTATCAGAGAGCAGTCCTGACTAGCATATTGAGCTACAGCTGTCTCTTCGATGGGGTGAGGGGGGAGGGAATCCATGCAATTATATGCCGATGAATGGCCTGGGAAAAGTTTCCATCTGAGCCTAAAGCAAAACACCTAAAAATACATAGCAGCAGATGAAAACCTGGATCCTTGAGCTGCTCGGTTCTGCCCCAGAGTAATGCTCTTGATGGATGCAACACACTGGTTCTTCAACAGGTCCCACACACATCCTCAGACGCTCACTCGTTCCCCATGTGCCATGTACACTCACATGCACATCCCAGCAGGGCTTGTGAGGCCTCAGAGTGCTCCCTGACCTGTAAGGGAAACCACTGGAGCCCTGGGGCACATACAGTCCAGCTGCAGGCTTTCTGGACATCTTAGCAGCAAACAGAAAAGTGATCCGTTTACTGAATGAAAAAAACAATGGAAAGACTAGAAAGAGTCACAGAAAGCCTGGAACTCTCTCCTGCCTCCTGTCTGGATGCCTTGGAGCTGCTGGCAGAAGTCTACTAGGCCCTGCAGGCCTGGGGACATGGCCTGGCTAGAACTAGGCCTTAGGGAAAAGCTCAGAAGAAGTGGCCTTCCAGAATGGGTGGAGTTTAAGCTGCTCTAACCTCAGTTACATAAGTGCAACCCCGGTGACGTCTCAGGACCTGCACAGGCTTAACATGAGGTGGAAATTGACTCAATGACCGTAACTTATGATGGCCTTTTGAAGCTCTAATGGTGTGTTTTGGGTTCCTTCAGATGAGTTACTAATAGGGAGCTTTAGGAATTCTGATATGGTGGGGATGGGTACAGTGTAAAAAGCTACCTAGACAGATAGAGTGGATAGGCTACATCAGAAGGTGTCTTACACATCGTTCAAGTATATCTAAGCATTAAGAGATATGCAGATAGGTCAGGACACTGGCCAAGAGAGAACACAACAGAGCACAGAGAATAGAGACACACAGAGTGAAAGGAGCGGCAGCATTTTCTTAAATAGCTCTCTGCAGTCAGCCATGTATCATATTTGACACACCATCTTTTTGTTTGTCGCATGCCTTGCCCCCTAAATATCTGCAAAGTACTGTGATGCATGCTAGTTCACTGGGGTTGTCCAGCTGGAATGAGTGCCTATAGACACAGAATTGCTTACACAGACGGGGCATGTTGGTTGAAGAGCAATTCCAAGCAGTGCTTCAGCCAGATGTGCACCTACAGATTTGTGAAGATCAAAGGACAGAACAGGGTGTATAACTACTTACACAAAGAGAAGATACTCTAGCGCTCAGAGACTATGGTAATGGGGGCCATTTAAGTAACTCAACAAATATACTAGCAGGCTCTTTAAACTAACAAAGGGTTGGTTGGCAGTTGAAATCTGTAAAGTTCAAACCGGAAATCAGCTCCACATTTCTAACCATGAAACGAATCAACTCCTGGAACAATGTAGCTAGGGACAGGGTGAATTCTCCATCACTTGGAGACTTTAAATAAAGACTGAATGTCTCTTCTGTAAGATTTCTCCTGATTCAACCCCAAGTTATTGGGCTGGATACAGGAATCACTGGGTGAGATTCTCTGGCCTGGGCCAGGCAGGACCGGATGCTGATAATGATTCCTTCTGGCCTTAAAACCTCAGAATGTGTTAGTCTGTGAAAAGCCACTCATCTCCAAATGTGACAGATCATCAAATGTTTGCATGAGGCCTGTTGCTTGCAATAAGTTTAGAGTCAGGTCTCAAACCTGTAACTTATTGAGGAGAATGGGACAGGATGACTCCTGAATGTTCCTTCCCATCTCCAATCTGTCCTATTCCCCATCAGGCCATCCCATCAGTACCAGAGCTCTTATCAGAATACACTGAACATTAATGAGCTCCAAATGGCTTCTCTACTTGCTAGGAAGTGCACATTATCATTTCATTTACTGCCATTTTCTCTTTCGTTCCAATGAGGCAAATGATGCAAACACACTAGAATTACACACCACTAACCGCTAACTGAAATGAATCAGCATCCTCACAGAAATGACAATTAGATCACTAGGGAGCCTGGGAGACCTCCCGTAGTCCCAGGAAATATCACCCAGCCTGGGCTTTTGGTTCTGCATGTTGGGAAAGGAAAGGTCCAGATTGGCTCTAACAATGCATCTCACTGCAACGGATGGGCCAGTGTTTCCATCCCCTCAAGTCACAAAGTGCCTTAGGATCTAGGGGAGCCCCAACAGACAGTGTGGCCAGACCTGTTAACTTGTAATCTGTACCTGAAACTCTCCTCGAGGGAAGAGGTGTCATGTCCGACCATGCAGCTTGGTAGATTCTGCCATCCGGTCCCCCCAGAGATAAGCAAGGGCACTTTACTCTGCTCTCATTGGGCTATTAACAAAGGACCTGCCTGTAGGGGGTCAAACAGACAGATACTCCCACCTGCACAGATTGACACAGGCCAAGTTATCTATGTCAGTGGTCAGGAAACTCCAGCACCTTGTTCACCTGCTCTCAACGGGGTGTAGCAGTACCTCAGAGTGCAATAATTCACCCTGTCCGCGGCAGTCACACATCAATGATGCATGCTGCAAATGGCTTTTTAATGAACGCTTTCATCAGGTGCTGCATGAGCGCTGAACACCACATGCTGCCAGTGCATGACCTGACAGGAGAGTAATAGCTCTAGAAAACTGGCCTCCCTGACTCGGTTATATAAAGCAGGCAAAGTGTCAGCTTGATTAGTAGGTGACTCTTCTAGTTCCAGCGGGATAGTTACTCATATCCAGCTCACAGCTGTATAACACTCTTAAAAAACCAAGAGTTTGCTTGTACTGACGTGGATATATAGACTCAAGGTACAAGGGCTGTGTACATAGCCATAAGTACAAGGCTGTACACAGCCCAGAGATCCGGTCTGGACCCTGCAGACAGAAAGGGCTTTTCCAGGGAATAATACGACAGGAAAGACCAAGTAATCCCCTGAAAGAAACACCAGCACATTCCTCGAGGCAAACAGTGAAGTGACAAATGGCTGAACTGTCTCCCCGGAGCCTGCAGAGAACACGGCGATGAGCTGTGGAAACAGCAGCTGCCTTTCTGTATTGCAGACCGTGATAATGCCAGGAATGCCGGGCTCTGCTCTAGAATGACGCGTCACCTCAATAACCAGTGCAGCAAACCTATCAGAGTAGCCATGTCTGGGCCTGGGCCTGCTCTCCCAGGGCAGGCCACACTGTTAGCACAGTGTTATTGGTTACGCTGGATGGGGTCTTTTGTAGGATTGGCCCTTTTACTCCACTGATGAGTCACATCAAGAGCCACAGCTAGGGAGATGGATTTAGAGCTGAGTGCTTGGGACGGGTCTCAAGTTTGTCCTAGGAACAGTTGGTGTGACATAAAGAAAAGCAGAGACTTCCTGTCCATACAGCCAATGAATAGAGGTGAGTGAGAGGCTCCATTAGCTGCTTCTGTGAAAGAGCCAGTGGTAACTAGTCTCAGGAACACATCTGTGCCGGTCAGCTTCCCACAGGGGATGCCGCCATTGGCCTCTACCTCACATCTTCCCTCTCAAGCAGCCTGCACAGTGTGGCTGAAGCAGAATGACTGGCAGCCTGTCTGTACCCGTGTGTCCACTTGGGATGCCTTCGAGGGTCTGAGTATTTGGGCGAGGCTTAGACCTCGGCTGGCCAAGGGGATTTGCCCCTCCGGAGCCCAGTCATGAACAAATCAGCTACCCCACTCCTGTTACTGAGCGCCCATGAGAGCTCTGCAGAGTGTGACACAGAAATAGGAGGCTCTGAGAGCCCGTGTCAGCAGTGGGATGCAATTGTGAGGAAGGCTAATATCATTCTGGGTGTATTCTCAGGAATGTCATATGTAAGACATGGCGGGGGAGGGGTCATTGCCTGACTCTACTCAGCACTGGTGAGGTCTCAGCTGGAGAAGTTCTGGTCCTGGGCTCCACACTTGAAGAAAGATGCAGACAAAGAGGAGAGAATCCAGAGGGCAGCAACAAAAATCAGGGGTTTAGAAAACCTGACCTCTGAGGAAAGATTAAGAAAATCTGAGCATGTTTAGAGTTCAGAAAAGAAGCTGAGGGGAACATGATAACATGCTGCAGACCAGTTAAAGGCCGTAATAAAAAAGGGTAGTGATCAATTGTTCTCCATGTCCACTGAAGATAGACTTAGACTCAGACTTTAAGGTCAGAAGGGATCATCATAATCATCTATTCTGACCTCTTACGCATCACAGGCCACAGAACCTCACCCACCCACTCCTATAATAGACCCCTAACCTCTGGCTGAGTTACTGAAGTCCTCAAATCATGATGTAAAGACTTCACATTACCGAGAATCCTCCATTCACTCTAGTTCAAACCAGCAAGTGACCTCTGTGCTGCAGAGGAAGGCAAAAAACCCCCCAGGTTTCTGCCAATCTGATTCAGGGGGAAATTCCTTCCCGATCTCAAATATGGTGATCAGTTAGACACTGAGCAAGTGGACAAGACCCACCAACCAGACACCTGGGAAGGAATTCTCTGTAATAACTCAGAGCCCTCAGCATCTAGTGTCCCACCTCTGACCGTTAGAGATATTTGCTAATATGGGCCTCATGCCATTGTAGGCAATCTCATTTTACCATCCTCTCTGTAAATTTATCAAGCTCAATCTTAAAACAAGCTAGGTTTCTTGCCCTCACTACTCCCCTTGGAAGGCTGTTCCAGAACTTCCCTCCTCCGATGGTTAGAAACCTTCCTCTAATTTTAGGACTAAATTTATTGATGGCCAGTTTATATCCATTTGTTCTTGTGCCAACATTAGCCCTTAAATAACTCATTTCCCTCTCTGGTGTTTATCCCTCTGATGTATGTATAGAAAGTAATCATATCTCCTCCCAGCCTTCTTTTGGTTTGGCGAAACAAGCCAAGCTTCTCGGTTCTCCTCTCATAAGGTAAGAAGATAAGAACAGCCATGCTGACTCAGACCAATGGCCCATCCAGCCCAGTATCCTGTCTTTTGACAGTGGCCAATGCCACTTTCAGAGAGAATAAACAAAACAGGGCAATCATCAAGTTGCCCAGTCCCCGCATCTGGCAGGGAGAGGCTTAGGGACACCCAGAGCATGGGGTTGCATCCTTGACCATCTTGGCTAATAGCCATTGAGGGACTTGTCCTCCATGAACTTATCTAACTTTTTTTTTAATCCAGTTATACTTTTGGCCTTCCTAACATCCCCTGGAAATGAGTTCCCCCAACTGACTGTGTTTACAATAAGACTGTGTTGTGTGAGGAAGTACTTACTTTTGGTTTAAACCTACTGCCTATTAATTTCATTGGGTTACTCTGATTCTTGTGTTATGTGAAGGGGTAAATAACACTTGCTTTATTGTTTTTCCTACATCATTCATGATTTTATAGACCTCTATCATATCTCCCCTTAGCCAAATCTTTTCCAAGACGAATAACCCCAGTATTTTTAATCTCTCCTCATATGGAAGATGTACCATACCCTTAATCATTTCCCACCTTCTTCGTACCTTTTCCATTTCTAATATATTGTTGGGGTGGCAAGAACTGCATGCAGAATTCTAGGCATGGGTGCACCATGAATTTATATAGTGGTATGATAATATTTACTGTCTTATTATCTATTCCTTTCCTAATAGTTCTTAACATTCTGTTAGCCTTTTTGGCTGCTGCTGCTCACTGTGCAGATGTTTTCATAGAACTATCCCCAATGACTCCAAGATCTTTCTTGAGTGATAACAGCTAATTTAGATCCCATCATTTTGTATGCATAGTTGGGATTATGTTTTCCAATGTCCATTACTTTGCATTTATCAACATTGAATTTCATCTGTCATTTTGTTTATGAGATCCCTTTGTAACTCATAGCAGTCTGCTTTGGACTTAACTATTTTGAGTAATTTTGTATCATCTGCAAACCTCACTGTTTACCCCTTTTCAAGATCATTTATGAATATTGTGGCAAATTGTCAGCAGTATTATGATTGGTCCCATACTTTCTCTTCTTGTGGAGGGTTCAGGGTGCCACTTTTTGCCCCTGAACAGGATATTAATTGCCCCACTAGTATCTTAGCGGAGGGGAGTGGAGAGGGAGGGACCAGGGCCCACCCTCTACTCCAGGTCCCAGCCCAGGGGTCCTGAGGATAGCAGCAAACCACTTGAACTAGCTATTCCTTCCCCTGGGCTACTTCCCTCTCCTATCCTTCAGCTTGTGGGGCTTCCTGCCCTCTCTCTGCACAAACCAGGTGTCCCTTTACCTAGGGTCTAGGTATTCTTAGTTCACTGCAGCACTTCTCCAAACTCTCCTCTGCTTTCCTCCAGACTGCTCTCCGCTCCAACACCATTCCACTCTGCTTCAACTCCTTCAAACTGCTTTCTGCTCCAACACCAAATCACTCTGCTCCCACTCCTCCAAACTGCTCTCTGCTCCAACTCCTTCCTCTGTCTGACTGAAGCAGGGTTTTTTTTTTTAATCAGGTGACTTGCTTCAGGTGCTCTAATTGGCTTCAGGTGCCTTAATTGGCCCCAGGTGCTCCAACCAACTTCTAGCAAACTTTCTTCCCTCTGGAGGGAATAAGGCTCCCCTCTAACACTCACCTGCTGCCCTCTGGCCATGCTGTATCACAATATGTTGAATAGCACCGGTCCCAGTACAATTCTCCACTATTGACCTCTCTCCATTCTGAAAACTGACCATGTATTCCTATTTTTTGTTTCTTGTCTTTTAATCAGTTGTTGAGCCACAAGACAAGATGATCTTCCTTCTTATCCCATGTCTGCTTAATTTGCTTAAGATAGGTTCTCCATTCCCCTGATCATCCTAGGAGCTCTTCTCTGTACCTGTTATAGTTTGAATTCATCCTTCTCAAACATGGGAGATCAGAATTGCGCACAGTATTCCAGACACCTTGAATAATGGTAATAACACTTCCCTGTCTCTTCTGGAAATACGTCACCTGATGCTCCTAGGATTGTATCAGCCTTTTTCACAGGCTCATCACATTGGTGACTCATAGTTATCTTGTGATCGATAGGACTTTCTCTTCCTCTGTCGCTTCCAACTGATATGTCCCCAGTTTATAACAAAAATTCTTGGTTTTAGTCGCAAGGGCATAACTTTGCACTTTGCATTATTAAATTTCATCCCATTTCTATGACTCCAGTTTTCAAGATCATCCAGATCTTCTTGTATGATATTCTGGTCCTCCTCCGTATTGGCAATAACTTTGTGTTATCTGCAAATATTATTAGCACACTCCCATTTTTTGTGCCAAGATGATTAATAAAAACGTCAAATAAGATTGGACCTACATCCAGTCCTTGAGGAACTCCACTAGTAACCTCCCTCAAGCCTGACAGTTCACATTTCAGCATGACTTGTTCTAGTCTCCCCTTTAACCACTTCCTTACCCAACTTTCAAGCTTTATATGAATCCCCAATTTCTCTAATTTAAGCAACAATTTCCCATGTGGAACTGTATCAAATGCCTTACTGAAATCCAAGTAGACTAGATTTACTGCATTTAATTTGTCTAGAAATGGATTATCTTCTCAAAACAAGAGATCAGGTTGGTCTCACGTGATCTACCTTTTGTAAAATGTTGTTGTTTTTTTATCCCAATTATCATTTGCCTCTATGTCTTAAATTACTGTCTCTTTCAAAAATTTGTTCTAAGAGCTTGCATACACTTGAGGTCAAACTAACAGGCCTGATCACTTTTTTACCTTTCTTAAATGTGAGTCCTGTATTTGCAATACACTAGTCATAGGGTTCGAACCACGAGTTTACGGATTCATTAAAAATCTTTGCTACTGAGTGTGCAGCTTCATGTGCCAGTTCCTTTATCTACTTCCATATCCTCACTTCCACTAGCCACCCTGTCACTATCCCTAAGCTCCTCCTTACTCTTATTTAAAATGAAGGCAAAACATTCATTAGGTGTTGGGACATACCTAGATTATCTTTAATCTTCAGCCCCTCCTCAGTAATTAGTGGTCCCATTTCTTTCCTTCCTTTCCTTTTATTTATGTGGCGTTAGAACCTTTTAGTCTTGGTTTTAATTTCTTTTTCAAGGTCCAACTCTGCTTGGTTTTTCTTAGTTCTCACTTTGTCCCTATGCTTTCTGACCTCCAAGAAGTAGCTTTCCATCCCATCTTCCATTCCTTGTAGGCTTTCTGCTCTCTCTTAATCATCTTTTTGAGATACTTGTTCGTCCAGCTTGGTCTGCAACCCATTCCTATATTTTTTCTCCCTTGCTTGAGATACTGGCTTCAGATAGTTTCTGAAACTTTGATTTAAAGTAATTCCAAGCCTCCTCCACCTCCCTAAGTCTGCTTCCCTAACTAATTCCCTCATTTTTTTCAAGTTTGCCCTTTTGAAATCAAGGACCCTCGTTGCAGACCTACTTTTGTTTATCCTTCCATTTAGTTTAAACTAGGTAGGACAAGAAGGAATTGGCTTAATCTGAAGCAAGGGAGATTTTGATGCGATATCAGGAGAAACTTTCTAACTATAAGGATAGTTATGGTCTGAAATAGGCTTTGAAGGGATGTTCTTGAATCCCAGTCACTGGAGGTTTTAAATAAAAAGTTAGACAGACACCAGCCAGGGGAGGTCAAGTTATACTTAATGCTGCTTCAGCATGGATGGATGGACAAGATGACCTCTTGAGGTCCCTTCCAGCCCTCCATTTCTATGTTTCAAGATGCATGATTGTATGCTGTGTTTCCAATAAGCACTGGGGTAAAAATCAGTAATCAAAAGAAGCATTAAGAGATTCTCTCCACGTTGAATCCAGAAACCAAAGCAGAGCTGTACAATATCTAGACTCAGGGATCATAATCTAGAAGAAGAACATGGGATTTGCAAAGCCCAGCGGGGATCCAGAGAGGAATGATTCTTAGAGCAGTTTCCCCTTTAAGTAAAGATCCACTGGAAAGGCACGTTTATTTAATGTGGCACCCAAGTACCGTGGGCCTTAAGAAATCCTGGGCTAGAAAAACCAGGCAGTTTCCCCAGCAGAGATAGTGCATATGAGCAACAGGTAGGGTTAATCCATTTTCAGTAAGAGTCAGAGGAGGGGCAAAGAGAACAAATCAAGCGTGTATGAGCCCAATTGCTAATGACAGTTTGTTTGGGCACTGTACTCACTTCCAGTGGGTGGAGAGATGAACGGATGCCCATTTTTATACACAGAGGCAAGAGAAAACTATGTTTTGCCCCATTGCCTGAGCACCGGACACGTTCCAATCCCCCGGGTCACCGCAGCTCACGTGGAAGGAGTTGTTTTGATAAAACTCTTGAGAGGATCCCTTACAGCCTTAAAAACTGCAAGTGAAATCTTGACCCCGCTGAAGTCAATGGGAGTCCTGCTTCCACACAATGCTGTGGCTAAGAACTAGCATGATCCTTGGGTGTAGAAACAGGGGAATATCGAGTAGGGTGCTGGATACACTGTCAGTGACACCAGCACTGGAGTCTGTGCCCAGCTCAGGAATCCACACTTCCAAAAGGTTGTTGAAAAACTGGAAAGGGTTCTGTTACAGGAGTGCTCTGTCTCTGTGCTACGCACAACAAACGGCACTCACAGACCACTACAATTGCACAGCCAAGTTCTGTGCATCTAGGAAATGCCAGAGTCCAGGCATTTGTAAAGCCAGAACCTCCAATGACAAGCGATTCCCCTTCTCAGGGGGTCTGACTGCCCCATGGGGATTACAGAACAGACTTGCAGGAACCTGACTGTACCACGGGGAGTGCCACCCCCCCCCCCCCGCAGGGACCACCTTCCCACCCCCTCTCCTATGTGAAAGAGGAGGCCTGCTCGCTCTTCACCAGGCAGCTCTCACCAGCAAGAAGAAGCGCCAGCAGGACTTACCACCCAGATGGGTCGTGCCAGTGACAGGCCAGGCTCTTTGGGAGAGCATTGGGGCATTTAGATCTGAGGGTCGTACATGTTCCTGGATTTCACGTCCGCCTCCCTCCCCAATTCCATGCACTGTTCCCTCCCTTGAGGGCCCAGCCCGCCTGTCCATCCATTCCTGGCAGCTGCTCAACAACCAGGAGTGGCCCCAAGGAGAGTCATAGTGACCCTGCCTGGGGAGGTGGCCAGGCAGCCCTGGAGGAAACCTGCTCTGCTGGTCTCTCCTTCCCCACCAGCCATGTGGCAGGAGGAGGGGATGGAGTGAGCTGAGGTTGCCTGGACTGCGCTACACCCTTGGCTTCAAATGCTGGGACCCCATCCTTCACTCAGAGAGGCCTCTGGGTCTGTGCATGAGCTCAGCTTCCCATCCCCCAGGGCACCCTGACGTGGCACATGCCTCCCTGCCCATGGATCTTCTGCAGAGTCATTGTTATGGCTCTGAGGGTCTTGGGGAGTTTCTCAGACACTTGCAGCCTCTGGTGCTCCCATAATCTGCTCTCCTTCGTGATGGCACCTGGATGAGAGGAGAGGACTGGGTGCTTTGCAGTGTTTGCAGCCTCCATCCACACCTGGCCAGGCAGACCCAGGGAACCATGAGGTGTGCATGGCATTTCAGACAGCCCAGGGAGACTCTGACATTGGTTAAAGGCCACCGGACACCTGGAGGAGCCCTGGGTTTCCTGCACCATCAGCCTAGGACCAGCAGTCAGGATTCCAGGCCTGCAGCACTGTGGTCATGTAAATGTTCCCAGCTGCCTGGAGATCCCTTCCTGATCCACCAGGACAGACTAAGCCAGGGGACCAGGACTTCACCCTGCCTCACTGGGACTGAGTTTTATCCCACTCCATTCAGTCCTTCCCCACTCATCTGAGCTCATGCTTTGAGAGAACATGGGATGGGGGACATTCAAGGCAGCTCAAAGTTAGTGAGTCCAATCAGAATTGGGTTGTGGTTGGTTTTAGCTCATACTAATTTCACTCTCCCAGTTGGAATTTCAGTGGAATCATTCCACTGAGTGACCCTAGAGTCCTGATCTTTCTTAGGGTCCACCCCGGCCTCTCTCAGGGATATATCTGACAGCTTGGAGAATGGAGAAGATTGCTCCTTTCAGGCTGGAAGTGTCCCTCATTTAATTCCTGCTTCATGGTAGAAAAGGCCCATTGTCCTGTTTGGCTGGGAGGTATAGGGGGCAGCAGAACACTCAGAGTTGGTCAGTTCCTCAGCGTAGCCTGATTCACACCCCCACACCCTCCCCTGCTCCTCCTGGACCAACTCTTCCCAGCCAAACGCCCAGACAGGCGCAGCCTCTACAAGGCAAATTCTCCAGACCCTGCTAGCCCCATTTCGCCCTCTGAGCTGCAGCATTTGGACAGTTCCTTTACAATCCCTTGTGAGCTTGTTGGTCTGGGCTCCCCGAACCATTAGAGAAAAATCCCAGGACCACCACTCCCTGCACTGGAAAACCCCAGGATCCATGAAAACTCTCAGCACTATCTCTCCCACTCTCAGCCATGGGACAAATCCTCAGAGCCCTGTGGGATTGCCGTGAGCTTGTTTCCCTGTTCGCACCCCGGCCCAGACACACCCACGCAGCTGCACCCGCTAACACTCCCCACCCCAGCTACATCCTTGTTCATCAGACAAAGAACTTATTTTTTCCCAGGGGTGTCTCAGGGTTTGGCTTTTTCTCCTCCCATGCTGTCTGTTAAATCTCTTCTTTCAAGTGTTGATTTCCCTTTCCTGCTCTCCCTGCCCTGCCCCACGGTGTCTGCCTGGCCATGAGATATTCCCTTGGGAGGAAAATCTTTCCTGATGGACAGTGTGAGAAGTCACTGCTGCAATCCCAGCTGCCTTGAACAGGGAGCAGAAAACCTCTCCCGATTCCAATCTCTTGTCTCTCACCTGGCTGCACTACCTGCATTTTTCTACCCCACAGGTTCTTAACGCTACTTGGGTGCCTTTAAAAGGGGTCTTTATATATAAAGGGGAAACTGATCTAAGAATCATCCCCTTCTGGGTCCCACTGGGCTTTGTGAAGCAATGTTCTTCTTCCAGATTGTGATTCCCTCAGTCTAGATGTTGTACGGCTCTGCTTTGTTTGCAGGCTCCCATGTGGAGAGACTCCCATATTGCTTCTTGGGATTGTTGATCTTTTCCCCGATGCTTGAGAGACACAGCACAGCACTAGCTCAGTCTGTGGGCAAAGCTTCACCAGGCTCCTTGCAATTCCAGAGCCGCAGAATCCACCACGACAGCTCTCAGTTATCCCATTGGCACCGTACAAAACCCTTCTCTTTCTTAGCATTTGTGACCATTTCATTGGCTGTTAGGTGCCCCATCGCCTTTCCAAACCCACCTGCGCACCTGCCTTCCAGGCTCCCCAAAGGATTAGGTGGGTTCAAATTCCTCTTCCCACCCTACTTCTGGCTGCTGCTGCCCAGAAGGTGCCTGTAGGGCCACAAGCCTCCTCCCCTGGCAGGCCGGGGACCACCCACTCCTCTTTGGGGTGGGTCTGTGAACTAGCCAACTTTATCCTCCAAATGGGTTTTGATTTGCAATCTTTTTGGTCTCTGTTCACTTGTCTGTGTAATTGTAATCCCATGTCATTATAAAATAATGTAATAACGACAACTACTAGCACCAGGCTCTTTTCGGACTCAGCCAACATTCCCCCAGCTTTGAATGCATGTCCTATGTCTCCCTGCCATCGTGTGCTTTTCATGGATTCCCTGATCCTGGCTCCGCCTCGCAGGTGTGTGTTGCCCACACCAGTGCGAGCTGAGTGTAGAACACACACCAATGTCATCATACCATCCACTTGGCACAGCTGGCTCTGGAGACACAAGGTGCAGGACTCAGAGAGCTGGGCCCTGAGACTTGAGGGCTGGAAGGGATGCTGATGCCATGAAGTCTGGCCTCCTGTGCAGCTCAGGCCGGAAAACAACCCTAGGATTCAATGGATATGGGAGGTGCCCTATGGAGCCCTCTGCATTTTTCCTTCCACTGTGGGGCAGGGCTTGCTCCTCATTGAAGAAAGTCAGTGTGTGGCCTCAGCCCCACAGATACCCCAAGATTTGTGGAGACCCAAGTGGACCCAGACCATCCATGTGCACCTGTGGTAGTGCCGGGACTCTCCTTAGTGCAGAGCAGTACTGGAGCTATGCTTTGCACTACTCCTCTGGCTATGGCTGCCTCAGAGTGGGAAAGGGTTGGGGGTTTAGGAGTTTTACCATTTCCTTTTGCTGTGGGGGTTTCTGGAAGTAGGGTGTTTTTTTAAAATAGCACATTCACTAGCTTTTCATGGTTTCTCTAGATTTTGCTCATAACCAGCTGTACCAGATAACTTGCACCTAAGACTTCTAAAAGAACTGGCCCAGGGGCTCTCTGCATAGTTGATGCTGATATTTAACAAACCTTGGAACACTGGGGATGTTCCAAAGGACTGTAGAAAGCTAATGCTGTGCCAATATTTATAGAGTGCAAACAGTAAAACTAGAGTAAACTATAGGTCTGTTAACATAATCTGTTAACCTGGAAAGGCTGATATAGGGGTAATTTAATAGAGCACTGAAGGATGGTGCCATAGTTAATACCAGTCAGCATGGATTTATGGACAACAGGTCTTGTTGGATTAATTTGACAAATTTTTTGGATGAGATTACAAGTTTGGTTGACAAAGGTAACTGTTGACATAATACACCTGACTTCTGAAAGGTGTTTGGCTGAGTCTGAGATGACACACTCATTAAAAATAGCACGATACAAAGGCAGCATAGCCCCTGTTAAATAGGTGAAAAACTGGCCAGTTGCAAGCTCTCAGATGTAATTGTTAATGTTGCATGAGCATCCAATATGGTTGTTTCTAGTGGGGTCCTGCACTGTTTTGGTCCTAGCCTGATGCTAGTCAATCTCTTTAGCAATGGTCTGGGAGAAAAGACCAAAGTTTTGCTGATAAAGTTTGCAGATGACAGAAGAACTGGTGAACTAAAAGTAAATGATAGTTCGGTTATACAGGACAATCTGGATTGCTCAGTAGGGTGGGCTCATTTGAACAACAAACACTTCAATACAGCCAAATGCAACATCATAAATCTAGAAACCAAGAATTCAAGGTAGGGGACTGTGTCTTAGAAAGCAGTGACTTTGCAAGGAGTCATAGCAGAGAACCAACTAAGCACGAACTGTCAGTGTGATGCTGTGGCTGAGAAGCGGTATTTGTTTATGGCACGACTAGATCATTACTGAGATAATTATCTGTTTCTGGTGTCCATGCCTCAAAACAGATGTTAATAGCTTGTAAAGGGTTCAGAACAGAGCCACAAGAATGATCTGAGGTCTGGAAAACCAGCCTAGGTGAGAGACTTCAGCTCAGCCTATTTTAGCGTAACCAAGAGAAGGTGAAGAGGTGGTTTGATTGTGATTTGTAAGTACCTTCATGAGGAGATTTCTGATAGAGGGCAGAACAAGATCTAATGGCCGAAAGCTGAATCTAGGCAGATTCAAACTACAAACCGGGAGCTGATTTTTCAATGGTGAGGGTAATTAACCATTGGAAGAATTTACCTAGGAACAAGCTGGATTCTCCATCACTAGGGGTCTTAAAATCAAGACTGGGTGCCTCTTTCTGCTCTAGCTCAGCTGGGAGTTCTGGGTTTGTTGCAGGGATTGCTGGGGAAGGCTCTCTGGCCTGCATGATGTAGGAGTTCAGACAGGATGATCAGAGTGGTGCCTTCTGACCTTAAACTCCGTGAATCAAGAAGCTGTCGTTGTCACCCTGCATTCTCGAATGAGCAAAAGAGCATGGACTGAGCTGTGACCCTGGTAGACTTTTGCAGGCCTTTTAATCCTGATGGTCCAGCAGAAATCAGTGGCGCCTACAGCCTTTGCAGCGTGTGTATGGGAAAGGATTGATTTTGTAGGCTATTGTGGCCAGTGAGTGAGCTGAGTCTCATACAGTTTGTTTCATTTCAATAGGACATTCAGAAGCTATCTGAACTCAGCTAACATGGCAGAGAATTGCCGTTCTGTAGCAAAAAGCAGCACTGGTGCCCTACATGTTTCATTACCAAAGAACAAAGCTGGATGCAGGTTAGGCTGAACAAGTGGCACTTTATTAAACAAACTCTGCATCTTGATCTGTCCATGTGGCCTGGTTGTTTCCAGCCTAATGCCTCCACCTTGCCTTTTTCCCTGGGGTCCCCTCAAAAACAGCCCTCCCCCCAGGGAACCATGGGCCCTCTGGCTCCTGTTGAGTGATGCTCAAATGAACCCACAACCATGTGCAGATTGCTTCAATCCTGGAACCTAGATGTCCGTGGTAACAGCGGCCATGTTTGTTCCCATGCCCTCGCCCCTCCCTGTGGTGGAAGTGTCTCCCTGGAAGTCCTGGTAGCAGTGCCCAGCTATTACTGAGGAACAGTCACTGCTCATGGGGCTTTGCTGGGGCTTTTGCTCTTTGACGATAAAGAGCTTGAAAAACATCTGAGCAAGTTGGCTCAAAGACACAGGAGGCGTCTGATCAGCCATTCAGTCTCTCAGGGAAGGCATGGCTGTGTGAGTCGCTCTCATCAGCCTTTGGATTTGTGCATCTGCAGCTTGGGAGTCACAATCCAGTGTCACTCTCGACTAGCAAAGAATAAGGTCCCTCCCACCTACAGGTACAAGCCAGCAGGGTTTGACTCTCAAAGGCGCATTTGTGTAGACTCTGCTTTTCACACTCTGGGGCCTCACTCATCATTCACATTGGTGGTGCAACCTTGACTTCAGAGGAGTTCCTCCTCATTTCCACAGTGTCTGTGGAAGGAGAATGATGACCGTACATGCCCTAATCCAGGCAACTGCCTGATTCCTTGAGATCTGCCAAGAAAAGACATGACGTGGGTCTACCTCAAGAACATGCACATCACTCTTTCTGCGGGTCATTTCCATCTGGAAATGCTGTCGTTATTTATTCAGTTCTTGTCCTTTAGCTACTGGAGTTGGGATCTATACATTTCTTTGCATGAACTAGTGTGTTTATGCAAAGAGCAGTCTCCAAATCAGTGGCAAGAAGTTTAACTGATGCTATCAGCTGCTGCTTTGTGGGTTTTTCTGCCATTCTGGAGTATGTTTTGGAGAGCTTTTCCTCTTCATTGTCTACTCATGCCCTTGGACACAGCACTGTTATCCTCAACTGACTCACTTTAGCTCCTAATCCCTGGCGCTGAGAGAAGTGAACAGAAAATAAGATTCCAAACACACATACCTTACGTATCAGCAGCTTCCAGATTCTTAGTGCCTGCTTTGGCCCCCAAGCAAAGAGACTGAGCTTAGTCAGTATCCTGTCATTTGTTGCAGTCATACAGTAGGAGCAGCTAAAACTGTACCCAGTTCTGTCCATTAAGGATGTGATATAAGAAGCTGTGTGAGTGGAGGAGAAGGGCAGTGCAGTAAGGCAGGTCAAGCTGAATGTCAGAGTAAGTCACACACACTGTGCTCTCCCATGGACATGTTATATGTGTGCTTGCTTTCTTTGTTGTTAATCTCAAGTCACCTGGACTGGAAATTCCTGCATTGCACGTTGTGCCTGGAGAAGATAGCAAAGATAGAGCTATTGTTTTAGGACACTGTGAGTCTAGACCAGACACTGTTTTAGGACACTGTGAGTCTAGACCAGACAGCAATTGTGAAAAATTGGGATGAGGTGGGGGGTAATAGGAGCCTATATAAGAAAAAGACCCAAAAATCGGGACTGTCCCTATAAAATTGGGACATCTGGTCACCCTATGTGAGTCAGATCATCAGCTGCACTGAGTTTACATTCAACAGCTGATTAGAGAGGAGGAGGTGGGAAGAGAATGTGGATCTAAGCCACGTTTCCATTCCCCTGGGTCAGCCAGAGGAATGGAATCCCTCAGAGGAATCCCCACTGATGCTTTTCACTGCTCTATGACAGGGGTTCTCAAAATTAATTGCACTGCAACCCCCTCCTGACAACAAAAATTATTACATGACCCAGGAGGGGGGGGAACCAAAGCCTGAACCTGCCCAGGCTCTGCTGCCCCAAGTGGGACAGCCAAAGCCAAGGCCCCAGGACTTCAGCCCCGGGAGGGGGCCTGTAATCTGAGCCCTGCCACCTATGTCTGAAGCCCTCAGGCTTCAGCCCCAGGCCCTGGCAAGTCTAACACCAGCCCTGGTGACCCCATTAAAACGGGATCACAACCCACTTTGGGGTCCACGCCCACAGTTTGAGAACCACTGCTCTATGATATTCCAGCTGGCACAGTGCTACAGGAGTCCAGCTGGGGAGACACAGCTGTTTTTCAAGGTGGAGAGGGACCAAGTTACAGAAGAGTTTCTGGTCCCATGTTATTTTTTGACACCTTGTCTCATGACCCAGCATTTCCTGTGCCCCAGGCTCAGGTAACAGCTGCCAACACCAAGCTTCACACTGCATGTCACCCCTCCCTCTGCTCCCTTAATCCTAGGATCCTGTCCCCAGGAGTGGGAGCTCACTGATAGCTATGGTTGGTGCTTTTTGGAGGCCAGAGAAACCCCAGTTACCAGAGCTCCTCTCAGGCTCAGTTAATGAACTCACTTTATTACTTACAAGTAAACCCATGTATGAACTCATTCCGAGTCCCTCCTTGGCACCTTCCTGGAACAAGCCCTCTCCAGCCCACCAGCCTCAACTCTCCCCTCCAGCTGCCTCCTCCCATGGCAGGAATTTGAACAAACATTGAAGGGTGGCTCCTAGCAACCAAAAGGGATCTTATAGAGTTCTTATCACTGTCTCATGTCCAGTCACCGGCTTTACTTCTCCTAGAACCAATTACATACTGAATCCCTTGAACTGAACGCATGACCATTCTCCACATCACATAACCATTTTGTTTACATGCTTGGGCACCACCTGTGGGCAATTGCTTGAGTGCAAGAAATGCTTATTGTTAGTTGTAGTGCAATTCTTTTTATGAGCTGCACATCTATATTACCAGGTAAGTCTGTTTACTGCCTTTAGCTCTCTGACTGACATCATCATAAAGTTGGAGCTATTGCCTGCAGGTTCTAAGTATATAAACCCCCAAAACATTACAGCATCCCAAGAGCTCCGTGTCTCCAGATGGGCTTTGTACCCTGAATTCCTATTTACAGGCACTTCAGCTTTCTCCCAAAATCACGTTTTTTGGCTGACTAGCTCATGACTGACCCCAGCCCATAAGTGTGTGCTTTTAAAGTTTCATAACAATCCATTGGGGCATTTCCCAGTTATCTCACTGTAATTAGAAAAGAAAGAGAGAAAAAAAAATCACCTAAGGGGTTCTCAGAGGCTGCTTTTAGCTGGGATAATCCCAAATCAACCTTGTTTAATACTTCAGCTTTGGCCTAGGCAGAATTTTGAGTGTGGCCTGGTGCCTCTGCTGTGGCTGGAATACATTTGTTTTGAAATAACAAGTTACAGACATTTAAAAATAGAGCCTGAGCATGGACAGTGTATGTTCCTGCAGTGTGGAACGGGCCCCAGGCTGCTATGTTGCTCCAGAGAACCTCACCTATGTGCCTGTGGTGGGACAAAGAGCTGAGTGTGAGTCCATGTGACTTAAGAAACAAGAAGCATAGAGAGGGTTGCAGGTCAAAGGTTGTTTTAAAAGAGCATTCAGCAGGTCTGTTGCCTCTTGAATGGTTTGGACCATTGCTTTGGGGAATAGCAATAAACAATTGCCCTACTTAGTGTTTCAAATTGTCACTTGGAAAATGGTAATGCTATAGATGTGGGATGTGACACAATGGCACTGTCAGGACTTAGTTTTCTCTATATTGCATCTTTACATTTGTGGGGGTCAGCTCTCTACAGGGGTAACAGCCATTTTGTGAGGCAGAGTCAATGCAGGATGTCAGAGGAGTCCCACACACTGAGCTCTCTCACGGAAACTTGTTTTCTTGTTTCTCTTAAACAAAACTGCCGTCATTCAGCTTGTAAGGAAGTAAATGATCTATGTGCATAGAAAAAGATAATAACTAATGAACACCAGAGTATTTACAGAGGCTGAAATTCATCCCTAGGCAGAAGATCAGCCCGAGACGGAAGGCACCTGCCAGGCTATGTGGGACTCAGGTTGTGCCTCGGCTGCAGGTTGGTCCTTTGCAATGGAGGGAAGAGAATCTGTAACTCATAACCATGGAGATTGGCAGTGATGGCCTGATTCCATCCACCTAATCAGGGGTCTCACACAGCACCATATGAACCACACAACTCAGCTTCTGAATCCCTGAACCAAACAAACTAGGGACAATCCCAATTATTAGTTAAATCAACTGAAATAACAAATACCTTTGAGAAAATCAGCTGCTGCCACAGGCACTTCAAGAACATTTAAGGGCAAAGTTAATGGCACCGTTATTTGCTCTGATTCCCTCAGCTCCATCCCAATATGAATAACCACAAATCCCCCCACCCAACAGCCTTTGGATTGTGAGACTGCCAACCTCACAAGTAGGGACTTGTTAATTCAAGACTGGGAAACCTCCAAAGAGAAACAGAGTCTCTGGGAATTACCCCTTTTGTGTGCTAGAGCGTAGCCCCTCTGCCACACAACCAGAGAGAGCAGACCATCGATCTGAAATGGGCCAGAGTCAAACCCCAGGGCCAAACCATTCCAAACTTTGAATATTTAGATGGTCAAGTCAAGTTCACCCAAGTCAGGAATAAGTTTCTATACAACCTTTACTCTACTCCCTGTGGATCTGAGTCTGGTCTCCCACTGGCGTAAATCGAAAGTAATTTGACAGAAATCAGCAGTTCCCCCTGCAACAATAATTGGTGCATGTGAGAGGATAATCAAGCCCATCAGGTGCAACACAGCTATGACCCACAACCTTTCCAGAATACTGTACCCCTGTCAGCAGTCTGATTTGCCTCGCAGACCCCAAGTCTCACCTCAGTAAAAAAATGACTTGCTTACAAAATCAGACATAAAAATACAAAAGTGTCACAACCCACTATTACTGAGCAATTTCTTACTTTCTCATTTTTACCATATAATTATAAAATAAATCAACTGGAATATAAATATTGTACTTACATTTCAGTGTATAGTATATAGAGCAGTATAAACACATCATTGTCTGTATGAAATGTTAGTTTGTACTGCCTTCACTAGTGCTTTTCATGTAGTGTGTTGTGAAACTAGGCACATATCTAGATGTGTTGATGTACCCCCAGAAGACCTCTGGGTAACCCTAGGGGTACGCGCACCCTGGCTGAGAACCACAGCAATAGGATACTCACACCCCATTTCCATAGGACACCTTCCTCCAAAGGGTAAAAAGTCCCTCTGTGAAGGCCAGCACGATGCCTAGGCACCTGTTCAGTACCACTAAGCACTACTTTGCTCAGGGATGAATTTCTCTGTGTACAAGGCCGCTGAGCTGTATCTGTTTGTACCCACTGTGTCCATGAGCAGCCCCCGACACAGGCACCGCCCAGCGCCCAGCCTGTGTTGTCAATGAGGCAGAAGTCAGCACCCCAGATCCTCAGCTGATGACATTACAGTAGCCCCTGCCCCGGCACCCCTCAATCCCCCTGTTGCAGCACAACGCTGCATCTGGGCAGAGCTTTCCAGGGAGAACACATTACCATGAAACCCCTCATGTCCCTCGCAGTGTCCCCCTGCTCACAGCCGGCCTTGCTGCCCAGCATGCTAAGTCGCCCTTAGCACCAGACCCAAGCAGGTGTGAAGGAGCCAGGAGGAGCAGGGAAATCGCAAACACACTTGTTCTGGACAGGCAGAAGTGAAAGCAGATGTGCAAGAGCAGGACAGGGGGCTGGAACTCAGTTAAGCTCACTGTTATCTAACTGGGGGCGAGTGACTGTCACACCACAGGTCCTGCAGTAAATGAGTGAGTTAGAGCCCCTGGGACCCTCCAAAGGATGCTCAAGCCACTGTCTGGGCCCAGGATGGGATAGTATTTATTGTGCATTGGATCTGATCATCACTGGAGAAGGAAAATTTCAGAGAACAGCTAGTCTGAGAGCTGGGAGCACAGCTCGAGGGAGGGGAAGGATTTGATTGTTATAACTGCTGACTATGAACTCCTCATGGAAAGTAGGTAACAAAGTGGTAGCTGAATACTGCAGGAATGCATCCCCTGTGCCTCCAAGCTTCACAGTTTATTTAAGGAGACAGAGCAGCCATCATACATTATCCAGCTTGTTTTACTGCTTGCTAACTGATGGCTGACCATCTGCGCATGGTGTATCAAAGACTGTTTGGAATTGAGAGCTGTCACTTTAAGAATGTGTGTGTATAGGAGTGGACTTGCTGGTCCTGCCTGCAAGCTTGGGGGCAACATGCCATCAAAGTCAGTCTGGAAAGACCCAGCTTAGAACAAGGTAGAATGAGTTAACATGAGAAGGGCCATACGGGGCCAGACCAACGGCTCATCTAGCCCAGTGTCCTGTTAACCGACAGTGGCCAGTGCCAAACGTTCTGAGGCAATGAACAGAACAGGGCAATTTAGAGCGACAGTTCCTCAGATTTGTGCTTCTCTGACTTAGGGAGCAGCCTGCTTTGTCCCTTTCTGTTATTGATTACTGTGTGTTATCATCATGGATCCTAATAACAGAAGTAGTGTTATTTTGCAATCTTCCAGCAAGAGCATTTGATGTTTTCTTCTAACTTCTCCCATGTGTCTGCCATGAACATAACACTGCAGAAGGCAGCATCCACTTCCCCAGCACGTATGTGAATGGGATCACATTGCTCCAACCCACACTACAGAATCACTCTCCTCCTATCCAAAGTCAAGGATTTCATCTCTGCCTGCAGGCCGAAATCCGGCCTCCACAGTCCCTCTCTCTCTCATCCCATGGCTGCTTCACTGCCACTCCACAGACTCTGGGCAGTAACCTGTCTGCCCCTGTATTAGTGTAAGTCCTCTAGGAAGTGCAGAGATGTCACATTTTCTGTACACTGCAGTTGCAATTTTTGGTTTCCTGGAACACTTTCTGCTGGGGCAGGTGCAACCAAAAACAAAAACAGGATAGGGCAGTTTCAGGCTGCAGCTACACAGAGCAGTAGGATGTTTGTTACCTCATTTTTGTACAGAGTTCCAGTTCCTAGTTAAGGGTTTATCTTGACATCAGTCTTGTCACTAAGATACTACATAATACCAGCAGTGAAAGGCACAGCATTCTGGATGACACAGTGAGAGGTAACTGTATTATCTCTGCTGCTGCTAATCATCATCATCATCATCACTGCAAATCCCAAAGTGACGTGGCCTCCTTGCAGACTGATTTCTGGCAGGGGCCTTATGGTGGGCTGATTGTATATTCAGTTTATGTTCATCACTGGCAGTCTTGTTGCCCCCCTGAAGTTTTCAGCACCCACGGGATCATATAGTGGCATTCCTTGATACAAAGATGTCAGATTTTTTTGTTCTTCCTTTCTAATAATATGCCTGTACTAAGAAAGCTGCCAAAATTGATCCAGTGCTAATGGTGGTGGTTGCTGGGTTTGGCATGGATGCCGGAGCATGAGAGAGAGTTCAGTGATCTAACGCAGATTCTGACATTATCTCCAGCGCTAACATTTTCTGACCCACTGAAAGACATCACACTCTCTACAGATGGCTTGAAAGGAAGGCTGGGATCGGGGAGCAGTACTACTACAAAGACGTGGAACGGATTGGTCGCCAGTCTCTTATGCATCTAGGACTATGACAGCCATAGAGATAATATCTGCACAAATTGATAAAGAGTCACTAGGTCTGAAGTATGGTTGTATAAGATTTCACAACTTTCTCTGTGGGTAGAGCTCCAAAGCAGAAACTGCTCACAAACTACTGATTGCAATACACAAAAAGGGGCTTGGAGAAGAACCACCATGGATACAGTGATTATTTTTGTAAATACAGAATCATGATGTGACCATACAAATTCCAACCTGGACACCACTTAGTAATGGCAGACACACACTCTCAAGAGGACATGCTCCATCTGACAATACACAGCCTGATGATCTGGAACAAGCAGTAAACATACACGTGAACATGATTAAAATGTCACATATGGTATGTCCAGGCATACGGGTTGAACTGGAGAAAGAAACAACTCATGATGAAATGCTGCAAACAGTGATATAAGCAAAGGAGAGGAAAAATCAACACTTCCCACCTGCCTATTCCCACTATAAAAATAAGCCTTCAGTGATTTCAGGAGTGCTCTTGAAGGACACAGATTGGTTCCAACAGCGATGAGAAGCAAAATATTAGAACAAACATGAAGGGAACTTAGGACTGACCAAATCAAACATCAGAGCTTGAGATTTCCAGCAGCGGTCTAAAAGAATGTGAAGAATTATTAGGAAAGGGATAGAAAATAAGACAAAAGATATCATAATGCCACTATATAAATCTGTAGTGCACCACACCGTGCATGCCATGTCCATTTCTAGGTGTCCCATCTCAAAAAGGATATAGTGCAACCGCAAAAGGTTCACAGAAGGCTCCAAACTCTTGATCAGAAACAAAGATGATCAAGGATATGGGACAGCTTCCATATAAGAAAAAATTAAAAATATTAGTTCTGTTTGGATTAGAAAAGAGACAGTTAGGAGCAGGGACATAATAGAGGTCTATAAAATACTGAATGGGGTGGGAAAAGTGGAAAGAGAAGTGTTATTTACCCTTTCCTCAATACAAAAGCTAACTGTCACCTGATTAAATTAGTCAGCAGCAGGTTTAATACAAACAGGAGGAAGTACTTTTTCACACAATGCAGAGTTAATCTGTGGAACTCATTGCCATGGAATGTTGGAAAGACCAAAACTATAAATGGGTTCAAAAAAGAATTACATAAGTCTACAGAGGATAGTCTATTAGCTATTAGCCGAGATGGTCAGGGAAGCAACCTCACTGTCTGGGAGACCCTAAGCCTCTGACTGCCAGAAGCCTGGAGGGGAAAACAGGAGTGGATCTCTCCATAATTGCTCTCTTCTGAACACTCCCTTTGAAGCTTTGGTACTGGCCACTGTAGGATACAGGATATTGGACTAAATGGACCATTGATTTTACCTAGTATGGCAGTTCATATGTTCTTAATGAGTATGTAGAGTGAAGAACTTGCTCAAAAAGTAATGGATGGAGGAGAAGTTTGGTATTTAATGCTACTCAACTACAGAGCACCACTGCAAGGTGGAAAGTCACTTGCTGAACTTGTCTACAACAGATGCGTAAATACTCAATTACCAAATATAGGACAAAACAAAGGATAACTAAGGAGTCTTTGATAGCGAGGAAAAGACTTGGCAAGTACAATCAGAATGTACAAAATATTATAATGAATGATCAAGATCTTTCCCACAGCTAAAAAAGACTCATGAGAATCTGGCAGGAAGGGCACTGGCAAGTCAACACGACAGTGATCATTTAGTGGTGGTTCAGTTCAGTGAAGAAATTTAGAAAGGGATCTAAAGAAGGGGAGATGTTTTATAGAGTAAATCCTCTGGGAAGTGTAGTGATGTCATGCCTCCTGTAAACTGTAGGTGCCATGTTTGAGTTCCTGGGACACTTCCTGCAGGGGCAGAAACAAAGAAAGCCAGGACAAGACAGCTGAGGCTACACAGAGCAGTGGGACATTTGCTCTTTCTATACACTGTTCCCCCTCATAATAAAGAGTTTATCCTGACACTGCTCTGCTTGTCATAAAGACTACAGCCATACTTTCCAAGACTCACCTTAACTCCCACTCTTTCCCTTCTGGTGCAGCATTCTGACCTGCCCTTCCTGCCTCTCCTGTGCATTGTTCTCACCTCCTCTCACCGCCCAACGTAACCTTCTCTTTGCTGTGAGGATGACTGGTCAAAACTTTCTGTGTAAACTGTTTTTCAACAGAAAATTGAGTTTTCATCTAAACACTATTTTCCTGGAGTGTCTGACTTCTGTGGAAAATTACAACTTTTCATTGAAAGACAGAACCCTGAAAACTGAAAAATTTGATTTGGAAATACCAGTGCAGTGCCTCGTGGGAACTGTAGTTCAGGCACCTCATGCCCCTATTCTCCTATAGAGGCTAAATTCCTCACCTGCACTACACATCCCAGGATGCAGCATAGCAAGGGACTCCCAGAATGCACTGCAGTGGCTACGCAAGACATGGAGACCATGTTCCATTGTGGAAGATGTAGTCCAGCCAGGGAACCCAACCCTTAGAGGACAATACGGGCATGAATACCAAAACTAGAGCTCCACTGAGGCACTGCACTGGCATTTCTGAATCAAAATGTTCCATTTTTATCTAAACGGTTTTGACCAAAACTTAGGGATTTTCAATTTTTCACCAAAAAGTCAATTTTTTTCCAGGGAAAACCCCTCCTCTTCATTTTCTGCCCAGCTGTAGCTGTGATTCCTGTGCACTGCCCTTTGCTCATCAGTTCCATCTCTGACTGCTAGGTCCATGCCAGCACTTAGGGAGCCCCCACGTGACGATGACATTGCACAACACAGGCTGTTTATTTAGTGTAGGAGTTGGTGAGCCAGGGAGAAACATGGTGTCCACCTGTGTCCAGCAGTCTCCATAGAGACTCTGCTTTCTGGTTATTATGAGCTTCCAGGAGCCTCATTTTCTCAGGTTTGCATGTCTAAGCTCTGGCTCCCTTCCAAGGGTGGCTCTTCTCTTGGGAAGAGCCACGGGCTCAGAGCACAGGTGCATGCAGAATTCCTTCTAACCCCCACAGGTGCAAGCTGACTTCTATCTCCCGGCACCGCTCAGCACCCCTACCTCGTAAAGGCACAGTACGTCATTCATCTGGTCTCTGACCAGGGAATGCTATTTGCTGGCACCATTTCCCATTCATAAGTGCGTAGCTTGGTGGAAAGTAAGAAAACCTGTCACATGGAGTGTTAATTCCTTTGCTGATAAAGTTCTGGATCTGCCATATCAGCCCTCAAATTGTCCTCTGCCAGGAAGCCTTTATTTAGCACCAACATTTATCATTGCTAGGCATATAAAGACTACATTAGCCACTCTGAGCAGGGATAAAATTAGCAGTATAAACAATGAAAGCAAATGACCTTAGCGGAGAACCATTGCTGATTCTGACCCGACACCTACCAGGATGATTAGTCATAGCCGATCAGCACAGGGCGAAGAGGGCTGACGGGGCTTGTTTAGAAATCAGAGACTCATGCAGTTTATTTTAGGGAACAGATCTAATTCCCGCTGTGAGTTTCTCTATTAGCACAGGGTCAGGGTCCCACCTCCGCTTCTCCAAACGCCACAAGTCCCTGGGGTCTAATCATGTGGAGGAGTGAGGGAGCGGCAGGGCGCGTGTGAGTAGTTCTCCTGATTCCTTTCTCAAACCGAATGGAAAGGAAAGCCTTTTATTGTGGGTCAGCCTGAGATGAGCATGGAGCAGGGGGTGGGCACTGACTCGTAGAGTCAGACTCAGAGACTCAGAGACTTTAAGATCAGAAGGCACCATCACAATCATCTCGTGACCTCCTGCACATTGAAGGCCACCAAACCTCACCCACCCACTCCTGTAATATACCCCTGCCACTGGCATTAGGGTTGCCAGACGTCTGGTTTTCAACCAGAACACCTTGTGGAAAAGGGACCCTGGGGCTACGGTCAGCACCACTGACAAGACCATTAAAAGTCCGATTGGCGGTGCAGTGGGGCTAAGGCAGGCTCCCTACAGCTCCCGGAGGCAGTGGCATGTCCCTGTGACCTGTAGATGCAGGGGCAGCCAGGGAGGCTCCCCTTGCTGCTCACAACTCAAGCGTTAACTCTGCAGCTCTCATTGGCCAGAAACCAGGGCCAATGGGAACTGCAGGGAGCTGCCTGTAGGCAGTGACAGTGTACATCGTGCAGAGTCACCTGGCCACCCCTGCACCGAGGAGCCAGACATGTCACTGCTTTTGGGAGTTGTATGGAGCCAGGGCAGGTACGAAGCCTGCCTTAGCCCCGCTGCACTGCTGACCATCAGCTGCCTGAGTTAAGCATTGCCCAGCTGAAGCCTGCACCTCGAATCCCCTCCTGCACTCCAACCTCCTGCCCGCGGTCGGAACCCATTCCTGCACCCTAACTCCTTCCCAGAGCCCATACCCCAACCCCCTGTCCCAACCCTGACCCTCTCCCACACCCAAACTCCCTCCTGGAGCTTGCACATCAATACCTGCCCCCTGCCACCCTCCCCCCCATACACACACACTCTGAACCCGTCAACTCCAGCCTGGAGCTCCCCTCCTGCACCCCAAACCCCTCATACCCGGCCCCACCCGAGAGCCCACACCCCCAGCCAGAGCCCTCCCTCCCACACCCCAACCCCTTCCCCAGCCTGGAGTCTTCTCCTGCAGCCTGAGCCGCTAATTTCTGCCCCCACCCTGCACCCGCATCCCCAGCTGGAGCCCTCAACCCCTTCTGCACCCCAACCCCCTCCCCCAGCTCAGTGAAAGTGAGTAAGGATGGGAGAGAACACGTGACAGAAGGAGAGAGGGGATGGACCTGAATTGCTTTGATTTCCTCTTTATCATTATAATCCTGGCCAATCTCCAGCCTCCTGAGGACTGTGTGGTGTGTCCCCCGCTCTTCAAGTGAGAAACGGGCATGAGCCTCCTCACTAAAGTGCCCCAGCTCCAGACATTCTCCCTCTGGCAAAATTCTCAGTGACATCTTAGTTAAATGTAGTGCATGCAATTCATGGCGGTGTGGGGCCAGCACAAGCGATGTTGTCTCAAGGAAGCCCTTGAAACATGAGTTCAGTGAGTTGAGAGGGGCATTTGCTGTGAGCTTGCTCTTTGCAAGGGCTAGGGACACCTGGTAAGAACTACAGCGTGGTTAATACACATACTCCCTACGAAAAGGCTGCATCCGGGACTCCACCACAGCGCCCCAAAATCAGGAACTTCTGGTTCACTCTGACCCCTCAAGCATTCACATTATCTTGCAGCCAAATCACAGGCTGACCCCTAAATTAACCCAGGGGACTCCCCCTCTAGCACACTGCTCAACCTGGTGCACACAGGGACTAGCCTTGTGTCAGCTACTTATAGGGTGACCAAATGTCCCGATTTTATAGGGACAGTCCTGATATCTGGGGTTCTGTCTTATATAGCTGCCTATTACCCCCCACCCCCGGTCCTGATTTTTCACAGTTGCTGCCTGGTCCCCCTAGCTACTTACCTTTATCCTCCTGGAACTGATTGCAAAGGGCAGTTGGTGAAAATCGGTGGCTTAATTGCAAGCACATGCTGCTGTACCCTGCACATAAGCTGATGGTTAGAACTGTCTCAGGCAATGTAAGCAAACTCTAACCCGTGTGTGTGCTACATTAGCTTTTCTGTTGTGCTGCTGATTGGCACGTTTGATCCAACCTGAACAGTAGCTAGCTGTGGACTCCAGAGTCTTTCCTGACTGTAACCCCCCAGGTGCGGGCAAGCACAAGAGACAAGCAGGTTGCAGTGCTTTAATACAGCCTGGCGTGCACAGCAGTAGCAGCATGGGACAAGCAAACTATTTCCCCACTCTGTCCTGCACCATCTCCTGCTTGCCCTATGCCTCAGCCCCCACCACAGTGCGGCCCTCGGCCCTAGGTACTGTTTGTCAATCCTGGCCCAGGGGATGCTGGGCCACCGTCCGCAATGGCAAGCTCTCTTTAGGGCCTTTCCGGCTTTTTCTGAAGCTGTCTGCGATGGGCTGCATGGTTTTGTGAGCCCAGATCTCTGGTCCCAGAGTCAGTTCCATGGGAGGTTGCTCTTTCTTCTCCTTCTCACTGCCACACGTGGAAGTAAGAAGCAGGGGTCACGTCGGGTCAGGAATCGCGTGGAGAGACAGGTCATTCTGAAGGCCAAGAGGGGAGGCTGCAGGGGGCTAAGGGTTGAAGGACCAGCGGGGTATGAATGCTCCCTTGACTTTCGGATGAGTCACGCCATATGTAGTGGGTTTTGAAGTCCCTCATGGTACCGTGATTGTTCGTATCACGTTGGTGACTTCTGCCCTTATCCCAACACTGTCACCTCCGGTTCCTTATAGTGGGCTGAGACAAGCTGACCTGTCACGGCAGCAACCC
Source organism: Dermatemys mawii (assembly GCA_007922305.1). Lineage (NCBI taxonomy): Eukaryota > Metazoa > Chordata > Testudines > Dermatemydidae > Dermatemys > Dermatemys mawii. The sequence continues at coordinate 4,109,963 of ML677373.1, forward strand.
TTTCCTGACAGCCGGTGCATGGGAATACAGGGCTGCCAGGGGACTGAAGCTGCTGCTCTGTGCTCTGTTATACCAAGGGACTGTGAGGCTGCAGGGGATGTGAGCCAGCAGCAGACTGGGTGAGTGGGTGGGAGGGTAGCGGAGGAGAATATGAAGGAGGGATGGGAGACTGGAAGGGCAAGGAGGAGAAGGCCAGAGCAGGGGGCATAGGAGGCTGTGGGGGTACGGCGGGAGGGTACGAGTAGGGCAGGGAGTTAGGACAATGCTAGGAGGGGATGGAGGGGGTGAAATGGCAGTGCCCAACCCTAGGGTGTAGGAAGGGCAAGTGAAGTCTCCTTGTGCAGGCTGCATTTATGTGCATGTCTTTTGGGCTCATTTGCCCCTGAGTTGCTCCCACCCAGGCCAGGGGTGGGGAACAGGCAAACAGGGTGCGGGCAGATCGCACGTGGAGGGGCAGAGAAGCTTCCCCTCACTCCAGACCAGGCTTGGCCCACAGAAAATCAGTGCGTTGAAACCTTGTGATTCTGAAGCCAATCTCACATGGCTCGGGCCTGACTCATGTTGCTGGATGTGTGGGGCTGACGACCATGTGCCGTGGGGGCTCTGGTGGGGAGACAGCCTCAGTGCTCCCTGCCTCTGCCACTCAGAGCAGCTGGGGCAGGAGTCCTGAGGGCTGAGAGGAGAAGCAGGAGCCAGCAACTGTCCGCTCCCCAGCCACAGGGTAGGAGCAGTCCCAGCCCCAGTCGTGGGGTGGGGAGGAAGGAACAGAGGGCAGGGGGTGGGGAGAGGATCCCCTGTGCAGTACTGACTCTCCGCCCCTTCTCTTCACTGCTCAGTCTTCACTCTCCCAGTCCTGGCTCCTCAACTTCACCTCCCCCTGGACTAGTGGCTAGGCCCATGGCTGGGCAGCAGAGCTGGTGCAGAATGTCCTGCCCTGTTGCCTGCCCCATGTAGTGTGAGCGCAGGGCTGCTCTGCACCTCCTCACAGCCAGTCCCATCAGAGTGGATGGCAGCAGCCTTTTCCCTGGCCTCCAGCTGGGGAACAGGAGAGACGGCCCCATGTGCTGGAACCCAGGGAGGAGACCTGGCTGCTCAGGGCTCCCCTCCCTGGGCCCTTCAAGCAGAGTATGCCAGGAGCCACGGGGGGAGGGAGGAGGTTCTGGAGGCAGGGCAGGCACATGCTGGCCTCGGGACACTTCATCTGATGTCACTCACTCCTCCTTGACCTGGCAGGTTGGGATGTCGGGGACGCGGCTGGGGCAGGCGCCTAGACTGTCTCTCTTGTGCTTGCTGTGTCCCCCTGCTGGTGCCCAGGCCATGAGGAGCAGGAGAGATAAGCAGCCTGATTGGAGTGCAGAGGGGTAATTACGGGGGAGAAGTAGAGACTCCTGCATCTCATCCTCTCTGGAGTAAATCACCATAGCTCTGGCGGGGAGGGGCAATGACAGTTTACCTGGCCGAGAGTCTGGCCAGAGAGCTGATGGCTAGAAAGCTGCAGTCTGACCCCCTGCACAGCGCTGGCCAGAGAGCCTCCCCAGGCACCTCTGGCTTGTGACACGCTCACAGTTGGCCAGCCTGCTGACAGCTGTTTCCCGTACGACTGCTTTCCCAGCGCGAGCTCCTGAGCAGCTCCAATGCTGCGGTTTACATTGATCTTGCTGATAAAATAGTTTCAAAATTGCTTTGAAGCCGTCAGCTGTGAGTACTGGCCGCTGCAGTCAGGCTAGTTGGGACACTGTCAGGAGAGGAAGCAAAACATTTACTCTCTGCAAACTCTTGCAGGCGGGTAGGGCTGAAATTCAACTTATCTGTGGGGCTCCAGGGCCCCACAACACCCGGATCCCAGGTTGCTGATCCATGTTCGTTCTATTTGCAGAAACGCTGAAGCTACTTTCTCTTATCTGGCCTCTTGTGGGAGCAAGACCAGCGAACGTGGGGTAGTGGCTGGGGTCTCAGGGTGAGCTCAGATAAGCCCTATAAACTTATCCCAACCCCCAGACTCTCAGTCGCTCCTCTCCATGATCCACCCCTCCCTGCCTTCTCTCAAGTTGATTCTTCCCCTCACTCGCAGTCAATCTCTTCTTTCCCCTAACTCTCCTTATCCATGACTCTATTCCTCTATCCCTCACTCCCAGTCCACCAGCTGCCTGGTTAATCCCTGTCCCCGCAGTCCAGTGATGACTGCACTGGCCTCACCTCACTGTGCTTCTCTTTCCACTGTCTCTCTCCTCAGCCAGGGTCTGCCTTGACTGTCCTGTCTCTGGGCTCTCCTGACTTTCCTGCTGACCCCACCACCGCTGTCACCAGGCTCACGGTTGGGAGCTCTCTGCTGGGAGTAGACTAGATGTTCTCTGCAAACCTTCTCATGCCCCAGGATTCAGCACAGTTTAGAGGAATCCTAGAATATCACCCTGGCCTTAAAAGAGGACTTTTGAAGACAATAGGCTCTCCCAGCAAGATTTCTGTCAGAGCGTATCAACGAATGTTGCAAAGCCATGGCAAAGAACAGACATGGACTGGATATGGGGCAAGCTGCTACTGCTTCCAGTTACTCTATCAGATCAAGTATCAGGGGTCTGTGCAGCGGATCAAAAGATTCCAGATGGGCTGGTGAAACTTGGGGCAATCAGGATGGTTCCACATGATGGAATTTTGGGTGGGTTCCATTTGTTTTTTCAACCACCTAGGAAATTACATACAAAAATCTATGTTCAAGAACTTCAAAGGTGCAAATCGAGTATTCAAAAGCTTACAAATGCCTGTGCAACCTCAGTTTGTTCCATGGTGCATGTGCATTATGATACAGTCTTTAATTACATGATCACAGACTATTTTTTCCACAGGACCCTGTTTACAGAAAACATCATGACTCTGATGCGTACTATCTATCCTGTGCTCTGAATGAGGCAGAGTCCTGTGGAAAAAAGACTATGTGACTGTGTAATTACAGACCGTCTCATAAAGCATACATACCAGGAGGCAGGATCAAGACTGTACAGGACCCTTAATTCTGAAATTACGTAACTTTTGTGTGCTTGATTTTGCAACCTTCATGTTCTTTTAATATAAGTTTTTTGAATGTAATTAATAACTATATTAAACAACAATGGACCTAGTAAGGAACCCAGAGGTCCCATTGTTAATCTTTCACCATGAAGACGACAGACCATTCGTTCCTACTTGCTTTCCCTATCCGTTAGCCAGTTTTTGATCCATGACAATACTTTTCTCTCACCCCATGACTACGTAGCATCTTTAAGAATCATCTCAAAGGCAGTTTGGAATACTGTATAAATTATGTCAACCCATTCTCCTTTCTCAACTACTTTACTGACAAATTCAAAGAATTCTGATAAATCAGCATAGTATGATTTTCCTTTGCAGAAATTATGCTGGTTAAGCCCCATCGTATCACAATATATTAATCAACATGACTTTGATTTAAAAACATGAGAATGGCCATACTGAGTCAGGCCAGTGGTCCATCTATCCCAGTATCCTGACTTCTGACAGTGGTCAATTCCAGATGCTTCAGAGGGAATGAACAGAACAGGGCAATTTCAAATGATCCGTCTCCTGTCCTCCAGTCCCAGTTTCTGGCAGTCAGAGGTTTAGGGACACCCGGAGCATGGGGTTGCATCCCTGAGCATCTCAGCTAATAGCCATTGATGGATTTATCCGCCATGAACTTAGTTAATTGTTTTTTATGCCAGTTATGCTCTTGACCTTCACAATATTCCCAGCAATTTCCCTGATTGACTGTGCATTGTGTGAAGAAGTACTTCCTTCTGTTTGTTTTAAACCTGCTGCCTATTAATTTTGTCATGTGACCCCTAGTTCTTGTGTTATGTGAAGGGGTAAATAATGCTAGTCTCTTTCTCCGCACCAGTCATGATATTATAGATCTCTATCATATCCCCACTTAGTCATCTCTTTTCTAAGTCTCAGTCTTTTTAATCTTTCCTCGTATGAATGCTGTTCCATACCCCTATCATTTTTTATTGCCCTCTCTACCTTTTCTAATTCTAGTATACTTCTTTTGAAATGAAGTGAGCAGAACGACACATAGTATTCAAGCTGCGGGTGTCCCATGGATTTATATAGTGACATTATGATATTTTCTGTCTTATTGTCCATCCTTTTCCTAATGGTTGTTAGCATTAGGTTAGCTTTTTTGACCACCACCGCACATTGAGTGGGTGTTTTAAGGGAACAGATGCATCCTGAGATGAATGCATCAGAGACAAATTCATCCCGGAGGTAAATGCCTGGCTGCAAGGATGGTGTCACCAGAAGAGCTTCAGCTTCCTTTACCCTGGGATGCTGTTCTGGGAAGAAGGACTGCTAAACAGAGATGAGGGACATCTATTGAGGAAGGAGTAGAGCATATTTGGATACAGACTGGCTAACCTAGCGAGGAGGGTTTTAAAGTAGGTTGGATGGGGGCAGGTGACAAAAGACCACAAGTAAGTCAAAAACATGGAGACCTGGGAGAAGGGTTCGAATATGGGGGAAGCATGGGCTGTTATAGCAGGGACAATGGAGAGACAAGAGACAACATAGCGGGGAAATCAATTCAGTATCTTAGCTATCTGTATGCTAATGCGAGAAGTATAAGGAATAAGCAGGAAGAATTTGAAATACTAGTTAACAAACAGAATTACGACATAGCAGACATCATAGAGACCTATTGGGATAATACGCATGACTGGAATATTGGTAAAGAAGGGTACAACTTGCTCATGAAGGACAGACATGGAAGAAGGGGAGGAAGTGTTGTCCTATATATAAGAAATGTGTATACATTTGGACTGAGGTTAAGATGGAAATAGGAAACAGATTTGTCAAAAGTCTCTGGTAAGGATAAAAGGGGTAGAAGACAAGGGTGATGTCATGATAGGGATCTACTACAAACCACCCAGCCAGGAAGAAGAGGGGAATCATTGCTCCTCCCCTTCCACCGAGCCCCAAGACCTCCTGCCCGGCCTTTAGCCAGAAGCACAAGCCCCCTCCTACTCAGAGGTGCCCCAACCCTGTCCCCACCTACCTGGAGGAGAACTGGGCCAACCGCAGCCGCGCCACACCTCCCCTTCCCAGACCCCAAGTTTCCCCAGGGAAATGTGTCTGTTCCCGAAGAAGCTTTTGATATGCCCTGTACATGTTCCAGGGCAGCTGAGGTGATAGTATTTTCTACTCAGCTTCCTGGGTTCATCAGTAATCCCTATGGAGCCCAGGAAACAGAATAGCAAATACCACCACTTCAGACACCCTGAAATCTTCCCCGCCAAATCTCTGAACTGGGGTCCAGTGGCAGCAACAGCACCAGGGGAGGCTGAGCCTATTACACCTGCCACTCATGACAAAATCACCCAAAGCAAAGGACTTGGTGGTGAGCGGGGACTCAGCTACCCCAATGTCTCTTGGGAAAATAATACAGCATGGCACAGATTATCCAACATGATCTTGGAATCTATTGGAGACAATTTTTTATTTCAGAAGTGGGAGAGAGCTATTAGGGAGAATAGCTGTTCTCCATGTGATTTTGATAATAGGGACGAACTGGTTGAGAATTTGAGAGTGGAAGGCAGCTTGGGTGAATGTGATCATGAAATGATAAAATTCATGATTCGAAGGAATGGTAGGAGGGAAAACAGCACAATAAAGATAATGTATTTCAAGAAGGCAAACTTTAGCAAGCTCAGGGAGTAGCTAGGTAAGATCTCATGGGAAACCAAGGCTTGGGGAAAAACAGTTCAAGAGAGTTGGCAGTTTTTCAGAGAGACATTATTAAGGGTACAAGAGCAAACTATCCTATGGTGTAGAAAAAATAGGAAGTATGGCAAGAGACCAACCTGGTTTAACCAGGAAATCTTCAGTGATCTGAAACTCAATAAAGGGCACTACAAAAAGTGGAAACTATGTTAAACTACAGAGGATGAATATAAACAACACAAGTATGTAGGGACAAAATTAGAAAGACCAAGTCACAAGATTAGATTAAACTAGCTAGAGACATAGAGGGTAACAAGAAAACATTCTACAAATACATGAGAAACAAGAGGAAGACCAAGGACAGGATAGCCCTGTAACTCAATGGGTGGTGGGGTAGGGAATGACAAAAAAAGAATCATCCCAGCCAGGGCTTTGTTAAGACAGGCCTTAAAAAACTATAAGGATGGAGATTCCACCATCTCCCTAGGTAATCCATTCCAGTGCTTCACCACCCTCCTAGTGAAATATTTTTTCCTAATATCCAACCTAGACCTCCCCCACTGCAATTTGAGACCATTGCTTCTTTTTCTGTCATCTGCCACCACTGAGAACAGCCGAGCTCCATCCTCTTTGGAACCCCCCTTCAGGTAGTTGAAGGCTGCTATCAAATCCCCTTCTCAGTGTTCACCAAAATGTTTAGTAACAATTGGACATCTAACTTAATGAATGCATCAGAGGCTAAAAAAGGGAAAGAACAAATCTAAAATGACTGAGATAAGGTGGATGTCTTCAAGTCACCAAGGGCTGATGAAATACATTCTAGAATACTCAAGGAGCTGACTGAGGACATATCTGAATCATCAGCAATTATCTTTGAAAAGTCAATGGAAGACGGGTGAGATTCCAGAAGACTGGAAAAGGGCAAATATAGTGTCAATCTATGAAAAGGGAAATGAGGGCAACCCAGGGAATTACAGACCAGTCGTCTTAACTTCAGTACCTGGGAAAATAACGGAACAAGTAATTAAGCAACCAATTTCCAGACAGCTACAAGATGATAAGGTGATAAGTAACAGCATGGATTTGTCAAGAACAAATTGTGTCAAACCAACCTAAGCGCTTTCTTTGACAGGGTAACCAGCCTTGTGGATAGGGGGGAAGTGACAGATTTAGTATATTTTGATTTTAGTGAGGCTTTTGATACTGTCTCACATGACCTTCTCATAAACAAACTTGGAAAATACAACCTAGATGGAGCTACTCTAAGGTGGGTGGGTAACTGTTTGGAAAACAGTTGACAGAGAGTAGTTATCAGTGGTTCACAATCAAGTTGGAAACATATATTGAGCGGGGTCCTGCAGGGATCAGTTCTGGATCTGGTTCTGTTCCGTATCTTCATCAATGATTTAGATAATGGCATAGAGAGCACACTTATAAAGTTTACAGGTGATACCAAGCTGGGAAGGGTTGCAAGTACTTCGGAGGATAGGATTAGAATTCAAAATGATCTGGACAAACTGGAGAAATGGTCTGAAGTAAATAGGATGAAATTCAATAAGGATGAATGCAAAGTACTCCACTTATGAAGCAATAGTCAGCTGCACACGTACAAATGGGAAATGACTGCCTAGGAAGGAGAACTGCGGAAAGGGATCTGGGGATCATAGTGGATCATAAACTAAATATGAGTCAACAGTGTAACATTGTTACAAAAAAAGAAAACATTCTGGGATGTATTAGCAGGCATGTTGTAAGTAAGATACAAGAAGTAATTCTTCCGCTCTATACCACGCTGATTGGGCTTCAACTGAAGTATTGTGTCCACTTCTGGGCGCCACATTTCAGGAAACGTGGACAAATTGGAGAAAGTCCAGAGAAGAGCAACAAAAAATTATTAAAGGTTTAGAAAGCATGACCTATGAGGACTGGAGGTGGGGCATGATAACAGCTTCAAGTACATAAAAGGTTGTTACAAGGAGGAGAAAGAAAATTGTTCTCATTAACCTCTGAGGATAGGACAAGAAGCAATGGGCTTAAATTGCAGCAACTGCAGTTTAGGTTGGACTTTAGGAAAAACTTTCTGTCAGGATAGTTAAGCACTGCAATACATTTCCTAGGGAGGTTATGGAATTTCTGTCACTGGAGGTTTTTAAGAGCAAGTTAGACAAACACCTGTCAGGAATGGTCTAGATCAGTGGTTTTCAAACTGTGCATCGCAGTCCTGTACTGGGTCACGGAACATGAGGCACTGGGTTGCAGCGGCTCTATTCAGCACCGCAGACTGGGCCATTAAAAGTCCCATCGGCAGTGCTGCCTGGCTTAGGCAGTCCGGCTCCTAGGCAGGGGGGCCATGGGGCTCTGCATGCTGTCCCTGCCCAGAGCACTGACTTGCCAGAGTTTATGCTCCTTTCCATTTTCCCCATTAGGATCTGAGTCCCAGTTTTTAAAGGGTATTTTTTTTTGCCTCACACCATCTCTTTAACTCTGCTGTTTTTAATACTGGTGGCATTTTTTGGTCCCCTTACAGTTTTTTTTTAGTTGGGGCATATCATTAATTTGAACCTTGATTATGTGTCATTTCACTCATCACTGTTCAATTTAATTTCCATTTAACTATCATCCTCATTTTTGAGTAGTTCCCCTTTTTGAAGTTAAATGCTCCTGTGGTGAGTTTCTTTGTGGCATGGTACTATTTGGTATTCACAAATATTAATGCACATGTATTTTCCAATTTGGGGCTTCTTGAGTTGATACCATACGAGCACTAGTCAGTATTTCTTACTCATTACTTACCATTCATCGTTTTCCTGTTAAAAAGTTACAGTCAGTCAGTCAGGAAGCAGAAACAATACCATATGGCTAATTGCATGCCACAAATAGTACCAGTCGTAATGGAGAGTTTGTGACCATCTGTAGTCGGAAAATTGGCTCCTCTGTTGAGTGAATGTTACGGGAATGTACAGAAATCAGGAGTGCTTCACAAAAAGACCTGATTTCATTGATTTTTGAGTTTGGATGACTGCACCTTGCCCAGCTCTCTACACTGTCATGTCAAATTCAAACAAAATTGTAGAGCAGTGGTAACAAATCATTTGTGTATCCCTGATCTGTCCGTGTGTTACCCGATGGATCTTGTCCCTGGCTCAGTAGCCCATAGGTAAATGTGACAATGAGTTTGTACCATGGGATGTTTCTGAGCAAGCCCAGCCTCTTTCCATGCCACACTGTGTTGCACACTGCCTTGTTCTTTCACCCATCACCTCCTTCTTACAATTCCTTGAGAACCAGAGCCCAAAGGATGTCCCCCTTTACAATAACATGGCACAGCCCACATCTAAAGAATGATAGTATTCCCTGTTGGGATTCTCAACAGTGAATATTTTACACTGAATAAAATGATCACAGCCATTTCCAAGGACAGCCAAGAAGCTCAGAATGATCCAGTCATGTTTCCAGCCTGGAGACCTTTGGAAGGAGCCCCAGGGAGTGGGGGAAATACACTAATGTTCTGTTTTTATATTCAACAAACAGAGCAAGCTCTGCAAAGCAGCAATGTCCAGCCCGAAGTGTCAAGAAGTTTATTTTTGTTTCAACCTGCAATGGGGCTTAGTTTGGGATGTGTTTGGCTTTTCAGCCTGTAGTTACCCTGTGTAAACAGTTTATTCAACATCGCTTTTGGCACTTCTTCAATAAACCCACCCTAATCACCCTACTGGCAGACCAAACAGATCACAGATTAGCAGACAGAGCTGCTGTAAAACACCACATTACCCACCCCCTGCTTTCCTGTTTGTGTGAGATGTAAAGTCCTGTACTTAGCCATGTTTATGCCTTGTTTCATAGCCACATCTGGGGGTCATGGAGCAGTTCCTATTAATATACTGCTTTAGTCTTCAATGGAATTGCTACATGTAAGGAGGGGGGGAAGCATTTTTCAGGCCTTTTAGAAGAGGTTTCAATTCATTTTATTGAAGCTTATGAAACGCGCTGGCTGTGGGTTAACAGGGAAGGCACGCTAGCTTGATCAGGACTAGAAGAGCCTCTGGACTAATGCTAAAGTCACCTCTTGCTTACATTTCATTTTAATGTGCTTGAGTTCAATAAAAGTTTATCATCTCCATTAAAATGGTGCCTATTGAAACTGATTTAATCTCGTTAGCGCCGAAACCACATGAAAGAAATCAAGTACGCAGACAAGATTGAGCCCAGTTACTTTCGGAGCATAAATTACATAAAAGCAATGGAGGCTCGTCCAGAACCACAATGCCTGTCACCTGCATTGCTAGCATATTTATACCAGCGTACATTGCTGGGGAAGGGCTTGGTTGGGAGCCATATCACAGCGGGCCTGAGAGCCTGCCAAGCACAGGAGTAATCGGCTGCTTAATGTCACAGCATCAACACTCTCCTGCAGAGCCTATGAATTGTGTTACGTTCGAACAAACAAATGTCATGTGTAGGGGTGCTGGTCAAATGTCTACTGGCAGCCATGCAAAGCAGCCATCAATTTGCCTTCAGCATCACCCAGCTCTCAGCACAGGGATGCTCTGCCTTTCTTAAGGGAAAAGTGTTCAGCAAACAGCCTCTCCCAAGGCCTTGCCGGAGAAGCGCTCTCTTTACTACAGCAGATGAGCAGGAACAGGAGAAAGTGCTCCTGCCAGGATCAGACCCAGGGAATTGCTGCGGCTGTCACTCTGTGAATACTCTGGAGCGAGATGGGCTGGCCAGGTCCACACAGCCTCACACGGGAGCGGCCAGCTGAGCGGTACCATCCACAGCAGCTTCACGTACAGGAAGCCCTTTGGGATGCAGGGGCTGCACGTCCTCTCGTGATGGGCATGAGGCTGGGATCTCGCAATTCCTGCGCACACAAACCCTTCCACTGCATTTTGCTGTCCGCACGTCCTTCCAGGTTTTTAACAATTCCCTGTGCAGGGTGGAGTTACAAATCGCCTAGCCGCACAAGAGAATAAAATAATGTCTCGGACCAATGCAGCGAATTGTGATACGTTCCCTCCCTCTCCCATGCCCCAGTTCATCTGGACCCTTGAGCACTGGTGCATTGGGCCAAAATGCTCCTTGGTGTAGCGTTTTCAAACTGCTGGCCTTTACTGAGGAGCCTTGCTCTGAGCATGGGTCCTCAGTGGACACTCTTGCCCTGTTATGTAGACACCTAACGCACAGGTCTGCACTGTGGGATCATTGCCTATCACTGTTTGTAGCTCCTTAGTTCTTGTCTCAAAGGCTGTGAAAAGAGCAAGAAATCCCTCAGTAAGGATCTCTTTCTCAGCCGATGCCTGCACAAACCTATCCTGCTGCCTGGCTGTGTGTGTGATGAGAGCCAGGTTCCTTTACTCCCTTTTCATAGGTGTACATGTGCAAACCACCTCTCCAGCCAGTGGATGATGACATTTTAACAGGCACATTCTCCCTGTCAATCTGTCAACACCACCTGCTGGTAGGAGGACTCAATCGTGCTGTTCCCTCTAAAGATCAAAAAGAACTGAATAGAGAAAACCTGGTATGTCATGTAGTTGTAGCTGTGTCGATCCCAAAGTATTACACAATGGGGGTGAGGTAATATATTTTACTGGACCAACTTCTGCTGGTGAGAGAGACAAGCTTTCGAGCCACACAGAGCTCTTCTTCAGGTCCTGGGTGTAGCTTGCAAGTTTGTCTCCAGCAGAAGTTGGTCCCATAGAAGATATCATCTCACCCACCTGGTGTCTCCTAAAGAAAACCTTGGCCTTTGTCTCCTGGCCCCAGGCCAGAGGACATTCAAAACAGCATTGTCCAAGCACTGGTGTCACAACGTTGGAGCGGAGATTTGTAGTAGCCACTTGGTTTCCTATTCTAATGAACAGATTTCCTCTGCTCTTCCCACAGAAGCCCTCTGCAGACAGAGGCATGGGCAGCTCCCATGCCTCACGCGGGTGTTGCTCTGGAAATCTGCTGTGATAGGTGAAGCGTCAGATGAGCGGTGGGGGTAGAATAAGGGAAGATGAGATAAAATACTGATCAAATATGAAACCTATCTTCATCCAGATGCAACAAGGGCCTGTCAGAGTGAGCTGGGCAACTATGCCTGCCCTTTGGCAGTGAATTGGGCTCACCCACTGGATACACTCCTGTTGGGATTGGAGCTTTCCCCATCACAGCCACAACCTCCCCCTTGGTTGGAACTTGCAGGAAGATCCTAGCCCAGTATAGGGCATGCCAGGCTGGTTTCACTGACGTGCATGGGACCCCATTATTAAAGTGGCCTCAGCCCAGCCAGTAAATCTCTCCCACACAAATGCCTTCATTGTGAAAATCAGGTTTCTCAGACCTGGGGCCTGCAGGATTTCCTGGCCCAGTGCATGTGCTTACCATGAGCACAATGCGGAGGCTGCCTTGGGGGCCATTGCCCAGGAAGTGTCGGATTGATCCTTAGCCCAAGCCCAGACTGAAACACCCCATATATATTCGGAAGGAGATTTACAGATCTGATCCTAGCTCAGTCTCTGAATTTAGTGGCTCTTTAGTAGCCAAAAGACCTGAACTCCAAGGGGATTCAGACTTTTGATCAAAGTCACCAAACAGCCCAGAAGTTGAAATAGCTCTGGTCCTTCCCCTCACCATGAGCACTAACAGGCATCCTGGGCAGCTGTTCTTCTGCCTCCAAAGCTTCACTTCCAGAGTCCTCCGGGGCTCACTCCTTTCCCCTGTGTTAGTCATCATCCGTATGTGCCTATCGGGAGAGTGGGTGAGACCGCCCAGCTCTGCATCTCCTGAACAGTACCAGCTCCCCTAGAGACCACCGACAGCACTGTCTCCTGGTTCCCTCCATGCCCAGCTGAGACACCACCAAGCAGCACTGTCCCCACTCCCTCAGTGCCTAGGCAGAAGGAAGCACTATAGAATCCTCCCTCTCTCAACAGCTTGCGCGGCCGAGAGATCTGCTCTCCAGTTGCTGAGCTGACCAGCCTTGGGTTCCTCCAGGGCTTCTCACAGCTACCAGATGCCCAAACATGCTGGGGGCAAAGAACGCCCACTTCCCTCCATCAATGGCGATTGAACCTCTTCTGATCAGCACAGTGCAGGCCATGGTGACCCACACACGCAGCCGTGACTTCAGGACTTGATCACTGCAAATTATTTCATCCAGGAAGGAAGCCACACCCCTGGGAAAGCTCCAGCTGGTACAAGCTGCAGCATGCTGAGTACCACAGGCGCTAGGAGCACATCAGTCCATGCCCTGCCCTCGGCACTGGCTTCCCATTAAATACCGAGTTCAGTTCAAGATACCTGTCCTGATTTGCCAAGTCTCTTATAAGAGAGGCCCAAGTTCCCTGACAGACCAGCTCTTCCCATGGCCACGGTCGGCCATGATAGCTACGTTGCCAAAAAAGAGGGAAACAGTCAGGAAGGCGCGTGAGTGCAGGAGACAGAACCTGGGCAAGAGCTGGACTCAGACGATGCCACTCGCTTCTGCCAGAGAGAAGAGACCGTGGACCTAACCCTGTTCAGAACTAGTGGCAAGACTCACTCCTTGGTCTTAGCATCTCCTAAATCATTGCTTCACAAACACACTTGCATGTGGACACTCTCTTGCCCATATGCCAACAGGCACACACAGCACTCACGATTTCATACTCATGCACTCATTCGCAGGAACACACTCATCTGCACACTCAGACTTGCACACACATATAGACACAGAGTCGCACACACATACACCTCATATAGAAACCCAGGCACACACGCATTTGGACACACACATGGACATATGCACACATAGGCAAGCAAACAAACAAAAAGCTCTATAAGCTAACGAAGCTTCTTCCGTTTCTGCAGGCTGGGGGAGCGAGAGAGTTACTGCAGTCAGCAGCATTGCAGCATGGGGTAGAATGGGAAGGTGGGCTGTAGAGGCCAGTGGCCTTGTTTAAACCCCAATAGTTCTGATAACAATAAAATGAGGGCACAATGCTGCTTGGAGCATGGGCGGGGGGCGGGCGTGTGTGGAGAAACTCCAAATGGGACAAAATGGGAGATGGCAGATGAACTTTAGTGTTGATTAATGAAAAACAATGCACATTGGAAAAAATAATCCCAACTATACCTAGAATCACAGACTCATAGAATATCAGGGTTGGAAGGGACCTCAGGAGGTCATCTAGTCCAACCCCCTGCTCAAAGCAGGACCAATCCCCAACTGAATCATCCCAACCAGGGCTTTGTTTTTCTGACCTTAAAAACCTCTAAGGGAAAAGATTCTACCACCTCCCTAGGTAACCCATTCCAATGCTTCACCACCCTCCTAGTGAAATTTTTTTCCTAATATCCAACCTAAACCTCCCCCACTGCAACTTGAGACCATTACTCCTTGTTCTGTCACCTGGTACCACTGAGAACAGTCTAGATCCATCCTCTTTGGAACCCCCTTTCAGGTAGTTGAAAGCAGCTATCAAATCCCCCCTCAGTCTTCTCTTCTATAGACTAAACAATCCCAATTTAATCAGCCTCTCCTCATAACTCATGTGCTCCAACCCTCTAATCATTTTTGTTGCCCTCCTCTGGACTCTTTCCAATTTATCCACATCCTTTTTGTAGTGTGGGGCCCAAAACTGGACACAGTACTCCAGATGAGACCCCACCAATGCCGAATAGAGGGGAATGATCACGTCCCTCTATCTGCTGGAGATGCCCCTACTTATACAACCCAAAACGCTATTAGCCTTCTTGTCAACAAGGGTACATTATTGACTCATATCCAGCTTCTTCTCCACTATAACTGCTAGGTTCTTTTCTGCAGAACTGCTGCCTAGCCATTCGGTCCCTAGTCGGTAGCAGTACATGGGATTCTTCTGTCCTAAGTGCAGGACTCTGCACTTGTCCTTGTTGAACCTCATCAGATTTCTTTTGGCTCAATCCTCTAATTTGTCTAGGTCCCTCTGTATCCTATCCCTACCCTCTAGCATATCTACCACTCCTCCCAGTTTAGTGTCATCTGCAAACTTGCTGAGGGTGCAGTCCACACCATCCTCCAGATCATGGAACAAAACCAGCCCCAGGACCGACCCTTGGTGCACTTCACTTGATATCGGCTGCCAGCTAGACATGGAGCCATTGATCACTACCCGTTGAGCCCAACGATCCAGCCAGCTTTCTATCCACCTTATAGTCCATTCATCCAGCCCATACTTCTTTAACTCACTGGCAAGAATACTGTGGGAGACCGTATCAAAAGCTTTGCTAACGTCAAGGAATAACACATCCACTGCTTTCCCCTCATCCACAGAGCCAGTTATCTCATCATAGAAGGCAATTAGATTAGTCAGGCATGATTTGCCTTGGTGAATGCATGCTGACTGTTCCTGATCACATTCCTCTCCTTTAAGTGCTTCAGAACCGATTCCCTGAAGACCTGCTCCATGATTTTTCCAGGGACTGAGGTGAGGCTGACTGGCCTGTAGTTCCCCAGATCTTCCTTCTTCCCTTTTTTAAAGATGAGCACACATACAAAATGATGGGGTCTAAATTAATTGTTACCGATCAAGAAGACTTCTTGGAGTCATTGCTGATAGTTCTCTGAAAACATCCACTCAGTGTGCAGTGACAGTCACACAACACACAGTCAACCCATGGAACTTGTTGCCAGAGGATGTTGTGAAGGCCAAAACTATAACAGAGTTCAAAAATAACTAGATAATTTCATGCAGGATAGCTGTATTAATGGCTATTAGCCAGAATGGACAGAGATGTAGTCCCATGTCTTGACTGTCCCTAGCCTCTGTTTGCCAGAAGCTGGGAATGGGTGACAGGGGATGGATCACTTGATGATCACCTTCCTGTTCACTCCCTCTGAAGCACCTGGCATAAGCCGCTGTCAGAAGACAGGCTAATGGCCTGGATAGACCATTGGTCTGACCCAGTATGGCCAGTCTGATGTTCTTATGTCCCAATCTCTGGCTGCCACCCATCCACTTTTGAATATAATCAAGGTTGATGTCTACAATTACCTCAATCCCTAATACAAAAAATCGGTAGCAAATGTGGAGTCGTGACTCTGGAGCTGCAGTCTGTTTGGTACCATTTGGTCAGTACATTCCACATGTCTAAATCTCATTATGCAATTAGAATAACCTTGCAGCACTGAATCCCACCTGGCTCCTGCTCCTGTCATTAAAGCACGGGCTTGGGGGCGTCGTCAGAAAAGGGTGAGTGCCAACAGGAAGGGAATGTTCAAACCCGCAGGACTCTGGGGATGGATCAGCTGCTCTGGCCTTTTGGAACTGATTAGACATGGGAGGTGGAGTCCTGCTCCTGGGCAGATCCCATCTCATTGTTCAGCTCCGTGATTACAATGATCACACTTTGATCACCACTAATTCTAATACATTGCACTTACATGGAGCCTTTCATCTGAAGACATCAAAGCATGTTACAAAGGCCACTATGGCAGGGAGACTGGTTTATGGTTTTTGCTCTATTGCCTACTCAGTGACAGTATAGGCTGCAATTAAAGTACACACGTGCAACACTTCTGACATGTGCAAAACATTTCAGGGTCATTTGGACATATAAGAACTTCACAGAGCCCCCGTTCCAGGAGAAATCTCTGTATAATGCCCTCTTCCCCATCAAGCTCCCCTGCAGCAGTCCTGTTAGCAGCTGGCACAGCTAGTTATTAAACTGCTGAATTCAGTAAAGTTCACAGAGGGCTTGAGCAGCACTTTCCCCTCTTTCAAATGACTGCCTGTGTTCACCACTTCAGAGGGAAAGAATGAGCATGAAATTCAATTATACAGGCACCCACTTACACACTTGAACTGTAACTGCTTCCCTTAAGCTTTATTTTGAGGACAGGGTGAGACTGTGAATCCACTCTAGTTATGACAGCACTTTATTCCATCTGCAGCTCGCGAAAGATACACAAGTCTCTTAAAAGAAGAGGCAGAATTTTGTGCTCTGTGTTTCCAACTCTCTTCCTAGTGAACGTGGACTAGTTCTCTGCCGCAGGGAGTTAGAAAGACATTCCTCACCGTAGAATCTGTGTGCCTTCCTTGTAAACCACACCGGTAACAGAGAATGCCCCCCACATGAGCAAGAGAAAGGAACTTGCAATGTTTCTGTATACATCAAGACATAGGGTAACATACAAACATACTGAATTTGGAAAAAAGTGGCATGCAAAGCTACTAATGTTCCTATGGATAAACACAGGGGAAAACAGGGTCTTTCTCTTTCCCTGAACCGGAACCTTCTGCCACATGCATTTTCTTGAAATATATTTTCTCTTCTACCCATCTCACACGGGCATCTTGGACTCGTTCAAACTGCTTACAACCTAACGACTTTTATTGTCACTGTCCGGAACAGTCAGCTGTGCAGCAGAAAGCAAAAATCTTATCAGTCCAGCATCATCCGAGGCCACCGATTGCTGTCAAAGAGCCAGCCTGGGCAGCAGTAGAGCAAGTGATGGATTCTTTTTGGCACGAATGACCATTTTGATTTGGCCTTACTTGCTGCATATTTAAACTATATTCCTTGATATTTTCCAAGGATGCAAATGTAAATTGCTCTGCTGTGATAGTTTGGAAATTAAGAAACTCTCAAGACTGGCAGCTATGTTTGAAGCTGTTCAGAATGGGTTTCCTGACATGATTTAATAGTTCACTGCGCTTACGGCAGTAAAGCTCCTCCATCACAATGCATTACCCTTCAGGGCACTCTAAGCAGCATTGCCTGGAGCACTAATTTGATTAAAATAATACTGTTTCCCTGTTATATCTGCTTCTGAGTGCAAATCATTGAGGCAGGTCCCAGGGCCAGTGCCAGAACCGTACAATGTAGGATGTAAAGCCCAGCAACCCACCTGTGCTCCAGCGCTCTCTACTGGTAGAGAGTATTTTGCTCTTTTATAGCAAGCCCGTGCTGGCTCTTAGTCTAGACTACAGTCTGAGCTCATTTGCACCAGTGAAGATAACTCTGCTGGAGTCAATGGCATTGCACCAGTGTGAGAGCCTTGTGAGATTAAAATCAGGCCCAGGATATCTGAACCAGTTATTTACAAACCTGAGAAGACTTACACTGAAAAATCCTTCGCCCCTTCACCTCTGTAAAACCCAAACAAGCTTTGATGCAAAGCCTTAGCCAAGGTTCCGTGCTGTATGCAGTAACCCTTGCACACGAAATAATCAAAGAGCACCGTCACAATGGTTCAGCACATCTGCCAAAGTGACTGGCTCAGGAGGGTGGAGGTGAAAAAGTCATTTGTACCATAGCAATAAAAGGGCTCCCCAGTGTCAACCAGGAAACCTGGGACCTTAGACAATGTGAACAGAAATGAATCTCAATTTCCTTTGTGTACAAAGCCTGAGCTAACTTAAGCTAAGCACTTCTTAGCCAGCTATCGATGAAGCAGATGGAACTGTGCGCGGAGGTGTTTGCTGAACCATTCTGCAGAGCAATTAGAGTGTGTCCTCAACATTCGGAAGGGAACAGATCAAAGATGGGCTCCGAGTGCTGAATGGTTATTAGAGAGGGGAATGCTTCTATTTGACCGACTCCAGGAAACACCTGCCTCTGTATGCCGCACAACCCTGCACATCACAGACTCTATGCTCAAGCAGCATGGCCAGTGGGCCCCACGGTACTTGGCTTCACCTATTGGCTATCTCATGTGCTTTGAAATTGAACTTGCTGTCTTCCCACAGTTTTCTGTTCTCACCTAACAACAAACTAGCCAGTGTTTGCCTGCCAGAACTGCGCTCTCCCTGGGATACCCTGTCCTGGGCCCCAATCCCATGGCTGCCACGTGGCTGTGATAAGCTGTTCTTTGCTGTGTGTGTGAGTCCGAGCCTAGGCAGGGTTAGACAGCGGGGCATTTGCTGTACCGTTGAACCAATCTAGACAAGGAAGCTGAGGTGTATTTAGCACCAGTGTTAGCTAATATCTGCTAATTAACACTTCTTGGCACTTGACAAAGACAAAGATGGTGCCAAAACATGTTAGCTAATGAATTTGCTGGAAGTGGCCAGCCCGAGGTCCCCTCCAGTCTAAACAGGGCCTACATGTTGGTCTAGGAGCTGCTGGCCAGGAGATGGAGGTGTATCCAGGGCTGTTTTCTGAACAAGAAAGTCACTGCAGATAAGCTCTTTTCCTCACAGAGCTTGTTATTCTCATGACCTAATAATTTGACTGACCTTATATTAGCCCAACAGCCGCTCCGTGAAGGTCCAGCTCATAGAAAAGAACTGTCTCCGCAGTAGGAATTTTCAGAGGTGTTTTCGCAACCAAAGAGCATAAACTATTCTGAGCCCGGCCTATGGAGACAGAGGCACTGAGTCGCTCTGGTTTTCTGAACGTGGCTTTGTAACATCAGAAAATTGTAGAAAGGGCAATAAATGTGTTTCCTCTGTTTGCATGAAACACTGTGCAGATTCCTGTCATGAGGAATGAAAACAGGAGTAGGGTCAGCAGATGATAATGAGTCTCCGTGTGCCTTTCAGGGGGTCAATGCCAGATCAGCGAGCCAGGCCTGAGCCAAGAATCCGGGGGAGGCTTCCTGGAACGACTCAGAGCAAGAACAACTGAGACACCCCAGTCGCAAGCCTCCAAATCCATCCCAAATGAATGAGTTATGGGTTGTTTGTCCAGGCTAGATACACTGGTGGGCAATGGAGCTGGCAGGGGACTGCACTGGCCCCTAGGCCTGGGCAAATGTTTCCCATCAAAATGTTTTCTTGATAGAAAATGGCGGTTTGAACAAACTGGAATTTTGCATGACAAATGTCCATTTTGGTTGAACATTTTCTGTTTGGGGGGGGGGGGTTTGTCAAAAACCTGAAACTTGGAACACAAACACTTTTCAGTTGCCAAAAACCAAGAGAAGCAAAGTATGTTTTCTGCGAAACCGCCACAATGCGGATGAGAAAGAAGAAATATTTGCTCTCATCAGGAAAGTTAATGGGCACATAAAACGTTTCTGACTCAGCTCCTCTTGTGCCACAAGTTACACCAGTGGCCTTGGGTGGACCTGAGCCCAGCCTGTGATGCGTGGCATGGACATCAAAGCTCTGCCCCTTCTCCTACTGCTGTCCAACCCTCAGGCCCCCGCACATTTCAGGGGCCAAATGCATGGCTGAGACGAAGAGAAGCTGCAGTGCATCTTGGTGGGAGGAAGTGACCCACTCTCCTGTCTCCCTGCATGTCTGCAGTGCCCAAGGCAGGGTCCCGTTGACTCACCTGCACACCCAGTCTCTGATACAGGCAGATTCACTCAAGTGGATTTTTAAACCAGTGCCAGACTGCCTGCATTCCTAGGGCAGGCAGCAGCTGCTGGCCAGTGGGGTGACCTGAGTCAGCCCTGGTCCCTGAGGTGCTGTTGAAGCTAATGTGAGCATCTGGGGGAGACCTGTGAAAGGCCATGGGAGCTTCACTGGAGCCCAACACCCGCCATGGGGATGCAGGAATCACACAGGGGAGGTACCTTCGCAGCACCATGGCTGCTAGGGTCACAGAACAGGGGCCAGCTGGGCCAACCTGCCCAGACACCCTCTGGCACAGCTCTGACAGGGAGCCTAGGCTTAGGCCTTAGACATCCAGAGCTATACTAGGTGCCTCTCACTTCTGCCAGTGCAGCAGCTGAGCGACACTGGAGTGGCCCCACAGGACAAGTGCCCCCTGCCCTACCAGCCTGGTCCCCTCTGTGTTGCTCCAGCAAGACCCATGGCCACGTATTTCTGGGGTGCCGAAGGCTGGGGTGTCTGGGTGCTGCGCAGCCCCATGGAGGTGCCCCTGGCTGGGGTACCTGGGTACTGTACAGCGCTATGGGAGGTGCCATTCCCTGGGGTATCTGAGTGCTGTGCAGTCTCCTGCGAGGCATGGAGTATTATTAGCCTATCTGGCAGAAGGGCAGATGGAGGTTCCCCATGACTGGCCCAGGGAGCCAGGAAGTGTGAGTTGGATGCCACGCCCTCATGGCATGTGCCATCACCTGGAGCCAAGGGCTCAGCGGGAGTCGACAGACTTCAGCCTCCATTGCTAGTCCCATACTGAAGCCCCATAGCTCGCTGCTTCAGGTGGCTCAGACGGGATTCCTGCCTGCCGTGTGAAGCCAGCACCAGCACAGCTCGTTGCCAGCTGCCAGGGTTTATGTCACAATATTTTATGCCAATTACCTAATAAGCCAATTTACATATTTTCAAATAATTTGCATGGAGCCATAAACATGGAAACACTCCTTGCTTTCAGTGGCCGTGGGAGCGACTTCTGGGTGAGTGCTTGGTGCATGTTGGACGTTTAGGACCTGATCTTGACTGGGCCCCCAGGGTGCTACCCCCGTGCTAATCCATAATGATAACAGAGAGTGTGGGTGTCCGGCAGCCAATCCTTTGTGTTGCTCTGTCCCTGGAGGAGGGTTCCAACCGTACAAAGTGGCCCTGGCCAAGGAGCAGGCTCATAGCATAGATGTGCGCCCCTCTGGAGTGCAGAGAGGGGGTGGCATGCTGCTGAGGTATCTCTCTTCTGAGCTGAGCTCGTAGCTGGGCATCTGTCTGGCAATTAAAGCACTGTGTTCTTTATACGTTCCCCCCTCACCGCCTCCGTTGCTTCACTCCACCCCTGCCCTCCAGCAGTGCATTGTATTCAGCTGCCTCAATATGGATGTAGGAGCCTGGCTCAAGGCCCCCATTGCATTAATCTTGGCCTTCTTGTTTACCTCGCTCTGTGGTATTCCAAGTCCATTTCTCCAGCAGGTGAAACATCCCGCCCCAGGATAGCTCAGCAGTGGAGTCCTGGGCCCCACTGGAGCTCTCCTCTCTTCTGTGAACACCCTGCTTGGCACATTGACTTGGCCTTTGATTCTCTTCATCTGCCCACAAATGATCTTCTGCCAGCCAATCCTAGTACCAGCCATTCGCCAGGTCCCGGGGACAGCAATGGAGCCCTAGTGGTAACTGCAGAGGAAATCACTGCAGGACTGCCAGCCCCATGGCTAAAGGCACAGGAGAGACTTTCCCTTGGGTTACATCCACTGTCACTCTGAGCTCTGTGTTGTTGTCAGGGCAGGACAAAGTTTACAGGTCAGAGGAGCGGCTGATTCCCCTGGAAAGTGCCAGCAGCTACTGTGGGAATTTCCAAACAAACCAAAGTCTCCCTCACAAAAAGTCTGTTTGCATCCCCTGGGTCTGTTCAGGCCGAATCACAATCCCTAGACTACACAACGTACAAAGAGAATGAGACCACTCCCCATTCCTCCCCTTGTGAATTCTTCTAACCACAGATCCCTGTACTGCCCCTTCCCACCCACTCATCAGGGTAGGAGATGGAAAGGCCATGGAGCCTGCCTGCCCCTGCCTGGCTAGTCACCTGGTCTGATGGCTTGGAGAACAGGACTCCAAAGTGACCTGTCCCAGGATGGGGGCAGCGGGAGTAAGGGAGGGGATAAGGGGTGGGTCCAGGAGGTGTATAGAGGAGGATTTGGGCAGCTGAAGGTGCCTATTCTTCATTCTGCCCCGGCCCTCTGCAGCCAGGGTGGAGGGAGACACCAGTGCTGTGAGGAACTCAGGGCTTTCAGCTCCTGCTGACCCTGGTGGGTCTGAACATGCTCAGACCTGTTTGGAAGCACATGGCACTTGGCAGGCTAGGCCTGTCCAGAGGTGTTGGGATGGGTTGTGCACATCCACATGAACCCCAGCCAGTCCCCAGGATGCAGCCTAGGGTGACCAGAGAGCAAATGTGAAAAATCGGAACGGAGTGGCGGGTAAGAAGAGCCTATATAAGAAAAAGACCCAAAAATCAGGACTGTCCTTATAAAATCAGGACACCTGGTCACTCTAATGCAGCCTGAGCTGCGGCAGAAATGCCCCTGCAAAGCCAGTCCAATGCCAAGCAGTCCCCATTTGCGGAAAGACAAACTCTTCCTTGCTGTCCCTGGGATTGTGTGGGGTGGGGACTTGAGAGATCGTTTCCACCGGCCACAAACTCCGTTCACCTCCACAGGACAGAACACTATTGCCCATGAGCACACTCCTCTCCAGTATCCTCCATGGAGGAGGAATCTTCCCTATATTGTTTCAAAGAGCTGCATTGCCTCAGGAAGTGACTCAGGCCTGGTCTACACTTACAAATTAAATTGACCTAGCTATGTCACTCAGAGCTGTGACAAATTTTGCGCTTCTAATGGCATAGTTAGGTCGACCTAACCCCCAGTGTAAATGCAGCTGGGTCGATGGAAGGTTTCTTCTGTCAATTTAGCTACCACCTCACAGAGAGGTGGATTAACTACATCATTGGAAAACCCTTCTGTCAATGTAGGAAGTGGCTATGCTACGGGCCCTAGCTGGGCCCTTGAGTCTAGACACAGCCTCAGAGTCATGTTTTCCTGTGGCTCGTCCGACATGGAACTCAAACTGTGCAACACTTTTTTCAGCCAATAGTTAAATAGCTTGGATCAAATTCAGTGATAGTTTTGGCCGAAAAGAAAATGGGGGTGAAATCTGCAGAAACTGAAATGATGTTTTGTTTCCAACTCTAGCTACATTCATCTTAAAAGAAAAAAGGGGGAAAAAAACAAAATTAAAATGTTTCATTTGCCCCAAAACAATTATTTCTTTATTTTTGTTTGGCCCCTGAACTCAAAGACCTATTATTCCCTGAGCTCCAGTTGGAACCTGGCTGCTGTGTGTATGTCCAGCACTACTGGCGGGGGGAGTTTTGTCCCCCAAATGATCTTCAAGGAACTCCAAACTATTGTCAGAAAGGCCAAAATATGTAGCACGTTATCCAGTCGTAAGCGGCGGAGCAGCAGCAGATCAGAGAGTTGTCATCCTTTGTATAAATTATAAATCACAGCAAAACTCTGAGTCCATGCCCACATTTTACTTTTTTAATCTCTTAAAATCTACCCCTTTGGCTCCTGGAAGGTTGTTTGTTTTTTCAATAGCAACATCTAGGAGCCTCAGAATACTCATGTGTCCCCCTAGAACTGGCCCTGGCGTGCGCCACACCCCAGGTCTACGCAATCAGAAAGTAGGGCAGGGAATCAAAGGCCCTCGGATACAGCAAGTGGGGTAGCTTTGATGCTGATCCTGAGTGCAGATCAGGATATGCAGGAGGTCTGATGCAAAAGCTGCACCACTTTATTTTAAGGGAAAAGATATTAAATTGATTGAGCTAATTGAGTGGGGGAAACTCCTGTGTGGATGTACTTATTTTGGTTTATTCCAGGCTTGTTGCAGTTTAGCTTAAACTGGTTCTTGATCAAATTAAGCTAAACCCAAGTAAGGCACTGTATGTGTGACATCAGAGCACCTACACATGAATCCATTTAAACACTGATTGGAGTTCTCCCAGTACAATATTTTCAGGAGGACAAGGCCGGATCTTGCAGCGAGTCTCAGGTGGCCTGTGAACCAGCGCACTGGGAAGCTGGGGTGTTTTTCCGACACTGATGGCTAAATGATAAGGGCGGAATTCAGCTCCGGAATCCTCATAATGGATCCCGGCTCTTCAAAGCCCCAGGACGGCCTGCCCATGCCCTGGAGGCGGGGAAACTCGTACTGGCTGTTTCATCATCCCTTGGAAATCACACGCTCCACAGTCCGAGCTGCGAACACTGTGTTTTGCTCAAGTTCCAGTCTCGGCTCTCTTAGCGTGGATGGGGATGGGAAGCTCCCTTAACTGCCACTTTGCTGTCAGTGATGGGTTAAACATCAGAGTCTCTCATGGTTTTCCCTGTGCCTGTCAAAGTCCAATGGGAAGCCCGGCAACAAACTTATATAGCTACTAGCAGCACACTTGTTCCAGGCAAAAGATCATGATACATGTGTCATAAAAAGGCAGAGACATCTTCCAGATGTTTTTGTGCTTTGGGTCTGCACAGATGTTTTCGATGTCTGCCCATAAATGTTAGAAATGTAAAACATTTGTGTCCCTCAGATGTAGAGATTAAATTATGCAAGAGATGTGATAAATCTCCTGTAATGCGAGAAGACCATGAACTATTCACATTCTATGTTTTTAGTCAAATCAGCCCCATTTTCCAGGGTGAGACCATGAAGGAGACGTTTATTGTTATTAAATGTGACTAAACATTACGTAGAATATTGAAAAGCAGCACGCATGGAGCTGTGTAAAACAATACATTGCAAATAATGCTGGAGAGACCTCCTGCTTTGACTGGCCCTTGCAAAACAGTGAGGCCTGGACAGGAGCAGGCCGAACGTTGCCTGGCTCCTAAATGCTGCTGGCGGCAACCCAGAGGCCATGCCTGTGGACTGATTGTAAGGACAGCTTGAGTACACAACAAGTGAGGGTGCTCCTAGTGGTTCCGTTCTACTCCCCCATATGGCCCTGGATTCTCACCTTCAGGCAGTGATGTTGTAGCCACATCGGTCCCAGGATGTTAGAAAGACAAGGTGGGTGAGGTAACATCATGTATGGGGCCAGCTTCTGTTGGTGAGACAAACTTTTGAGCTACACAGAGCTCTGAAGAAGTTGGTCCAATACAAGTATTACCTTACCCACCTTCTCGTCACTCTAATATACATTTACATACAGGACATTTACTTTCCTCCCCTATGGATTTTTGTGCATATTTCACATGGAGTTCTGTGTATGTGTACACACATGCGAGATTGATCATGAGTAATATGTATGATAGTGGGGGGGGGGGGGGGGTGGGTTACCCGAGGCGGTGGGTGCTCATGTGTGTTTGTGTTTATCTGGGCAGTAGTGTGTGTGTGTTTCTGGAGGGCAGAAGGGGATACGATAGCCAATAACACAGAGGCTTTTAAAAAAGGTCACTCTTGTTCTTTTCATTCCAGTGTGAACAAGATGCTCAAACTAAATGACCTTGTTAGCACTGCCCCATGCTATTGGATACCTGCCCTGAGCCCGTAAGCACTGCC